>OY776101.1:2515309-3766714 GCA_963675205.1 Catocala nupta | reverse complement strand
AAGCGGTGTGGAGTGCGGACGCCTGGCGTCGGCGTCTCCCTACAGCGCGGGGACTATCGCCGCGCCGCACCGGCACAGCTGGGTCGAGGCCGGTGAGTATCTTATATGTATACTAGCGACACAAGCGGTGTGGAGTGCGGACGCCTGGCGTCGGCGTCTCCCTACAGCGCGGGGACTATCGCCGCGCCGCACCGGCACAGCTGGGTCGAGGCCGGTGAGTATCTTATATGTATACTAGCGACACAAGCGGTGTGGAGTGCGGACGCCTGGCGTCGGCGTCTCCCTACAGCGCGGGGACTATCGCCGCGCCGCACCGGCACAGCTGGGTCGAGGCCGGTGAGTATCTTATATGTATACTAGCGACACAAGCGGTGTGGAGTGCGGACGCCTGGCGTCGGCGTCTCCCTACAGCGCGGGGACTATCGCCGCGCCGCACCGGCACAGCTGGGTCGAGGCCGGTGAGTATCTTATATGTATACTAGCGACACAAGCGGTGTGGAGTGCGGACGCCTGGCGTCGGCGTCTCCCTACAGCGCGGGGACTATCGCCGCGCCGCACCGGCACAGCTGGGTCGAGGCCGGTGAGTATCTTATATGTATACTAGCGACACAAGCGGTGTGGAGTGCGGACGCCTGGCGTCGGCGTCTCCCTACAGCGCGGGGACTATCGCCGCGCCGCACCGGCACAGCTGGGTCGAGGCCGGTGAGTATCTTATATGTATACTAGCGACACAAGCGGTGTGGAGTGCGGACGCCTGGCGTCGGCGTCTCCCTACAGCGCGGGGACTATCGCCGCGCCGCGCCGGCACAGCTGGGTCGAGGCCGGTGAGTATCTTATATGTATACTAGCGACACAAGCGGTGTGGAGTGCGGACGCCTGGCGTCGGCGTCTCCCTACAGCGCGGGGACTATCGCCGCGCCGCACCGGCACAGCTGGGTCGAGGCCGGTGAGTATCTTATATGTATACTAGCGACACAAGCGGTGTGGAGTGCGGACGCCTGGCGTCGGCGTCTCCCTACAGCGCGGGGACTATCGCCGCGCCGCACCGGCACAGCTGGGTCGAGGCCGGTGAGTATCTTATATGTATACTAGCGACACAAGCGGTGTGGAGTGCGGACGCCTGGCGTCGGCGTCTCCCTACAGCGCGGGGACTATCGCCGCGCCGCACCGGCACAGCTGGGTCGAGGCCGGTGAGTATCTTATATGTATACTAGCGACACAAGCGGTGTGGAGTGCGGACGCCTGGCGTCGGCGTCTCCCTACAGCGCGGGGACTATCGCCGCGCCGCACCGGCACAGCTGGGTCGAGGCCGGTGAGTATCTTATATGTATACTAGCGACACAAGCGGTGTGGAGTGCGGACGCCTGGCGTCGGCGTCTCCCTACAGCGCGGGGACTATCGCCGCGCCGCACCGGCACAGCTGGGTCGAGGCCGGTGAGTATCTTATATGTATACTAGCGACACAAGCGGTGTGGAGTGCGGACGCCTGGCGTCGGCGTCTCCCTACAGCGCGGGGACTATCGCCGCGCCGCACCGGCACAGCTGGGTCGAGGCCGGTGAGTATCTTATATGTATACTAGCGACACAAGCGGTGTGGAGTGCGGACGCCTGGCGTCGGCGTCTCCCTACAGCGCGGGGACTATCGCCGCGCCGCACCGGCACAGCTGGGTCGAGGCCGGTGAGTATCTTATATGTATACTAGCGACACAAGCGGTGTGGAGTGCGGACGCCTGGCGTCGGCGTCTCCCTACAGCGCGGGGACTATCGCCGCGCCGCACCGGCACAGCTGGGTCGAGGCCGGTACTATACTTGCAGAACAATTATTTTCCATCCTTTTTCAGATAGCTTGGAACGTTATTATAAAATAACTATGGTACCGAGATGAAGCATATTTTTTATATCAAAAACATTTCAGACAGGTTGGATAAAATATTTTTGGGTTTATCCTAAACTTTCGTTCTTTCACACAGCTTGGGCTCTCTTAGTTTAATAATTATGTGTCTTCTTCATACATGTGGGTTGGACTACTTAGTTATGATTTCATATATAGAGTGACAGTAGAGCTTCCAAATTTTGACAGCTAGTAAATAGCAAACACGTGACAAATTTGCTAATAATTACTCTTTTTTTTACCTAAGTGTGGGTTGAAACGTTTTTGAGGCACTGCGTCCAACTCAGAATGCCATTTTTCCACGCAACTAGAACGCTCAACTGTCGACAACAGCCGACGACCACTGGCACCGACCGCACCCAAGCAGCCATTTTGCCTGATATTTTCCGTTGATGGCGCTGTAGTGCTGACGCTGCGACATATACATATCCTGATCACTTACTTATCATGCTGTGTGCACATCTTAAAGAATGTGGTTTAGTACAAAATGTCGTAAATCTTATTTAATATTTAAATATTTTATTGTACTACGTTTTGTTTTGTGTACACACAGCGACACATCAACCTAGACTGTTTAGACTTTGAACTATTAAAAGTTGAACACTGCGAATCGTGAAAGAGCGTGCTTTATATTTTTGTTATTTTGTCTCATTCACGCTGAACGGGACGCGACGGTCTATCCTTACCATAACATCGACACCACTATACACTATCCCTTGCCGACAATTCTTTATTTTGTATTTAGCGTAGTTATGCGTATATAGGATGACCAACTTGATGTGTAGCCGTGTGTACCTTAAATAAATAAAGACATTTTCTGTGCTGGTAGTTATTCCTACATCTCAGGGATCTGTACCAAAATCTTTACCAATGGTATGTTACCAAATAATGGTCACAAATTAAGGTAACGTGGTCTATATGATGACTGACTCTGCATGACTTGCCTTGAGAAACAATGCGATGCGACTTAATATTTATGATTATGTGTCAGCATAGCCACCACGAAAGTACTTTAGATAGATAGTGTAATGGTAACACTACGCTATCCATCTAAAACACTCTTAAATACTTCCTACGGTGTACATTAATTGTTATTAGGTATCTTCAATACCTTCAGACAAGCTGAGTAAAGCGTTGCGCGTCTTACAGCCACCTACATCTATTGAGTGACCTCTTTCAGATTTACATCCTAACTAATAATATAAATGCAAATATGAGTTTGTTTGTTACGCTTTCACGCCTTAACTACACGACCGATCATCATGAAATTTCGCATACACGTTGGCAGTGATACAGAAAGGGATAGAGTACCTCCAGAAAAAAATACTGTTTCCGAGGGATATAAATTTGTTGACGAAATTTAGATTAACGTGAGCCTAATTTAGTTATAAATACAAATATGAAAAGCAGATAAAGGCAGCTGTCGTTTATTCCTACAGACAGACGTCGTTCTACTATGCGCATACTATGCGCCGTCACTCAGGACGCAAGCTAAGAAAGCAAGAGTTACTTGCTTCATGTCAAATAAAGATGTTCTAGCGTTCTTGCATTGTGTTACAGGAGCGGCACAAGGCCGAGACAGTCTGGCAGACATCACGGCAGGACCTGTCACTGAGATGGACAGTGCCAACAGTTCACCAGGAGTTCAGAGGGTAACACTTTCAATTCCTACTATATATTGTTTGCAGCAGATTATTTTGCGAGAAACACAACTTCAATACATATCAAATACCTATTGTCAAATAATTATTGTCAACACATGGGTGTTGACAATAATTTCAGTGAAAAAAAGAAATATTCGGCATTTACATATTACCCGGCCATGAAACATGCAAATAAGGTTGTATGAAACAACCTAATTTCCATGTGTCAACTAAACTGTTTTCTCTTGCATATTTCAAGAACCGTCGTTGTTGTGGATCCGCCGAAAGGTGCATTACAATACGGTAATGGTATCTACCAGTATTGTGACTCGTCTCTGTCCTTGAAATAATTACCTACAGCCGCGCGGTACGTAAACACGCGATAAAGCCGCCCACCTACAGTATTTTAATTTCATCTACCTACTTGAGTTTCTTTCTAGTCTAGTTATTGTAAATATTATATTTTTACTAGTTATGTCCGCGATTTGACCCGCGTTTGTGGTTTTTGCGCCGCCCCCGTGAGTGGTAGCGTGATGTTATATAGCCTACGGCCTTCCTCGATAAATAGGCTATCCAACACTAAAAGAATTTTTCAATTCGAACCAGTTGTTCCTGAGATTATCGCGTTCAACCAAACAAACCAACAAACTCTTCAGATTTATTATATTGGTATAGATTTAAAAAAAATTGTTCCTTGTACATGAAATGTTGTTTTTTCATTAAGTAGTAGATTTAATAAAAAAACACTCTTATAAATTTGAGACTAAAATATATTTGCTTCTAGACTGAGACGTACGAAAAGCGCGCGAAATTCGCGACTGGTTGTGTACCGAGTGTATATCTACCGAACTTGAAGCGCGTAGGTATGACTCGCTTTCCGACCGTTTGTATGAAGATAGAATACTGATAGATAACATTACCGTGATTACAAGCACCTTTCGGCTTCAAACCTACTCTTTTTATTCTTATTCCATATAAATTATATAAGTAAAAGCGAAGTAGCAATAACCACTTTGGAGTACATTACCGGTCACTGTACCTTTAATTATTTGTAGAGCAATATTCTTGTGTTGGTATTGTTGTGCTTTTTCTCTGTATATACTATTGTATTGGGTTCTTGAATAAAATCCTGATATTTATAAACATGATACATAAATTCAAAATAAAGGTTGTGGATCGACTGGTTACGTATTATTAACCCTTTGACCGTCACGTCAAAAAAGTAAAAGCGTGCTCTCGGCACCAAGCTTCGATTACATCCATAGATATCTACTTACGTCGTTTTTGTGAGCTTATGCTAATATTGATGAAATAAATAGTTAGCAGCTCACATAATATAAATTTCGATGTGTCTACATAATTAATAGAACAAATAAGAAAAGCAATACTTTTCATAAGATTTATTAGCGTTTAAGTTTCTTATGTAGTCGTGGACGTGGCGTGCTGGAAACATATGCTTGGCCAAGTATACATGACTGGCAGTCAAAAGGTTAATTGCAGTATATATAGAACTGCCTATAAAAATACGGTGAAGAAGTTGATGTATCAACCGCTTTCTCAAAAGACCAGCAAAGCTGTTGGTCTATTGAGAATACGATTGTATCGTAGCAAGTAGAAATGGCTCAGTTTAGTTAAAGCTACACGCACACAGTCTGCTGTTAACGATCGTTGCCGTAACAGACTTGGTGGAGCATTATCTAGACTGCGTAGAAGTGAGCTCTATATTTAGTACATATGTCCAACAGCAAACGCAATTCGACGATTTGGATGAAGAGTACAGAATGTTCACTGAGAAATACAACCACAACTACCGGCCCTCCATGCAGACTTTTGGCATTTACGTAATAACTCCTTATAATAATAATATTAAACTGATTGCCAAGAGCCTCGATCTCCACCTAAAGAGGCTCGTGTTACACGGCTGATTTAGTCTCTCATGCAAAAGGCCGTATTGCTAAACACAGCACGGCCCTAACTAGCGGTAGCTTGGACCACTGGATCTACATAATGATCTCGGAGATACGTATGTGAAGTCTGCCAATCCGCGCTGGGCCAGCGTTGTAGACTATGGCTTAACCTTCCTCACTGGCTGATATTATACTATATACAGTAAAAAGAATGGACGAGAAAATACTATAAGGCTAGTGTGAATGGAACAGTCTCAAGGGGAAGACCTAGGCGAACGTTTCTCGACCAGATCGAAGACGTTCTGGATAAAGGCCAGGTTAAGAGCATCTTAAACCGGCGAGCGTGTATGAGGAATGTGATGAAAGTGAATGAAGCCAGAGAAGTGTCAGGATCTCACCAAATGGAATTCCGTAGTCTCTGCCTACCCCTCTGGGAAACAGGTGTGAATCTATGTATGTAAGCTGGCTCTATTCTATCCTATCCTTTTCTTACCTATTTTATCCTTTCTTCATTTAACCTATTCCTTACCGTATAGCGCTGTGATAATGAGTTCTGGTACTGGGTACACGAAGACTTGCGAAGTATAAGCACACAAAAAGTCAAAAAGGAAAAAAAGGAGAAACCGCTGCCTCCAACTGATGTATGTATATGAGATAGGATATGGACAGAATTGATCTCCAACGTTCCGGGACACGATATCCCAGGATCAAAAACAAGCGTTACTTTTCATCTTAATAAAAAGTACAGTGAAATGCCAATTATCCGAATCATCAAAAATTCGAATCATCAAATCAAAAATTCGGATAATTGGATTTATTTTTGAAGAAAAGTATATGTACGTACATATGTTAAATACATATTTTAAAGAAATAGAGTTTATTTTTAGTACTGTATGCATTTAATTTGAAATTGCATAAAATTGCACATAAACATGTAACATAGCATACATACATATGGGGTACATATATTATATACATTTTCTCATCTCCCACTAATGTTTCTCCGAATGCGATTCGGATAATTAGTGATTCGGATAGCTGGAGTTCGGATAATTGAAGTACTGTAATTCAAATAGTCTTAGCTGTCAAGTTTTTAGTAATTATGACATTTTAAATATAGAGACAGATTAGCCAGTTAGAATAGTCAAAATAATTTGTATTCCTATAATTAAAGATATATTAGACATCGTGCAGCATTATATTACGTTTGTTGTTAAATAGAGTTCATATTTGTATCATATAATAGTTTATTTTTTAGTAAAATCCTTAGTTTTACAATTACATCTTAACAATTACGTATAAAGTACACTTATAGATATTTGCCCAAACTAGGTTATACCTGTTTCTTTATAGTAAAAAATTGGCTTTATTTAACAAATAGATATAGTAAGCATAGTAATAAATAAATACATTGTATTTTTGTTAATCACTAACATATTATAAAATAAAGTCTCCCGCCGCGTTAGTCTGTCTGTTCGCGATAAACTCAATAACTACTAAACGGATTTTCATGCGGTTTTCTCCAATAGACAGAGTGATTCATGAGGAATGTTTAGGTATATAGTCAAAGTCAAAAATCATTTATTCTTTTAGGTCACAAAGTAACACTTATGAACGTCAAAATATATAGGTTAGTGAGTTTACTAAGTTACTAAAGCTACATTTAGGTTAGTTGCTAGGTTCAGGCAAAGGGTTGAGCCTATGAGAAGAAACCTGCAAGAAACTCACGGCCGCTCTTTTAAATCGCCAATTAAATATAATTTCAGTATTTTACAACTCAGATTAACAAGGTGTTGCAGCCATTATGCCATATACTACAGACTATAAAAAAACTAAAGATAAAAACAATAATAACTCAATAATATTATAGAGATTTAGCGACTTATAATTTGTTAAGGTTTTGTACTACCCGTGCGAAGTCGGGGCGGGTCGCTAGTATTTTATAACTTTTATTGTAAACTAATCTGTAATACTATGAAATGTAAGAAACTGAGATACTTCGAATTTCGGCATGTAACGTTTTGATCGTCCTAAACCTCTAAAAGATAAGGCAGCAATGTCAACTTAAAAAAGAAAGCTGACAATACTTCATGGCAATATTCTTAATATTTCTATTGAGCCGAATTTTAAATTTAGGAATATTTATGGTAAGCTTTATATTTTCTCACGTTATAAGATGCAAGTCCTTCTCCACCTTAGCCTTTATTATTCCCAAGTTACTTGGGGTCGGCTTTTCAGTCTAACCGGATTTAACTGGATATCAGTTTTTACACGAAGTGGCTGCCACCTAACCTCCGATACTCCGAACGATAAGGCTAGACCAGTGTCAGGATATTATAGAGCACTGACTTCCCAATAACGACTGCCATAGATGTTCATGGCAGCCGGGACCGACGGCTTAACGTGCTCTCCGAGGCACGGAGCAGGCGATAATTGTCAATCAATACGCACATAATTTCGAAAAGTCATATAACTTCCGAAAGTCAGAGATGCGCGACGTGGGTTCGGACCCTCTGCACTGCAGTCTGTTGGTCTCCCCACTGAGCTATCGCTGCTATAAGATGCAAGTATAATATTTTAATTCGTTTGGTAAGTAGGAACGCCAGATGTCCAACAACTGTTTCGGTTACCCACCCCTTCTTCTCTCGTCTTCACTCCCTCCTCTTAGGTGGTAACGGACGAATGTTGACCCTAATACCGCCAGCGAATAGGGCACGGTTTGCTACTGAAGTGGTTAGTGATAGGCAGCCGTTTAATTATGATATTTTGGTGAATTACTTCCGTGATACCCATAAAATATACCGACGTCCATGCCGGTTGCGTCTCACCTAATTTGCCGTTGATTGGACTGCCACTAATGCGCTCGATACTTTTATGTTTTATACGGTGTGTTGAATGCGCACTTTTTTATTAAGTAGGTACTAGCTAGCGGACCCGACAGACGTTGTCCTGTACACACGAAAAAATAATAAATAAATAGAAAACCAAATCTGAACCATTCTCAAATCCATTTGAACACACACAAAAAATTACATCAAAATCGATCCAGTTAGCCAGTTTAGGAGGAGTTTAATTACAAACACACGCATAGAAGATTTATATATATAAAGATGAAGCAATTTGGAATTGAACACAGCGTTGTGAGTTTGGCATATACTACGAGTAGCGTTCGACCGAACTTTCGGTTTCGGCCTAGTTTCGGCAAAAAACGAGTTTCGGTTTGGTTTCGGTTTTGACTGCTATCCAGCGAAACCGAAATTGAGTTCTGATGATTTCGCACTGCAATCGGAAATATTCGGTGCACTGAGCTGCGAGCGACGAAGTGTCATTTCGCCGTGTCATTGTCGTGTCATAACTTGTTTGTGTTTGCGCCGTGAACTTTGCGGTAGCAATCGTGAAATTACGAGTGAGTATACGATTATTTCGAAACTGGGAAGTATTAGTTCGCTATATATGTGATTTAAGTCATGATAGATAATAAATAACAAAATCCGATTTCTTTATCGCGTATTTAATGAAATGATTTCGGTCAGTATAATTTTATTGTTAATGCTAATGGATACCTATATACTATACATATTACTTATCAGAGCCAAGGTATCAAAGAATGGCAAATACTTATTCTTACTGGGATTCTGATCCATTTCTGTATTTATGAAAGGTTTTAGAGAATTCCTTGTCGGCTCCACCGACGAGTCTTTTTCTGTGAACAACTATTTAGTGCTGCTGGTCAAATTTATTAAGACACAAGAAGCAATTTCCGAGGCGAGAACCTTGATAAATTATTGTTGCCTACTTATAATATTAGATTGTTTAACTGTGAATACTGATAAATTATCGGGCCAATAAAATTAGTAATGATTGTAGCTCAATTAAACGTTGAATTATCACAGTTCTTTTTTTGTTGAGAAAGATCTATTTTTATTTCCATACCTTGAATATTATTTGCATTGAACATGTTTAGTGGTGGCACGTTTTAATTTTACTGTAGCGATGAAGTACAATGAGAGTGAGACAACACACAAGAGTGAATTCATATACAAAATAACCAAAGTTACAAGATATGATGACCTTATATAGAACATTCGGTTTCGGTTTCGGCCGAAACAGAGACCAAAGCCGAAATTCGGTTTCGGTTTCAGTTTCGGCCGTAAAACTAGTTTCGGTCGGACACTAACTACAAGTGATCACTGAGCTTGGCATATACTAAGGGTGGTCACTGAGGTAGGGAAGATGGGTAGGAGTCTAGGAATATACTACGGGTTGTCACCGATGGGGTGATGTCGGTAAAATCGGTACGTTTCTTAACATGGAGTGTATGTGTCTCAGGCGGCGGGTAACGGCGAGAGCGTGAGCCTGGAGGCGCTGCGTCGCGCGGCAGGAGGGCCTAGCGATGCCGAGCGACGCGACGCGGAGCGACGCCGCGCCACGCTCAACAACGCCTTCCGCACCGCGCCCTTCGACCATCTGCTACACATCACTACACCCAAGGTACGTGCACGCTCAACAACGCCTTCCGCACCGCGCCCTTCGACCATCTGCTACACATCACTACACCCAAGGTACGTGCACGCTCAACAACGCCTTCCGCACCGCGCCCTTCGACCATCTGCTACACATCACTACACCCAAGGTACGTGCACGCTCAACAACGCCTTCCGCACCGCGCCCTTCGACCATCTGCTACACATCACTACACCCAAGGTACGTGCACGCTCAACAACGCCTTCCGCACCGCGCCCTTCGACCATCTGCTACACATCACTACACCCAAGGTACGTGCACGCTCAACAACGCCTTCCGCACCGCGCCCTTCGACCATCTGCTACACATCACTACACCCAAGGTACGTGCACGCTCAACAACGCCTTCCGCACCGCGCCCTTCGACCATCTGCTACACATCACTACACCCAAGGTACGTGCACGCTCAACAACGCCTTCCGCACCGCGCCCTTCGACCATCTGCTACACATCACTACACCCAAGGTACGTGCACGCTCAACAACGCCTTCCGCACCGCGCCCTTCGACCATCTGCTACACATCACTACACCCAAGGTACGTGCACGCTCAACAACGCCTTCCGCACCGCGCCCTTCGACCATCTGCTACACATCACTACACCCAAGGTACGTGCACGCTCAACAACGCCTTCCGCACCGCGCCCTTCGACCATCTGCTACACATCACTACACCCAAGGTACGTGCACGCTCAACAACGCCTTCCGCACCGCGCCCTTCGACCATCTGCTACACATCACTACACCCAAGGTACGTGCACGCTCAACAACGCCTTCCGCACCGCGCCCTTCGACCATCTGCTACACATCACTACACCCAAGGTACGTGCACGCTCAACAACGCCTTCCGCACCGCGCCCTTCGACCATCTGCTACACATCACTACACCCAAGGTACGTGCACGCTCAACAACGCCTTCCGCACCGCGCCCTTCGACCATCTGCTACACATCACTACACCCAAGGTACGTGCACGCTCAACAACGCCTTCCGCACCGCGCCCTTCGACCATCTGCTACACATCACTACACCCAAGGTACGTGCACGCTCAACAACGCCTTCCGCACCGCGCCCTTCGACCATCTGCTACACATCACTACACCCAAGGTACGTGCACGCTCAACAACGCCTTCCGCACCGCGCCCTTCGACCATCTGCTACACATCACTACACCCAAGGTACGTGCACGCTCAACAACGCCTTCCGCACCGCGCCCTTCGACCATCTGCTACACATCACTACACCCAAGGTACGTGCACGCTCAACAACGCCTTCCGCACCGCGCCCTTCGACCATCTGCTACACATCACTACACCCAAGGTACGTGCACGCTCAACAACGCCTTCCGCACCGCGCCCTTCGACCATCTGCTACACATCACTACACCCAAGGTACGTGCACGCTCAACAACGCCTTCCGCACCGCGCCCTTCGACCATCTGCTACACATCACTACACCCAAGGTACGTGCACGCTCAACAACGCCTTCCGCACCGCGCCCTTCGACCATCTGCTACACATCACTACACCCAAGGTACGTGCACGCTCAACAACGCCTTCCGCACCGCGCCCTTCGACCATCTGCTACACATCACTACACCTAAACAATAACTTAAAAATAAAAAAAGATATATAAAAACATTCATGAATGTGTTTTTTCATAACATCGTGTCCACGGATGGCCAAAAGTGGACAATGTCCTTTTGTATCTTACAAGCACAGTTACTTTTATTCACGTGCGGTAATTCATTGACCCATAACCCTCCACGGGGCCGCGCAAATATGTCGAGTTCACCCGGGGGAAGGTAGAAAATCCCGGATCCTACCTACCACGGTGTTCCTTCATATGATATATGGCTGGGGTGCAAGGATCGCTCGCGCATTCATTCTGCAGACGTTTAACTGTTACTAACTTAACCTACATATATGCGGGCAAAATCTATTAGTATATATATATATATATATATACATATATATATATATATATATAGTATTGTACAATAATATTATATTTTAACTTACAGTACGAGATAAAGGACAAATTGGAGGAGATATTCAACTCTATAACGGAGGAGCCGCTGCTGCCCGTGTCGGGGTCGTGCTCGCCGGCCGGGCACAGGTCCTACCAGCAGGCCGTGCCGCCCTACACCAAGTACTTCCCCGAGCTGTTCCTCTACTAACTAGGTACCTACTCGCACACGTACACTCACATTTGCGTATACTGAAGATCTATATACAGCGTGCAACAAAAAAGTGTGGTCATATTTAAGCGTCACATAATATGCCACAAATATTGACTGCACGGATGACATAAGGGTTTAAGTGGTCGCCTCGCCACCGCCGTTGCACCGAGTATTGTGGGTTCGAATCCCAGACGGGACAAAAATTTGTGTGATCCACTTATGGTTGTACCGAGTCTGAGTGATCTTTGTGTCTGTTGTTTGAATGTTTGTAAAGTCTACCGTGACACTAGAATCATTCGTAGTACGAAATATGTCTTTCTTAAAATAACAAAATGGGTGTAAAAATCCAGGATTCAACCTCTTCGTCTTAAATAAAAAGTAATGCAAAGAAATAACCCTTATATCTCGGGGGTCTTTTGACCCACAGGGCCTATATTCAAACTCCACCGAGGTATGACCCCAAGGTGTCTGCACACCAAGTTACAAGTCAATCAGTCCAGTGGTTCCGGAGTTATGGCTGTCACTAACAGACAGACACACCGACCTACCGACACTACCGACACATAGTGTTTTCATTATCCTATTCGAAGAAGACTCAGTTTAATAAAAAAATAAAATGCGAAACCTCTACTTAACGTAAATACTAAAACTATATATAATTATTGTTTGTTTCAGTGAACATTTGGTAATATAGCTGTCATATCTGCTGTCCTTGTCGTTATTACCGTGAAGTGTCATCCATCCCGCTCAACAATTAAGTTTACACGGGAGCTCCCAAAACCAAAAAGGCCTAAGCTACAGCTCAAAATGACAACTCCATAAGCAGTTATGACTTTAAAACATATTATTTGATACGATTCAAAGATATAAATCATAGATGAAATACGTTAAATATGGTCATTTTTCTAGAAGTTACATCTGACACACAATGTTAATATGACATCTGAATTATAAATATAGTAATATAACGTTTACTCATATTGAAAATTGTAGGTACAGTCGGTTAATAATATGGTCGACCACCCTACGGTTGAGGTGCATTTGAATCGTCATGAAACAACAAGGTCGATTTTCCCTTGCAACAATATTATGATAGTGACCATTGCTCTCTGTATGATGTATTAAGTTTGCGTCATTTGTCAAGTTAGAAAAGTCAACCTTAGCGACAATTAGATCTCACAGAAACTTTTGTCAAAACTGGTTGTCCACTTTCTTGGCCGACCGTACATTATCTTTCTTTATCTAATGTCACACATTAGATAGAGAAAGATAGTGCTCACTCTTCTTAATGTGGAAATTTTTTGTACGATATAAGTACGGTGAGGGCACTTCTATGATTTCAATCTTTGTATGATTCAACTTTATTGAGAATTATGAAACATTCTAATGTCACATAGCGGAATGACGTCATCCGCCAGTGATATCACTGCTCTCAGTGACATTATGACGTCACGGAGTTCATTGATATTACTGTCGTCACAAGCTATTAGTGACGTCACTGAGTTCGTTGGTATTAGTGACGTCAACGCCCTCAGTGATATTAGTGACGTCACTACGTTCATTGGTATTAGTGACGTCACTGCGCTCAGTGATCAGAGAATTAACTATCATATCTAATCTCACATATATCAGAGAATATGAATCACTGATATAAAATTGACAAATCCCATGTATAAAAACGAATTGTTTTGCTTACGAACAGTCCACGCATGAATTGAAGAAAGAAATAGCTCAGCGGTTGAGGTAATAGACTTCCAATTAAGGATATTAGGATCGACTTCAACCCAACCGATTGTCTACTTTGGGTTTAAGTTCTCCTAATATAAAATGTTATAATGAATTGCTGACTGCCGCTGGCACCGTGCCGAGTATTGTGGGTTCGAATCTCACACGGTACTTGGGGGCATTAGTATGATCCACACATGGTTGCTTCGAGTCTGGATGTTCTTTGTGTCCGTTGTTTGAATGTTTGTAAAGTCCTCGCGACACAAGAATTATTAACAGAGCGGGAGCTGTCTATTAAAAAAAAAAGAATTAGGCAGCTTGAAGAAGAAATATGACGGCAGTCCAAAGACGAATAATATTTTTAACAAGTGAGAAACGGCAATGAATTGCCGTAAATCTTAGAGTTCGAAAAAATTGTTCAAGTAATATGCAAAGGTCACGTGATACCACGTGACCTTGAGAGGTCAAAGGTCATAGTAATTTCGGGGGTATGTCGACTATGCTGAGTCGAATGGCGTTGACCGCGAGTCTCTAGCTCTTACGGTTCTTGAGTTGAAAGTTGTATAACAGACAGACGGACGAACAAAGCTGTTGTATAAGAGTTTCGAACTCTTAAAAGCCATGTTTAACACAAACTGTGATAACATCCGTATTAAAGTGGTTTCTATGAAACATTCGCGTGAACATAACAAAGTTTTATGGGAACGGTATTGTCAGGCATGGCAATATGAAATTGAATATAGAATTGTATATAGAGATGGCAAGCTGAAGAAGAGTGGAATCGTTGCGGTTGGCAATCTAAGAAAGAGAAGCGAATTGTTCTTTAATATGAATATTTTACAGACGTTAAGCTACTCTTGAGTTAGTTAGACACAGCACTTGATAGATTGAGCTCAATATTGTAGATTTTGTATATAAAACTGGAAAGGTTTAAAACCAAAGGCAAGTCGGGTGAAACGACTAGTTCATAAATAAAATGATTCGTTTTGGGATATATAAATTGGATATAAATCTTGTTCATATTAATATAATCAAATTATTAACATTCCGGTTGCTTTTACTGACAATTATACGTAGAATCTCCTATGCCATCGACTATTGTTGATAATTGTGATTTACACAAAACACGAATGCACGGATGACGATCGCCTTAAGATTGCCACTGCACAGAGTATTATAGGTTCGATCCTTACTCGTGAAAATAATTGTGTGATCCACAAATGAATGTCTGAATGTTGGTTGACAATATGAGCCTGGGTGTTCGTTGTGTCCGTTGTTTGAATGCTTGTCAAGTCCCCTGTCACCCAGGAAAAACCACCAGTGCGAGAGAGGCCTTTAAAAAAAGAAGATATTGGCTACAGAAGAGTTGAATAGTTATTCTTCTGTACTAAATTGTAGACAGCAATATCTAAGCACGTTACTAACATAATCTAAGCTGCATTTACGCGATTAAAGCCGCGGGAATAATCTACTATTATAATAATCAAACAAGATCTATCGCTGGTGGGTTAAGATGACCAATAAAGGATGATATTTTTTTGCGTATATTTTACCTACATGAAATAAGACACTTGATGGGCGTGATTTTAATGTCAGCTGTCACAGGACTTAAGCTATATTTCATGAGCTATAAAATAAGATAATCACAATTATCAACAATATTTGTTAAAATATTAATTTATTTATAGTCAGTATATCCGCTGACATATTCAAGTCAAATGATATTAAGTATACCGTTTGAGTTATTTTAGTCTGAAATACAGGATCGATACTATTAATCCTAACTAATATTATAAATGTGAATGTAAGTTTGTTACGCTGTCATGACTTAACTACTCGACCGATTATCATGAAATTTTGCATACGTGTTGTCAGGGGTACAGAAAAGGATATAGGATATCCTTTATCCAGAAAAAGGTACCTTTAATAGTTAATCAAATCTGTTATGGGCTAAAGTAACCCGACGGTATATGTTTTTTATGAGGTTAATAGGGAAATATGTTCGGGACATTTGTCTTTTAGATAAATCTATATTGTTGAAGTACTATATATTATATTGTGTGGTTATAGTTCGGTGAAGCGGTATTCTGTTTATATAATAAAGTTAGGTACTACTCGACGATGACATTCGTGTACTAGTGATGTGCGATAATCGATTAATAAGGTATTCGATTCATTTGACAGTTCAAGTTATATGAATATTCGAATGATTGAAACGAATTCGAATAACAAATTATTTTAAATTATATGTGTATAGTCCATGATCTTTTACTTGCTTAGTTAAAAAATAAATTAAGCCTATTATAAGCTGAAGTCTATGACATAGAGACCTATCTATGTATTGTTTCTTTTTATTTGTTGTAATTATCTATTTATTAAAGAAGTCTGAAAAAAGTATTGGAAATATTGGTTGTTTGGAACAACAACACAATGGATTGTTTGTTAACCAAATAAGGCAGGTAAGAAAAAAATATTATAAATTAACTACAAAAATATTCAAGTTTACCCAAAAGTAGCAAAAGATACTCACGCTCAATTTGATATTCCACTAGTGATGTGCTCTATGTTCATCAACTATAAAACATTGTGCAGTGAACGCATTTGTTGCCGTCGAGTTGTAGGGACCAATGATTTGTCATTATTGAAAGTATTACGTTTGTATTTCTAATGGTTTTAATTTTTATTATAACTGCCAATCATTTAATAGCCTTCACGAAAATGATAGACTGTGTTTAGAAAAATCATTTATTCAGCAAGGTATTATAGCGAGTATTACTGAAAAGTTTACCAGCTCTGAATGTTCTAGGCGTCAAAGATCCAGCACTGGCTTTCAGCTGTATTTAGTCTATTTACCATCTTTAAACTTTCAACCAATGACATTCACAAGTTACAAAACTTGTTTAAACAAAAGTAGTTGTTGACTGCATGGATGATCTACTGGATAAGTGGTCGCCTCCCCACTGCCGCTGCGTCGAGTGCTGTGGGTTCGAATCCCACACGGGACAAAACGGTCTGGGTGATCCTTGTGTCCGTTGTTTGAATATTTGTGAAGGCTCCCGCGACACAGGAGATATTCCTAGTGCCTAGAATTTATTTTCTTGTTTTTAAAAAGACACCCGTCTTTTTAAAAACAAGAAAATAAATTCTATCGTAATAAAATTAAAGTTTAAAGTTGTCTGGATGCGCTGGTTGAAAGGTTAACGAGTTTATTATCTATAGTTTTCTTTAACTACTATGTACAGTCAGCGACATAACTAGCTGAATATTAAATAAATTTGTAACAGAATTTTGGTAATGAAAATGTACCTTATTTTTTATTTATAGTAATGAATTGTGATTATAATACTTATGCTTTAACTGGTACTGCGATAAAAGATGAAGAATTATCATAATTATGTATGATAAAGCATTTCTAAATCTCAGAAGTGTTTGTCGATCTATGCGGCTGACTGTACAGTCGCCAATTGCACCTTAAATTAAATAAAACACATAATATAACAAAATAATGGATAGACGTACTCCCTGTTTCTAAGAGGTAATTAGATCAACGCAAAAATATATTTACAGCCGTTTACTCTAAAAAAGATTATGGCCTAACCCTTCTCACACTGAGAAGAGGCCCGTGCCCAGCAGTGGGACAGTTATATAGTAATACAGGGCTGATATTATTATTTACTGTAAAAAGCAGATCAACATAATAAGTCATTAACTGACGTTCTATTTTCAAATTCATGTGAACTGTTGTGATTGGCTGACTGTAATATCAACAGCCAATCAAATGACTTTATATGAGTTTGAAAATAGAATGTCAGTTAATTATTTATTTTGTTGATCTACCTCTTAGAAACCAGGGCTAAGGCTATTATTATCAGACACCCGATATTTAAAAGGCTTAAGGGCCTGTTCCACCACCTCCAAATAGCATTTATTTATAAGATGAAAGTATTACCATCTCTCTTCTTTAATCTTACAAGTGTGAGACAGCATACAATTTGTCTTTCGGATAACTTTTACTTGAACTGGCCATAAGCTTGATTTCTATGTAGTTTAGCCTTTTAGATACCGGGTGTCTGTGAGACACATTTTGAAGGTCATGCCTCGATCTTAACCTATTCATTATTTTGTTATCTATAGCCGATTGGAAACATTTGAAAAGAAACGTATAATATATTCTATGTTTTGTATTTATTTTTTATATAACTATAGAACCTCGGCGTTTTTATATAAGTAATATTAACTACTTCAGTTTTGAAGCACTGAGATGCGCATGCTCAAAAACTGTGCTCACTTTTCCGTGATTGTATTAAATAATAAAATATTTTTTGTACTAGGCGTCATTAATTCCTTTAATACTAAGGTTTAACCTTCATAGCTCTCTATACACTTGAACAAAATAATAATATCCTCCAGACCGAATTTCGGTCACTGCGGCCAGTCTTAATAGAGACTGACCATCTGCGCAGGAGATATTATAGTGCACAGGTGTGTGCGCAAACACAAGTGCACTCTCTGTTCCCTAACTCTCATGATCCGATGGGACGAATAATCCGACACGACCGGAGAGAGATCAGGCGCAGGACCAACGACTTTACGTGCTTTCCGTCGCACGGGAGTGTCTAACACCGCCAACTTCCTAACACCGTGCTGCTTTTGAGATTTCTTATCAGAAAATCACAATATTTTTTTGTTGGCCCGACCCGGGATTTTAACCCGAGACCTCATGCACAGCAGTCGCATTCACTACCGCTGCGCCACGGAGGCTCAACATATCATAATGATACCGAACATTTTCTAAAAGCGACTCTATCGTTAACTTCGATAAACTAATCAAAATGGACGTAACTTAAAAGTACTGAAGTGTGTTGAGAGCTATGAGATTAACCTTATGTTTGAGACTTAGAAGTTAAACGCCGATTCTCCAATTAAGTCACAAAGTAATAGTGATACTTTGTTAAGTTATAATCTTACGTTAAGGTGCTTTCAATTAGCAACGAAGAGAGTCGCATATTAGCGTTGCCGCGGGTCTGGCTTTGTTCGAGCGAGTGTTGTTGACAGAGGCGTAGCGTCCGCCTTATCAGCCGTAGGTATCAAGGCTACAGGAGCCCCGAAAGTGTATAGGTAAACAAAAATTCCTAAAATGTTATCCACAATCTTTAATCCTTTGGGCCCCCAACACATTTTGATATAGGGCCCGTCTAAAGCAAGCTACGCATCTGATTGTTGATTTAGTCGATGTTGATGATGTCTGTATTATCAATCGAAATTTAATACAATAAATCAATCAAGAGAAATATTAAACAATGCATTTTTAATAAATTTATTTTGTAATTTTATATTTTTCTTGTAATACACATTATGAATAAAACGTTGCATACGGATTTATGTTGTGTTGTGTTATTTTAATATTAATTATTAAATGTAAATCTCGATTTATTTACAAACCTGTTCGGTACTTTATAGTACGTAGAACGATTAAGAGTGCGTTCCACTTAGCTTTCACGACGCCTAAAATGCTCGTTTAGCCGTTCCACATGACGACTACGATCGTTGTGGTCGCGGCGAAAACGTCACACATGACGTCATTACTCACGCTCACGACGACCCATACTGAGAGGTGGATCGTCGTGAGCGTTGCGAAATATGGCGCCATTTTCAATATAAAGTTGGTAACAAAGATGGCGACAATGAAAATTATTTTATGTGGTCAGACTTAGGTACAAATTGTAACCTTTTAAAACTCTTTATGCATTCGACTTCTTTTTTCTAATTCACTCAATTTACATCAACGCTCAAAACACGTCCGTAATCCGTTCCAATTGAGTTTACAATTGTAACGCTCGGAAGCAAGTGGAACGGGAAAAACCGATCGTGGTCGTGAGCGTGAGTGTCGTGAGCGCTAAGTGGAACGCGCCCTAAGAGGACGCTTAAAACGTCACTATTGGTGCGTATCTATAAAGTATGAAATATGGAATTTCATGGGCGCGATACGGATGACATCTATCATAGGACCCATTCAATATTTTACGGAGTATAATGCGGCGCAAATCTTCTAATTTGAAAGTAGCTTTATTGTAAGTTTGTGAGTAGTTTCCACTAGCGCTTCCACCCGACGTGTGCGTTTCGTGCTATACCACACATTATAACATAAACATATACCTGCATCTATAACCGTTGTGTATTTTCTATGTATTTAAATATTATAATGTTAAACTTCGTTTGTACTTAATAGTAATATATTTGTTCATTCTCGGTTGTGTACGCTAAATAAATGTGGTTCCAGATTATCATATTTGTTTTATTGCAATAATATCCCACTGCTGGGCTTAACCCTCTTTTGTTTTATTTTTATTTTTTTATTTTATGATTACATGGCAAACTTATAGCTATACGATACAGGTAATAAAACATTTGCAACATAAATAAGGCCAATAAAAAGTTTTCACAAACAGCTAAAATAAATAAAATCACTTTTATGTAGATATTCTAAAACAACACAAATTAAATTAAACAAACATATTAAAGATATTTGTTAGCAAAGAACTTATCACACAATGTTTTCTTTAATGTGATAACTTTGGTGTTAAAAAGATCGATGTCTGCATTCCGGCATGTCATGTTGTACGTAATAATATCAGATCTGTATATAAACAATCCCACTGGGTAAGGCCCTTTTCTAATTATAAGAAGGTTTAGTTAGGCAACTACGCCGGTCCAGTGCGGGTTGGCAGACGTCACATATCTTCGAGAACATTATGGAGAACTCTTAGACATACAGGTTTCCTCACGATGATTTCCTGTTTTACGAACTGGTGGCTCATTTTTAGTACCATTATATTATATTCTTAGAGGATTTATCGGCTGATAAGGCGAGGACGTCACGTGACCGCGATGACGCAGCAAGTGAAGGGGATCGTTCGTGTTGAACGCCCATTCTCATTCCTCTCGTCACTTTTGCTCGGGCGCTCGGTTGCAACGGACGCGTATCAGATCGTGGCTATAAAATATTTCTGTTTAACGGTTGTTTAAAATTGTGTGACTTTTGGTCTGTAATTTAAATAAATTCCTTGTCGGTAGACGGTGTCTTTTTTTTAATCACATACACTTCTGTTCAATAAGATCAGAAGTGGGATACGTTTAAAAATCACGCGACTTTATTCGTTCGCCATCTTGTTAACGGTAAATAGTGTTCGTTTGTATTTCAAAGTGAGTGAGCTAAGTATTCTGTTTTGTTGTTTGTGTTAATCATTTCGTTTAGTTTGTACGTAGGTAACTGAATAATTTATTTAGCGCGTTCGTACAATTATATCGGGTCGTGAGTGCACTCCGCGCGAAAATCCACCTAAGCGTAGTTCTCGCAACCACTGTAATGATTCGCACAGCCGTCGTTATGATCATACTGGGCGTCGAGATCGTTATCGCGACACGCGTAGTAAATCCTCTAGGCGACGTGATAGATCTGAGAGTTATGAAAGTCCACACAGGCGTCGCGATAGTTCTTATGGGCGTCGGGACAGCCCTCGACGTATCCCTTTAGATAAAATACTCGATAGATTAGACGCCATAGAGGAACGATTGCTGCCAAAGACGATGCAAAGTTCTACCCGCCTACCGTCGCATCCGAGCGCTGGAAGCTACACACCGTTACCAGCTTCGGTGGCCACCGAGCTACCGGTCACCAGTATGGAAATAACTGCTACGGGTGGGACCACGACCGTCGAGGCGTTGCGAGATGGCGACACTACGGACAGGATTGTAGGTGCACTTTCATCGTTAATTCAAGTAAGATCTAAACATTACTATATTTCTAATTTCGATCCCAGTGTGCATGACTTTGACGTGTGGTGTGCGGAGGTGGATAAAGGCCGCGTATTAAATAATTGGGACGATCGGAAATGTCTGGGACGCATTGGTAGCTGTTTACGTGGTGATGCTAAAACATGGCTTAACGACTGGGTGACCAATGACCGAACATGGACGAACTTTAAAGTTGAATTTCGGTCATTGTGTCCGCGCGAGGTTGATATGGCCACGGTGCTATATCATGTTATGAGTACAAATTCAAATAAATTCACCACGTACGCAGAATATGCTCGAAGGTCCCTATTGCGGTTGAACATAGTTAAGGGGCTTTCAGACGTGTTGAAAACCGCTATCACTATAGCGAATCACTATTCGTGGCATATCCGATCCCCAAGTTAAGGCCGCGACCACTAACGCTAAGCTACAATCAAAAGATCTTGTGGCATTTTTGTCGATATACCTAAAGCCTAAAAATGCACCTATCGGTAACAACAATCCTGTCTGTACATAAAACGCCCATACCTCTGATCCGCGTAAACGTAGGGCCAATATGCAGTATGATCGATTGGCCTGCTTTACATGTGGAAACTTAGGTCATAAGCAGATTCATTGCCCAAAGATTTTTGGCTACCGAGCTTGAATATCTAGGTCGGCTTATTGGATATGGTCAGGTACGGTCGAGTCCGAGTAAGACTGAAGCCTTAGTTAAGTCACCAAAACCATCTAATGTAAAACAGGTTCGTCAGTTCTTGGGATTGGCAGGCTATTTTCGGAGGCATATTGCTGGGTACGCCGCTAAAAACTGCTTGTATTGCTAAATTGCTTAGAAGGGGCGAACCCTTTGTATGGGGTGCAGAACAAGATGTAGCACGCGATTATATCATCAAAAGCCTTACTAAAGAGCCCGTCTTAGCGATTTTCAATCCTAATTTGTCTACCGAGCTTCACACCGATGCCAGTGCAATCGCTTATGGAGCTATTTTAATGCAGGTTCATGAGGGTAAGCGGAAGCGAGTTGTCGGCTATTTTAGAAAGCAGATTTTCTAAACCGTCAGTCCGCTACTGTTCTTCAAATTCAGAATCCGCGGAATTGGGCTAGGATTGCTCAAACTGCAGATTCAGAAACACAATCCTTGATGCAAAGGTTGAGAGAGGGCCAATTAGATTCTTCACGGTTCTTTATAAAGAACAATTTATTATACTACAAGTATAGTCCTATGGGTAAACATTCCCGTCTCCTTTGTTTCATTCCTAAGGGACACAGACTTAGTTTG
This sequence comes from Catocala nupta, assembly GCA_963675205.1. Taxonomy (NCBI): domain Eukaryota; kingdom Metazoa; phylum Arthropoda; class Insecta; order Lepidoptera; family Erebidae; genus Catocala; species Catocala nupta. Next base: position 3,743,772 of record OY776101.1, on the reverse strand, counting down.
TTGAGAGTCTTTCACGACGATCACGACTATATAGGAATAGACAAAACTACGGAGCTTATCTTGCGTCACTTTTGGTTCCCCGGATTGAGGCCTTTTATCAAAAAAATACATCGGCCACAGTATAGTTTGTTTGTCGCATAAAAAGGTGCCTCGAAATCCTAGCCAAGCTATAGAATCTTGGACAAAACCGGAAGTACCTTTTTTAGTCATTAACACGGACGCGCTTTCCCCTAACAGAGTCAAATGGCTTTCGGTATACACTCCTAGTAGTAGACTCTTTTTGAAAGTTCTGCCTGTTGTACGCTTTATACTGACAAGATACTGCTGAATTGAAGCGCGTATTTTCCAATGCCATCTCTCTGTTTGTTACTCCGTCCACAATTATTTGTGACCGTGGCCGAATGTTCGAAAGCATGTCATTCCAGGATTGGGTTACGGAGCTAGGCTGTGACATACACTTTATCACGCCAGAGATGCACCGTGAGAACGGACAAGTCGAGCGATACTGCCGGACGGTCCTCAATATGTTGCGAGTAGAGGTACATAATAAGGGTGCCCAGTGGTCCGACACATTATGGAAAGTACAACTCACTTTGAATATTACTAAGCAGGCAACCACACGCACTTCCCCTTTGCAGCTGCTTACTGGTGTTGAGGGTACCACTCCAGTTTTAAGATCCCTCGTGCGAGATGTTGCTCTAGATAATTCTCATCCCAATAGGGAAGCTCTCCTAACGCTGAGGAGACGGAGAGCATCTGAGCTGCTTGCTGCAAATCAGCAACAACAAGACGCTTATGTTAATGAGCGCCGTCGACAGCCACGTACATTTGCTGTTGGTAGTTCTGTGTTTGTTAGCAAGGGTTCGCAGAGTACTGGTAAGCTGAACTCCGGTATGCGTGGCCCCTACAAGGTCGTGCGAGCACTACCACATCACCGATACGAGCTTGAGCTACTGGCCGGCTCGTACGGGAAGAAGACCCAGACCGCCGCGGAACATATGGTTCAATGGCGTGGCGATTGGACCCCGGACGCCTGTGAAGCGTTTTTCAGTAATGGTGAGTATGACAAGCAGCCCCGACATTGTGGCAGCTTACTGCTCATAGCCCCGACATTGTGGCTACGTTATGCCCCGACATTGTGGCAGTTGTTTATAGCCCCGACATTGTGGCTACGTTATGCCCCGACATTGTGGCAGTTGTTTATAGCCCCGACATTGTGGCTACGTTATGCCCCGACATTGTGGCAGTTGTTTATAGCCCCGACATTGCGGCTACGTTATGCCCCGACATTGTGGCAGTTGTTTATAGCCCCGACATTGTGGCTACGTTATGCCCTGACATTGTGGCTACGTTATGCCCCGACATTGTGGCAGTTGTTTATAGCCCCGACATTGTGGCTACGTTATGCCCCGACATTGTGGCAGTTGTTTATAGCCCCGACATTGTGGTTACGTTATGCCCCGACATTGTGGCAGTTGTTTATAGCCCCGACATTGTGGCTACCTTATGCCCCGACATTGTGGCAGATGTTTATAGCCCCGGCATTGTGGCTACGTTATGCCCCGACATTGTGGCACTTGTTTAGAGCCTCGACATTGTGGCTGCTCTCTGGAATCCGAAAGTGGTCGCCAGGCGATGTTTGTGTTGTTTCGGCAGTGATTGAGGTCCGGAACTCTTTCATTGGCGATACAATTTACAGACTGCTGCCTGTTTAGGCGTGATTGCTTCTAAAAAGGCTCGAGGTTGCGCCACTACGGGTAGCTATAGTCTAAACATTCAGAATATTTAACTAACGTTTTGTTTCTTAGTTATATTTTAGATGACGATTCAATCTATGATGAACTAACTTGTGAGGACCGGGTGCGCATCATACCAGTGGGGGATCAATCTAACAAGAACCAGACAGATGACCAATCGTTACCAGGATGCCAAGCTGACGAGGTCGTTCAGCAGTCAGGAACGGCCGTCTTAGAGGATTTATCGGCTGATAAGGCGAGGACGTCACGTGACCGCGATGACGCAGCAAGTGAAGGGGATCGTTCGTGTTGAACGCCCATTCTCATTCCTCTCGTCACTTTTGCTCGGGCGCTCGGTTGCAACGGACGCGTATCAGATCGTGGCTATAAAATATTTCTGTTTAACGGTTGTTTAAAATTGTGTGACTTTTGGTCTGTAATTTAAATAAATTCCTTGTCGGTAGACGGTGTCTTTTTTTTAATCACATACACTTCTGTTCAATAAGAATATTATTATCTAAATAATTGCAATACTCACGGTTTATAGATCAAAGAATTATATAATAAAACACAAATACATTACCCGTCAAAAATCTTTAATCACTGTACCTGCATTCAATTAAAATAAATGGACTCGGTTGATGAATTATAGAATTTACCACAGTTATACGATTTAATTAGATTTAAAACTTACGTAAATAGGTCCTACACACTAACTTATAGGTACAACTGTAGAGAACCCACGAGACAGTACCTAATCGATCTCAAAGGACAATCACAATTTCACAATACAGTACTTTCAAACACACTGCACCGAACGAGGCATAGGAAGGAAGACACTCGGTCAATGAAAACCCAACAAATAAAAAAGCAACAATTTTATTACATAACATATTTGGCCTATCTACTTTACATTTATTTATAAAGCTAATAATTTATCTAAACATGGACGTGTTAAGATTATATATTTTATAAATTAAATTTTCTTAGGAGGAACGTTAGGCATGAACATATTACTTATCTGAGGGCCACGAAACATACGCTCCAAGCGAATCTACAGGCGATATCCGCGCTCTACGTTTACGTACCCTAAAGACACGTAGGTATACAAAGAAAATATCGATGTACTAGACCGCCAGTGAATTCTGTCGTGCTGTAACCGACAGAAGATTTGTTGAATGTCTAGCGTTTATCGAAATTTTATGTTGTTATAACGTGGTAGATTCGCTACAAGCAAATAAGCTTGATACTTTGAGTTGCGTCTTTAGAGTATAAGTAAAGATCGACCACGCACACGATTTTAGAACTATTGCACTCAGCATGAGCAAGATAAGCAACTGTAAAACAAACACTTTTTCACATTCAAACATATTTTTGTTGTGAAATGCTCTATACTTATTGCATGTTTAGACTCTCGTCTCTTAGACACAAATGCAGATAATAGTTTGATTTATTTTGTGTGATACGCATAATTCATTCTATTTCGTGAAAATTATAATTTTTATTGAAATTAGAACGAGAATTAGGCCGCAGCATAAACAGAAAATGCACCATAGTGAGATTACGCTAACGCTCGACGCTAATACTAGTCGCGTATAGCGTAGTCACTTGGAGCGTATGTTTCGTGGCCTTACAACTTCGAGTGGATAGAGATTTAACTCTATATGTTTCTGTTATTAGCTTTTCGGTTTAATTCGAGAAGATTAAACAAATAGAACTAGAATGAATATAGAGTGCCTATTGCAAGTTTGTTTTACGTTAACACGATTGACACGTTTATGACATTTGGTGCTCCGATTGGCCCGCTCCAAGCTCATAACCAATCAGAGAGCCAAACACGGTAAACGTTTCGATCACGTAAACGTAATAACAACTCGCACTAACCCTGACGGCAGTATCTGCCAACTATTTGTGCAAATGCACCGCATAGGAGATAGTCTTTAAATGTAAAACAACTTTAGTTGCTTAAGTTTGATTTTCAACATACATAATGTAGTATTATCAAGATGGCACATTTAAACATCTATACAATATATTTATAACATGATAAACTACACAATAATATCGACGTAATAATGTGTCAGTTTGTAAACTCTTCGGCGCATATTCGCCTAAAATACAAGTCGTTCTCTTAATATAATATAGACATAACCCTAAAATTGAAATTTAGGCAATTTAAACCCTAATAACATACAATTAGAGTTCAAATCGCCTAACTTTCAAATGTCGAGTTAAGTCGAGTGCGACGTATGAAACACATTAGGCAACGGGTCTTAATTGACCTTCTGTTTTTCAGTCTGAATTGAACAGTTGAGTAGGACTTACATAAGGCGTGGCATTTCGCATTCTTAATAAAACAGAGACCTATCTGAGTATTATAGATCAAACTAATTTGAACTCTGTTGCAATAATTTAACATGAATATATTATTAGAATTTATAGTCACAAGATTAGAGTTCGAATTGCCATACTCCCAAATTTCAAGTTATGTCGCTATTTTATTAAGCATGCGATTTGTCCCGTACAAGACGGGCTGTAAGAGCGGCTCGAATGTACTACCTACCTACTTCTAATTTTATGTCGCGATCGTCGCGTATGACGTGAACGTAGAGTGAGTGAGAGAGAACGTTTAGTTGCTCTGCACAAATTTGTAACATTCGATTTGTTATTAATGTTACGTTATCAATTGTCCTGTGTCAATCGCTTTGTTGTGGTTAGTATTACGTCAATCACACTTTGTAAGGTACATATAAACACAGCAACACTAGATGGCATAATTATTCGTAACTTCGAATGTACCGCTGTTCTTCAAGACGCCTCGCATTTGAAGTGGGACATTGTACCGGTTCAGTACAAAAAAGAGGCAACTCTTACAAACTCATTTCAAATTCGTGTCCTAGTCAACACTAGACTAATCCCACCCGCACTCCCACTATTGTAACACCTCCGTAGCCAGGTCCAGCAGTGGTGATAGAAAACACCGTGTTTCGATACTCGTGAGGTCAAAAAGCTAGAAAAGTGTCTTGGTACCCGCAACGAATTTGATCGGCAGTATGTAGGTGTTGGAAAAAGAATGCCATTTTGGTAAGTACCTATTGAGAATATGATACCGACTTTCATCGACCGAAGCAACGATGAAGTTTTCAGTACACAACTTGTGGCATGGTTTATACAAAGACTAGTTTATACCACGAATGGCACCGATGCAGCACGCATATGTATGTCACTTATACACAGTCATGTATGTGCACCACTGTGTGTAAGTACATAATAATTATGCAATTAAATAAAAACGATAAATAAGTACAACAAACCATTGTGTAACAAAAAAGAATACTTGATTTAAATACAAATATCGAAATCCAAAAATGAGCCCCAAATAACCGAATTAAAATGCATTTCTTTTAGATTATTATATAATATATAATTACAAAAATATTTTACTTTTCTCAAAATAATTTACATTTTATAAACATGATTAAAGATTTAAAATGTTTCAAAGAATATAGCAACTTAAACGTAGCTACTGAAGAACAGCATATTTAAAAATCTTCATGATTATTCATTTAAGTATCGTTTTTTATTCGTATCACGTGGCTTCCGTATAAACCAGGCCAGGCCATAGAGAATTTTTCTCACTGGATTGAAGCTTCAACACACGGCGCAGCTATGCGCGACTAGTAACAAAGTAATTTCTTGTCGCGGTTTCATTTCGGTACTTTCTATTAACATTGTAACAAATACTTGACATGACATGACACAAGAATGTCACTTTTCATATAATATTATTTCAAGCCAATTTCAATTTAACTCATAAAAAAGAGCACTGCCATATTTTCCTACATAAGCATACTTTTTATGTTTATGTTCACCTGTTAGGTTAACATACAATTAAAATAGTATGTAGTAACATTAAATATATTTCGGGGGTAGGTACAGTCAGCGACATATCTAGAGTATTTAATAAATTAAAATCCTGGTAATAACTCTGTATTTTTGAACCGTGATTAAATCAACTAAGTATATTTTTAATATTACTGCTAAACAATTCTATCATCTTAACTAATATTATTAATGCGAATGTGTTTGTTTAATTGGTACGCTGTCACGCCTTAACTACTCGACCGATTAAATAAGGTTACATTTTATCTAGAATAGAGGTACTATTGCCGAGGGATAGAAATTTATTTGCAAAATCTACATAAACGCGGACGATGCCGTGTGAAAATTGTAGATACTTTGTTATAATTTGAAAGATAAAGGCAATGGAAATTTTTCAGATGTTTATTGAATTATGCTGCTGACTGTACCATACATTAGTCACCTACTGTTATCCACAAAGGCAGTAAAAATAATGGCATCTTAATTACTCATCTGTTTTCTTTCGTATCAGGCCATTAGTAGTATGAAAACGCATTACAACCTCCTTAGAATAGATATCATAACTCTCCATAAACCATATTTGCTTTAAAAGCAAAACTTCGAAATAGTAACACATAGTAATGATAACGATTGTATTCGAATACATTCATAGTCTCACGTTTATGTCCTGAAAGGGTGTATTACACCTTATTTTCGCTAGCTAAGGTTTAGGCCCCACATATTACGAGGCCAGTATATTGCCGTCATATAGTATATAGCAGCGATAGCCTAGTGGGAAACCGTTGGACTGCCACACAGAGGTCTAAATTTCGATCCTGAGACGCGCATCACTGACTTCTCGAAGTTATGTGCGTATTATATAGTCAATTATTACTTGCTTGTTCTTGAAGATATGTGAAGTCTGCCAACACGCACTTGGCCTTCTTTTGAGTCGAGCAAAAGGCCACGACCACGCGGACTTTTGCTCGACTCGAAAATCGAACTCAGACCTACTGCGTCGTATTCACTTACATAACGCCACTGAGGTACAGATTTGAATACAATTGTGCACAACGTTAGGTATCACATTATACACAACCGTATTAGAACCTGTTTAGTAATTACGCACATACCTATCCATACATAGTGTTTTCAATACATTCGAATAAAAATCGAGTACAATCGTGCACACCGCTAACGCATAGCATTTGTTTAAACAATGTGTTGATCTGCATTCTTGCCAAATTATCGACACATAATGTAGTAATTGGCATATTTAATTACAACATTATTTTACTACTCTATATCTTCAATTAATGTCATTAGACAATGTCAACCGATTTCAAAAAAGTTCACCATTAGAAAGCTATATTATCTCTGAGTAACATCGGGCATATTTTATTTAAAAAAAGAGTACTGTTTCCTAACAGTACTCTTTTTTTAAATAAAATATGGCTCCTGCCATCCAGAAATTACGTCACACTTTAAGGGGGAGGGAGGGGATTGACTAAGTGTGACATTGTGTGACAAGGGGTGGGAGTAAGTCCTGAATTTCGTGACATCACATTTCAAATTCGGATATATCTAAGTACAGTACTACCGCTTTGCCCGTGGTAAAGTCGGACTTCCTAAAAAGAAACACTTAAATCTAATTTCTGACCTGCTGTTTTAATTTAATAATTTCTAGATGTAACATTACAAAACATGTGACGTCACACTCGAGAGGCGGGAGTCTTACAAACGTGACCAGCTGTGGCCCTTGCCATAGCTGGTCACGTTTGTAAGACTACGACCGTCCTTACGGGGAAGGGGTAAAAATAATTAAATTAGTGTGACGCGATTTATGAATGGCATCTTTTTATCTTTTTAGATTTTTTTTCACGTGGGGGACTGCAATGGCGCGTATCCCTCCGCGGGGGCGGGTGGAGGGATTATGTCGGACTCGCTGGGGTGAAAGAAAGATGGGATAATAGTAAAGTACCTCCCGGAATACCGACTAAACCTACCACGGTGTTCCTCGACAAAACCACTATCGACGGGACCGCGCGAATCGCTTTCGTATGCGGTCGCGACCCCGCCGAGATGGATGGCCCCTTACTAACATTACCTAACCTACTTTTACGCGACCGAAACCGCGGTATAAAGCAAGTGTGTAACAACTTGAATAGTATTTAATTTTATTGATTCATGTTTTAAATAAGCAGTATCTGTAATACGGCGGGAATGGCGATCAACACTTTTTATATTTACAATGGTCTTCATATGTCTTAAATATTTATAGGTATGTGATGAATAAAATTATTAATAATAATTATATACTGTAACACATTTAACGACATAGAGATTGTAATATAATTATTTATTACAGTACAAAATATTCAATATTGGACATTTATACATTATATAATTTATGTACAGATTCATTTATAACATGATACAGTCTTTTGTGTTTGTGACTACACGGGCACGACATTCATCTATTTTTGGAACGTCTTACTTGCATTAAATCTCGTATCCTTGCCACAGATTACGTAATTATAGAACGCCGGGTTAGAGTTCGCTCACGTTATACGTGTACTAGCGACCCACCCGGCTTCGCACAGGCAGTACAACACCTTAACAAATTACACACTTAAACCTTCCTCATGAATCGCACTGTCTATTGGTGAAAACCGCATGCAAATCCATTTAGTAGTTTTTGGGACAGACAGACGCGGCAGAGGACTTGGTTTTATATTTGATAATGATAAAGACGCGTTCAGATTGCGAACTATAAACCGGAAGATAGTGTGCTTGTAAAGATATTGCGCATGATGGTCATGCTAGCTGACCTATTATATAGAAGATAGTAGATATACTAATGAAACGATGAATGTAGGTAGAACCATAAAGTACCAGCTGACCCAACAGACGTTGACCTGTCTTAAATATAAATACAATTCACGTTCATCAAACGCGCAAACTGTCAGACTCGCGTAGTTAAAGTTTTTTGAAATCATCCAATGTTCGACGCAATTTTCTTAACTTTTCTTTCTGTAAGAACCTTCTGAAAAATATTAGAAATCTTAAAAAATTGATAAATAAAATCGGTAAAGTCGTTCTTAAGTTATGGCATGACCAAAGGAAACAGGTATTCATTTTTATATAGATGAGAGGGAGTATCTTCTCGCTCAATTCCACTAATTTTACAAGCTGAGTTGGTATCTTAAAATTGTTCGCAATATGAACCAAAAACTAGGTATATTTACTAGCTAATAGTTCTTAGCTCGCGCTGACTAAGAATTATCATTATTACAGTAGAACGCCAATTATCCGAATCGCTGATTATCCGAATCGCTTTCGGAGAAACAGTTTTGGGCGATGAGAAAATGTATGTATGTATGATAATGTATTTGTAACAAGTTTATGTGTTGCAGTTTCATTTAAATTCAAATTTAAAATTCCATACAGTGCTAAAAATAAACTATTTCTTTAAAATAAAAATTCAATTTGCCCAATTTTTGAATATCCGAATGGGATCTGGTCCCAATTAATTAGGATAATTGGATATTAAGCACGAGGGAATGAGACAGCATGTTACTGAGTATACTTTATCTCATTCTCGAGAGCGCGTATTTGCGTACACACATGCGTAAAGTCGAATTATTTAGTTAAGTGATCAATTCGATTGATCGTGACGATTGAAAAATCACCTTTACAACATCAGATACCAGGTTTTTAATTCTGGACATATTCATTTTAGAAAATCCTTTTTCGATACAATTTTTATATACTTATACAATTATTAATATATTTATCCAAAACCTAGATTTCGAGAACACCGACATTACCCTTTATTAAATTTTATAATTATCTAAATATACATTTTTGTTTTATATTAATCTATGCATACAATAGACATTATAATTTTAAAAATTACGGTGTAATATTTTATGAATCAGTATTTTTATAATATTTACAAAATTTCAGTACTTCGATAAATCTACATAGAGACAATTATTTATTTTATCGATATTTACGTTAGAATCTAAATTTTTTTTTACCGCTTGCTTTTTTGATCTAGGCAGAACACATTTTTTCCATTTGTTTTTTTAAGATGGACAAAGGTAATAAAATTTTAACATGTTTGAGAATCTTTGGTCTTTAAGAACCGCCATTTTAAAAAGGGAGAAAGAGTGATATATATAATATATTAAAATCACATTTCAACATATTATTATATTTTTGGGTTGCATGTGATTGATAGGATATTGGAGTCATTCCCCACCAGGCCAAACCGGGAATCAAACCGAGGATCTAACTCTTAATTGTGCCAAACCAACGAACCGAACCGTCAGTGATATGTATAAATTATGATAATTGCTTTGCTATGTCCCAGATTTGATTCACAGGCGTGACGAAGACGAAGAAAGATAACGATAAACGTACTTAGATCGCATGAAAAAGTGTCCCCACTAAGAACAGAAGACACTGAGAAGAGGCCCGAGCCCAGCAGTCTGACAGTCTAATACAGGCCTCATATTGAGCACACACATTACATTTAAGTGACGCGATTTGCAGTCGTTTGAAGTATAGTGGCGAGGTTCATGTCACTATACTCACTCCCGCAGCCTCACTATACAGAATGAAAGAGACGGCGTACTGAAAAAAAATGTAATACGTCTTGCAGCACAGTCAGCAACATAACGACAGTGAAGTATAATATCCAATATTTTAGAGATTTTCACTTTATTGCATATTCTATCTACATTTATATCCCTAACTTGAAATATTTAATTAAATCATTATTCGCATTACGAGAGGCTCTAACTATATTTTAAATATAAGTTACATTTTGTTTAAAAACCATCGAAATATACCTTTTTTTCGCATCCTGTATCATAATGGTTTTGTAGTTATGAAATATTGATAGCGTCACCTTCGAAAGCTGAATATACCAAATTTGTTTAAATATTTTATTAATTTTTATCTCCTAATTTACTTACAATTTTTATTTTCGAACCGTAATTAAATCCACAACTATAAAAATTAATATACGTCATAATTTTGAAAGACAGGGCTAATTAAAATCTCGCATGTGTTTCGACTTATGTTGCTGACCGTACTCAAGTCTACGCATACTTCAATTTATTTTCACGAAAAGAAATTTTACGGTGAAGGAAATCATTGTGAAGAAACATATATGTCTGAGAGTTCTCCAAAATGTTCTCGAAGATATGTGAAGTCTACTAAGTCGCACTGGGCCACCGTGGTTGACTGGCCCAACCCTTCTGACACTGAGAAGAGGCCCGTGCCCAGCAGTGGGACAGTATAATACAGGCCTGATAGTATTATTATTATTATATATTTTAGTAGTATTAGGAAAATGGACTGTTAGCGCATTATGTTATAAATGTTATTCACAACCAGAAAATCTTTTCCTAGTAGAATTTCAACGACTTTTTTCAGTATTATGGTCTGAATCTACTATTGTCCCTTACTCCGGGTATAGTTTTTAGTTTTATATACTCTAAAGAGTTACCTAATTATATTTTAGTATATTTTTAGTGTATTCAGAACATCTTACGATGGATTTATTTCACCGTAAACCCAAATCAGGCCATGAGGATTAAGGCCTAAATCTTCATGCACTTAAATTAACCTTAAGATGCCCTGAGACCAACTCCTGGCTCGATGTGCCCTAAATAGACCAAACAAGGAACATATTTTAGGAACATACATAATTAAATTCCGTTACTATATTTTAAAAAGATCATATACATAAATGGCCATATATTTTACTTTACTGGCCTAACGATTAATAACGATAGCACATACAAAAAAGATATAAACATTGTATAATTTATATTAATATTTTACATTTTCTGTTTCTTAATGATAAGAGGGAAAATTACAACCATAAAACAGTAGGTCCTGTCTCAATTGTTGTAATTTTCTCATATGCGTCTCGTGGAAACTTTTAGCGCCATCTATCGCATTGTTTTTAGAACTATTATATTTTCGTTCCGTTTATGAAATTTCTACAAACGCGAATCTAAGTTAAAGGTCTTAGCCGGGGTGAGTCAAAACTTTCTATATTTATATTATATAGTTTCGCCCCTTGATGTCGAATCACCAAGAGATTTTAGTCTCTAACCCCTTCAAGCATAAACTTCAGATCCGCGCTTGAATTTCGTTCGAAAATCTATACAATTGCCTTGGATAACGATGCCGTCACAAAACTGCCATAATAAAATGATCGCAAAATACTGTATTAATGACAGGAAATACTGTATCAATCAAAACTCACTAAGAAACCATGTCATCTCGTATATATGCGACAAAGTTTCAGTGCCGTCATTCATTGTTGTACTAAAACCACTTAATGACGGCAACGTTATCTTTAAGATATCTTAGCTACAAACACTCAGCTATTTTAAACTGTCCATATCATAGTGTACCGCTCTAACGTAGGGGTGTAGGTAGTGATATAGGTGGTTGTGTATCTGATGCTAAGGAAACCGTATGACGGTACTGCCTATAGCGTCATCGCTACACGCATGCGCGAGGGCTACTTCGAAGTCCTGCGGTAGGTATACCTGAAAGAAATACAGGTTGTTTTACATTCTGCCTGAATACTAAACATACATAGATACATAGTCTCACAATATACCGCGTGACTTTTTTACCGTCTTGATAATAATATGGTGTGTTGTGTAAGTGGAATAGAATCCAATAGTATCTGTGTTCTAGCATTTTGAGATAACGTGACGTCACAGTGTGCCTAACCGCATGCGACTAAAAGGGCGGTGGGCGACCGGGAGAGGGGGGGGAGCGGGTGTTCGGCGCTACCGACGGCTGGCGGTTGTGAGTGCGAGTGCCCTTGAAGATAGTTTTATTGTTATTTGTAACAAAATCATTCATAATTTTTAGCGCGTTATTAGGGTGAATACGTTTACGATTTTGAATTATTTTAATTTTTTTTCCAAATTACTTTTTTAAATGTTTTAAAATGAAAAATAGATTATAAATAAGGAGTGTACAATGGTAGATTAATCTCAAGCTATGACAGTAAAAAAAATAATTAAATAAAATAACTATGCCTGAGGCTTCTACTCTATTTACCTATAACGCCCTATTTTTTCAAGACGGTAATAAAGTCACGCGGTATATAGGTATAGTATATAGCTATAAGTGTATTAAACGTATTAGGTCGATGTATAATTAGACGTGCATCTTATCTAAATCTGGTTGGGATGAATGCTAATTTAGCTCATAATTATTTGACGATATAATTATAAAAATAATTTTATTCTTAAATACTAACACTGCCACCATAAGGAAAAAGACACATCTGCTAAAAAAACATTTCATATAAATATACTGAGATGCGTAATTTTTTACTTATTCCAAATACGTAAAAAATTGAATTTTGAAAAAATATACAGTGACGTCGACGACGACGTTTTCCTTGTGACGGCAGAACAGTAGTATATACCGTGAAGAAAACTAGAGTATGTCAGGACACTCTAGTCCAGCAAGGCAAACTAAAATACTACCAGCCGTGGGACTTACCTTATCCAGTATAGGTGCGAGAGTGCCCGACTCAACCAGTTTGGTGAGAGTGTCCAGACCTTCTCTTAACCGATATCGGTCTTCCAACCAATCTGTGTTTGTGCCGCATCCCACCAACCACTGTAACATTATATCATTGCATATTGTACACTATGTTACTGAATGTTACATAATGTCAAATCTGGATTACAATTCAGCTTACTGCCCTGATAGGTATGTGAAGGCAGTCTAGTGACTTTAACCACCTTTTTATCAGTAAGTATTTGTTTATGAAACAAAATACTTACAGATAATCAGTATGGGTTTAGACAGGGAATCTCCACTGAGGATGCGGTTCTTGACCTCACTGGTACTGTAGTTAAAACGTTAGACAAAGGGCTCAAATGCTATGGCGTCTTTCTCGACTTGTCTAAAGCTTTTGACTCAGTTTCGATACCTACTCTGATAGCTAAGATGGAGAGTATTGGCATTCGCGAAAGACAGCTGGAGATCTTCTCAGACTACCTCTTAAATCGTACACAATGTGTAAAAATCGACAGTTTATATAATGACGACATGAATATCAACTTTGGAGTCCCGCAGGGTAGTGTTCTGGGACCTACCCTCTTTTTAATTTACATAAATGATTTGTGCCGTCTTCTATCTCCAAATTGCGATATATTTACCTACGCAGATGACACGGCACTAATTGTGCACGATGTTGACTGGGACAATGCTAAACTTAAAACGGAACTTGCGCTTCGACGTGTGATGGGATGGCTCTCTGATAATCTATTGACACTTAATATCGCCAAAACCAAGATCATTCGCTTCACTCTTCCTCACACTAAGTCACCACCACCGGAATCGAGCACAGTAAAGGCACACACCTGTCAAAATATTTTGACAGTTAATACAAATGCTTGCAGTTGTCTCACTATGTCCCTGGTTCCACACGCTAAATATCTCGGAGTGCTCATTGACGAACATCTCAGTTGGCGCCCCCACACTGAAGCTCTATGCGGTCGAATTAGGAAACTTATTTATATATTTAAAGACCTTAGGCATTCAGCTGATCATGAAACCTTGTTCCTTGTTTACCAGAGCCTCTGTGTCTCTGTCCTTACTTACTGCATCCCTATTTGGGGGGGGAGCTTGCAAGTCGCTACTTCTTCGAGTCGATCGAGCTCAGAGGGCGATTCTAAAGGTAATGCAGTTCAAACGCAGATACTACCCTACCGCCCTACTCTACTCTGAGTCCCAAGTCCTCACTGTACGACAACTCTTCATCTTACGCACTATAATACGCCGCCACTCTCTGCTCCCCTTTGACAGAAATGTCTTGTGTAAACGGAAGGGTGCATCCGTCTGCAATCCGTTACAATGTCGTACTTCTTTTGCAAGCCGTCACTTCAATGCACTAAGTGCGCGTTTGTATAATTAAAATTATTCGTCTTCATGACATATACTCTCTGACCAAATACAAAATAAAAAATAAACTCACTAGTTGGCTGCTGAAGTTGACATACGACAGTACTGAAAGTGTCCTTGCCGTCAACATATAAACACGTTGCCTAGGTACTACTATTTATACTCTTACTCGAAACAGAATGATCATATACATATACATACCCACCCTCTCACCCACACATACACTAACATACACACACATGCACGCACGCACACTAGACATGCACACACAAACAAGAAGTATCCTTCCACAGTCCATACAATATTAACATTGAATATATTATAATTATATTAATATACCTATGTACAAAATCTAGACTTAGTGTCTTGGGGTGGAGACCTGGTGTCCTATAACACAGGCTTCGGCCTAGCTTAGGCGCCAGTCTCCCACAATGTTCCTTGTGTTTTATTTTAACATTAAGCAATTTGTATCTTTTTCAACATTGTAAATATTGTGGAGAGAAAAATAAACATTATTATTATTATTATTATTGATAGCAACAGTCAATTACAAGCATTTTTTTACAGTTATCCACTATTAGCTACATTTACATGTTTATGAGTATTACAAAGAACCGACTTTCGTTACTGAATACCTGTACCTAACAGATTTAAAAACATTAAGTATTTATAGAATAAAGTAAATGGTTAATTGTGTTTATTATAAGAATCAGTAGACCATTTGCTATCTAGCTAGGCCAGATAGATCTTGGAGTTATTTCTGTCTCTATAATAAACTACAGTTTATGGTATTTTAAAGGTGATTTTAATAGCGGTGTTAAAACAGAGTTCACAGGACTGAATGCCGAAAATACATTTAACGTGAAATTGTGATTTATTCAAATTTCAAACTTAATAATAATAGTGAATAGTCAAAAGCAGAACCACAAATAATATAAACCAGTTTTGTGTGAGTCAGGCTTGTGTCTGTGGTAGCACTCATACCAAGCATTTCGTACCGAAATGCTTGATGCGAGAGTTCTTCACACAATAGGCACGATGACAGGGTTAAAATAAGTTATTCTAATTAGTCCATCTTTTAGATTAGAAAAAATATTAAACAGCTATTTTTTGTTTTAACAAAACGATAAATATTGATTAAGATATAACACATTAAAATTCGAGCAGGGGCTTGTGACGTCACTATTTAAAATTTGTACCGACAAGTGACGTAACACGAAATTTAATCGCGTTGTGTCTTCGTTGTTATCAGTTTGTGGTACAAAAGAAAAAATAGGCGTCCTTTGTTTCTCGCTTATCTAAAAGACGGACTAAAATCTTTTTTAGTTATCATGTTTTTATGTTGATAAGAACTTACCCTTATAATTCTGTACGTGTAGAAGGTAGTAGCGAAAATGATGGAGAACGGTATCGGTAGTCTGTCTGAGATGAGCGGGTTCGGCCGCAGGTCTACTACAGCTTTGCGCGGAGCTGTTGCCCTGGTACATTTAACAACAAACCTGAAGTCAATTTCACTTTAAATTATTGTTAAACTGAATTAAGTAATAATATTGATATCAATTAATATTATTAATTCAGTTTAAAAATATATAATTAAAACAGAATAAATAATTATATTTAGGTAATCGGTTTGTGTAAGGCAGAGAAAATATTTTTTTTATTAATCATTTACATAAAATACAAATAATTTAAAATAAAAAAAAAACATATTTATAAAATACGGTTCAATTAATATGGTTTTAAGTTTATCCTCAAAATAACTCTATTTACTTTTATACCTACTTAATTGTACTTTTATTACGTAAGTACATAATTATTATTATTTTGTTTTATTTTTTATTAATTTAGTGACTTTTATTGCTATTGCAATATGCCAGTTCCATTGTAACCTAAGCTAAATAACACTGAACCTACTAAGCTGCATATTGATCATGCATACTGAAGAAATTATTATTTAATGTAGTGTATAATTTTGGATTTCTTTGGTAAATAGATAATTGTGCTGATGTAAACAGGAATGGTCCAGGGGTACCGAGTCCACCTCAGAATTGTTTGGTCCCCCCACTGGTAACCCAGTACCCAATAATATCTACTGCCGTCATCGTCATAAGGAAAAAATACGGATATAACATTTTTATTTTATTTTAGGTTTTACCTATTTGGAATCAGTAAAAAAAGATGCAGCTGCTAGTATTTTTATATTATACTAGTTGACCCGGAGGACGTTGTTTTTTTTTTACGTGGGTGATGCAATGACGCATATCCCTCCGCGGGGGCGGGCGGAGGGATTATGTCGGACTCGCCGGGGTAAAAGAAAGATGTTGAAAAGATAATGTACCTCCCGGAATACCGACTAAACCTACCACGGTGTTCCTCGACAAAACCACTATCGACGGGGCCGCGCGAATCGCTTTCGCATGCGGTCGCGACCTCGCCGAGGTTACGGCCCGCCGAGGTTACGGCCCGCCGTGTGAAACGGCAGGCCACTACACAAGAGACCTACCCAAAGGACTCGCTTAAACTCGAAGACGGACTCGACACAGAGGCGCGCGTGGAAACACGCACGCCGCCTCTCGGACCTGGTGCTGAACGGATGGCGGGCAGGCCCACAAAGCCCGCCACCCCCAGGTCAAACCTCAGGGTGGCTGGAGGTCATCGCGCGCCCGGCTCTGCGGTTGGAAGAGGGTTTAAACGCTCCCTCTCTCGCTCCGCCGCCTCCTTGATGGAAATTACTTCCTCGCAGAAGGAGGCGACGGCGTTCCACGACCTCTCACTCCAGACCATAGACTGAACTACGGCCGGGAGCGAGAGAGCAACCGATCCGACTGCCGCGATCAACTCACGGCGCTGCGATGCTTAGGCGGGGCAAACCGCCAAAGTGTGCAGCGCCGTGTCCTCAACAACGTCGCGGCAGTCGCCGCAGTGATGACAACCGGGCGTCTCTTGCCGGCGTATACGACACAGGAACCGGCCAAAACAACCGTGGCCAGTCAGTACCTGTGTCAGCCGGAAGGTGAGGGCGCCATGCCGCCTCTCCAGCCACTCCTGAAACACGGGACTTACCGCCACGATCGTGGCGTGCCCGGCACTGGGGTGCACAAGTCGCTCCTTCCAATTCGCCACTAGGACCTGGCGGAGCTCGGACTTCGCCGCCTTGATAGCGGGAGGATCCGGTCCTTCGCCCCGAGCTAGCGCCTCCTGGCGCCAACGATAGAGCGACGCCAGGAGCGCCGCTTCCAGGTCCCATGGCATCGATCCGGCGAGGAGGCTCGCAGCCTCGAACGAGATCGTGCGGTATCCCCTAATCAACCTGACGGCCATGGCGCGCTGTGGAGCACGAAGCGGCCGTCAGGTTGTCCGCCCAAAACGTTGTCCTGTCTTAGACGAACTGTCAAACTCGCGAGGTTAGAATAGTCGTTAAGTTTTCTGAAATTATTTAACTATCTACACAATTTTCTTAATTTTTCATTTTGTAAGAAGACTAAAAAAAAAGGATTAATTCGGTAAAGTCTTTTTAAGGTATGGCGTGACCAAGAGAAACAGGGATTCATTTTTATATAGATGGATAAAAAAACTGGCAGATACGTTTTTGTTCCTTATGACGTCAGTATAGGTAAGTGGTAACTCCTGCGCGCCTAGTACACACAACCACTTACTTGAGCAGCGCGCTGGTATTGGCGGCGGAGGCGGGCGCCAGGTCGGCGGCGGCGCGCGCGCGCCTCCAGCGCCGGCCACGCGCCCTCGCGCGCCACCTCCACGTCCACGAACTCCTGCGCGCCTGGTACACACAACCACTTACTTGAGCAGCGCGCTGGTATTGGCGGCGGAGGCGGGCGCCAGGTCGGCGGCGGCGCGCGCGCGCCTCCAGCGCCGGCCACGCGCCCTCGCGCGCCGCCTCCACGTCCACGAACTCCTGCGCGCCTGGTACACACAACCACTTACTTGAGCAGCGCGCTGGTATTGGCGGCGGAGGCGGGCGCCAGGTCGGCGGCGGCGCGCGCGCGCCTCCAGCGCCGGCCACGCGCCCTCGCGCGCCGCCTCCACGTCTACGAACTCCTGCGCGCCTGGTACACACAACCACTTACTTGAGCAGCGCGATGGTATTGGCGGCGGAGGCGGGCGCCAGGTCGGCGGCGGCGGCGCGCGCGCGCCTCCAGCGCCGGCCACGCGCCCTCGCGCGCCGCCTCCACGTCCACGAACTCCTGCGCGCCTGGTACACACAACCACTTACTTGAGCAGCGCGCTGGTATTGGCGGCGGAGGCGGGCGTCAGGTCGGCGGCGGCGCGCGCGCGCCTCCAGCGCCGGCCACGCGCCTTCGCGCGCCGCCTCCACGTCCACGAACTCCTGCGCGCCTGGTACACACAACCACTTACTTGAGCAGCGCGCTGGTATTGGCGGCGGAGGCGGGCGCCAGGTCAGCGGCGGCGGCGCGCGCGCGCCTCCAGCGCCGGCCACGCGCCCTCGCGCGCCGCCTCCACGTCCACGAACTCCTGCGCGCCTGGTACACACAACCACTTACTTGAGCAGCGCGCTGGTATTGGCGGCGGAGGCGGGCGCCAGGTCGGCGGCGGCGGCGCGCGCGCGCCTCCAGCGCCGGCCACGCGCCCTCGCGCGCCGCCTCCACGTCCACGAACTCCTGCGCGCCTGGTACACACAACCACTTACTTGAGCAGCGCGCTGGTATTGGCGGCGGAGGCGGGCGCCAGGTCGGCGGCGGCGGCGCGCGCGCGCCTCCAGCGCCGGCCACGCGCCCTCGCGCGCCGCCTCCACGTCCACGAACTCCTGCGCGCCTGGTACACACAACCACTTACTTGAGCAGCGCGCTGGTATTGGCGGCGGAGGCGGGCGCCAGGTCGGCGGCGGCGCGCGCGCGCCTCCAGCGCCGGCCACGCGCCCTCGCGCGCCGCCTCCACGTCCACGAACTCCTGCGCGCCTGGTACACACAACCACTTACTTGAGCAGCGCGCTGGTATTGGCGGCGGAGGCGGGCGCCAGGTCGGCGGCGGCGCACGCCAGCACGGCGTCCCACGGGCCGGCGCGGCGCGCGCGCGCCTCCAGCGCCGGCCACGCGCCCTCGCGCGCCGCCTCTACGTCCACGAAGTCCCGCGCGCCTGGTACACACAACCACTCATTTTACTTCACTGCGATTAAGTGCTCCTCGTCACTGCCATTGCGCCGAGGGTTGTGCGTTCGAATCCCACACGAGACAAAACTGTATTTTTTTTATGCTCGTCAAAATGACCAAACATTGCCTGATGGTAAGCGATCATGTGGCCCAAGAGCAGTGGCCTCCACACCATACTCATAGCAGCTGAGGCGATGTTGCGGTCCCTACTTTAACAACCTGAGAAGGTACTTTTTCACGCCCCGCTTAAAGGATCTAGGATTGAAAGAAGAACGAATGTGTGACCCACAAATGTTTGTGCTGAGTCTGGGTGTTCTTTGTGTCCGTTGGTTAATATTTGTAAAGTCCCCCGTAACACAGGATTTATTCCAAGTGCGAAAGTTGTCTTTAAAAAAAGGGAACCACTGCTCAGTTAGTTATCTACATATAATAACATCAATCCTGTATTAAACTGCCACCGCCGGGCACGGGCGTTTTACTCAGAATTAGGCCATAGTTCACCAGCGTTGATGGCCACCAGCCCAGTGCAGTTGGGAGACTTCACATGTCAACGAGAACGTTATGGGAAACTCTCAGACATGCAGAATTCCTCATGATTTTTTCCTTCACCGTTAAAGCGAGCGATAATTAACAATTTAGTATGCATAACTTAAAAAAGTCAGAGATGCTCTTTGGAATTGAGATCTCTACGTAGCAATCCAACGGTTCTCCGCTAATCTATCGCTTTTATACCAGTTATAGATATATGTATTACCGAGGTTTTTGAGCGTAAGCGCAGCATGTCGCGGCGCGAGCACGGTGACATGCGCGCCCCATGTGCTCAGCAGTTGTACCAACGCGCATCCCTCTCCGCTCGCTGCCCCGCACACCGCCACACTGCACACACACACACACACGTTACCAACATTCAAACCAAAAATTATAGCGGCGTAAAACTCAAAAAATCGCTTCTATCTGTTCGCGATAAACTCAAAAACTACTGAACGGATTATCATGCGGTTGTCATCAAACGACAGAGTTATTCAGGAGGAAGGTTTAGGTGTATAATTTGTTAAGGTTTTGTACTACCCGTGCGAAGTCGGCTCGGGTCGCTAATAATATATGGGTAATTAAAGTTTAAAGTAATTTAGTGTCATAAAATTCATGTCGCCTGTTTAGGCTGTGTAACTATGCTGTAGCTAAGGTGGTATGAGTAACCGAAAAACTTTTCGCGTCGGTCACTTACGCACAATGGCCCAATGGCGGGGCTTAGTGCGGATAAGTGATAACACACATCCAACTAACTAACTAACTACGCTATAGCTCTAATAGCGACTGAAGCACTCTAACATAAAATAAACACTAACCCTACGATAAAGAAACATGGCTATAATATTCACCGTTTTCCTTTGCAGTTGACAGGTGTGTAGGTAAGAGTGCGTAGAGCAATGAGAGCCTGTCCGCCGCTCCACGGCAGCGACGCGGCCGTGTCCGCCGCCAGACTGCGCGGTCTCTTACTCACGCGGGTACTGGCGACACATCACATATACATAAATACATATATAGGTATACAAAGAAACAAACATGTTAACAGGGATACATATCCGCAAAGGAAACCATCAGCTATATTTCAAGTCGTCACAAGTATCGTTTAGTAACTGACTGACCTGCATGCTTTTTTTCTTGCTTGTTTCTAGCGGTTCCACACAGTCAAAGAAGTTACGACTAACGACAAAAGATGGCGCTCTACTCAATTGCACACCACTCCAGTCCTGAACCGCGCAAACGAAGTTTACTGTGCGAGCTGCTATATATACAATTGACTGGATGATCCTGGCTGGCCGCTCCACATCAACAGTCAGACACAGCAGAATCACCCAGCGTAGTCGGAGAATCCTAACTTTATCTTGGAAGGACGTGTCAACGATCCTCCACACGCTTATACATCATAGAATCTTCTTCATACTTAAGAGCTTTACTTTTGTCAATGGAGTAAACGCCATCTTTCTAAATTTTCGGCCAATAACTTAACCTTCTTATAAGACATGACCTTCGCCTTTTCTTTTATTTGGTCAGTCCTCTTCTGCTTCTTTGTGGAGTGGGGCAATGAATGCCTTTCTGAGCCATCTTAATAATAAGATAGTTCATTTAATTGATATTATCAACGTCGCTACGCAATCGAGTTCGAGCTCTTATGAATTCACTACCTGCACCACTGATGCAGCAACAAGCCTGGTCTAGAACATTATTATCAGTAATAAGAGTCAGGCCACGCCGGCGAAGCCTCACCCCACGGTCACGTGAGATCATCAGCGACAAGCCTGATGTAAAGTGAGTAACTGCGTATAGCGAGCAGTTCGAGTACCCTCAGCCATGCCGGGCCCAAGTCCGGAATCACGCTGGCGTAGCCCCACCCCACTTCCAGAACCACGCTAGCAAAGCGCCGCCCCACGGTTATGTGAGATCGTCAGCGATATACCTGGTATAAAGTGAGTACCTGCGTATAGTGAGCAGCTCGGTGGCAGCGCCGCCACTCCACTCGCTGACGCAGCCCCACACCTCGTCACCCAGCTCCAGGTCGGTCACGCCGGGCCCCACGTCTAGCACCACGCCGGCGAAGCCCCGCCCCACGGTCACATGGCCGCGATACAACAGTGAGCGCAGCGAGGCCGCGCGCCCGCGCAATGCGCCGCGATCTACACTGCACACGCTGAACGCTTGCACGCGCACCAACACCTCACCCGTACCCGCTCCTAGAGTTGCCAACACTTAACATCTCTGCATTCTCCAGAAATAAAACACAAGCACACCACAAAAGGTAGCCTATAATATTAAATTTCAAATTATTCATTGTATATAATAAGTAGGAGTATACATTAAATGTAAATAACTGTGTGTGGTGTAAAAGTAAAAATGTAACTAGAGATAAGAATATTTATAACTTTGTAATCAATAAAAATGCAAATAAGGTCTTCGATCTACATATCACGGGAACAAAGGAGTGCTGTCCTTTGTTCCCGTGATATGTAGAACTGTGATGACGACTGGCTTTATAACAAAACTAGTATTTCGCGTGGTTGCGCGGAGATTCGAATTCTGGGATCTTGAAAACCCCAGAATCCAAAAATTAAGGGCCCTAGGACCATTTTTTACCGATGATTTTTACCGGTGACCTTGAAAATTACTTTTTTTGGATTTGAAGATCTCGTCTACCTCTATGACATTCGTTCGAACACACCCCGCCTATCTCTAACCGGTTGCTAAAAGTTGCCAGAGTTTTAGGAAGATTTTGTTCGAGAACGACTCCCGTAGATATCACCGTTTCCAAGATCCGATGGGGTACCACCACCAAGAGCTGACCTTCCAAAGGTCAGGCATTTTTCCTTCATTTGGCCTTCTGAACGATTCTCTATACGACGCTATACTTACTTATTTCCTACGACTCCCCCTTGTATGACCTCTATTTTTTAGGTCAGTGAGTGGTAATTTGAGTTTATAGTATGATTAAAAAACATCTCTGCATTAGGCACTGCTGGGTGGGTCGCTAATGTAGATGGCACACGTGGTGGTTTTAGTCGATTGGCCAAAAGTCTCGGAAGGCCCGACATAACCCTTTCGCCTCGCTTGCGGCGTGAGAGTATGCATAAGGAGAATGGCACAGAAATTTTAAGAATATATATTTGCCAAGCTATATTTCTATTTCATAGAGATATTTAATGACATACCAGGCAAGGGACGCTACGTGGGCAGCTAATGTATAAAGGGCGTGTATACTGACCAGGCGCCACGGCGTCCTCGACGAGTATGACGGACTGGTCGCTGTGCGAGTGCAGCGCGCGCGCGTGCGGGCCGGCGGGCGCGCGCCGCGCCGCGCGCAGCCCCACCAGCACGCCCGCGCCGCCGCCCAGCGCCACGCCGCACGCGAATATGCACATGCTGCGCCGCCACACTGCCACACACACACACACACGTACATAACCGCACACATACATACTCTCACAATCACAATAACTCAATGCGAAGTGCTACTATGAGCACTTCGCTTAACCTGGAAATCGAAAACTCATGAATGACAGTTGTGCGGAGGGGGTCGTTTAGGTATTACGTATGTAGGCATGAAATGAGAATGAAGAGGTATTTGCTATGAAAGAAAGAAAAATCATTTATTAAGCATATGCACACTTGGTTACAAATATAGAGGAAGTAATGTGGGTAATAAGGCTTGGGCTGAATTTCAGGCAAGTTGTCGAATCCCGACCCAAGTAAGATTACGGTTAACAGTTTAGCGTATGCTAGGCGTCAAAGATCAAGCGCTGGTTTTCAGCTGGTACCCTGCAGTACTACACGGACTGTGATAGACATACGATATATAAACATAAAAACATAAACAGAGGAAAATAATATTATAAAAAATACAACCTTATTTTAAATATAAATAAGATTATTGATAAGATAGTGACAGTGGAAAGAATTATTTTGATTTTATTAATTATTTATTACTATTAAACATCCGCAGCGAGTCAAAATAGATACATCGTAATAGTGTTCGAATGTATGAATACCTATAGGCACCGTGGCGGTTATGTCGTAAACATTATGATGATAACGGGCAGCACTCGTCAGGTAAGTTTTTTAAAAGAACTAACCACTTGCTAACGTAATACTTAAATGGCCTCAAAGGTTACACTTTTTATAAGCGGGAATTTCTTATAAGTCTAGGAAGGACACTGCTCAAATTGGCGTAACTTGAATGAGGTACCAAAAAACTATTACATAGCGAGAACATTACTTAAAAATGAACACTGTACAGTGTAGGTACTATCAGCAAGAGATTAGTAACCTTTGGCCCTCGCAATGACAAGAAAATAACTCCTTTTTAAAATGACATCACCATCAGGTGTACTATCTTAGGGAACGTACCCATACCATGTAACCCGTTCAGGGAGGAGAGAGGTTTAGGAAAAAAAAAGGAAGGGGGAAAGAGGGTGATTGGGTCTCCGGTACTCTCACTCACCGAACAAAACACAACAGTAGGAACACTGCTATTTCACGTCGATATTCTGTGAGAGGGTAGTACTTCCCCGGTCGAGCCGGCCCATTCATGCTGACATCAGCGACCATATACCACGCTTGGTCACAGGGTCGGAGAGGAGAGGGCTTACGTTGTCGTTACGCAGTCAATAATCTCTAGGGAAATATCGTGCTTCTTCAAGCTATATTCAAATAGCTTTACAAGCAAGCCTTAACTCACTCATCTCGGTCACTAAAGCAGCTTAACACGCTCTTGGACTTTAACTCAGTAAATTGATATTTTTGTGGATGTATAGAAGTTTTTTTGTCATGTTATTGTGATTAAATAGTGTAGGTAATTGGCGCAAGTCGTTCTATTTGATGTAAAATAAATGGCGACAAATATGAGTCAATATATATATATATATATATTTAACTTTTGTTAGCAAAAGAGATATTCTTTTTATTTTATCTTTTTGTTTGCAAGAAATGATTTAAAACCATATTTATGAATGAATACGAGAAAACTCGAGAGAAAAGGGTCTTGCCATATACAACGGGTGGTTACCGAAGAGTGGGAGGTCAGTAAAATTTTTAGAAAATGGCCCCTTTACCTTAGCAGTATAATGAAGTGCAAGATAGTGAATAAGTACCTCGATCATGGAAAAGCGCGACCAGTTCTTCATAGAGCAGCACAGGCGAGAGGGGCGGCGCTCCTTCCTTGACCCTCCTGATGGCCTCCTTGGCCCAAGCGGCCGCGCGCTCGCGGCCCTCGGCTATCAACTCATGGTGCCATAGGTTGTGGCAGGCCTCACGAATCTATGGAATAGGAATTTAAGACGAAAAATTATTCCATACTTACTATTGTGAGAATTTAAATTAATGAACGACGTTTCGGTTAACAGGTAATACTGCCGACATGGTTTTTTGAATCTATTAACG
The DNA here is from genome assembly GCA_963675205.1 of Catocala nupta. Classification (NCBI taxonomy): domain Eukaryota; kingdom Metazoa; phylum Arthropoda; class Insecta; order Lepidoptera; family Erebidae; genus Catocala; species Catocala nupta. The sequence continues at coordinate 3,718,154 of OY776101.1, read as the reverse complement.
ATGAAGATTTACGGTTTGAATCCTAACTTAATATTATAAATGTGAATGTTAGTTCGTCTGTTACGCTTTCACGCCTTAACTACAAGACCGATTATCGCGACATTTCGCATATATGTTGTTGCTGGATACAGAAAAGTCCATAGAATACCTTTCATCCTGAAAAAGTCCTGATCCAGAACAGCGTAGTCACGGGCAAAAGCTAGTGGTTCATAAATTACTTTACTATATATTGTAAGAATTTACAATTCTCTGACACTATATGGCAGACATTTTTAAAAGACACTGGCTGTTGCGCACCAGAGATATTACACAAATTTATGCGCAAACACAAGTGCACTCTAATCTCTAACGTCTTTTGTATTCTGCTCGTCAAAATGACCACATGACGCTTGATGGTAAGCAGTCGTGTGGTCTAAGAGCAGTGGCCTCTACACCGTCCTCATAGCAGCCGAGGCGATATTGAGGTGTCTACTTTGACGGTCTGAGAAGGTGCTTTTTCACGCCCGCCTTAAAGGACCCAGGATTGAAGGAAGAAGGAAACACGTGCCTTGGCAGAGAATTCCATGCTTTGATCGTTTGGCAGAGGTATAAGGACCCAAACTTGTTGGTACGCACTCTAGTCGACTCCAGCGTGTAAGGATGGCATCTGAGCCCAGCATGCGTTGTTCTGGATAGGAAAGGGGAGGACGGGATTAGGTGGAATAACTCTTCAGAGCACTCCCCGTGGTATATTCTGTAGAAATATGCCAATGAGGCAATGTCCCTATGGAGCTGCAGAGGTTCCAGTGAACTCGTGACCTCTGGATCTCCGATGATACGGACAGCCCGCCGCTGTAAACTGTCGAGAGCGTCTAGCAAGTACTGCACGGAGCCATCCCAAAGATGAGAACAGTACTCCACGCAAGGGCGCACTTGTGCTTTATACAATAGGCACAGCTGCGACTCCGAGTTTTCGCGAAGCTTGCTTAATGACGCTCTCAATGTAGTTTTGGGATTAAGGGAGCGGCAATGATCCATACCTCAGATAGAGATGCTGTCGCGTATCACCAGTGGAGTGTTTTTCAGAGAAGGGAGGGGTAAGAACGGAGACTTTTTTGTTGACAACACGCATGCCTGGGTCTTCTTGGCGTTGAACTGGACCAAGTTCTTGGCAGCCCATTCAGAGATGCGGTCCAAGGTCTGGTCAAGTTCAACGACAAGATCCTGCCTTTTCCCCTCAACCTCAGCCTGTTTGGCCCCAGGATGTCCTAGATATCGGCACCATGCACGGTACTGTCTTCCGCGTAACAATGTATGTTGCTGAGATTCAACATATCATTGATATGCAGAAGAAAGAGGTAGAGGTAGAAGTAGGGAATAAGACGGACCCCTGAGGCACTCCTGCATTGACCTACATAAATTTGGAAGCGTGATCGTCGCAAAGGATCCGAATATGACGCTTCTGTAGGAAACTTGCAATCCAGGTGCACAGTTGAGGGGGCAAGCCATAGGCCGGAAGCTGGCAAGAAGAAACCGGTGCCAGACTCTATCGAAAGCTTTGGCTATGTCTAGGCTGATAGCCAAAGACTCGCTATGCTTGTCCATAGCCTCACCGCAGAGGTGGAATCGGTTGAACGTTTGCCTCCTTCCAAGCCTCAGGCACAGTGCCTGCGACGTTAGACGTCCGGTATAGGCGCGTAAGTGTGGAAGACGACACCGCTGCACATTTTTTGAGGAGCACAGCTAGGATGCCGCCAGGTCCACTGGCTTTCCGAACATCGAGAGACTGTAGTATCGCACGAACGTCACGTTATCTGATACCTATATCAGGCATGGTGTAGCCACAGTTGGCAATGTTAGGCGGCTGCGAACCGCAGTCATCGATTTGGGAGTTGGCCGCAAAGAGATTAACAAGCAGATCTGCTTTCTCCTGCGGCTGATGAACCAGTGATCCATTCGGATATCTCAGAGAGGGCAGCGAGGTCTGGCAGAAGTTGGACTGCACGGCTTTGGCCAGACGCCAATAGCTACGACTGCCCGTAGGATGCGCCATGAGTTCCTGGCCGAACTGTGCGACGCGCTGCGTTCAACAGCATCAGCGCATTCACGACCGAACCAGGGCCTTTTCCTGCCGCTGCTCCTGACTTCACTGTATGGAATATAATATTCCATACCCAGGATGATTTCACTAGCGACAGCAGTAGCGCTCTCTGATGGATCCCTGTTCTCAAAGCAGCGTTAAGCCCAAGGGATGGATGCGAAGTACTCCCGAATTCCATCCCAGTCTGCTGACGAGTAGTGCCACAGTCATCGTCTTGCGTCCTCGGGTCGCGGGGGCGTAACAACAACAGCTGTGGCACAAACCAGACAGTGATCTGAGGTGCCCAGAGGAGCACGAATCGACACACTGTACCGGTTCGGGTTACTCGTTTGCAGCAGATCGAGCAGAGAGGGTGCCTGACCTGCAATGTTCGGTATCCGGGTGGGCTGGAGTACCAGTTGAGACAGGTCATGCGTGAGAGCGAACGCATAGACAATTCGTCCCGCGTGGTCTGTTTTGGGAGAACCCAACCAGGTCTCATTGTGGGCATTGAAATCTCCCAAAAACACCAACTCAGCGTTCATAAACTACTCCTGCGCGTCGTCTGCCGCCTGACTCAGGTAATCAAAGAGTCGAGTTGTCTCAGCGTCTCCTAAATGGCATCGGTAGAAGCACATGTAGATTTGGCTAAAAGAGCCATGATCTACGTGTACCCAAAGGACAGAGAAGGAAGGGTCCTCTAGGCAGTGTAGACGGCGACAGCAAATATCCGCCCTAACAAACAAGCATACCCCGGCTTTCGCGAGGAAACACTCCTCTAGCACGTAGCCGGGATATTGCAGGTAGGTCGTGTCTGTAGGGCGGCTTGTTTGTGTCTTCGTTAGAAAAAAAAAAATCGTCTCCTGGTGTTGATGGACGGCATTAAGGTTAGCGTGGAGTCCTCTGATGTTAATAAACTCCACGACACAGGAAGAGGAAGCAGCGGTGGGGTTACGGCGATTGGCTGCTGTTGAACGACAATGCTTTGTTCGTACTACCATAGAGTGAAGTACCCTACGTAAGAGCGAAATAAAAAAAGAGGCGGCTATTCTCGCAGCCAAGTGGGGCAAGGCGCAGAGCAAGCTTCATCATATTACTGTGTCGTATGGCGATAGCTAGGAAGAGAATATAACAAAAATGAAAGGAATAATAATTTACGGGCGATCTGAGGTCAGGAAGTGGAAGAGGTGAGTTTTTAAGGATAAAAAACGGTTTATCTCGATTTCCGTCCAAACTACAAGTCCTATAGAAAAAAGTTAAATGGAAATGTTGTAGGTAATAAAAAAATCTACAACTTTTGTAATTACACTTTTTACGTGAAAATACACTTTTTGACACCTCAAAATTTACGTGAAAAATTCAAATAACCAAGTTTTTGGTTTAAATTTCCAACTTTTACTAAAAAAAATCACAAAATTTGGTGAACTTACCATTTTATGGCCAAACTACACTGTAATTTTTTTGATTCAAAATATTTATTTTTCACCTTATTTTGACTTAACATCGAAAAAGCACCCTAATTTTTAATCGAAAATTCTTCGAAAATCGAAAACCCCCTCCCACTTCCCGACCTCAGATCGCCCGTAAATTATGTTTCCTTTCATTTTTGTTATATTCTCTTCCTTTTCCAACGCGTTTTATCCTACTATAATTATATTTGGTTTCAAAAATTATCGACCCTGGTCTATATTATATAGTACAAATCAATCCATGGTCAATGTAACTCAATTGAATCAGCTTACCTTGTTAATAGTATCCAAGGTTTGTTGGACAACATCATTCACTCTGGATTTGCTATTATCTGCAGCTGTCTTAGCAGCTACCTAAAAAAAGATAAAAATATTTTTGACTGTACAGATGACGTAGTGGTTTAGTGGCCTCGCCACTGCGTCTACTCTGAGAGTTGTAGTTCAAATCCCACACAGAACAAAAATTTGCATAAACCACAAATGGTTGTTCCATATCTGGGTGTTCTGTGTATGTTGTTTGAATGTTTGTTCAGGCCCCGTGACAAAGGAATTATTCCTAGTACGGGCATTGACTTTTTTAAATATGAAGATTTGTTAATTAAAATAATATTATTAGTGCACTATAGGTATCTAACCAGTGGAAATTAAGTAAGGTTTGTAGAGCTCTTTAACCTGTCAATTATTGGGATGCCAAACATTATTGAAAACCTATTGTGTCGGGTAGCAGGTGTGTGCAGTTGGGACTCAGTAGGTTAAAAAGACCTAGTCTTTAGTTTGAAAAGGTTCCAGTGGTGTGTATCTGTTGTTTTACTAGCACAATGGCTACTTTTAGCAAAAAAAATATGTTGTAAAAGAGTATTCCAAGCATCCAGGAGAGCTGTATGCTCATATAGTGTAAAAAAATATGACACAACCACAATAAAGAGATCTTAACTGATGATATGATGGATATATGGGTATGTTGCAAACCAGGACAGAGAAAGATAAAGCTAATTGCTAACTTAATTTGTAACACTATCCTTGTAAAATCAAAGTTATTTTATTTCAATCAGATAATCCTTCCTTATTTACTTTCAGTAAAATTTAAAGCTTATTGTGTTGATTTCTTAAGGAGTTATCATGTTGTAGATGTCATTTTAAGAGTTATTTTCTTGAATATTATATGTCTCTAGGTGGCAGAGTAAGGATTCTAACTCGAAATCGAACTTAATAATGAGTTTAAAACATGATGAATGAAATTGCTCACTGTAAGTAAAACATTCTATGGTTTTTCTGTGTGAAAACAGAACAAAACAACAATACAAATTTTTACATATTCTATTGTTAAATAGTATACAGATTTTTTCTTAACAACTGCTTAAGACATTTAGCCATTCATATTTCAATAGTATTTTAAAATAAAACCTTGTTCCTAACATACATAGGCCATTTTAATTAACAAAAGTATTTAAATAGTGTTATTTGCTATATTTTATTAATGACATAATTTACCACCATTACCAACTTATTTTTCCTTGGCAGTCAGATTCTCAATGGCAATACATTTTATTTTAAAACTTTAGTGACTAAAACTAATTGCATTATATAAGCTCAGGGTCATCCATGCTGAAAATTAGGGCAATGACATTTCATTGTCACAACAAAAACAAACAAATCGGAGTTTAAAATAATAAAACACTGTTCTACTTTCGATTTCTAAATAGTTCGCTAAAAATGACGTGAATAACCGACTTACTTTCGCGCGTAACTACCAGGCTAACATGATCACAGAAGAGTTACTTACGTGCAATGCTTCGAGTTTTTCACCAGCTCTGTTCTTCAGTTCATCCATGTCAGAGTGCCACAAGCCGAAGGAGGGTCAGCCTAAACCGCTCAAACTGTTAAATCACATCCAAAACCTTAACCTTTGGACACAATCCGGCCTAAATATTTGCAGTCCTAAAATAGACTGAATGTCACAAGAAACACTGGCTCGAATGCATTTTGCGAAGAACTTATGTTACGTTATTTTATATTATTACGATTTAACAGGGTGCTCAAGTCGAAAATCTCGTTAAAAATAAATAATATCACAAATATTACCTTATCCAAACATAACCTCTACGTTTTGTTTGACAATTGCATAATGACAGCTTGACATATGATTATGACGTTACATCCATGCGTTCCATTTTATGAAGAAGTTATAATATGCTTACGTTTAAGATAATATTACCAATTATTAGCATTATCGATGCTATATCTCATGACGGATAGAATAGTATAGTAATAGTATTCAAAGCAAAAACTTTGTAATTAAACTATAAAGTTCTTGATTCTAAGAAAATCATGAGGTCATAGACGCTCGCAGTGGTCAAAACCTCTATACTTTTAACTTTTTAGCATAGAACTAATAATTATAATAATGATAATAATATTGCTTTATATCTTCTCACATAAACACTACAAATGTTACATAATGTGTGTACGTGTATATTAAAAAAAATCAACAAATTTCTTTACATTTTGTACAAATTCATTTATGTGAGAAGCTGGTGTCTGAGATAGGCATAGATATACTTACCTGTAATACAGATCACCAGGTCCCCACCCTAGATTTACAGAGTACAATAACATCGAGAAAATAATAGCTACCTAAATCCTTTTTTTTTTTTTTTTTTTTTTTTTTTTTTTTACGTGGGGGAATGCAATGACGCATATCCCTCCGCGGGGGCGGGCGGAGGGATTATGTCGGACTCGCCGGGGTAAAATAAGATGTTAAAAAGATAATGTACCTCCCGGAATACCGACTAAACCTACCACGGTGTTCCTCGACAAAACCAATATCGACGGGGCCGCGCGAATCACTTTCGCATACGGTCGCGACCCCGCCGAGGTTCCGGCCCGCCGTATGAAACGGCAGGCCGCGACCCCGCCGAGGTTCCGGCCCGCCGTATGAAACGGCAGGCCCCTACGCAATAAGACCTACCTAAGATAGGAACTTCTCAAAATAAAAGCCCTACTGTCTCCCCCTAAAGGGGGAGACGGACACGAAACAGAGGCGCGCGTGGGAACACGCACGCCGCCTCTCGGACCTGGTGCTGAACGGATGGCGGGCAGGCCCACAAAGCCCGCCACCCCCAGGTCAAACCTCAGGGTGGCTGGAGGTCATCGCGCGCCCTCCGGCGCCCGGCTCTGCGGTTTGGGAGAGGGTTTAAACGCTCCCTCTCCCGCTCCGCCGCCTCCTTGATGGAAATCACTTCCTCGCAAAAGGAGGCGACGGTGTTCCACGACCTCTCACTCCGGACCATAGACTGAACTACGGCCGGGAGCGAGAGGGCAACCGATCCGACTGCCGCGATCAATTCACGGCGCTGCGATGCCCAGGCGGGGCAAACCGCCAAAGTGTGCAGCGCCGTGTCCTCAATAAGGTCGCGGCAGTCGCCGCAGTGGTGACAACCGGGCGTCTCTTGCCGGCGTATACGACACAGGAACCGGCCAAAACATCCGTGGCCAGTCAGAACCTGTGTCAGCCGGAAGGTGAGGGCGCCATGCCGCCTCTCCAGCCACTCCTCAAACACGGGACTTACCGCCACGATCGTGGCGTGCCCGGGCTACCTAAATCCTATAAAACTTACATAAGTGAAGAACAATTAAGGGATTATTAATAAATCGAGATTAAATTTAAAGTCGTTAAAAGCAATATTAAAAAACAATTTGTTTAAACACTTAGGTAACACTTTAACCTTATAATGTTATAATATAAATTTTCAAAAGTAGTATGCGGTTATTCGCTTGATGGCTCCTTGTGTTTTATAAACTAAGTCCATGTCTTTTATATCTATTATAGACTAAGATTCCTGAGAAGAACCAACATAATTGTCGTACAAGATTTCGACAATAGAATTTCCTAAACAATTTATGCTTTACGCACTCTCTCGCACGATTCGCAGCGTTCAATTTCTAATAGTTCAAAGTCCAAACAGTCTAGGTTGATGTGTCGCTGTGTGTACTACAGAGCACGAAACAAAATCACGCTCGCCAGCAGCGTCACGCAATTTTTATGCTTTCTTTAGCAACACCAGCTTAATGTTCGAATCCTACACGGGACAAAAATTTGTGTGATCCACAAATTAATAGTTGTTCCGGGTCTAGTTGTTCTTTGCGTCCATGTTGGAATATTTGGAAAGTCTACCACGATACAGGATTTATTTCTAGTAACGGATATCTTTTCAAAAATGTATTTCAATTAAATAGCTAATGACCGCATAAATAAATGTAGAGGTTCTTAAATAGCGCCATCTTTCGATAAATTCAGAACTAAACTGTTATTAACTTTGTACTTAGAACCTGTACATTACTAGGTACCTACTTGTATGTAGTTTTAAGCAAATAGTAAAGTGTTTTAAGCAACTAAGCATTTGTGCGTTAGGTCGTTTACATCGACCTAAAATTATATTACTTATAATAAATCAATGAGTATACAGCACTTCATCGCATTTTATGTGTCATCTCCGTCTCTATTATTAATTCATCATATAATAATTATTATTTTATTATAAATGTAAGACAGTGAAGACAATGTAGTCTACAAACTTAATATTAAACTTTTGCCGAGGGTTGTTGACTGTTTTCCTGCAAATATTAAAAGTCTTTCTTAGGGAGAAAATATTGTAGCCTATGTAATAGTCTAATCGGCCCCCGTGGCGCAGCGGTAGTGAATGCGACTGCTGTGCATGAGGTCTCGGGTTTGAATCCGGGCCAACAAAAAATTATTGGGCTTTTCTGTTAAGAAATCTCAATAGCAGCCCGGAGTTAGGAAGATGGCGGTGTAAGACACCTCCGTTCGTCGGAAAGCACGTAAAACCGTTGGTCGTGCGCCTGATCTCTCTCCGGTCGTGTCGGATTACCGTTCCATCGGATCATGTGATTTAGGGTATAGAGAGTGCACTTGTGTTTGCGCACACACTTGTGCACTATAATATCTACTGCACAGATGGCCAGTCTCCGTTAAGACGGGCCGAAATTCGGTTTGGAGGACATTATTATTATCTAACAGTCTAATCGGTTATAGGCTAATCCTATGTCGGATGAGGCCAGGGCCTGATATAAGTTATACCTATTATAAATACATAACATAGCAGCGATAGCTCAGTGGGGAGACCATCAGACTGCAATGCAGAGGGTATCGGGTTCGAACTCACGTCGCGCACCTCTGACTTTCGGAAGTTATATGACTTCGAAATTATGTGCGTATTGAATGACAATTATTGCCTGCTCCGTGCCTCGGAGAGCACGTTAAGCCGTCGATCTCGGCTGCCATGAACATCTATGGCAGTCGTTATTGGGAAGTCAGTGCCCTATAATAACCTGACACTGGTCTAGCTTTAGGTTATCGTTAGCCTTCGGGTTGCGGAGGTCTGGTGGCAGCCGCTCCGTGTAAAAACTGATATCCAGTCAAATCCAGTTAGACCAGAAAAGCCGACCCCAAGTGACTTGGGAATAATAAAGGCTAGGGAGAAGACCTATTATAAATACATATATACATAATGTATAGTGATAAAACGGTGGTTAATGGGGCGACATAGTCATAATGTGACTAAGCTTCGAAAATAAAGAAAGAAAAAGTCTTTCTTGCCTTGTCTTCCTTTTTATGTTAATTCAAACGTCTATATGAGTGCTGCTTTATATATGTATGTATGTTCAAAGGTTTACGCGTGATTAATTAGTTCTCATTCAGCCAAACATCTTAACAAACATTAACGTTTATTATTCTTAGGATAGTAAAATAAGGAGATTTTTATTTTAGGTTTTACGCTAAGTATTCTTTCATTTTACGCAGGGCATGGCGTAACAATTGACTGCCAGCTTAGTAGGATAAAAGCTGAGCATGATACCTCTCTATTGCGCTACATACGTAGAGGTACATAGCTTTGAGCCTCACTACGAAGGGGTAGGCAGCGTAGAAAATATTTTGGCGCCCTCTTATTTAGGTACCATTTCAATTTAAAGTACTATAATTGTAATTCTAATGAACTTTTGGATAAGAACAATCATCGTAATTGTGTATTGTGCAGTTCAAATATTTACAAGATATTATTATTTGTTGTGAATTGTGCCGCCCCCTAAAAGTGCCGCCGGGGGCGGGCTGCCTCTGCCGCCCCCACCATGCTACGCCACTAGTAGGCAGAGGTGTATTAGGTCTTACGTAATAGAAAGCTAGCCTATTGTTGTACACCAGACACAGTTCTAGACTCCGTGCTGCAAGTAAGAATTTTCTGACAGAAAAACCTAAGGCCCGGTATCCACCAAAGCAGAGAGGAGAGGATACGATAGGAGAAGAGCTGCTGGCAGGTTATTTACACCAAAACGGGGAGGAGATGTGAACTGTGTGTAGCTGAGATGTGAGCTGTGAGAGCTCGAAACCAGTCAATCGAATGACACTTCCGGGTGTGCACCGCGCGGCACCGCCCGGCCGCCCGGCTACATACATCTCCACATCTACTCTCGTCTCCTCTCCTCTCTGCTTTGGTGGATACCGGGCCTAATACCGGGTTAATACCAATAAGGTCGGGCAAAGTCGACCTTTAATGGAAACAAAGGCCACACAAAAAGCAGTTTCATTCGCTAGAGCTGCTCCATCAATGCATACATTATTCAAATAAATAGAACTTATGCTTTTAATTGTATATTGTAATTAATTAATCTATGTCTAGAGGTATAACATTTTCTGTACTATCTGCGCTTTCAGTATGTTCTGATACTTCACCAAGCACCTTGTCGATCCAGAGGCGGCTGTATGAGACCTGTCGAAAAAAACAAAATGATTTTCAAAATGGATTCCAAATTGACTAAATGAAATAAGTACATTTTTAATACAAACGTACTGCATTTTATTACAATAGGTACAACATTTTATTTTATTTTAAATTTCTACTAGCGATCCGACGCGGCTTCGCACGGGTAGTACGACCTCAACAACTACACCTTCCTCATGAATCACTGTCTATTTGTGAAATCCGCTTGAAACTCCGTTCAGGAGATTTTGAGTTTATCGCGAAAAGACAAACAGACAGACAGACGCGGCGGGGGATTTTCTTTTATAATATTTAGGTAGTGATGAAGTGATAAAATAATTTAAAAGCAGTAACCCGATGGGTCTCACATTTCCCTTCCCTTCCCTTCTCGTTGAACTACCACGCCGAGATCTTGAGTTCGAATCCAAGGCGCGCATCACTGACTTTTAAAAGTTATGCGCATAATTAATAGTAAATTATCGCTCGCTTTAAAAATCATCGTGAGGAAACCTGCATGTCTGAGAGTTCTACATAGGTATTGTTCTCGAAGAAATGTGTAGTCTGCCATCCCGCACTGGCCGATGGCCTAACCCTTCTCACACTGAGGAGAGGCCCGTGCCCAGCCGTGGAACAGTTTAATACAAGGGCTGATAATATTTTTATTTATATATTATATATTAATAATATTTTAAATTGACGTCTCCATACAAATGAGAAATGTATCCATTCGTATTAGAATTTTTAACCGACTTCAACAAAGGAGGAAATATTCAATTCGACTGTATGAATTTTATGTATATTTGTTACGCGATTACGCCGCCAATTATGAATCGATTTTGATGAAGAAAAATACCTAGATTTTCTTAAAGAAAGCTTCTACTTATTTGTTTAAGTTTGTACATGTAGGCATAGTCTTATTGTCGGCTTCAGTTACTTTTTCTAAATAAATTATTTTATTGAAATTAAACTACTATATACGGATTTTATCGTGTTGTTTATTTATCACTGTATTACAAAATTTTGAAACTATTACACTACTACTCCTATTGATTTTATTTTACTAATTTATAAGCTAATAAAATTATTTAAACTATTAAATCTATTTATTTTTGGTTTACACTTTCCCCGACGTTTCGGTTGCTTTTCAGCAGCCATGTACCGTGACCGTAAATAGATTTAATAGTTTAAATCATTTTATTAGCTTATAAATTAGTAAAATAAAATCAATAGTAGTAGTAGTGTAATAGTTTCAAAATTTTGTAATACAGTGATAAATAAACAACGCGATAAAATCCGTATATAGTAGTTTAATTTAAATGAATAACATTCGCGTAAACAGAAGACAATATAATGTAAATTATTTTATTCTTTATCAAAGTTGTAATTTTTGGTTACTTTTTTATGCTTGAGAGATCATTTTCATGTCTACCTAGTTTAAAAAAATGTCACGTACCCAACTTCAAGGTTTAGATTGGTTAAGTTCGTGTATAATTATTTAAAAATATTATTTCGTAATTTTGATTGTCGATGAATGTTTATTAAATTAATTTTTTAAATAAAATACTTTTTAGTCACGTAGTTAACTTAAAATTATAAGTCCAAATTTTTTTAAATGGGCGGCTCCCAATCTCTTTTTGTTTTTTACGTAATTTAACTTTCTCTAGATAGTTGTCAACACGCGATTGAAGATTAAGCAAGGAACCAAAGTATAACCGTTGCACCATGTAGGAGATAAGTATAACATTAAGTAAGTTAAGCTAAAATTACCTTAGCAAATACTCCTGGTTTAGATTTGTAGGCGCATTCTTCAGTGCCCGAGAACAATGCGATGCCGTAGAGCGTGCCAGCACGGTTCAGCCCGCTAAAGTGAACCGCCGGGTCGCCTGTGTCGCCCTGGTACACAAATATCGATTATCATACTTACTTCCTTGACTGCCAATACCTCTTGAACGATGATATGATTCGGCACGAGACAAAACTTTTTTGTGATCCACAAATGATTGTTCCGTGTCTACAGTATTCGTTGTGCCCGTTGTTTGAATGTTTGTAAAGTCCCTTTCGACGCAGGAATAATTGCTAGAGCGGGAGTTATATATAGAAAAAAAAAACTTCCTTTCATATTTCATTTCCTTTTTTCTATAATAACTCCTATGTCGCGGTCGACTTTACAAACATTCAAACAACTGACACAAAGACACCGAAACGTGAAGTTGGTGGATCACACTCATTTTTGTCCCGTGTGAGGATTGAACGCCTAACTCACGAGTCAGTGGCAGTGGCGGCGGGGCAACCATAAACCACTACAGCATTTGAGCAGCTTTTTAGCATTCAGTGTCATTTGATGCAATTTTTGGACTAAAATTTCGAAAGAATACTCGTTTTTAACACATTAAATGCTATGTAGCAGATACAATAGAAAATCTTTAACGGTCATTTGTACGTTGACTGAGGTAACAAAAAAATTCCATCTGTATCTGCGATGGATAACTAAAAGGCCGATAAGTGAACTCATATGATTTGGTGCAGTTTTAGTTATTGGACGGCAGTATTGGTTTATAGTGTAGAAGAATTCTGTGTTTCTCTAGCTATCTATATACAGGTCCCACAAAATAGATAGCGTTTAGTGCCTCTGTTAAGAAGTTCTGTGTAGCAAAACAGTCTTGATAAATGTAATTCGTAAACTATTGACGTTCGCGCTAATACAATCACGTCGTCACGAGTAAGTTCTAATTAAGTGTTTGAATAAATCGGTACATGTCACACTTGACAACGATCTTTGTAATTATGTCTCGGGTTCGAATCCCAGGTTGGATCAACACACACTTTATTTGGTTTTACTGCTAAGAAATTCTGAAGTCCTCGTGCCTCTAGTCGTTTGGGATTAGCGCGACCATGCTCATTACAAGTTAACTAATGTATCCTGTTGATATAAAATATAACTAAATACTAACTGCACATAACGCAACGCCTTTGATGATACTAAGCAAGCATATGTTGTCATGTTGTAAATGATAATCGTTTCCATATATCAGGCGGCATTCACCACGAGGCACTTCGCGTACGATCATTCGTCTCAACTCCTGGTTTTCACCTTCACGAATCTGTCCAGTTACCTGTCAAAGGATTGAATATTAGATACACTTCTTATGGTATTCTGTTTGCCTAGTACTAATAGATTAGAAGAATCGTTGATCTTTAACTTATAGTTTTAGTTCGATGATCTGTTTTTCGGCTAGCTACTCAGTTAAACTATTGATTACAATTCAGTCTTTAATTATTTACTTTGTATATATAGAACAATAATAAAACATAGTTTTGTATGGCAACGACTCGAATTGTTACCAAAACAAATAGTAATTTAAAATAAGTTATTCGACATTTTTTGCGTAAATCTTCGGTTTTTGTAAACGACCTTGGGCGTCATGCCAAACACTTTGCTAACAATTGTTAGATAAAATATCTACTATACGATTTATGTTCTCCTAGTAGCCGCGGAAGTACCTTGCAAATGGAGAGTTGGGCAAAAAACCGTGTTACACTGGTTTAGATAAGTAACACTTGGCTTATTATTTACTACAATGTTCTGTGTTGGATTTCTTGAATAGTAAAATTACAAATATTTTGTTAATATTTAAGACCGTATCAAGAAGAAGAATATTAGGAAATAAAATCAATCATTAGCAAAGCGTTAAAAAGAGAAAGAGATACAGAGAGAATGAGAGAGAGAGAGAAAGAATAACAAGGTTATTTAGTGATCTAAGTGGATTAACCTACGTTTTCGATCACTTCAGATAAAGCCTTCGAAATTTGACGTTCATAGTTGATAACACTTATAAGTATTCGAGAATACATCATGTATAGGTTATGTTATTCTACTTCTATTCACTGGGAATAAATCACAGATATTTAGAACATCCAGACTTCAGAACAACCATTTATGGATCACTAAACCACTACGTTATTTGTGCAGTCGATTTGAATAGAACGGATTCATATTATATTTATTTTATTACATAGTTACGTTAATTTGTTTGCTAGATAACATATTTTGTTTGAGGCACTATCCCTAATCAAATTATCTAATTTAAACTCGCGCCCTATTTCTTATAAGAAATGAATTAGATAAAATAACAAAACATAGGAACAAGGTCGTAATAGATATAGATTATATGTCTTTTTCTGTTAGATCATGATTTAGGGGAAATACAGAGAAGGAAATACGTTAGTATGGCCTAAACGCTGGCTGTATTTGCTTAAGTAAGTAACAATAATTAATTTAAACAAAAGAGACAAATAAAACAATATAATTTCAAAGCCAAATGATATTGCTCCGCATCGTCACGTGCCCAGAAGACTGGCAGCATTGCCTCATTGAATGGCAATGCTTATTCTTTGTGCAAAGAAAATACCAGCCCTCTGGTCACGCGAAGCCTCGATTAGCCGCTTAGGTCTATGTTTAACAGACCTAGCACTGGGAATTAAATAAAAAACTATACTTAGTAAAATAAAGTGAATGTGACACTACCACAGAACCAAATCCAGTGACAACAGTCTCGCCGAATAATGGAGGCAAGTCCGCATCAGCGATCGCCAACGATACCGGCTGCATCCGATTGTTTGGAACGATGGGCACGTTCACCTGAAGTACCAGGATAGCATAAATGTCAAGCAAGTTACGTTTTATAGGTGGTGTTTTGTACTGATGGTGGGCGTAGTAGAATTATTGGACCAAAACATTAAATAATGTTAAGGAGGTTACTATTGACTTATTATTAAGAGTGATGACGATAATATTATTATGTGTTCTGTTTTGAGTTAAGTGACACATTTTAACGATTTGAATGAAATGATGAATTTGGGTTTTATTTCCAAAATTATTATATTCTTTTTCAAGACTAAGGTAAAATGTGTATTATATATAACAACAAACTAATGTTGTTTATGAAATAAATACTACAAAAAATATAAAATTGAAATGAAAACAATGTTCTAAGGTTCTATACCAGACGGTATTGCTAAGCGCAGGGCTGTATTTAGAGACAAGCAACATTTTTGTTGGCCTTCACAAAAAGGGCCCACTTAGGTGTTCCACTGCAATAGTTTCAAAGCCTTCTCTCTTCTTCTCTACCATGATGCCCCAGGCTTCAAGCCCTCAAATCTGGCTCTGCCTAGACATATAGGACATAGGTTTACTTTGGTATGAAAATTTCAATGAAGTATCTAGTTTTATAAGCAGCAATAGCTAAGTGAGATACCGTTGGACTGCAACGCAGAGGTCTTCGATCCGAAGGCACTCAGGTCTTTTTGAAGTTACGTGCATATTTAGTTAATTATCGTTCGGTTTAACGCTGAAGAAAAACATCGTTAGGAAACCTGCATTTCTGAAAGAGCTCCATAATATTCTCAAATATATGTGAAGTCTGCCAACCCGCATTGGGCCAGCGTGGCGAACTATGGCCTAAGCCTTCTCACACTGTGAAGAGGCCCGTGCCCAGCAGTGGGTCGGTTTATATACAGGGATAATATTATATTAGGTATCTAGGTTTACCTTCACCATAGCCAAGTTATGTTCAGGATAATACTGGTCCATCTTGTAGTCCGGGTGTCGTTGGATGTCCTCTACCGACAGTATTCGACCTCCGAAGTCTCTGAATACGGATCCTAGTCTTATGGACACTTCATCCTTTGTGACGCTGGAAGAATACATCGTTTTATTACACCTGTATAATATAAACCTTTTACCATTTGTATCGCCCTGTATCGAGGGCTTAGGTATCTATACTCTATACTAATATTATAAAGCTGAAGAGTTTGTTTGTTTGTTTGCTTAAACGCGTTAATCTCAGGAACTACTGGTCCGAATTGAAAATTATTTTGGTGCTGGCTAGCCTATTTATCGAGGATGGTTATAGGCTATATAACATCACGCCATAACCCACGGGAGCGGCGCAGTAATCATAAATGCGAGTGAAACGGCGGGCACATCTAGTATGTATATAAACATTGTAACAAAAGATACAAACATTTGGAATTATTCCTGTGTTCAACTTTTTTATGGGGAATATAAAATCTTTAACTACTACATATGACACTTTACATGCTTAAAAAGGAGTACAAAGTTTTCTCTTCACGTAATAATATATAGATTAAATTGTCTAAGTAATGACTTATAATAGAAACAGGCATATAAATCGCTGCAACTGAATGTAGCGTTTCACTGTATCCATTGCAAAAAGCTACTTAAATCGATGCAAATAGGATCTAGTATACTATGACTCCAATAACACAACACGTCAAAAGATTACTTACTAATCAAAACATTGCGCCGCTGTCAAAATCCATAAAGGGCCGACTATAGCGCCACCACACCAATGCTTGTTGTGTAACCTGCCGAATTCAAAACTTTATAAGGTCACAGAAGGAGATAGTCAACGTTAAAGTTATTTATTCATTAAGATCACAAAGTGACACTTATGAATGTCAAAATATAACCAGTTTTTTTTAAAGGCATCACCCGCTTTACGAGTCTCACCTGTGTCGCGAGGGACTTTACAAATATTTAAACAACGGACACAAAGAACGCCCAGACTCGGAACAACCATTTGTGTATCACACTATTTTTTGTCCCGTGTGGGATTCGAACCCACAGCACTCAACGCAGTGGCAGCGGCGAGGCCACCACTTAAGTCACTACGCCATCGGAGCAGTCAAGTTACTACATTATTGCTAAGTTCTGCATTAATGAAAAATATTGCCCGTGCTAATTATATGATGACTGCACTGGCGCCGACTTTATATGGCCTGGGGTTGCCCAAGACCCCACAAGGGCACTATCGGTAAGACCGAGATTCTATAATAATAATATCTGTATAAAACTGTGGCAAAATTCACATACCTTCTAGAAACAATTATAGGGAACTCTCAGACATGCAGGGTACCTCACGATGGTTTTCTTTACCGTTAAAGCGAGCGATAATTAACTATTTAAGACGCACATATCTTCGAAGAGTCATGGCGCGCATTAAAATCGAACTCAAGTTCCCTGCGTGGCAGTCCAACGGTTTCCCATTATGCTATCCCTGCTATGCTTTGACACTAGTTAGTGTCAAATACCCAGAGGTATACAGTTATATGAACGACAACTATAATTGACAGTTTTTGTATATGTACTAAATATTCATTGCCGGTTTTGCATCCGGAACTCGACCGCTAAGACAAGCAACAATGTAAAAAATACGATAGATTTTTACCTAACAGATACTGTATAAGGATAGTCTTCTAAACAAACAAGTCCAGTCTCAGTGGTAAGTCTTTTTCTTCTCATATGGGTGAGGTCTTCTTCCATTTTAGGCGGGAATTCACATTCTAGCTCAGCTTTCGCCGTAGAAGTAACAACTCCTGTAACATAATAATTAACTCCTACGTTGTTCTTATCTCCTGGTACATAGTTGTGAAATATTTAACCTCGTCTGTCACGACGCCTCCTGGAGGTCGATTGGTCCGGACGCACTTGAAAGCGTTTCTTTGCCTGTTAAACTATACGAGTGCTGCTCTAACCTAAACAAACAGGTATGGCAAAAACAAGGACGGCATAACGTTTAATGCTACGTTTAAGGAACAAACTAATCTCTGTTCATTTACCTAACTTTGAAAACCACGCGTCGGTGTGACGTCGATGTGTTTTTGTTTGGTTTTGTGTGAAAAATTTTGTTTAACGTGTTATAAATATTTCTTGGACTCATAGATGGGTAAGTAAAGCACAATTTTTAATTCATGACATGTGTATTTGACAATGGTTTATGTACGAAAAACTAATTTCATCGTAAATCCCCAACAACATATTTCGGTCGCCATTTTTTTATCACTTTAGTTCAAGTGCTTTGTTATCTTTTCCGATTCTCGTTAACAAAATAGTTTCAAGAGCTAAAACTTTTTATGTGACAAGTGTGTGAACCAAACTATTGTTTAAACTATTAACCAAAGCCCCTTAGCTTGCCGTGTTCTGAGAATGGAGCGATAAAAATACCTAATCTTTTGTTTACGTCTCGGGTCGGATTGTTATTGTTAGCGGCACGTTTTTGTAACGCTTGTAGGATGAAATAATTGTATGGACAGTACTGTTGTTTATGTTGGATCGTACCTATTGTTATGAAAGTGTTAATGTAAATAGAATAGAAATAACAAATGAATGAGTGGTTTATTTATTCAATTTTAACTACTTATGTATGATCAACTAGGCAAAATGAGCATACCCTAGATTCAAATTAGATTTAAGAATATATTTCAATTCAAAGCTTTTCTGTTCAAGTTGAGTAAGAGCTGCTTATTTCATGTCTATTCTAACGATATAAAGTTTATATACAGTTCCTATACAAAAGTTTCGTGATATCCTCGTTTTAATGACCCTATCACGCTATCACGCTGGACCACCCAGGGGTAGCGTGACAGATGTGCCAATTATTGCAAAATGATCTGTGACAGCTGAGGGGATAATGTTATAATTTATATGATAAAAAGATGCTTCATGAATGTGGATTGTATGCCATTGATCCATTGTAACCTCCAGCTCAGATGTAATAAAAAGATAGTCCTTAGGTATAATAATATGACTGTAATTCCCACAAAAAGTCACATTCAAATTGCTGCGATCTTAAATCTTAATCTTAAATCTTCCCAACTGTATGTATATAAGTGTAATTGATGGTCACGAACTTGTATAGGTCCCTGAACACCAACAAAAGAAAAGTGGTATGGTGTCTGTGTGCTCTCTCGACTTTGTCAATTATACAAATCATTGTACTAATGATGCGCGCGCATATCTTTTAGATAGATTTAGATTTTTTGTTAATTTGTAATGATTTAACTCAAAAACTAGGTACTCAACCGTTTTAAAAATTCTTTTACCATTAAAAGCTACATAATCACCGTGCAACATAGGCTATATATTTTTAATAAAATGTTTCGTTACTAACTTAACCCAACCTACTCTTACGCGAGCAAAGCCAGACCTACGTAATTATAATTTTGAAAGCATTTCGAAAATCGCTGAATGCCATGTTTACAAAACACTAACGTAATTTTTATCGAGAATGATTTTTACACGCCATTTGACTTCGGCAAAATAATGGTTCACATATTTACAAACAAACTTTAAGTAGCATGTTATGTAACGCTTTACGCGTTTTCGTCGATAGCAAGGACAATACATACTAACAATAGCAAAGTACATACAACACAGCAATTTGGTTATATTGAAATGAACTTAGAGGAAATGCGGTGATGAAAACATTTAATAAAGTGGTTGACAGGTCTATTGCTGTCGCGCTCAGCCTGAACGAAATATGACAGTGCAAAAGAGATAACTACAGTAGTGTCTACATCATCATTTAGTATTCACTTGTTTCATCCGATATAACCAAACCGATTTAAATATCTTTTTCATAAACAATATAAGAGGGATTTTAGCTACATCACTATTTTATTTATTTTGTTAGTTACCAACGTTAAAAATGTTTGCTGAGTATTTGAAAACAGCAGAAAAATCGAGTGAAGTTTGCAATTTTTGTAGATTCATAGACCTTGATATATCTAAATTATGAATAAAGAAAACTTAGGGACATCATGTATGTATGAGATTATCATCTTTTATTGCTGTAATCTGATTCAGGGTGTTAACAGAGGACAAAACGCTGCCCGATTTACCTTTTAAACAATACCTATCACTTTCAATAAAATTGCGTATTCTACTCCTCACGAACATGGCTGCTGAAACGCAACCGAAACGTCGAGAAAATGTAAAATTAAATCATAATAGTTTTTATCATTTTAATAGCTTAAACATAAGTAAACAGTAACTATTAACAGTGTTTAACAATTAAAGCTGAAATTTTGAAAATTATGTTTTAATAGTGTTCAGAAAAATAAATAACGCGATATAATCCGTATAAGGTACAGTTTAATTTCAATGTAAACCTAAAACAATGTTAAGTTAAGTTTAATTATAAGTTTATAGTGCATAAGGTACCTACGGTGAAATTGCTATATACGAATTCTTAAATACAAATAAAAATAATAAGCATACGAAGTAGCATTCAAATAATATAGTATGAATATGATCCAACTGTGTACAGTAATACCCCGAACTTACGCGACAGGTGGGACTGAGCGATAACCGCGTAAGTCGAATTCGCGTAAGTCGGGTTATAATTACGCATATAAATAAATATAAATTATTTTTAATTGGGCCGGAAGCTAAACAAAGTAATAATTTAGACAAAAGTTCTAACTATCCTTAGGTACTAATATTATAAATGCGAAAGTCAGATTGTTTGTTTGTTACGCTTTCACGCCTTTATTACTCGACCGATCATCATGAAATTTCGCATACACGTTGTCAAGGGTACAGAAAAAGACAAAGTACCGTTTTCGAGGGCAAGAAACTTGACATTATCTACATTTACAAGAGCGAAGCCGCAGGCAAAATCAGGTGTTTAATAAAATGTTAGATTATAAAATATAAAATTGCCAACTGAAATTCCTTTATTTATCTAATAAAGTAGTTTTGTCGACTCAAAGATTTCTCTTTCTTCCAAATCAAGTGAATCTATTATCGACAATTGAGAGTATTGTGACGCTATAATAAAAGACGAAACGACGAGATTTGAAATCGTGTTCGCGTAATTCGGGGTAGCGTAAGTCGAGATATTACTGTATTTATAAATAAATTCGAAATTATTTGGAATGCGATATACACAGTGCAACAGTGCCCATAGCTATAGATTTAACAGAAAAGCAAGTAAAATTATTAGAGAAGAATCTCTCTGATTCCGGAATTAATCATACGTACCTGTAAGTGAATCCACGTTGTAATAAATATATCTTGCATCTGTCCGAAGTCACAAACACAAAGGTAAGTTTGAAGAGAAAAATCAAGAATTACCATTGTTGCACCTGTTGCAACTATTATTAGGCTTACAGACTTTATTTAGTCTAAAGACAAGACAGACTATATTAGACAGACCAGATTGTATATTTAAACAATCTAAAGAAATATGTCTTCAAACACAGCTCAAAAAAGAAAGTTATCAATAAACTGGCAATTACTGACATGGATTTTACTATTGGACCCGACTCCCTAAAATGGCTGTCATAAAATAAAATCTTTAAATAATCTGTTTAACGCTCGGTACCCGGCATAGACACTATGTTTTTCTGTGTCTGGATTCCGGCTATTGGAGAATAAAATAAGTACTTTATGTGCGTAAAAATGAAAAATATATACTAACCAGCGAATATGACTGAAAACTATTACAATTAGACCCATTTTATAGTTAAAGTAGGTATCTTATCGTATTAGTAAGACGCGATTTACAATTTTTGAAATATAATAAGGCGCATACTCTGTATGTTTCGATATGTAGCTTAATATTATTAAAAACATAATTTATTTTGAAACAAAATATGTGAGCAATGAATTTAAATAAATTTAGATAACCTACACCTTGTCTTGGCCGTAAAGTGCATCTTTAATATTGTAGTAGATAATGCATAAACACACGAAACGAATCCATTTAAAGATAACTTTCTTAGAACTCCACTAAGGTATTTATAAGAATAAAATGTTTATTTGCTTTTGGGGTTAGCGTCAACAGTAATTAGCAACCGAAAATACAATATGGAAGACCAAGTATAGCTGCATCAAGCAGTAACCCGAAATAAATATTAAGAAATTGAAGTTAAGAATTTGTGATAGAAAAACCGACACTAAAACATTTCTTACCGCATTCAACAACTAAAGTAGAACAATAAACTAAAACTAATAATATAACGTGTAAAAAATTTATATTATTCAGCATTCTTGGCGGCTTTACGGTATTAACAACTTTAAAAAAACTACATTATGCCTCCATTCTCACTCATTTACAACGTTTAAGATCGTTAAAAGCAAGCTAGGAACTAAACGCTAAGATTTCATATCAGTGTTATGTAGTTTATGAATAGTTTCTTAAACAATAACTATCAGCTATTAGGTAACATCTATTGTTTCCAACACAATAGCAGGCCTTATAAACAAGCGTAATTTTACTCTAAATGACGTAATTCGTATATAAATTGTATTTATTATGCATTACTACCGCTCTTCAATATGATTCATCTTAAGAAGATTCATTGGATAACATATCGCGTTCTGCCGCTAGGTTATCATTAAAAGATTTGAGCTGCAAAATTTGAGGTAGGTATATTTTAATTTAAAAGTAAGAATATTATCCCCGTGAATGAGAAGAAAAGGAAAGGCTATAATACCACTAGGCATGGACCCTACATGGCGTAGTGGTCCGGCGTGCCTACCGATACCAGAGCCTGTCAGAGAGTTGGTGTTATGTTGTCTACTAGAATGAATGAGTGCGTAAAATAATTTGAATATGTGAATGCTAGGTTACTATGGATGAAAATGAAAGTGGGGATTACTCGTGTGTTCAAGGTAGGGGTCTATGCACCCGTAAACATGGCAACGGGTATGTCTTAGAGGCGCGGGAAGAAAGAGAAGATTTTTGGGAGTGCAGAGATGTCCTGAGGAAATGCTAGGAACACGAGAGGTTGATAATGTTAGGAGATTTTAATGGTTAGGTGGGAGTAAAGTGTGTGGAATACGAAAGGGGGCTAGGCAAGTATGGCAAAGAAAGTGTGAATGAGACTGGGAAAAAGTTGCTTGAGCTATGTTTGGAGTGGAATCTTTGTGTGACAAACACTATATTTGTCAACAAAACAATCCACCAGTATACAACAGAAGCAAAGAATGTAATAAATAGTATGATTGACTTTGTTGTAGTGGATGAAAGATTGAGAAAGAATGTCTTAGACACTCGGGTATATAAAGGTATTGGTGTCCATACCAACCATTTTATGGTTATGAGCCGGATACGTAGCTTCTTCAAAGGATGGCGACACCAACACGAACAAGTGCCCAAGAACGAATAAAAGTAGAAAATTTGCAAGATGAAGTATTCAAAAACATTCAAAAACGAGTATAAAAATGAATGGAAAAGATTTGAAAGATTTTGTGACATTGATGATATAGAAGAATTATGGCAGTCGTTTAAATATGAAATAGTTGTTGTAGCGTTAGAAGTATGCGGTATGAGCAAGAAGAGGAAAATGATAAAATCGAAGAAGGCGGGGTGGGATAAAGATGTGCAAGGGGTAGTACGTGAGAAGAAGCACGCATGGTTGGACTGGCTATCTGTCAGAACCAATGAAAGAATGCAAGAAGCAACGAATGAGGATGTAAATAAAGCTAGGAATAAGTTTATAAGAATGAAGAAGGTAGTGAAAGATGTGATTAAAAGGAAAAAAGAGGAAATGAAAGACGAGTTTGATAGAAGATTATCTGAAGATTTCCGGACTAACGCAAAGTTTTTCTGGAAATATATTCGCTCGGTTCGAGGTAACACCCTAACCACAGAGCTGAATTCGATCAGAGACAAGAAAAGAAGTTAACTGAATGAAGAAAATAGCATATTGAATCGATGGAAGGAATATTTTAAGTTTATTTGAAAGAGAGGAATGGCAAGGGCAAAGTTTCGAAATGAATGATAATGACAGTAATGATGAAAGCCCTGTGTAAGTATGGATGAAATAATGAAAGCATTGAAAAGCATGAAATTAGGAAAGGCTGGTGGTTATAATAGGATTACAGTCGAAATGCTGACAGCTGGACAGGGTGTCATAGTAAATCAGTTGTGCCGCCTTTTTAATTGGTGCATGGCCGTCATAGTACCTTTGTAGAAGGGAAAAGGCTCACAGCAAGATTGCAAAAGCTATAGAGGCATTAGCTTGCTCAGCGTCGTCGGTAAATTGTATGCGAAAGTGTTAATTGAAAGGATTGTGAAAGTAACCGACGAGAAAATATGGGATGCATAAACGGGATTTCGAAAGGGTATGCGATGTACGGATCAGGTCTTTTTCCTTACGGAGCATAGCCGAGAAAGTTTTGGCCAAAGGTCAAACGGTCTATTGGGCATTCGTTGATCTGGAAAGGGCTTATGATAAAGTGGTGAGGAATGAACTTTTGTCGATATTGTCCATGTATGGACTGAATAGCAACCTCACACGAGCTCTGAAATCTTTTTATGACGATTCCAGAGCTTGTGTTAGGATAAATGGGACCTACACAGAATGGTTTAGTATCGAAAAAGGTGTTAGACAAAGATGTGTCGCGTCACTCTGGCTGTTTAACCTATACACGGACAATTGTTTGAAAGATTTAAAATATTGCAAATGGGGATTAAGAATGAATAAGTTACTTGTCAAATATCTTCTTTATGCCGACGACCAAGTAATACTTGCGTCATCGGCGGAAGCAGAGGCGGCTTTACCTATGGTGCAGGGTGTGCGTTGTACACGGGCGTAACAGTGTTAGGGAGCGCCGGCCTCGGCACTTCCAATGAACCTGCGCCCGAGTTATGACGCCGGGCATTATAATTCAACCCACGTAAGAAGAGCTCCAGTTTATATATACACTTGAGAGCAATAAAATCGCACACCCCTTGTAATTTGGTTTATTACTGATTGTTTTCTAAAATCGAAAGATATTGAGTAAAAATCATTAGACAAAATTAAAGCATACAAGCTTAGCTTTACAAAAACATAAAATTAAAATCATTGACCTTCACGTAACTTACAAAAACCGACCGTACACCGAATTCCCCAAATTCACGCGTTTGCGTTGTCACTACTTGCACCCTTAGCCGCAGGTATAAAAAGGTCAGTTTATTGGAATTTTTATTCAGTTGCATACCGAAGGTCAACGTGATAACATCTCTACTGGAAGCATACGGATTTACTGGAAAAATATGGATACCACGCCCGCAGAAGCCGCTCAAGTTATTGCCTTGCTCGAAGCAGGCCATAACCAAAGTGAAGTTGCTCGACGGCTAAATTTGAGCCGCTACTCTGTTCGTCGTGTATACCAGAGGTTCCAAGAGACCGGTGGCTACATTCGGCGACCAGGATCTGGCCGGCGACGCACAACATCAGAGCGTGATGACCGCTTTCTTGTGACAAGGTCTTTGAGAAATCGGCAACTGAACGCGGTTCAACTGGGACAACAGCTTCGAGAAGTTCGCAATGTCAGTATAAGTCGGTGGACAGTTCGAAGAAGACTAGGTGAAGCAGGAATGACTTCACATCGCCCAGCAAATGGTCCCAAATTGACCACAGCTCACCGACAAGCCCGGCTACAATTTGCTAGGGAACATTTAAATTGGACGTATGACCAATGGCGGGCTGTTATGTTCTCTGATGAGTGCAGAATGACTTTACATGGTCATGATGGACGCTCTAGGGTCTACAGAAGGTCATCAGAGCGATTTTCACAATGCTGCATAAGCGAACGTGTGGCTTTTGGAGATGGATCGTGTATGTTTTGGGGTGGCATAATGTTGGACACTAAAACTGACATTGTATTCATCACTACGGCGAATACCGGCCCGAGATCGAGAAGTTTGACGGCTGCACGATACGTCGAAGAAGTGCTCGAAGAACATGTGAGGCCGCTTGCGTGGCTTAT
This sequence comes from Catocala nupta, assembly GCA_963675205.1. Lineage (NCBI taxonomy): Eukaryota > Metazoa > Arthropoda > Insecta > Lepidoptera > Erebidae > Catocala > Catocala nupta. Next base: position 3,692,282 of record OY776101.1, on the reverse strand, counting down.
GGGAGAAGATTTTCTCTTAATGCACGACAACGCCAGACCGCATGTCGCTAGAACAGTTTGCGACTACATGGAAGATGTTGGAATCACCGCGATGGAGTGGCCAGCTCGTAGTCCTGATCTCAATCCGATTGAGCATGTCTGGGATGAGCTAAAAAGAAGAGTTCGAGCAAGAAGCCCTGCTCCTACGCGCCTCCAAGAGCTTCAACTTGCCATTGAAGAGGAGTGGAACGCCATACCACAAGATTTCATGGTGAAATTAATACGGTCCATGAAAAACCGATTAAGAGCTGTAATCAAGGCTAGGGGACGGAATACACCTTATTAAAAAACAATTTGATCAAGCATTTTGAGTTTTATTTTTATTCTTTGTTAAGCTAAATTGGGTAATTTTATCCGTATGTTGGGTTTTGTGCCCTAAAACTCCCTATGGGTACTTTTTTTACACTGTATTTGATATCATTAGAAAGGTACTGAAGTAAACATTCAAATAGTGTAAGTTTTATTTTAATATGTATTCACATTTATGAAAAAAACTGCTTTAACAACAAAAAGTCAACGTGTGCGATTTTATTGCTCTCAAGTGTATTTTGTATGACACCCGAAGCTCACAGCAAATCAAGGCGCGCCACGAGCGGCTCTTACATTAGTAACTTTTGTTTCAACATAAAATAAACCTTAAAACAGATATCTAATTATAGATTATATTGGTGTAGTTAGTAGTGCTAAATAATAAAACGGTTTTAAGAAACTGGCTGGTTTACTCTAAATCGACCGATTCAGTTTATTGTTTTTATTGTAAACATTTCTATACTAATAGCACTCCTTTTAATGGTAACATAGGTTACAAAGATTGGCAGCATTTGTCTATAGCTTTAGAACGCCATGAAAAGAGCGTTGGTCACCTTTCATGTGTTAAGCAACAAATTACATTAAAAACTGTTATTTTAAAAGAAAAGTCGGTAGATTTCTTGAACCAGGTTATTATTGAACGGAAAAGAAACGCTGGGTACTGGAACGAATAACCAACATAATTCAATTTTTAGCTAGACAAATGTCTGGCTTTACGCGGAAAGTCTTACAAAATATACGATTCTGATATTGGTAATTTTTTAAAGCTGGTTGAAGATACCTCTAATTTCGATAGTGAGCTTGTAAAACACATGGCTATTATAAAAAAATCTGAATCGTGCCTAACTCATTATTTTGGCCGTAATATTCACAATCAAATAATACAATTATTAGGAGTTGTTTTGGAATTGAAACAATACAAATATTTATCAATTATTTTAGATTGCACTCCTGATATTGCACACGAAGAACAATCGGTTGTTGTACGGTACGTTCTTTTTAATGTAAACAATAACAAGGCTGGAATAAAAGAACACTTAGTGGGTTTTTACTATTATATAATGATGAGGTATGCGCGGTCAAGGTTATGATAATGGTGCAAACATAAAAGGGAAAAATATAGGTGTACAAAAACTCATTTTAGACTTAAGCCCGCGCGCATTTTATGTACTTTGTGCGGCACATAGCCTTAATTTGGTAGTGAAGGACGCTGCCAAAAGTTAATTCGAAATTATTAATTTCTTTTCAATTGTGCAAGAAATTTATGTTTTTTTTCTGCGTTAACAGCACGTTGGCAAATACTTGCCAAAGAACTATAAGTCTAAAACCACTCTCAAATACTCAATGGGATAGCAGAGTTGAAGCAGTAAAAGCTCTAAATTTTAATATAATATTGTCTTCTGTTTACGCGAATGTTATTCATTGAAATTAAAACATTCAGCAGCCATGGTCACGGGGAGACTCCCCGTGACCATGGCTGCTGAAAAGCAACCGAAACGTCGGGGAAAGTGTAAACCAAAAATAAATAGATTCAATAGTTTAAATAATTTTATTAGCTTATAAATTAGTAAAATAAAATCAATAGTAGTAGTAGTGTAATATTTTCAAAATTTTGTAATACAGTGATAAATAAACAACGCGATAAAATCCGTATATAGTAATTTAATCTAAATTTTAATCTGAGGAAAGTATATGATGCCTTGTATATTCCGATAGGAGCAAAGATACGGAATCAAGAAATATGGCAAATTCATTACTGGCAAAATCGTCGTTGAAATTCATCTGCTCTCTCTGCTTACTTGGTTTGAAATTTTAAGCCAGATAAATATAGTTAGCAGGGCACTTCAAAAGTCAGACGTCGTATTGTCAGAAACAGTGAAAATGATTGATCATGCAAAAATGAGTTTGTCTGAATTCCGTAATGAGTCAACTTTTGGGGAGTTCATTAATAGCGCAAAAACAATAGCGGAATAAGTCGAGACAACAGCAGAAGGCCCTTGCATTCGTAGGAGGTTTTATAATTATGAGGCAGAGAATAAACCGATAGCAGACCTGCCAGCACATTTTAAACACTACTAACTACTAGATAACGCAATTACTAAGATCGACGAACGGTTCGAACATTTGAATCAAAATAATGTTTATTTTTTATTTCTTCAAAAATTAAAACAGTTGAAGGATTTGGACTTAGATACAAAAAACACATTAGCTATTCTAATTTAGAAAATAAACTGTGTCATTCTGGCTCTTCAGATGTGGAGAAGTTAGAACTCTTCAATGAAATCGAATTATTACCGATGTTCATTGATGATTCTACTACGCCGTTGGATATTTTAAATTACTTGTATTAATAATAAATTAATTGCAGTGTGCCCAAATCTATCCACAGCACTTAGGATTTATCTCACATTGCCAGTCACAGTAGCATACAGCGAAAGATCATTTTCTAAACTAAAAATTATTAAAAACTATCTTAGATCAATATTGTCGCAAAGTCGATTGACAAATTTATCGTTATTAAGTATTGAACATGAAATCAAAATTGATGTCAGTGACTTATTTAAGGATTTTGCTAATGCAAAAGCACCATATGTTATTTTTTTGTATTTATATTTATGTTGGTTACGTCCTGTAATAATTAGTTTTTAATAAAATTTTGTTAAAATGACCGCAATGTTGTGTTTTATTATTTTTGTCACTCCTTCCGTCCCAAAAATACTTTTTACCCATGTACTGTGGCCTAGCATCAAGCTTCCTGAATCTGTCAAATGTATCCCAATTGATATTGAATTCTGTATGTATGACATGAGGTCGAAATTAGAATGAAGGACAGATGTGAGAAGCTTGATACGAGGTCCAGTGTACCAATTGTTACCTGACATAATTTAAAATTGCACCATTTGCACCCGGATCTCCGTTCACTGATGTAAATATAAGGTGTTTGGTAAACACCCTAACAAAACCTAAACAAATTATATACCTTAACCTTCATCATGAATCACTCTATTTATTGGTGAAAACCGCATGAAAATCCGTTCAGTAGTTATTGAGTTTATCGCGAACAGATAGACAGACAGACAGACGCGGCGGAGGACTTTGTTTTATAATATATTGATATTGATATTTCCAGAGGAGTGCGACCGTAAACACTGTGACACAAATGTTTGGTATACCTATATAGATAGACAGAAAGTTTAGAGTAAGAGTATGCTGAACCGACAAGTGTGAATAGATAAAGATAAATTTATTTGACTCAACATGTGTACAATCAGGTGTTACAGATATTTTTTTGTCTCAACATGCTCTGTCTGGTCAGACATGCAAATGTATGTGTAATAAGAATTTTAAAATTATGCTGGATCTAATATAATAATTAACATGTCAATTTAAGCGTCTTTTAACAATGAAGTGAGATATATTATAAATAGGTCAGTTCAAATCCATATAATAAATATAAAAATAATTAATAAGTCATTTTCAACAATAGAATAGTAATAGATAAGAAGTCAGTAATTAAGAACATGTCAAATTAAATTAGATCCTGATAAACGATTATTAAAACAAGGAAAACAAATTATATAAGACTAGATGTGCCCGTTTTCACTCGTGTTTATGATTACTGCGCCGCTCCAGTGGGCTATAGCGTGATGTTATATAGCCTATAACCTTCCTCGATAAATAGGCTAGCCAACACTAAAATAATTTTTATTTCGGACCAGTAGTTCCTGAGATTAGCGCGTTCATATTATATATTTAATATAGGTTTTTTATACAACTAAGGTGGCAAACAAGCATATGCCTAAAAGGCATAAGGCCCACCTGATGGTAAGTGGTCACCGTAGCCTATGGACGCCTGCAACACCAGAGGCATCACTTGCGCGTTGACGCCCTTTAGGAAAGGAAGAAGAGAAAAAGGAAGTCCTTAGGAGAACAAGCGGGAAGGGGGAAAGAGTGTGATTAGGTTTCCGGCACTTTCACTCACCGAACGAAACACAACAGTAGGAATACTGCTATTTCACGTCGATATTCTGTGAGAGAGTATTCTTTCCCCGGTCGAGCCGGCCAATTCGTGCTGAAATAAGCGATGGTCTACTACCTTTAAAATCTATAGTCATCTATAGTAGGCATCAAGTCATCATCACAACGAGTATGCGAAATTCCATGATGATCGGTCGAGTAGTTAAGGCGATAAAGCGTAGCAAGAAATAAACTCATATTCCCATTTATAATCACTACATATTATTTATAGAAATAGGATTAAATATAATGACCATCGAAAATACTAATTGCACAGCAAATATTGCACAGCATAACGAGCACCTATACGCCTCAAATCACTGCATTTCGTCTCGGAAACATAACCTAACCCAGGTTATGTTAGGTTCCTTCTTAAACCCACCCAAAAATCGGAGCCCCGTGTAGCGGGGTTTTTTTTACATGTGCTCATGCCTTGATGCTTACCCCTCCGCAGGAGTGGGCGGACTCACCGGGGTAAAAGAAAGATGTTGAAATGATAATGGACCTCCCGGAATACCGACTAAACTTACCACGGTGTTCCTCGACAAAACCGCTATTGACGGGGCCGCGCGAATCACTTGCGCATGCGGTCACGACCCCGCCGAGGTTTCGGCCCACCGTATGAAACGGCAAGCCACTACACGAAGAGACCTACCCAAAGGCACTCACTCAGTAATAAACCCTACTGCCTAGAGGGGAGACAGACTCGACACAGAGGTGTGCGTGGAAACACGCATGCCGCCTCTCGGACCTGGTGCTGATCGGATGGCGGGCAGGCCCACAAAGCCCACCATCCCCAGGTCAAACCTCAGGGTGGCTGGATGTCATCTCGCAGCCTCCGGCGCCCGGCTCTGCGGTTAAGGAGAGGGTTTAAGCGTACCCTCTCCCGCTCCGCCGCCTCCTTGATGGAAATCACTTCCTCGCAGAAGAAGGCGATGGCGTTCCACGACCTCTCACTCCGGACCATAGACTGAACTACGGCCGGGAGCGAGAGGGCAACCGATCCGATTGCTGCGGTCAACTCACGGCGCTGCAATACCCAGGCGGTGCAGCGCCGAGTCCTCAACAACGTCGCGGCAGTCGCCGCAGTGGCAGTGGTGACAACTGGGCGTCTCTTACCGGCGTATACGCATAGGAACTGGCCAAAACAACCGTGGTCAGTCATTACCTGTGTCAGCCGGAAGGTGAGGGCGCCATGCCGCCTCTCCAGCCATTCCTCAAATACGGGACTTATCGCAACGATCGTGAAGTGCCCGGTGAAGCGGGGCTCCGTCGACTTAGTTTGATCTCTTTAAATATATTTTACTGTGCAATTAGTATTTTTTGCTGTGTAGTTAAATACTACCCTTATAAAATTAATTTCACCGCCGCATCTGTCTGTCTGCTCGCGATAAACTCAAGAACCATTTAACACACAAATTTTATCTACCCCTGTTACTATTACCGTCTAAATTAACATCATAACTGCATTCCATTAAACGGTCGGATTTATGTGTGTCATTTTTATCTTATAAAACACATGTGATTTATTTTCTATTGCAACACATTCAGTAAACAAACAACATTTTGTTTACTCAATCAGCATTAAATAACAAAAACAAATTAATGGTACATTCAGCGGTTGTATAAACTTGCATCCTAACCTAAACAGTGTGAGTCTTCATAATGACGTGTACATCCCTATTATCTCTACTTATATCAGAAATGCGAAAGTAACTCTGTCTACCTGTCTGTTAGTGATGCAGAGGTAGAATAGACCTTGGGAAAGGACAGGCTACCTTTTGTTGTAAAAAAAGGCATGAAAGGGTTGAAATAAGGGATGAAAGTTTGTATGGGAATTCGTCATTATCGAAAATAAAACCATGAGACTTTGCATTTAGGCACTCGATAAGAAGTAAATAAACATTAGTTCCAGTGTTTTTGAAATTCCAACCTGCATGGGGATGAAATAGGAGACGAAAGTTAGTATGGAAGCCCAAACAAATCTGTCTATGTCCACCACACGTATATTTATCGGAAACATTGTATGATTAGTAAAAATGCCGTCTTAATATATACACGTCGCATGAGTGCGGGACACGCCAAGCGCCATACACAATGAACGAACGTAGTGTTTCTAACATTAGCAAAAGCGGTGAGCGTGGAAGAATGTTGCAGCAGTGTAAGCTGTTGGTTTGGGATAAAGGTACGATGTCCCACAAAAGAGCAATCGAAGCACTAGATTGCACAATGAAAGATATCAAGATCAACCAGGGTTTCATGGGAGGGATGGTGGTATAGCTGGTCACTTAAGACAGACCCTGTCGGTTATTATTAAGCACCGGCGATTGAAATATACACCTGTTTGAAAGCTTCTGTATTCTCATGGGTACACATAAAAAAGTTTTATCTGACTACAAATATGCTAGTACAACTACACAATGATTACCAGGCAGGGCAATATGCGGATGCTTTTCTAAAAATCGGATTGTATGCCAACAGACAGTAACGGCATGATTACACTAAGACGTGAATTCTGTCAAATTGTAGATAACACAGATTATTTAAATAATAATGTCTATCCTGATCTACAAATAAATAAGTATGGGCAATCGAAAATGGTTGTGTGACAGGTCAATTTTGGGGCCAACAATAGGCCAGATAAACGACCAAATTTTGTCAGATGTTGAGGAGGATGTTGTCGTGTACCTCTCAGTAGACAATGTTATGGACATTAAACAAGTGACATCGTACCCTATAGAGCTTCTCAACTCTTTAGAATTATCAGGAGTGCTTCATAAGTTGAGGCTAAAAGTTGATGTTCCAGTCTTGTTAATAAGAAATCACCACCAAGGCTATGCACTAGGATTAACACCTGTTTTACATAACATTGTCTTACGTTTACGCAAATGTTACTTGTTGAAATTAAACAACTTTATACAGATTTTATTGCGTTGTTTATTTTTTATAAAGCACTATTATTACATATGTACTACTATTGCTATTTAAATTATAAAAACTATTTAGATTTAATAATACATTTTGCTCGATGTTTCGGTTGCTTTTTAGTAGCTATGTTCACGGGGACACTATAATAGCTTAAATAGAAGTAAACAGTAACTAGTAAAAGTGTTGACCAATAGTAGTATAAAGATTCAAAATTAATTAATAATGAAAAAAATAAAAATAACTAAATAAATAATTATAAAAATAAACAACGCAATAAAATCCGTATAAAGTTGTTTAATTTCAATGAATAGCTCCTGTGTAGGACAACGGACACTAAAACACCCAGGCTTTAAGCAACTATTTGTGGAATTTGTCGTAAGAATGGAAACCACAACACTCGTCGTGATGGCAGTCCCGTGGCGCAGTTCATGGGGAAATGGTTGCAGCACCTTACAGTTATGATTTGTAAACAAAATATTATTGTAACCTTGGCGATTAAAATGAGTAACTATGAGTTTCATGCCTGTTCTTCTCATGAGCCCTATACCCTTGCTTTGCTGAACGTGGCAGTAAATGTAAATTCACAGGAAATTTTTTGTGTAACTTTGTCATTCATATGTGTTACCTTGTAACCTAACTTGAATAAATTTATTTTTGATTTTGATTTTGAAGTGGCCACTTAAATCGCCACGCCATGGCGCGCCATCCATGCAGTCAAACATAGAAAGAGTGTATAACGACCACCTTACATTAGCTAATTTAAAAGTTGCTATAACGCCATCTTGTAGTCCATATCAGTATCTCGAAGTGTTGGTTTAATCTAAGTGATGTTTGTTTGCTCTCATGTGATAATATGATGTGCCAGGTCCAAATACACCACGAATCATTTAAATATTAACCTCTATTTGCATAGTAAGAGCAAATTTTAATTTACAATCTATTCAGTAAGAAAAATTTTTAGCTGGTTATTCTAAATCTGCTGTCTACATAGTTCCTTGCACAGTGTACTAGATGGCACGAACGTCAAATTTGTGTTCAGCTCGAAATTTGGTAATCGACCGAAGTAACCACAAGGAATTAATTTCGTCCTCCTAATTAATCTTATCAATATAAATATATATACATAAATCTCATGTCACGATGTACGTTCGGGATAAACTCTGAAACTACTGAACCGATTTTGATCAAACTTCGTAACTATCTGTAATTTGGTCCAACTCAAAAGATAGTAGTGTGTATTTATTGGTTAGTTCGATGAATTGTTAATAGATGGCTCTGTAGGTTAATTAATCAAACGCGCTAATTTCAGGAATTACGGGTTCGAATTGAAAAATTATTTTAGTGTTGGATAGCCCATTTATCGAGGAAGGCTATAGGCTATATAACATCACGCTATGACTAATAGGAGCAGAGTATAAATGAAAAATGTTGCAAAAAGCGGGAAAATTCTCTTTGTGAAGCAGATGACGTCGCGCGGGTCAGCTAGAGCCTAATATTATAAAATTATATTGTAAAACTCATAAACTGAATTATTTATATGTTATGGCTGCCCTTCGATAGAATTATTTCCAAAACGGTGCATTTATGCATATCAAGGTAATAAAAATATGAGTACCTATAATTAAATATTATTCTAACACGAATTCAATAATTTCATCTATATAATTCATTGCGTAAAGAAATGTAGTTATTGATGCAAAATTGGTAGATAGCTATTATTGTATTTCTTGGTATATTCATACATATATATACATATACAATCAGTAGGTATCCTATAGACTATACTTCTATACTATACCTACCTACTAATATTATAAAGCTGAAGAGTTTGTTTGTTTGGTTGAACGCGCTAATCTCAGGAACTACTGGTTTGAATAAAAAATTATTTTAGTGTCGGGTAGCCCCTTTACCGAGGATGGCTATAGGCTATAAAACATCACGCTACGACTTATAGGAGCGGAGCAGCAATGAAAATGTTGCAAAAACGGGGAAAACTCTTATATGAAGCAGACGAGGTTGCGCGGGTCAGCTAGTCATAGATAATAAGTACATATATTATTGAAAATATACATATTCTAAAAATATTTATATAAGTATCTAATATTTGAAAAGAAAAAGAGAAAGTTGTGTCCAGGAATAATTCCTGTGTCCGGGTAACTTTACAAATCATAGAAAGAACAGATTTAAAAAGAAACATCAGACTCGGGTCAACGCCATTTAAGAAACACATTTTTGTCCCATGTGAACATCGAACCCACACCCGCTTATCAGTTTGCGGCAGACGGATAGATCGTCAATCAAACACAGTTATTAAAAATACTAAGAATTTTCTTTCTTCTCCAAGACGTATCATTATATAGTAAAGGACTAACACTGCGTCTCTGAAAGGCTAATCAACGAGGTATCAAAATTAAACTCATTTGTTCAGCCAATCACAACAGTTGACATGCGTTTCATCGTCTATTAACTAAATGTTAAAATATGCCTTTATTATACGCACTCAATGATCACATCAATGAATCGTCAAATCTTAGGTTATTCGTTAGGACATAACATATGACTACCTGAAACCATTTCATAAAAAAATTCGGTACATTAATTTTCTAAAATATAATTCTAATTAAAAAAATATATGGTCAGGGTTATTCTATATCACCAGTAGAATGCGTAGTTAAAAGGAATTACACGATTTTAAAATCACCCTGTATATTACTAAGTGAAGCAAAAACTTTGAACCCCTTTTTAAGAAAATTGCGCGTTCGTAAGAGTATGAAATTTGGCACAGTTATCTTATCTTATCTTGCTTGGGGGCCAGTCAGTACAGACTGGCGACACTTCGACCCAGTGGGATCTTTTGTGTTGACTTCCCCAATAATGACTGCCATAGATGTTCATGGCAGCCGGGACCGACGGTTAACATGCTCCCCGAGGCACGGAGCAGGCGATAATTGTCAATCAACACGCACATAATTTCGAAAAGTCATATAACTTCCTAAAGTCAGAGGTGCGCGATGTGAAAAACACTACACGCACACAACCATGCATTTGACACACGCAGTCGAATCGCGTTCGTAGTATTTCGGCATTATTCGGCTGATGTCGTAGAATTCTCGTTTTATTAAAATAACATTTTATTTGAGGAGTAGCACGGAGTCTGGTACTATGCCAGGTAGCCAGCTATAGGCTCAGCCCCTATATCGTGAGATCTGAAAGACTAGCTGGTGCAATGAGGGTGTAATAGCCTATCCCTGCAGGAATATATGCGAGAAAAATGTATGAATTTTGAAAAGAAAAGTACTTACTATGTAGTAATTTATTTTTAAAAAGTAATTACATATCTCTATAAAAAAGAGCGATATCCTTGTGAAAGATCTTTGGACTGCCATGCAGAGGTATCGAGTACGAACCCATGGCGCACATTTCTGACTTTTTACCCGACTGCGTCAGAAGGAGGGTAATGTTTTTCGAGCGTATGTATGTGTGTATGTATGTCCATTTCTTTGGCACGCCCTACAGCCCAAACGGCTGGACTAGTTTTTTCATTATTTGATATAGTAAGCTTACAAAACAATGCATTAGTCAGTCGAATTTTATATAGTGTGATACTTGTTTTTCTCTTTTCAGTTCATTACTTTTAAGCAGTCGGGTTTTTTGTTTTTATAATTATAATTGAAGTTATGTTTCTGCTATTTTATGTAAGTACGTATTAAATAGTTAATTATCGCTCGCTTTAACGGTGAATTAAAAACATCGTGGAGAAACCAGCATGCTTGAGAGTTCTCCATAATGTTCTCGAAGATATGTGAAGTCTGCCAACCCGCACTGGGCCAGCGTGGCGGACTAAAGCCTTACCCTTGTTATACTGAGAAGAGACCCGTGCCCAGCACTGGAACAGTTTAATACAGAATATTGTCTTCTGTTTACGCGAATGTTATTCATTGAAATTAATCTAATATTATATAATACTCTCTATTACATGAAAATAGCTTACGAAATATGGGTACTATACACAGCTACCTACCCCTTCGTCATATACCTACAAGTTTAAGTGTAGGTACGTATCCACCGATTGTTTCCAATCTATCTTTTATTTTGCCGTTTCAATGGACGATAAAAGCGTTATCCTAATAATTGCAACTTGTTTTACATTTTTTCCATTGTACTTAACACCTGCGGAATCCAAATATACATCCAGTGCCCGCCAACATGAGCGTGTGAAGTGAAAGAAACAACTCTATCAGAAAAACATGAAGTACTTTTGTTATTTCCAAATATATCTAGTCATCTCTTTAGTTTTCGCTGATAGGAGGAACCGAAATATGATATCTGATACAGAAACTGATTGCAGTAGCATAGAATTCTCAGCTACAACAAGAAAATTGGACGTTGAGAATAAGGTCACGGGTAATAGCCTTGGAAAATCTGGACGCAAGGTCAAACAGACATCTAAGAATCGTCGCCACAAGAAAAATCGCCGTCAGAAGACTTCAAGCGGTTTGGCCATACCTAAAATAGGGTTTACCAGTGCAGACAGTACTACGGAGGAACAAGCATATGTTGATAACTTCGAGACAACGATTCGTGATGTGGATTCTATGGAACAAGAACAGAATCGGTCAGAACCTACCGCCATTGCTACTGAATTCATGGAAGAATTTACGAAAGAGCCCTCTGGTAACTAGTTAATTACAGCTGTAACAATACAATATGGTGATCTTTAAAGGTTTTGTCAGTCATTCAGTCCCCTGGGTGACCGACTTTTACCACCGACGTTAAGATCCGTAATCCATTGTATTAAGTGCGTGTAGAAATCGCGAGTTTAAAAACATTTTTATGTTTATTAGAAACTAATAACCCACCCTGGCTTTGCACGGGTAATACAAAACCTTAACAAATTATACACCTAAACCTTCCTCATGAATAGTATCCGCATGAAAATCCGTTTAGCAGTTTTTGAGTTTTTAGTGAACAGACAGATAGACGCAGCCGGGGAGTTTGTTTTATAATATGTACTGAGTTTTTAATATTACTTAGGTATCATTAACTGATATTTTTGTCTTTGCTTCGCGGTTTTAAAGTTATTTTCGAAATTTAGAAATGAATCGAGTTAAAAAAGGACGCCGTCTTTATTTACTTAAAATAGACTTTTTTGTTTCGTAATTAACTAAGATTATCACAATATCTTCTTATGTCTTTGGTATAATCTTATTAATTAATTAATTTAATTATCACTTCAAGAAAATGTCTTTTTAATCATAAATTTTAATTTTATTAATTTCATAATACTGACTTGTATTACATAGTTTATTTTACAAATGTTGACATTAATATACTTTATACGAATTTTATCGCGTTGTTTATTTTAAAAAACATTTTATTATATTTAGTGTCTTAAAAACAACGCAATAAATAAAATCTTTATGACATTACTTTCACATGTATCGATAACATTCGTATAAATGTAAGACAATATTAAGTTTTAAATGTATTTATGTAATGTGTTCCCGTAGTGAGTGATGTTAATGTAATTTATAAAGTTAACCTATCCTTGCACTAATATCATAAACAATTCTCTATTCATTGTTAAATTGTTGCAGTTACTAACACGACCACCATCGGTACATTAACCTGGAGCTACCAGGGCAACAAAAGTTCAGAGGAGAGCGACGAATCGAAAAGCACGCTGATCGACTATCCCTTTTCAGTCTCTATACAAAAAAAGGGAGCGCACTATGCCACTGGCGCGCTGTTAAACAAATTTTGGGTTATTACAGCAGCAGGTGATTTTTTCAAGTAAGGGGTTGTTTGATTACATAAACTATAATAGAGTGTTCAAATGAAATATTAGAAACTATTATTATCTGTACATTTTGCAACGAAATTGACGCCTACGCAAAACAAAGCACTTTGACTGCGTAGAAGTCGCAATGGCTTAAGTTGTCATCATGCCACTGGTAATACGCCGAGTGTTACGGGTTCGAACCCTGCACGGGACAATGTTTTTATAACCTTCTGTCTATGTGTCCCCGTTGTTCTTTGCTTAAGTAACGTTCACGTACGTACTTTAACCACTGAATATTAATTAGTCTGCGGAATCTTTCCTAGGAACTCAGAAATTATACGGAGGCAGTAGATTAGATAATTTCATAAACATCGAACATTCGAAATATTTTCTTAATTGGACAATAGCTCGAACATACAGTAGCACTTTATAACAAACTAAGTAATTTCTAATTAAATAATCCCTCCATAAATATTCCTCCATTTAAAAAACTAAGCTATTCAGAGGAATAATTGGTTCACTTCTTATTAAAAAAATACCAATTGTGATATTTTTGACACTGAAAGTAAGTTTTCATTACCGTCAGATTTATAATTTAATTTTATTACCAAAACTATGCTTGAACGCTGAAGAAAAATTGTGAGGAAAGCTACATGTCTCAGAATTTCCCATAATGTTCTCGAAGATATGTGAAGTCTGCCAACCCGCACTGGGCCAGCGTGGAAGACTATGGCCCAGCCCTTCTCACAGTTCTCACACTGAGAAGGATCCTGTGAGCAGTGATTTATACACAAGTCTAATATTAATATTTCTTTCAGCGTGAGAGAATCTTTGAAGTTGTTCAGAGTGAGGCTAGGGTCAGTGGACTGCAAAAACGGTGGCACAGTGATACCTATCAAGCAAATTGAAGTACATCCCTATTACGTCAACGGAAAGCCAAACTTCGATGTCGCGCTATTAAGAATGGCTATGTATGTGGATTACAACACTTTTATACGACCCATAGCGATATCTAGTATAAAGGGCAAAGTGCTTAGCGCCAAATTTATGACGACTTACTGGCCTAGGATACTGGTAAGTCAAATTGCATTGTAATAACAATTATAATACATTTATTTGCATAACATGTGGTAGACAGCATAACACATTTCGTCATAGTACAATAGCAAGCAAATGTTCAATGAGTACAATTTATAGAATTCAAAGTATTTACACATTTTAGTGATATACATATATGTATATATTTCTAAAATGATAAGACTGTAAGGTGTTTTTTATTAGAAATTCGTTAACAGTATGAAATGTCTGTTCAATCAGCCATGTATTCAATTCATTTATTTATACATAATATCATTCACATTATTACCATACTGTGATAATGTGTTTTGTTTTTCTCGGCCGATACAGAGACCGAAATAATTCACGAGATTTTTTATTGGTCCCGACATCATAAGACATGACAAACGTTTAAAAAAATTTGGGCAGTTGCAAAAAATCTCGGCAGTATAATTGTTTGAAAATCTGTTCTTTATTCTCAATCTGGTTAAGTACTTTTAAAAAAGTCTGTTCAATTAGCCATTTATTAAATTCATATAATTATACATAATATCATTCACATTATTCCCACACTGTGATAATGTGTTTTGTTTTTCTCGGCCGATACAGAGACCGAAATAATTTACGAGATTTTTTATTGGTCTCGATTTGACAAACCTTAAAAAAAATTTGGGCAGCTACAAAAAACCTCAGCAGTATAATTGTTTAAAAATCTGATCTTTATTCTCAATCTCGTTAAGTATGTATATTTTTAATTCTATTATAGCGTATTCCAGTGTTATTAAGAGTGGTATATTTACATTTGATACATTTCGCTAGCTGTAATACTTATTAAGTCTGTTTTTTTGGTTACGTTGCTAGTTAATGTTTTTGTTGCTAGTCATAATTACCGAATGAAAACCAACTAACACTATATTCAACTCCGCAATTGTATTCGATGCTAGTATTTTAGATTCGAATTCTAATTGAACGTGTTGACAACTCAACACAATAACACAGAAATTTATTCTTAAATGTGGTGTTTTTTTTATTACGTTTAATGCACTCTAATCTTTTTAATGAACTTCGTTTTAGTAAGACTGTTCCCGAATTTAGGTTCTAGCTTGTTGTAAATAAAAGTCGGAATGTCACTGAATCGTTATATGCTCTTCACCAAATTTGGGTCACACAAATAAAATTAGGACCTCATTCCTAATACTATCTATAATGTATATAATTCGAACACGTTACGTTTTGTAGTTTCAAGCAGACTAAAATACTAAATTGAATCTTGGTAAAACGATGTGAGTGATGAGTTACACATACATTGATAGGGACATGCAATGCACCTAAAATCTGTGTATGTTTGTGTCCCTACATACATCCATCCAAAACTTAAGTGCTTTGCAATTGTCGGTGTAGCAATCTCCATCTTTCTCTTTCCAATGCCATCTCTTTCAGTTCCTTATAAGTTTCAACTTTCACAACTTCTTTCAGTTGATCAGTGTACCTTCTTCTTGGTCTTCCGCTCTTCCTTCTTGCTTCTATCTTACCTTCCATTATATTTCTGATAAAATTATCATGTCGAATTAGGTGTCCTATCCTTTTACCCCTTCTGTTCTCTACATGTTTCAAAATTTCACGTTTTTCATTTACTCTTGTCAATATTTCTGTTTTAGTAACTTTTTCTGTCCAGGGCACTTTCTCCATTCGACGCCAGCACCACATCTCAAAAGCTTCTAACCTTTTCCGGTCTCTCTGTCTTAAGGTCCACGTTTCGCAAGCGTATAGGGCAATGCTCCAGATATAAGACTTAATTACTTTTTCCCGGATATCTTTACTAATTTTTGAAGTGAATAGATGTTTATTTTTGTGGAAGGTCTGTTTTGCAATCGCTATTCTAATTTTTATATAAGCTGATGGTCTTGTATCTTTTATATCTCCCTACATTGAATACTTTATATCAATAACTAGTTGAACCGCGCGACTGCGTCTGCGTCACATAAGATAATTTTCTCCGTTTTTTTTACATTATTCTATGATGCTCCGCTCCTATCGGTCGTAGCGTGATGTTATATAGCTTAAAGCCTTCCTCGATAAATGGACTATATATATATAATATTTTTTCAATACGAATCAAAAATTTCTAAGCTTAGGGCGTTCAACCAAACAAACA
This sequence comes from Catocala nupta, assembly GCA_963675205.1. Classification (NCBI taxonomy): domain Eukaryota; kingdom Metazoa; phylum Arthropoda; class Insecta; order Lepidoptera; family Erebidae; genus Catocala; species Catocala nupta. The sequence continues at coordinate 3,675,996 of OY776101.1, read as the reverse complement.
AACAAACTCTTCAGCTTCATAATAACAACAAACACAACTTCGTCTGCGTCACATAAGATAATATTCTCCATTTTTGTAACATTTTCTATTGATGCTCCTCTCCTTAAAGCCTTCCTCGATAAATGGGCAATCCAGAACTAAAATAATTTTACAATTCGAACCAGTAGTTTCTGAGATTAAGGCGTTCAACCAAACAAGCAATCAAATCTTTCCTTTTAATATTAGCATAGCTTTAATTAGATAATTATACTTTGCATTTATTAGGTAAAAGGATCAATTTTGCCACAACATGCGAGGGAACGTGTGAGATTTAACAGCATGAGGGTATCGACACAGCGATTAATACCCGACAAAGAGTGCACTGATATGATGAAAAATATTAGCATCACTTTGAACGAGTCCAGTTTGTGTCTGAAGCCAGTCATCACACATCATACCATCTGTACGGTACGTACCATTCATCATAATATCATATCAGCCCTGTATTAAACTGTCCCACTGCTGGGCACGGGCCTCTTCTCAGTGTGAGAAGGGTTAGGCTATAGTCCACCACGCTAGCCAAGTGCTGAATGGTAGACTTTACATATTTTTGAAAACATTATGGCGAACTCTCAGACATGCAGGATTCCTCACGATGTTTTCCTTCACCGTTAAAGCGAGCGATAATTAACTATTTAATACGCACGTAACTTCGAAAAGTCAGAGATTCGCGACTTGGGATCGAACTTGAGACCTCTGCGTGGCAGCCCAACGGTTTCCTACTAGGCTATCGCTACTACATAATATGATATTATATAATACGAGCGAAGTTAAAAATGTCCTAATTGCGACGTTTTTCTAATAATCTCAAAATGAAATCAACATAATCCTTTTTTTATTATAACTATGAAAATGTTATACTTAGTTAAAAATATCATTTGTTGAATCGAATTAGCAATTTAGCATATTTAAATAGATTATGTTCTAGCGATTTGGATTCTTTAATCGCGGTATGCGTTCCCGTAAGATTCAAGTTATTTTACAAATAAAATAAAATAATAAATATTATAAGGCTTATGATATTATAGAACTACATTTTTTTAATCGTCATTAAGAATTTTTTATGTATATTAATTTCAACTTTTAACTATTGCAATCCGTTGTGAGAATTACCCGGTTCTCTTTTCTCAATGATTATTTTGAAACAAAGTTATGTCATATTCATTAATTTATCTTACTTAATATGAATTAGCACTATGATAAATATAATAAATTTAATTTATTTTGTATTGAACAGTTCTAATGTTTGTTTACAGCCCGATGTTGGGGCGCCAGTACTTGCTGAAGATGGTCTTTGGGGCATCACATCCGGCTGGACTTCACCCTTATGCCCCATGTCGACTGCTCCAACGATATTCACCCGACTCGCCTCAACATCCGTGCGTTCCTGGTTGGATTCACATTTACAAACGTTACGTTAAAGGTCAATATCGCCGCATACCACAATAACATCAGTAGAATTACAACATTTTGCCACGAGGAATTCATAACAATGTAAGGCGTAACACGTAGGTACCTAAGTTCTTGTTGTAATAATGAATACTACGTGTCGAACATCTCCTTTAAATTATGAACTTCTGGTAGAATGCACAGCTGATTTTTGTTTCATCAATCATCAGTATAATGACATATATCCAAGGCGTTTTTGATCAAATAGCAAACACCAGATTTTTTGTACGAGTATTAATATTTAGAGACATAAATAAATAATTAATGTTAACGATTACATATTTTAATATTTTTGTAATTTATAATAAAATAAATATTTTTAAACAACTCATTTTATTTCTGTTACTATGAACTAATAGAAACATGAATTTGTAGTTAATAATAATATAATACAAGCAAAAAAATACATTTAAGTTTTAATATATTTATTAGTGTAATTTTAATTAGATATGCCTTGTATTACCATAGTATTACTCTCGAGTCGTCGACAATCGTGCTGCTAGCACAAAAACGATAAAAATTATGTAGGTACTACGTACATTAAATTTACAGTACCTAACATGATTCTGGTCGTACCTATACATATATCTTCATGACACACTTCGTGGTAGTTTAGTCACTACTGGCGAACCAGCTCAGCTTGAAAGTCATGAACTCATGACATATTAAGTAGGCGACGGAGGCCAGAGTAAGAGAGACTGCTTGGACAGTCTTTAATACCATAATAATGATTAAAAATGGATTCGATCTTTAGTTTTAAAAGAAACTATCGCTGACCGGCGGTAGTCCAGGCAAGTTTCTTAATAAAGTAATAATATGTTTTTCAGGCGTTCGAGATCCAAATACTGGGTCTGGTTGGTAATAGGAATTCAAAATTATTCAGTTCTGTTAAAATGAAATCACTAACACATTTTGCATTATTTTCTGTGATATAAGTATAAAAACTCAAATAGGTATGGCCCATTTTGCGCATACCCACTATGGCAAATATAATTAATTAATTGTTTGTTACTAAAAATTGAAACAATTTATATAAATAAAACAAAACACCATAATACTAGGCGCCCAGAAAATGAAAGAGCGTAGAAGGCTGATTATGCAACATGTAAAATCTAGTTTAATAATTACATATCGTAAATGCTTTATCATGTAAAAAGCGTATTGTAAAATGGTAATCTTTAGTTTCATAAAGTACCTAGGTTATAAATTTTAGTAAGAAACATGTATTTGCAGTAGTAACTATATGAGTACATGTGCATGGTTTCGGATTCAAATTCTGGATCGGGATTTCGCTTGCAAACATTTTTATTTCAATAAAAAAAATCTCAATAGCAGCCCGGAGTTCTTTACGAAGTTGGCGGTGTTATACATCCCCCGTACTTCGACATAGCGGCAAGGACGTAAAGCTGCTGTCTCTGCGCCTAATCTCTCTCCGGTTATTTTGGATTACTCTCCCATCGGATTATGAATATAAGAGAATAGATAGTGGCACTTGTGTTTACACACACACTTGTGCACTATAATTTACCTGCGCAGATGGCCAGTCCAGTAAGATTGTTTGCCGTGACTGAAATTCGGTCTGGAGGACATTAAATACTTCTAAAAGTTAAATAATAAATGTTAGTTATCAGGGACTCCTTTTTACAGAGTCGGTAACCTGCGACAGATTCCAAGATATGCAAACTTCCAAAGCTATGGGTAAAGACGAGACCCGTGATCGTAAGCGATTATCCAGAAAATCAGCCTTGCAAAGTGTCCCACTGCCCCGCGCGCATATATTTACATCAATGGACAATACTCGGCGCATTGATAGCATCGAGGCAACCACTTATGTCACTACACCATCCACTTGCAATAATATCGCACTCTTATCAAAACAACGACTTAAACTGAAATTTGAAAATCAGGCAATTTTAACTCTAATTGTAGAGATTATAGCTGTTATATCATCTCTAATATTATATTTGTGTTAAGTAATAGCAATAGAGTTCAAATTTATTTAACCCAAAATACTGAGTGATATGTGAATACATCAGTTGGTATAGCCCCGGATCCTATATTCAAGAAATGAGTCGTTTTACTGGACAGTTAATTTGTGATACATTTCTGTGCAAATATATTAAAATTTTACTGTCCATTGCTAAAACCTGGCTATATACACCTTCTACACGGCTAACATTACTCAGTAGTACCTAACTAATATTTATTCGAGGCCATTACGTTTTAGAATCAAGGTCCAACTTCAACAATCCATGTTTTTAGAGGTATTTTTATACAGCTATTTATAGACAACGTATATTCAAAGTTGAAATAAATCTATTGTGGTTTTATGCTGCCTTAGTAATAACTAGCCACCATTGACGTAAGAGTTGCGTTATGGAGATTCCAGTCACTTTTTTAGCTCCTTTATTCTGTGTTGGTACAATACCTACCTACTCTAAATTTATTAGGGCATAATATTATGTATGTACATATTAAAGTGATATTTAAAAGATTTTTAAAAAAGTGATTTTAATCGCAGTTTTAATTATTAAAACATATATTAAATTTAATGTAGATTCATTTGCTTAAATACCTACTTAACACATTATTATTATCATTTGTAGCTATCTATATAATTAATAATATAGGAAACAATTTTCTTCATTACGTTGACTACATAATAATTTTCCACTTGGCTACTAAAAAAATGGCAGTACATTAAATATTCTTTTACATGTAAAGCTCTTTATAGCCTTTGAGCGCCTGGTATATCTGCGCGAAACGAAAGGGAAAAGTGTCGTCATTCATTCAGTGTCGTCCAATTTAAATTTCATTTTACCGGCGGAAATAAAATTTCCGTTGTTTCAGAAAATGTATTACATTTATAAAAAATAGTGGGTATAATATTGTGTGTTTTACAACAATCATATATACAGGGTGTCCAAGAACCTGGCGTCCAACTGGATTCCCACGATGCCCCAAGTTCTAACAGTACTCAGAAAAATATTTTAAAAAATCCACCCCATGTACTTACAGAATTATACTGATTTCAAAAAAAAAGGGGAAATGAGCACCCTGTGACATACTTTTGAATGCTGTGACTGCTAATGCTGATAATTTCGATATTTCTTGGAGGTTTTGTAATCTAGGGTATTGCTGTGTCTAAATAGAATGTAAAAATAAAGTACTTATTGTACCATTTTAAAATAAAATATTATTTTAACTAAAGGTGATATGGAAAACTATTGAATTTCGCAACTTTGACCGACTGTAGTGTAAAAAAAATGTACCAAAATAGTATGGCAAGTGACGTCAAATTTTGACGCGTTTATTCCTCTTTTTAAAAAGGTATAATACTTACACATTAATTTGAAAAAAAAAAATTTTGATAATATTTTTACTCAACAACCCAATTTTTACGAAGTGCCTACCTACTAACGGTAACTGTCGGACCCTTTCTTATCTTAGAAACTGTTATGTTACTACTATTATTTACTTCGGTTCCAAGAGTGAGCAAGAAGGAAATACACACAGGTAGATGGGTTCCCAGTAGAATAAAAGCAAAGAATGTTAGTTTAAAGATATTTTATTACAATAAATGTTCAAAATGTTGACCACCCGCGGCAATACAAGCTCTCACTCTCCTTAAAAAGGACCGCTTTATGTTTCGCGAGTAACTTTTTTGACGTATCACCTGCACTGCTTGTGTTATCTTCTCACGAAGGTCAGCGATGTCATTAATGGGCTTCGCATAAACGAGCTCCTTCATAGTTCCCCAGAAAAAAAAATCCAGCGGATTTAAGTCAGGTGAGCGGGCTGGCCACGGGATTGTTCCTGATCGCCCAATCCACCTGTTCGGGTATTGCTCGTCCAAAAACTCTCTAACGGATACGCGAAAATGTGCTGGACAGCCGTCGTGTTGGAACCACATATCTGGTGGGGTCTCTTCTAGTAAGTTTGGCAAATCATTTTGAAGAAAATTTAAATATGATTCGCCAGTCAAATTCTCGGGCATCTCAAATGGACCAATAATATTCCCACAGAGAATACCGGTCCACATGTTCACTTTGAACCGGTACTGGGATCTATCTTCTCGCATCAAGTGCGGATTTTCCACATGCCACTCGTGCAAGTTGTGTAGGTTCATGTAGCCATCCTTCTTAAATGTAGATTCATCTGACCACAAAATTTTGTCGATAAAGTTTTCGTCTTCTCGATGTTTTTGCAGGATTGTTTCACAAAACGCGACTCGGCTCGGATAGTCTCGAGGTAAAAGACTTTGCACTCGCTGTACGTGGTACGGATGATATTCTTCTTTTTGGAGAATACTGTGTGCTGTGCTCTTCGGTATCCCCGTATCAGCTTCTATTCCTCGCACAGAGATGCTTGGATTTGCCGACACCGCCTCTAAAACTTCATCGCGTATGAAGTCATTTACGGGTCGTCCTTCACCAGCTACTTGATTGGGGAACCGCCCGTCACATAGTGATCTGTGCACATTAATGAAAACTCGATGGTCGGGATATCGCGTAGCCCTCGGATACCTTTCTCTGTAAAGTCTCGCTGCAGCTCGTCCATTACCTCTACATTCTCCATAAATGTAGTGCATATTTGCGTATTCTTGCGGAGTGTAGGTCGCCATGGTAGCACACACAAAACACAAACTGTCCAAACACAGGCAAAGGTCGTCGTAAAGAGTTCGTTTCAAAGTCCAGAGCACAAAGAGTAATCGAGTCCAATAAACAAAGCTTTAAATCGTAGTACGTGATCAATGGTAACAATAAGAGAGAGGTGCGTAGTAACGGCAGGAGGCAGTGACGCGTACTGACCGTACTGTTATCCTAAATAGCACGATCCCAGATAGCGTCACTATCTATCTCACTCGCACCTCTAACCTTTTTCTCCCTCACTCTTACCTGAATAATGGGGTACCATAAAGAAGAACCAGCAAATCGCAAAGATAGTTTCTGTCTTGCTCCCTCCTGTTGTAATAACGAATCACTATGGTGAGATGCATGCACATACCGTCCCTTACGGTCTAACCTGTTTTTTGAGAGGCCTGTTGTTATTTTTATGAGCATACAACAGTAATTCTTTAGAGGTTAGATTCAATTCGTCGTAAATTTTTCTTTCTAAGAATTCTGTAAGACATCGTAAAAATTGGGTTGTTGAGTAAAAATATTATCAAAATTTTTTTTTTCAAATTAATGTGTAAGTATTATACCTTTTTAAAAAGAGGAATAAACGCGTCAAAATTTGACGTCACTTGCCATACTATTTTGGTACATTTTTTTTACACTACAGTCGGTCAAAGTTGCGAAATTCAATAGTTTTCCATATCACCTTTAGTTAAAATAATATTTTATTTTAAAATGGTACAATAAGTACTTTATTTTTACATTCTATTTAGACACAGCAATACCCTAGATTACAAAACCTCCAAGAAATATCGAAATTATCAGCATTAGCAGTCACAGCATTCAAAAGTATGTCACAGGGTGCTCATTTCCCCTTTTTTTTTGAAATCAGTATAATTCTGTAAGTACATGGGGTGGATTTTTTAAAATATTTTTCTGAGTACTGTTAGAACTTGGGGCATCGTGGGAATCCAGTTGGACGCCAGGTTCTTGGACACCCTGTATGTTAAAATAATAATATATATTTAAATAATTTATAATCAATGTCCAAAAAGGCTTCGGGCTACAGACCTCCTTTCATGATAAAATAATTGTATGTTCATGAGCGCCGCCCGCCGCGCTGCGCGACGCAACTCAGACTTTATTCACCAAAAGGCGCTTCGTTGTACCAGGGCAACATAGAATGGCAGAGTTGCCGCTATTACAAAATCATCATAAACTGCGAGGTGATGTTCAATACAGTTACGTACTCCATTCTGGAGGTCTATTATGTTAGCACAACATAATTGTTGAAATTAAATTCTTTACTTACTTACCGTAAATGAATTATGTAAATATAAATCGATTGATTTTTATAACATAAATTCCTATTTATGTTTCTCTGTGGTAGTTATAATATATTTTTATTAAGTTAAAATTATCTTTGTTGTTGATAGCCATTTTTTTACTCCCGCACTAGGAATAACTCCTGTGTCGCGTGGGACTTTACAATCATTTAAACAACAGACACAAAGAACACCCAGAATCGAAACAACAATTTGTGGATCACACAAAGTTTTGACCCGGGTGGGATTCGACCCCACAACACTCGGTGACAAACCACTACGATATCCGTGCAGTCATTACTTTGGCAATACTTTATCATAATCACAGGCATTTTGACAAACCTAAGATCAGATCAATCAGATCTAAGAGAAGATCAGATCAGATCCAGCAGTAAAAATATGTGCCAATCACACCCATATTTAATACTCACGCAAACATAATCAAAACTGTGGTAGAGCCACAAGCAAATTTACAAGGCTGGCAACGCACTTGTGACTCCTCTGGTGTTACGGGTGTCCATGGGCGGCGATAATCGCTTACCATCAGGCAATCCATCTGCTCGTTTGCTTCCTACACCATCAAAAAATATACTCAAGGATACATACATATGTATATAGTCTCACACCTATATTCCCTAAAGAGTAGGCAGAGATATTACATCCACATTTCGGTAGATATAGTTTTAATTTCCGTGTAAAAGCGGGCGAGCTTACTCCGTGCTGCTACTGAGAATTACTTGCCAGAAAACCAAATAACACTTTCCGACCTTGAAATCAAACCCGAGGCCTCAAGCCTCAGTCACATACATTATAGTGGCACCAAAGAGGATATAAATTAATTGGTAGTATAGAATTCTAGATAACATATAATATTATTTACTTTACAGCCTCAGTGGTGCTGCAGTAGTGAATGCGACTGCTGTGTGTGCATGAGGTCTCGGGTACGAATCCTGGGTGAGGCTAACATAAAGTTATAGGTTATTTTATTCTAATAAGAAATCTCAATAGCAGCGGAGTTAGGGAGTTGGCGGTGTTAGACACCCCCTTGCCTTCGAAAGCACGTTCAGCCATTGGTCTTGCGCCTGAGCTCTCTCCGGTCGTGACGGATTATCATCCCATCGGATCATGAGAGTTAAGGAACAGAGAGTGCACTTGTGTTTACACACAAGCTTGTGCACTATAATATCGCCTGCTCTGATGGCTAGTCTCTATTAAGATTGGCCGCCGTGACCGAAATTCTGGAGGCCATTAATTAAATGATGCACGCGACCCCGATCGAGTTTATTTTTAATGTATCGTCTGTTCACCCATATGGTAGAATACCTACCATCTATTGCCTAAACTACTTTCTATACATATATTGCCGGTAATGTAACAAATAGAACCCATAATTCAAAGTTGGTTTAATCGCGTTATAGGTACAATTTATATGACACTAGCGATCCGCCCCGACTTCGCACGGGTAGTACAAAACCTGAACAAATTACACATCTAAACCTACCTCATGAATCATGATGAGTCATGAATGTCATGATTCATGAATCACTCTGTCTATTGGTGAATATTCGTTTAGTAGTTTTTGAGTTTATCGCGAACATACAGACAGACAAACGCGGCGGGGGTCATTGTTTTATAATATGTAGTGATAGTGATACGAATACATGCTAATATTGATTTTATTATATACGTTTTTGTAAAATTACATTTAAGTGCATCGGTACCGACGTTATATTTTTGTAGTCATATAAAAATATACAGACAGGCTTAAGTAAATGCTTACATTTACTTAAGCCTGCAGGTTATCTTCACTACCGAGGCATTATGCTGATAACGACGTTAATGAGCAACAGTGACTCTATAAAAACTTTTAATTATCAGTCACACTTCACGCTCTTGTACCTAATGCTATCTAATGTACATACAAAATAAACGAGATGGGTGTAAAACCCAGGATTCAACCGCTTCATCTGTCTTCATGTGACGTTAATTTTTTTCCATCAGCTTTTTGTAATGTCTCACTGCTGGGCAATAGCCTCTCCCTTGGACTTCCAAATCACTCTGTTGGTGGATATCCCGTGACCTTATAACCTTGTGATCCCTATATCTTGGGGGTCTTTTGACCCACAGGGCCCATATACTTGACCGAGGGATGACCCCAAGGTGTCTGTACACCAAGTTACAAGTCAATCGGTCTAGTGGTTCAGGAGCTATGCCTGTCACTAACAAACTGTCATTACCATACAGACTGTATGTTTTTTTTATCATGATCTGACCATTCTTTTTGGAGCTATCCTTAATAATACGTATTTGGTTGATTTCGGCTACATTGATGATGTTCTCATTTTATGCAACAATAAAATAAACAACTGTTTATTATAGTTTGGAAGCCCCTCGTAGTATTTCGAGGTAGCCCCATTTTAATTTGGTGATGTTCTGAGAAAGGTCTTCGGTTTTATACAACGGAATTCTTTAATAAATGACAGCAAATCTGCCGTGATTGCTACAATCACATACATATGTATATGTATAATCGTATGTATTGTTTACACAATTCCAAATTGGTTTTTGATAGCATTTAATAGTATAGCGTTATGTGCAACTGTTAAACTCAACAAGGTATACACAAAAAAAATAACAACAAAATGATTTCTATAATACAACTTTTAATATGACGCTGAATAAAACCTCACCGCATTTGGAATTACTTATCATGAAATGCACTATGGCCAAAAATGATTTAAACGGTTTATCCCGATTTTTCCTGCCCAAAACATTTTTGATGAAAGCCCGCATTTTTTAAAAGCCTTTGTAATTTGCGCTTTTTACAAATCTCTTATGTAACGGCCCTGGAGGTAGACATCAGCCACACGGCGTGCTGCGTCTATGTGTGTAATTGTGCTTGCCCATGTTAAGTTATGATTATAGTAACACATATTATGTTTAAGTAGTTATAAACCTACCTTGGCTGGTGACCATGATGTCCGTCCATTATCGTGCGGTTGACCCGACCATCTACTACTATTTTTTTCTTGATTACATCACAATGGCAGGCGAGCAATAAATTTCAATATTTACACATGTCAACGGAAGCCAGAGACACAATAGCAACTATCAAACTTTATAAGATAAGGAATGATTATAAATGTAAACTCCGTTATCATGTTACTACATATTATATTACATATAAGTCTTAAGTGATTATGTAAATAAACATATACCTAATTGGGTGTAGATTTTTCGAAAGGTAACTGATTTCTTAATTTTGAAACTTTTAGGTACTGTATACGTTTTGAAATTTTATATTTTACATAGATGGTCTAGACTTCTAGAGAAAAGGTTATTACACCAACTTTTCTGTTTCTGTGAATTTCCTTAATTTACATGACTGATTGAAAATACAGACATACAAATTACTTAAGCCCGAAATCGCATGGTGCGTGATCAGTTGCAAGCGCAAACGCAGACTTGCCACGAGTCCAGCAAGGTAATTATTTATTTGAACGTAAGTAACTTTACGGTAATGTTATCTAACAGTATTTTATCTTCATACAAACGGTCGGAACGCGAGTCATATCTATGCGCCTCGAGGTCAGTAGGCACTTGGTTCGCAACCAATTGCGAATGCGCCGCAGCGATGAACTTGTAAGTAAAGTAGTAAGCGTGCGACTTGTTAATATTTGATTGAAATAAGTACAAGTACTTACATAATAATTATGGCAAAGTACAATTGCAAACAAAAGATTTTTAATTAAAGTTTTTATACGAATGCGGATTTTTTTATATTATTAAATTTAACAATAAAGCTTTTCGTAAGTCTCAGTCGAGGCGCAAATATTTTTCATCCTCAAATATATGAGGTTGTTTTTTTTATTAAATCTACTAATCAAACATCATAACATGATTTTATTGAACATTTCCTATTTCATTCAAAACAAATTACATTTTTAAATAAAAATATAATATTTACAATTACTAGACTAAGAAGAAACTCAAGTAGGTAGATGAAATTAAAATACTGTAGGTGGGCTAGCCTTCTCGCGTATTCGCGGACCGCGCGGCTGTAGGTAATTATTTCAAGGACAAAGTCGAGTTACAATACTGTTAGATAACATTACCGTCGTAAAGTATCATAGTGAATGGTTGTTGCTATTGTAATGAATTAGAATCCTTGTACTTAGTTCTTAACACGGATTAAGAAGCTCGGCTGTTAGGCGAACTGACCATATCTAATAAACCGATACCTGTATAAGATACTAATTTATGTTGTGCTCATTCTCTCAGTTCCTATCTTCTTAGTGTTTTAAATTCTAATGTATGAAACACAACATAAAGAATGAAGATAATGCAAAAGTGATTTTTCTAACACAACCGACAGAATTTGAATACAAAGCTAATTCAAATAGAAGCTTGTTAGCTTAGCTAGTAAGGCTAGTAAGAATATTAATTAATTATAATCCAAATTGCTAGTTCTTCTTAAAATAAAATAAAAAACATGCATCCGTCGTGTGTTTCTCATCTAAGTGTGCATTATATGATGTGATGAGTGATGACACTGATGACTCAAAGAACATCCAGCCACTCTACAAAAATTGGTTTCACAATTCGGTCTCATTTGGTTAATCCGTAACACTTAATAATATGTAGCGGGTATTAACGCGATCAGGCATGTTTATCTTTTTAAAGCTTGACGTTTCGACCAGGTTACACCGGCCGTGGTTACAAGCTGACTGATGCGGCGATGAAAAAGTTTACAATTTATTAACACTTAATAATACATGAATAAACCATTTTATTGTCGTGTCCAAGAAGTGTTTTCATATATTTATATAAATATCGAATATGACGTAGACATTTTTGACTTCGTTAGGGCGTAATTTGTACCGTGCACTAAAGTACAAAAAGCACCTGCAAATGCGCTTTTGTTTTTATGCGGCATGTAATTGTTCTTCCGAAAGTGTTCGATTCTGAAAAATGTTGATTGGTGTTTCAAATTCAAATAAATAAAAGTCGATTGCGCTAGCATATGAATCATGGTATTCGTGGATGATTTGTATAAAACAACTCGTTAGTATTGTGATATTTTTCGTTGTGTAATTTCATTATTTAACTTGTCTTCATTATTTAAATAGGGATTTTGTTTATCTGTTCATGATAAATTTTATATAAATAAAATGTTACACTATTGCATGAACTATTGTATGTTAAGTTGTTACTAGAATAATAGTTCGTGAGTGAAATTTTAATAAATATAATTATTTCATTAAGCTGTGTCTATATTACTGTGCGCAATGGGTGCAATTATTGTGCAATTTTCGTTCACCTTATTCCGTAAGTTTTTATGATATTAAAAATAGATATTATAAGTATAACAATATATTATAATTATAACAATTATTTTATTTTTCTTTTTTATGTTTTTGATGTATCATTCTTGTGTCTCACGAGACATTGCCCACGGGCTTTACAAATATCGAAGCAATTATTTGAAGATGACACAAATAATCGAAACCACAACACTCAGCGTAGCGACAGCGGCTAGGTGATCACTTAAAACACTTCGCCATTTAAGACTGGTGATTTGTGTTTTGAACTTTCATTGACATAAAAGTCAATACATACTAATCTAAATTGCATAAGAACTAGTACGACAGAATTTGAACCAAAAATTGAGGTGTAGACACAGCGACACATCAACCTAGACTGTTTAGACTTTAAACTATTAGAAGTTGAACGCTGCGAATCGTGCGAGAGAGTGCGTTATATTTCGAATTGCGTTATTTATCGAACTCGCGACCAGGTGGCCAACAAAAAAATTATATGCTATGTTCAGCTTTTTATTAACTACTATACCAGACTTCATGATCCTACTGCGAATTTTCTTAAAGGAAATCAAAATAACCCTTTGCTTGACTTAACAGAACCCATGATTGACCACAATCAATGATTTTTGTTTAATTATTTATTATTAATATTTAAATAATATTACTATTATGCTTAATTTCAGTTTCAGTACTCGTTTTCATGTTGGCCTACGCCATTGTATGGCCTTCATATGCGCTAAAAATGCTTGAAAGCCCCGATTCTCCTTTGGGGTACAGCATTACGAGAAGCGATGGAAACCTCATTGGATCAATAGCTATGGTGGGCTCTATGGCAGCAGTTTTAATTATAGGATATGTTAATGAGAAAATTGGCCGAAAACGAACAGAAATACTTTGCGGACTGTGTTTCACAGTAAGTTTTAGTTTAGATCTAGTTAAAAATAAGACCCGTAGAAGTTAAATAACATACGCCGGGATAACCATCCTAGTTTGTCTAAATATGATTGCCAGATTTCAGTAAAATTATGATAAGCTCAGTTCACTAGTTGATCGTGAAGGTTGAGTCTTACCATAGTACGCAGATCATAATGATTCCAATTTGTGATGCAATTATGTTGCCTTGCAATACAAGCTTATTAAGCATGTTTTATTTAGTTTGTATGAGCAGCGATAGCTTAGTGGGGAGACCAATAGACTGCAATGCAGAGGGTCTCGGGTTCGAACCCACGTCGCGCACCACTGATTTTCGTAAGTTATATGACTTTTCAAAATTATGTGCGTATTGATTGACAATTATCACCTGCTCCGTGCCTCGGAGAGCACGTTAAGCCGTCGGTCCCGGCTGCCATGAACATCTATGGCAGTCGTTATTGGGAAGTCAGTGCCCTCTTATATCCTAACACTGGTCTAGCCTTAGGGTATCGTTAGCCTTTGGGTTGCGGAGGTCAGATAACAGTCGCTCCGTGTAAATACTGATACCCAGTCAAATCCGGTTAGTCTAGAAAGCCGACTCCAAGCGACTTGGGAATAATAAAGGCTAAGGAGAAGAAGTATTATCTTATATAAACTCAAAGTAAATGTAATAAATCGCCACAGATATGCAGATCATAAATAAGAATTTAATAAAATACATGTTTGTTTTCTTTTCCAGCTTGCATGGTCTCTTATTGCGACTGCAAAAAGCGTAACACAGCTTGTCATCGGGCGATTCCTTATAGGTTTTGGAGCTGGAATGCATTTAGTCACTTGTCTAGTATTCATAAGTGAAATAAGCCAACCCTCTGTAAGGGGTACACTCATGGCTGCGGTTACGTTTATGTACAATATTGGAACACTCGTCTCCTACATAGTAGGCTGGTTTTGCAGCTACCAATTCAATAACTATTTGATTTTGACTATAGCTGTTGTATTTGTAGTGGTTGTATCATTTATAAAAGAAACTCCGACATACTTGTTAAGAAAAGGAAAAGAAAAGGTGAGGGCTATATATAAAAAATGTAATCGATGATATTATATGAATACGAATTCCCAGACCCGGAACAATTACTTGTGGAGCACACAAATTTTTGTCTCATATGGGGATTGAACCCACAACAGTTGGCTCGCTGGTAGCGGCGAGGCACCTACACAAACCACTAGGCCATCCATGTCATATTATATAAATCCTGTAAACGGATACCTCTACTATTAATTGAAGCAAGACTATGAGTCTATTTATATCTATTGCATTTAATAATTTCCATTTACCAGTCTGTATTAAGTAACATTAGTTATAAGTACCTATTTTTATATTTATGTTTATAGCTACTTGTTTACTTTTGATAACTAAACTGTATAACAATAGATACACTTACAAACAAGAAATGATGGTATTGTTATTATAAATCATCAAATATATAAAAGGAATATTGTTAACTCGCTTTTTCCTACAATTAATATGTTATTTTTATTTTTCAGGAAGCATTAAAGTCGCTTATGTTTTATCGTGGAGCTACTTCAACAACTCAAGAGATATTAGACGAATTAGTTTACTTACGCAGTCAACAACAGTCGAGCAATAATAACGATGAAGACGGTAATATGAGTCTAATTGTATGGTATCGCTTACAGAATAAGCCCCCACACGCCCACCCGCGCTAACAATAGATAATACGAACACAAAGAATCAATCAACAGCATTTATCTCTTTCTTACGTAGAACGCGATTGCTATAAAAACCGAGACGGGCATAGTTTGTTGTTACAGTTATAAGGCGTGGCGTTAGTGCTCTGATTTCTCTTGGTACAACTGGACACCTGGTAGTTGTGAATGCGAACGGCCACTGTCAATCAGAAACGTTTAAAAACAGAAGATGTTTTTATTTGTTGTTATTTGCAGCAAAACTTATGTTATGACGCGCAGTCATAACGATACCTACTAAGTTTAATCATATATTTATGTTCATGTACAAAGAAAATGTAGGTACTGTTATTTTGCTGGAATTTTGCCAGACTATAAAAACAGAGTTTAGAAAAAGGTTTATTATATTATTATCAATCAGTTTTACTGGAACTCATTGTCACCATTTCTTATTACCTATTATGGATATAGTTAAATACACCTAAGGAAAATCAGGAACACAACAGTGCAGGTTCAGCTAAGCTCTTTAGGATTTCTCATCAATTGGACTAGGCTACACCATTGACGTTCTATCAAAATCTTGTTAGTTGTTGGTGTTGTTACTAGGTATTGACCTACGCCAAATCATTGGATTAGGCGTACGATAATTAAACACAATTTAATTATTAATAACAATACATATTTTTATTTAATACTTAATAACTTAATAAGTCTTGGTTACAAAATAACCTAATACGATTTTTCAGGCAATAATACAAAAGTAGAAATGGAAAAGCTAAATCAAGAATGGAGTAGTCAGCCTCAAACAAAAATCACAGAACACAGCCCTTGGAAGATATTACGTAAGTATTATAATTTATAATTAAAATACCAACTAAAAATAACTAAAATACCAACAATGCAATAAATTTAATAATAATATTTTAGTACTAAACACTACAATAAATTCAAATGTTTATACTAAGTATACAGTGTGACCCGCGTTAAAGTGCAACCCCGAAAATGGGTGAAATTAGATCGAAAACTATCGACGAAAATGGGTCTAAAAAACTTCTAAAAAAAAAACTAATTTTTTTATACGCCACTGAACATTTGTTTCCCGAATTTTGACCTCTATGTACAAATAAATTTATTCCTCCCAAACTAGCTGGCCGATTTTGATGAAATAAACGACAAATCAATGCCAAGTATTTAGCGATGAGAATAAATAAAAAAAAAACAACAAAAAATGGCTTTAAATACTTCATTTTTTTAAATACTTGTGAAAAAAGTCACTATTTTTCACTGTTTTTTTCAATCAACTCAAATTTCTATGAAATAAACCCCTACATCTTGATTTGTTTTATAATTTATTATTATTCTTGACTGTATTAGCTTTCAAAAAAAAAATAATCAAACATTGTATCTCTAAAAATACAGGAGTTACGAATTTTTAAAGTTCACTACTCAGAATGGGCAAATCCAGGTAAAGACCCTTTTTTTATTCCTTTGTTATACCGGTGGCCAGCTGCTATTGTATTTAATGCTTGGGGTGTATAACAAAACGAAATAAGCTTCCAATGAGCTTATTCCGTTTTAGTTGACAGTTGAAATAAAACAAAAATTAATCAAAAACAATGATTTATTATTAATTATTGTTGACTTAGTATTAGGTTTTCGAAATGTGCTCCGCGTTGTTGCAAACACATTGCCACGCGTAATGATATGTGTTGTGTGGCCCTCCGTATAAGTTGCGGTTCATTTTTCAATTCTTCAGCGCACCTCATGATGCGGTCATGAAACTCAGCCTCTGAATTCACAGGTGCACTGTACACCTTTTGCTTCATGTGGCCCCATAGAAAGTAGTCGAGCGGCGTCAGATCAGGAGAGCGGGCTGGCCAGCCCACTGGGCCTTCGCGCCCAATCCAGCGATTGACATAATTATTATTTAAAAATTCACGGACATTGCGCCCGTAGTGAGCAGGGCAGCCGTCCATTTGCAAGTACATGCCCTGTCTCGATGCCAGCGGCACATCCTCTAACAGACGGGGAAGCTCATTCCTTAATAAAGTTAGGAATCGTTCCGAATTTAATGTCGCTGGTAAAATTACTGGTCCTATCAATATGTCGTCGAGTAGACCTGCCCAAACATTTATTGAAAATTGCACCTGGAATGACGAGGCCCTCTTCAGATGTGGATTATCATGTGTCCACTCGTGCAAATTCCTAGCGTTCGTGATACCATTCCTGGTGAACTTCGACTCATCCATCCATAAAATCTTTTTTAAAAATTGTGGATTGCGACGAATTTGTCGTTGTAGCCAGATCGACATAACGCACCTTGATTGGAAATCCATATCCCCGTGCAAATCGTGGACTCTTTGATAATGATATGGATGTAGACCTTCTTTCTTCAAGATTCTCCACGCTGAGGCTTGTGATATGCCGTGAAGTAAAGCTAAACGCCTCGTACTAATAGTAGGAGTGGCAAAAACGGTACGTAAAACCGCTTCTTCTATCGCTGTGTCGATTACAATGGATTCTTGTTCACGTCTTGTGTGTTGTAATCCAAGTCCGATGTCGGAGAGCTTCCGATGAACTTCCTGGAAGTTCCTTGCCGACGGTGCAAGTCTGTTCGGAAATGCATTTACGTATGCCGATCGAGCGACTGTTGTGCGTCCACCATACATTCCATAATAATAATGGATGTCAGCGATTTCTCGCGGGGAGAATGCATTTAATCGCGGCATCTCAACCCACCACGAAAACAGTCGAGTAACGTAACAAACAGTCAATAACAAAAACGTAACAAGTAGTCAATAACGAAAACTCAACGAAAAACTGTAACTTTAATGCGAGAACAACAGCTGACGTACAGCAGCAGCGATGTGATCGGAGCGGACTAGCGCGGGCGACTGCCGGACTGTACCAATACCCCTTCCCTTTTCCCCAAGCATTGAACACAATAGCAGCCGACCACCGGTATAACAAAGGAATAAAAAAAGGGTCTCTACCTGGATTTGCCCATTCTGAGTAGTGAACTTTAAAAATTCGTAACTCCTGTATTTTTAGAGATACAATGTTTGATTATTTTTTTTTTGAAAGCTAATACAGTCAAGAATAATAATAAATTATAAAACAAATCAAGATGTAGGGGTTTATTTCATAGAAATTTGAGTTGATTGAAAAAAACAGTGAAAAATAGTGACTTTTTTCACAAGTATTTAAAAAAATGAAGTATTTAAAGCCATTTCTTGTTGTTTTTTTTTGTTTTATTCTCATCGCTAAATACTTGGCATTGATTTGTCGTTTATTTCATCAAAATCGGCCAGCTAGTTTGGGAGGAATAAATTTATTTGTACATAGAAGTCAAAATTCGGTAAACAAATGTTCAGTGGCGTATAAAAAAATTAGTTTTTTTTTTAGAAGTTTTTTAGACCCATTTTCGTCGATAGTTTTCGATCTAATTTCACCCATTTTCGGGGTTGCACTTTAACGCGGGTCACACTGTATAATGTTTTATTAGGTAAGTATTATATGTATATTTATATGGTAGGAACTACGTATTATTAGCATAAGAATGAATTCTACGACGTCTAAACCATTTTTGTAAATATTTTGTAGTAATTTTAATACGTTTGTAAATATATTATTATTGTAAATGTTACACCATATTAATGAGCATTAAAACTTAGAATAAAGAGAATTACATAAGTAACACTATTTATTAGTTACGCACTTATATGTATTTTCATTAGTTATCCATTGAGAATATATGTGTACAGAATAACGGTATGCGACGCAGCCATCTTTAATTATTTATTTTTTAGGCCAGCCTCACATCTGTATAACTGTAGTGTCCACATTTCCGTAACACTCCTTTCGCGTTATGTTCGCCTGGTGTTTTGAGTCGATAGTTTTGTCGTTGACGTCGACAAAATGCCGGATGGCCGAGTCCCGTCACTGGATGGAATTAGCAATGATTTCCACTTTTTCATGTGTCTCTAGTATTTTGAAACTAATTTGCTTTCCAAGTGTACGTAAACAATTGAGAAAGAAACTTGTTGCCAGATTGTTTGATGCAACTTGTTCGTTATACGTAGTACGTGACTGAAGCTAGCTCTAAGATTTTATGATTGCCTGGTGGAAAAGGAGCAATTGTTACAAAAGATTGTATGTCGTCTCATAAATAAGCAAACGACGCCGGCATCCGACCGAGCTGTCAAAAACGTCTTGTAAATGGCGGCAGGCAATTATCTAAATGGTCGCTCCGTATGATTACAAAATAATTTTCCAACAACCTACCTTTTCACGAAGCTTGAGAAGACTGGACATTTTGCCTACAAAAGCAAAACAGAAATATGTATATTGTTCATCTTGATAGCATTCGGCAGTCTTGTTATCAATATTGCCTTTTCTCTTTGACTTTTTATTGTAGTAGTTTAGTACTGTATTTACTGCAAAATAAATGATTATTTATATAATTTCAGGTACATCCAAATCATCACAAAGGGCTATAATAGTATTGTCAACGCACATGATGCTGTCCGTTTGCATGGGCATGATCGGGGTACAAACATACGCTGGGCAGTTTTTCAGACAGGCTGTCCCAGATATTTCAGCAGATCTGTGTTCTGTTATCCTGGCAATAGTGTTCGTTATCACAAGTGCTGTGACTGTTGTTATAACTGACATGATTCCAAGAAGGGTAAGTTGGCCGTTTTAAAGTCAAAGTCAAAATCAAAATTCTTTTTTCCAATGTAGAAACAATTATTCTTGGACACGTCAATGTACTATATATTAATTAAAATATAATAATAGAAATAAATAAAAGGAAATAAAAATTTTGCATTGAAAAAGCCTGTTGGAGGAGTAGGGCTTACATGAGAAGAAACAGGCAAGTTTGTTTTACTTTAAGTATTTTGGTCGTGATAAGCGCCTACTAAAATTCATAAATCAATATTTGCTATATGAATTTTTGTAGACGCTTACCGTTTTAAATGTTTTATGTTGATCAATTTACATTTATTTACTCAGAATATTAAGAGGAAACACAAGGGCCGTTTTTCCATACAAATGTAGTCCCCTGTTTCCTCCCTGGATAATGCCAGTAGAACAATAATATTTTAAAATAACATGTATAGCCTCTATTGGCATGTCCCTATGTTTTCCTTTTTTCATTAATTAATTATTAAAAGAGATATGAGCCTTCAAAAACCTCAAAAATTGGTCAGATATTCCGCTGTGTTCAAACATCCAGAAAACAAATTTGAGTAAATTATATAAAAAAAGAAAACATAGAAACACGGCCAAAGCCTTTCTTCAATTTTTAATGAAAAAAGTAGTTAAATCGGTCAAGTGTTGGAGAAGGAATCAGGGGACTACGAAACGTTGATTTTGTGTACTTTTATAGGTATTTTCGGTCCAAGGTGCAGTTGTCTCTATCACGCTCTGCGGGCACTGCGCGACAGCAATAGATTTTACAAATATCTATTTTCAATTCTCTCGCCCGTGGTGTTTCCTCTTAAAAGGTTAATGAAACATCGTGTATCTAAAAGGACAAAAGCCTTAAATTAACATGGTTCCTTATTAGATTTACGCAGTTATACCTATAGGTATAGAGTATATCTGAGAGATCTACATAATGTTCTCGAAGGTAGATGGAGTGTTCAAATCCGCACTGGACCAGCATGATGTACTAGAATCTAAACCTTACACTGAAAAGATGCCCGTGCTCAGCAATGGGACAGTCAGGGCTGATCATAGACTCATAGACAATAATTTCGCTACTAGGTACTATCGACTTAAGCGAGGGTCAGAAAAATTTTCGCTTACTACGTTGACTGTAAGTGACTCCGCCCTTAAAAAAAACCCATGTAAAAAACTCAAACAGATAGGTCGTAGTTGTGGCCTGCTATGCGATTTTAACCTTAGGGACCGGGGACCGACAGAAATTTATATATTTTAACATAAATGCATGAGTTTCGTCCGTTAATTTGTTACTCCTAAACCAATTAATGTACCTACCTATTTTAATAAATTTGGGTATGGTAATAGCTTCAATTTTGATAAAGAACATAAAAATAAAACTACTGTATATGGCTATAATAGCGGTGTAATGAAAAAAACACTACTTACTTACTTTTAGATAATTATTATGCCGCCTTGGTTACATGGCTGCTGAAAAGCAACTGACACGTCGAGAAAAGTGTAAATTTAAATTGCTTAAATTTCTTAAAATGGTGTTTTATTGGAATAGTGTAATTTAATTTCAATGTATAACATTTTTTACAATACTACCTTGCAATGAGTATGACTTCATGGTGCTGTAAAAATCATCCTTCAATCTGTTCCTTAGTGTCTGTATTACGTTACAGGTACTGATGATGTCCTCATGTCTTCTGTCAGCTGCATCCTTGGTAGTGTTGGCGAGTATGCTGCGTTGGTCCTGGGCACCAGAGTTATGCATACCACTGATGATAATCATGTTTTCAATATTTTTTCAAGTAGGCGCAATAAATGTGCCTTTTGTGCAAATATCTGAGTGTCTCTCCCCGCAGGTAAATATAGTGCTTAGAGTTTGTTAAGTCAAAATTGAGCAAAGGCTTTGTCAGCCTCTGTGTAAGGCAGGTAAAGTAAAAAAGCTCATCAAGATCAGAATCAGCAACACTTTATCGTAAACATTGACAACAAAAGAAGAAAAGAGCATTGACGCGAATTTTCCAAGTGCTATAGCTAACACTGATCCTGTAATACTGCCCCGATACTGTCTGATATTTTGTAAAACTAAGTTAACATGTTTACCTGATCTAGGGAGACGGCAGGATCTGTCAAGTAGTACAGGTACAATAGATATAATATATGCCCTTCCTAGTTGCCCTTGGCCTTAATTGCAATAAATTCGAAATTTTATTTCAATCTATATACCCAAAGTAGATACTTATCGATATTACAGTGCACATAAAATTTGCGCAACATAAATCATTTTAATATCTCTATTTTAATAATCATTAAAATATCTGCTCGATATCTGCACTTTATCATATTCTGCAAATAACGCCGTTTAATAAATTTTTGCATCAGTAATAATTTATGTGATGAAAATTAATGTCATTATTTATGTTTCAGATACGGAGCTTTGGCACGACAGTCACAATGCTTAGCATGTATTTAGGAAACTTTGTGATATTATATATTTTCGAGCCAGTGTTAAGTGTTCTAGGTTTAGATGGATTATTTTTCATGTTCTCAATCATGAGCGTATTGACGGCTGTCGTAGCATATTTCTTGATGAAGGAGACCAGGAAAGTACTTATAGAAGAAGTTCAAGATATGTTTGAGCAAGGATATTTGTATCGTAAACGTTAGACAAAATTGTAATTAAATGTGATATTTTTTACTATGTTTTCTTTTATTTATTCTTGTATTAAAGTATATAAAATATGAGGACGAATTAATGTTAGGAAACTATAGTCTTACCTAAGCATTTAGCTTGGTTGAAGAAAAGATTTTATAAAGTCAATAAAAGAACATACTCAGCTGAGGGAAATAACGGAATCCCAAGATAAACAATTATAATGATTAAGCAAAATAAAATAATGAAATATTTAAATCTTAATACACAAATGCATTCAGCAGCGCTATACACAACAGCAAGATCTGGAATAACGTGACAAAATGTTTTATTTGTATAAGATGTTGCAGCCAATCTGCGTGGTATAGCAGGAAACGATTCGTGTCTTTACACGACGTGTTGATCTGCTGCAGTGTCGCTTATTATCATCCAATTTAGATTGCACAGTACTGTGTGTTTTAACATAGAGTGTTGTATTACAACACACATGACATTAAAGCATTACATGCAACGCGAGATATCTCTAACCAAAAGCCAAGTATTCGTTTCACACAAAATAAATGGAAATCTTGTCATTGCTCATTTTTACCAAAGCTGTCACTAGTGTCATTTTCAAAATAAAATTGATAAACATTTGATAAACACGGGCGGCGATTTCGTAGGATTTCCTTGATAAATCCACATGTTACTGAAATAATTATGTATTGAAGCAGCTTTTCCCTAGTAGACGATTATTGTTAATGTAAATCGACATTATTTGTATCAAAATGGGTCTTCTATCAGATCCTGAATACGGTTCAGTGAAATGGGTTAGGGTGTTGAAAAAAGTACATAAACCTCTTTGCTTCTTATGCTATATTGGTGCTTTGGTGTGGTTTGTAATGCTTGGGAATAAGGAGTTCAACAATGAGACTTATTTCTCTGAGAACGCGCTCCTTCCCGGATTGGTTACAAATGAATTTAACGCTGAGCACTCTGCGAAACAGTATTACAATGAATTCCTGCAGGAATTGGCGGTAAGCTTTGTTTAGTTTAATTAAATAAACATAAGTGGTTTGATAAGACACAACAGTGGAATGCCATGCTTGTTAGAAGAGGCATCCAACAATTCATAATGTTTGATAACTGATCTAGTTCAAAGAGATATTCAAATAGATATTAGTTTAAATCCATTCCAAGTAATGGAACTTGTACTACTTGATAAGGACTATAGAGAATAGTCCTTGTTTTTTTTGCCTGGTGTATAATTGTTTATTGTTTCTCTCTCACATAGGTATATAATAAGAAATTGCATAAAAGAAACTTAATCTAGACATATACATATTCGCAACTATGCTTTCAGGATAAATACATGGACACAGACGAGATGCCAGTGCCGTGGTTGGTGGCCAAAATGTCGCAACTCCACCTAGAAGTGTACACACATAACTTTACATTAAATTACCCATTAGGCCAGGGTCAGGTGAGTATTTTTATTGTGGAATGAATTGGTTTCTCCTAGAAAATAAAGAGAATCAACTGTGGTAACAAGATTACTGTATTGCACGTACACAAAGATACAGAGACTTCGCTACAAAGCTAATTAAAATAAATTTATTCTTGAAAATGATTTAAGGTGTACACTGGAACAAATGTGTACGGCATACTGAGAGCACCACGGACATCTTCCTTAGAAGCTCTAGTGGTATCAGCTCCATATAGGGCTATATCGTCACATCAAAAAGGGACAACGGCTGGCATAGCTCTGATGTTGGCATTCGCAAAGTTTGCTAGACGTAAGTGTTATTTTTATTGTTTACATGAGTAGTAACTATCAACTTTTGCCACTTAGGTACTTTTTGGTACGGTTGTGGGTAAGCAGCATGTTTGATTCTGAGGCTAAATGATTGGATTTCATTGGGATTTTCTGTAATGATAATAAAATAATAATATATAGTATTCTATCACATACACACAACACCATCTAGCCCAAACTAAGCAGAACTTGTGCTATGGGTACTAGACAATGTATAAATATACACAAATATTTTTCTTTTGTAAATACATACATATTATACATAGAAACACCCAGACCGAGACAAACATCCATGTTCATGCACACTAATGTTTGACTTGTGCGGGAATCGAAACCGCAACCTCAGGCGTGGCAGTTGGTTACACTAACCAGTAAGCCATCGAGGCCGACATATATTCTGATATTCATATGATATTCTTAGTTGCAGTATACTGTCGAGCAATGTGCTCTGTAGGTGTCAGTAGTCTGCCCTCTATTACATGGAATTGGAACAGTAGCTAATATCAGTGATAAGAGATTCTTTAAAAGTATACATATAAAACAGTGTGTGGATCTTACAAAAGGTCTAGCATGTGCTTGGTGTGATGGTTGAAACATTAATCAAATCATTTCAAATCAAATCATTTATTTCGGGCTGCATAGGCCCATAGATAAATATCATAACCTAGATTTACATATTATAAAATTTTATAATACATACACACAACACCATCTAGCCCAAACTAAGCAGAGCTTGTATTATGGGTACTAGACAATGTATAAATATACATAGATACTTATTTTTTATTTTTTTTTATATATACATACATATTATACATAGAAATACCCAGACCAAGACAAACATTCATGTTCATGCACACAAATGTTTGACTTGTGCGGGAATTGAACCCGCGACCTCAGGCGTGGCAGTCGGTTACATTAACCACTACGCCATCGAGGCCGATTTGATGTTAGTAAATACACCTTAATACTATGTTAGTGTAACTTCACTTCGCACACTTAATACTAGTGCGCTCGGCTGGTACTTGTCCGCGGAAGCGACGGAATACCACGTCTTGCGGCCAAAAGCTTTCGTCCAACACCTTGTGCAGGTAACAGTCAGGTACACGCACGACGAACGCTTTAAAGTTGACGTTGCGGCGCGACTCCAGCAACTGCACTCTCGGCACGTACTTCAGCTTTTGGCACACGTACTTCGCGATGTCCTCCGCCTCAGTGGTGTAGTGCAGGCGCGAGATGTACACCGGCGTGTTCGGGGACGCGGCACGCACCTTCAGGTTGGGATCCACAGGTGCTTTGCCACAACCGTTCTTAATGTTTCGCGAACGGCGCTTCCTCCGTTGCACCGTCAGGAAACCATCCTCGGTAGCCCGGTTCGTTGCTTTTGTAGGCAAGGGCTTAGCAGGGGCGCTCGCAGAGACCGTGGGGTCAGCTGATCTTACAATTCGCGCAGAACAGCGGGGAAGAGCTGCGGGTGCAGGAGCGGGGCTGCGTGACGCGCTTGCGGCGCATAACGCAGGCTCAGCAGTCGGCGCCGGCGACAAAACCGCTGACGCATAACTCGTCGCCGATGTGTTGAGGCATGCACCTCGACGCGTGTTCACACTGTTTACACGCGTTGGTGACCCAGTTATTGGCACAGACTTGCGCAACGCCTCTAGTTCGATGCGCAAATCTGCAACAGTGACCTCCGATGCACTCAACTTCATCTGCACTTCTGCTAAACTTGCCTTTAAAGAAATGATGTCTTTTAAAAGGCTAGAGACGTCGACGTGATCGAAAGTGGCGGCAGGTAACTTGTGTAAGTCTCTCGCCACAAATGTCGGCACGTCATCTGGATCGGTCTCCTTAAGCAGCGTTATGACGTCCTGTAGATTCTTCCTTGTCCCGTCACGTCGACGAGATACCATCTGGTCGCTCTTGTTCAGCAACCGGAACACCAGCTGCTTAGCAGCTACAATCTCCTCCTGGCTAAAGTTCAAAGCGCAGATCTGGATGACCGACACCTCGTCCATCACGTCCAGCTTCTGCTGCATGAACGCCAGCAATTCATTTGCCACGAGTGTGTCACTCATGGTAACAAATAGCGAGCATCGGCTCGCGCCGCGCCTCACAATAATAATATTAATTATTATATTCGCTGCACACGCCTTTAGTGGCATTATACTATGGGGTAAATTCTGTCATTTAATATTGTCAGTAATTTATATAATGAAAGTAATACTTCGACTGCCTGGCAATTCCAGCAAGCTCTTTGTGCAGTTGTTTGTCATTTCATTCTAGATATACCTAGAATGAAATTACAAACAACTGCACAAATATATAAGATTTGTATTATAAATTGTTGTACTATTGGTCAAGGTTCCCATTTTTGTTTTAGATGTTACACATATTTGGCTAGCATGGTTACTTATGATTATGACCTTATCCCAGTTTAAGTATACAGAATATTATAGACAATTCCTAGCCATACAGATTTCTTTTTTGTCTATGTTGAAGGTCTGTAAATTTTGTGTTTGCATTTAATAAAATACTTTTTGTATATAAAATAAACATATTGGCGGCTTAAGGGTAGGCGCCGCATCGTAACATATTGTTACCATCGATCAAATATTGATTGTTACACTATGGTACCCAAATTATATACTTAATAACTTTATGCCAATCAAAATTAGGTCAAGAAGCATTAGCCTAAATTATATTTATGCCTACTGAAGCCAGGCCAAGAAGCAATTATGTCAAAGTATTTATTATGATAAAAGAAATATGCCTAACTCACTATGCCAAATTAAATTAGGACAATTTTTTTTTGTCAATTCAAAGGGTCCCCAGCCCAATATGCTCTCGATTAGGATATGCTTTTTTACACTATAGAATTTTTTGTTCTACATTGTTACAGCTCAAAAATACTGGGCAAAAGATATAATATTCCTAATCACGGAGCATGAACAACTAGGAATGCAGGCATGGCTAGAAGCTTACCACGGCTTGCATAGCGACGCGGAGACATTCCATAAGAGCCTCGGCAGTTTCTGGCCCCCTGGTACCCCAAGTTTAGATCTAGGAAAGGTAATGCCTGGTTTCAATTGGGGAGGGAATCATAAGAAGTGCTTGGATCCCGGTAAACTAAAGGGAAGGTCTGGGTCTATTCAAGCGGCAATTAATTTGGAATTCCATACACCTAAAATAAGTAAGTATTAATTATACACAATTATATTTAATTTATAATTTATTGCCATATTAGCCTTGTGGCATAGGCTTATTAAAATTCAGTATATCAATATGTATATTGTATATTATATCTTATATAGCATATTGTACCAGTAGATTGATTATTAATTCTCAACTAATATGTGAGTATGGAAACACATCCAAATCGAAAGCATAGTGCACTGACGTGCAAGAGCCTCGATGTTTATTGTTGATACTATTTAATTTCTTAGTGTATGATAGACTACTGTGTGATACGGCTCCTCACTGTGATTCTGTGTTTGTATTAAGTATAGGAACAGTTGACATTATTAGCTATTTGTCTGACCATAGTCACGGACCCGTAAGCTAGCTAAAGCTAATCCAGTCTAGTATTTATCAGAGGTGGTTGGTATGTACCAGTAATCCGATAATTACAGAATCCCTAATAAAACAGATCAGGCGCAGATCTAGACTCAAATCTTAAAATGAGTCAATGGAGTCATTGCTAAATTCTTTCCACAACACAATATTGAATATAATGTAAAAATATAGATAGGATTTTCTACGATAATTCAATAGATAGTAGTTTTTGTCTACTAATATTATATTGATATTGATTTATTTTACAGAATACATAGAAGTAAAAATTGAAGGTCTGAATGGGCAGCTACCAAATCTGGATCTTGTCAATTTGGTCCATAAGCTGTGCGTGAAGTCTGGCATACATCACTCGTATAGAAACAGGTAGGTTCTTAAGTAATTAAAGTATAATCTAGCTTTTGGCAAAAGTTGCGGCGTGAACGATCCAACCTAGCATTTTGGCTGGCCTTTGGTGCCAGCTCAAAATGGTGATTACTGGCGCTTAATAATAAGATGCATAGAATGTAAAACCAATTATGTTTAATTAAATAAGAATAACGCTGCCAATGTATTCCTTGCTATTATATACTAACTATTTTAGGTGTCGATTCGCCCTTTATCCGACGGGGTCGTTACGCACTCAAATTAGTTTGATGTGTGCGAATCAACAAGCTATTTTCCATTATTCTTTTGTGTACTAATTTTATATGTATGCCTCTACGCAGGGTACAATGTATTCCTTGCTATATTATAATATAATCTGCAAATATTGTTGGCGTCCGCTTAAGGACCACTGCTTACAAGTTAATTTTGTAAAAAGTGCGCGTCACACATTGATTGATATTGGTTATTTATCAATATGAACAGTAAGATATACTTTCTGGGTACATACGCAGAAGGTATATGTATAAAAACACATGTTTTTTCATGGATGTGTATTTAATAAATAGAGAATGCAGATTATTAATTTGCAAATTAGATAACTGTGAACCGACAGCTTTCGTAGAATGTAACATTAAATGTCTGAGAGTTCTCCATAATGTTCTCGAAAATATGTTTATGGCGCTGATAGACTTGAGCATTAACTTGTAACAGAACATCGAGCCTTCGCCGTTTTTTAATTGTCGAACCGAACATCGAACAGAGCGAAGCATAGAGCCAAACATCGCTACGAACATTTTTACGAACATTAGCGAACGATGTAATTTTGAAGCAATTACTGTCCTTTCGCTAGAATGATGGCTAGAACGCTCGCTAGTTTGCTCCCTTTTATTTATCTGTAATGCATCTTTCGCTAGAATGTGTATAAACACACACCATACTTTATTAAAAACGCTTTACTTCCATATTGACATTATTTTTTTATAAATTTGAGATGTAGAGGTTCTTAATAAGTTTTTGGTATCGGTGTCCAATCCTGTCTTTACTAATATTATAAAGCTGAAGTGTTTGTTTGTTTGAACGCGCTAATCTCAGGAAATACTGGCTCGAATAGAAAAATTATTTTAGTGTTGGATAGCCCATTTATCGAGGAAGGCTATAGGCTATATAACATCACGCTACCACCCACGGGAGCGGCGTAGTAACAATAAACGCGAGTGAAACCGCGGGCACATCTAGTATGCTATAATGTTAGTTGAAGATAAGTGCGCAGTATGAATTTATTAATTTCTGGTGTCCATCTTTTGCGCGTTAAAGAAGCATTGACATCCTGCACAACACTGTTCGACGTACTAGTGGTAGACGATGTAGTTTTGCTTCTACTCATATATGAAGGTCGACTTGTAGTGACAAGTGAATGCTCAAGTCAATCAGCACCTTAGAGTACGTTTTCGACCAAGCGGACGTCGCCGTAGTGCGTCGGAGCGCATTTCACACCGTGCTAAAGGAAATTCAGGCTTCTACACAATAATTAAGTTTCATATTTGCATGGAATATACACTGTTTGAATCTCGGTTAGATTCGCGCGTATGCGGCGGCAGCTGGCCGAATGTGCGCGTATACCGCGGCAGCCGGTCGGCTGTCGTCGCGTCCGCTCGGTTCCGCTCAGCAGCTTTCTTCTTTTCGTCACAAAAGTCATTAGTCGCTGAGAGCATGCTAGCGGATACATGAGCACACGAGCGTTTGCACCGAGGTTCCAGCAGATTGTAGCCGTCGGGCGGACGCGGTCGGCTACCGGCGTATGCTCGCGCATGCACTGCGAAGCGCTGCGCTGCGCTCCGGCGCCGTTCGCTTGGTGTAAATCGTACGATTTACACCAAGCGAACGTAAGTCTACCAACTCGCACTGAGTCAGCGTGGTGGACTTTGACCTAACCTTCTCACACTGAGAAGAGCCCCGTGCCCAGTAGTGGGACAGTTTGATATAGTGCTGATGTGTTATTATGTAAATTGTATTTCATTTCAGTTTTTCGTGGATTCGTAGCCGCAACAAAATGGAGGAATGGATGTACGGTATCTGGACGATGCTTGACATGGTCATAGCACAGATAGATGGGGTAAGTTATCACCTGTGTACCTACTAGGAGTAGCATCTGGCTCCGTTAGGGTGGATCAACCAATCGATTAATAAAGCACTCATTTAAGACTGCGCCGAGCGTAAGACAGGGTTGGACTAAATGACAGAGCTCGATATTCAAATCAGCGCGCGGCCGCCATAGTAAAATTGTACGGAGGATTTGAAGTGCTTTTTTGATAAATATGTTTCTTTATTGTCAAACAATAACTTAAATATTTGGGACGGACAAATTGTAATATAACTATTTATGTTTCGTTTAAGCTGTAGCATAGGATATAATCTAAAAATCACGTAACACGAGCTTACGTTTTTGCATTTTTCGTGCAAATTTACGTAATTTTGTAAGCGAAAATATTAATTATTTTAAGTTTTTTACACGGAGTACCTAATTGTAAACACTTTCATTGTTATGGTAAATGTATTGTGGAGGAACAGGGTGTGAAGTCCCGCCAACACAAAGGGAGGATCCTCAGACCAGGCTGGTTGATCGTGCCTGGTGGGCCGCGGCCCGACGGTTGATGTCGGGAGCTTGTATATACTCAGTCGCTGTGTAAACTTCACTTGTGCGATGCAGAATAGTATGACGTCATGTGAAGTGTGATTGTATCGCCATCTGTTGAATGTAGGCTGAACTTCTTCGTCTGTGTGGAGTCGCCACAGTATATTTTATATTAATTTGCATTAAACAAAAAGTGTTCATTTTATCACCTTAACTGTGACCATCTGTTTTGGCATATTTCGCTCGGCGCAGTCTTAGGCTTTAATGTGGTTGTGTTGTGTGTTACATATTATATGAAGAACAACAAAGACTCGGAACAACTATAATATATGTTCCGAGTCTGGGTGTCCTTTGAGTCCGTTGTTTTAATGTTTGTAAAGTTCCTCGCGGTACAGGAATTGTTCTAAGTGCGAGAATTGTCGCTCCTAAGCGAACAAAAAAATAACCCATAATTCTTCTTCTTTTGAAATCAAAACTACTTAATACAAATTTTGTCGCATCGCGTTGTTTATTATTAAACATATTTATTACATAACTAGATTTTGCCCGCAGTTTCAGCCGCGTAAGTCCCGTTGCCGTTGGAATATCGGGATAAAAAGTAGCCTATGTGTGAATTCAGATCTCCAGCTATCCATCTATATACCAAGTTTCATCGCAATCGGTTCAGTAAATTGTACGTGAAAGAGTAACAAACATCCTCACAAACTTTCACATTTATAATATTAGTATAGATTTTAAATTATAACACTACTATTATTGAACTTTACTACAATTTAAGTTATTTAAATTAATTAAAACTATTTCTATTTAATTTTACACTCTTCTTCGACATTTCGGTTGCTTCACAGCTGCCATGGTCACGAGGAAACCTACTTCTTCTTTTGTTAGGTTTTTTCATCTTTTTCCAGGTGCCAGATGGCAATCACGGGCTCTTCCATCGCTTCGGCATCGAAGCCGTGACCCTTGAGGGTCGCGATGCCAACGAAGAAGGCGGCCCCGCGCTCCGAGCGCATGCGCTTTCCACCGCATCATTCTACAGACTGGGCATAGCCCTTGAGAGCATCCTCAGATCTCTGAACAACTTGCTCGAGAGATTCCATCAGAGCTACTTCTTTTATCTGCTAGCTGCTACTAACAGGTTCATTTCTATAGGTAAGCATGTTCATAAATGTACCTCACAACTGTTTTCCAGAGGGGAAGGCATAGCCCATTCACTTTTTTACGATCATTGCTTTTATTAGTCTTAGGTACAAGCGGTCGCCTAGTGGTCGAAATTCGACATTAATTGATATAAATTTTAAGTTTGATAGTTATTAAGATTTTCCTGTCTAGAACTATACCCTTATAATCACATTTAATTTAGATTTCGATCTTCTTCCTAGCCTTTATTATTCCCTAGTCACTTGGGATCGGCTTTTCTGGTCTAACTGGATTTGACTAGATATCAGTTTTTACACGGAGCGGCTGCCATCTGACCTCCGCAACTCGAGGGATAACGATACCCTAAGGCTAGATCAGTGTCAGGATATTTATTATAGGGCACTGACTTTCCAATAACGGCTGCCATAGATGTTCATGGCAGCCGGGACCGACGGCTTAACGTGCTCTCCGATTTCGATCTATACAGGTTAATCTATATATAAAAATCAATGCCACTTTTCGTTGTAATTAAACTCCTCCTAAACGGCTGGACCGATTTGAACGAATTTTTTTGTATGTGTTCAAGTGGATTCGAGAATGGTTTAGATATGGCTTTTTTTTAATTTTTTTTCGCCTGTCCAGGACAACGTCTGTCGGGACAGCTAGTTTACCTATATTTTTCAAACAAATTATTATTTACTTAACTATACTCTTTAATTGACGATATTCCTTGCTACTTTGTTTTCTTTCTTCTTTATTACAATAAATACGTATCTTATCTTATCTTATCTTGTGTAGGGGCTAGTCAGTACAGACCGGCGACACTTTGATCCAGGGGGATATTTTGTATCGACTTCCCCAATAACGACTGCCATAGATGTTCATGGCAGTCGGGACCGACGGCTTAACGTGCTCTCCGAGGCACGGAGCAGGCGATAATTGTCTATCAATACGTACATCATTTGAAAAGTCATATAAGTAACTTCCGAAAGTCAGAGGTGCGCGACGTGGGTTCGAACCCGAGACTCTCTGCATTGCAGTCTGTTAGTCTCCTCACTGAGCTATCCCTGCTGCGTAAATATATAATAATATAAATTATATATATCATTCCAATCCGCCCAAAGTTTGCCCGTAAAATATTGCTGATATATGTCATTATATATTGACATATAGGTACAACCATAGTTACGAAGAATAGTACTACATCAGCCGAACAATGCCGAAATACTCCGAACGCGATTCGATTGCGTGTGTCATATGCATGGTTGTGTGCGTGTAGTGTTTTCCCATTAATTTAATATATTTCTAATGCATAATTTATATAAATATTAGGATTCGCCTGTCCTTCCCCATATAAACTTTAACTGTGCCAAATTTCATAGTCTTCCGTTCGCGTAATTTTTCTAAAACGATAATATACTTCACACTGCACGTTAGTTTGTTTATAATACTCTTGAAAGTTCCTAGTGGACTTGGTCTTACTCTAGAAAGAATAAAGGTTTGTCATAATATTGAGGGGAAGAAAATGCTTAGTGCCAAAAGTGTAGTTTGTAAGTGAGAGAGTATGTGTGCAAGCAATTGGAGGGGAGAAACGGGACGGGAAAGTCTCAGATAAACTATGGCCACACCGGTTAAAAGATGAAGCCTAAATAAAACCATTAAACCTTGTGTTTGCGACTGCTGTAGCTTGGGTACGAATTCCGTGTCGGGTAGAACGTTATTTTTTTTTAAACATTATGCGCCAAATAGTACACACAGCGACACATCAACCTAGACTGTTTGGACTTTGAACTGTTAGAAGTTGAACGCTGCGAATCGTGCGAGAGTGTGCGTTACATTTTTGTTACGCTCTATCCTTACCATTACATCGACACCACTATGCACTGTCCCTTTCCCACAATTCTCTATTTTGTATGTAGCGTGGTTATGCGCATATAGGGTGTCTAACTTGATGTGTAGCCGTGTGTACAAAGGCGGACTTAATGCCAAAGGCATTATCTACCAGTCGACCGAGGTGATGCAGAGATAAAAAGAAGTAGGTGCATACAGCAACGCGAAACTTACATGTAAATAAACTAAATGCTTTTATTAAGAAAATCTCAGTACAGAATCTGAAATTGTGCCCGGTAAACAGCAATACGCTCTTCTTTTATGACGTGAGACTTTAGAACATTATGAAATGTGCGTGTAACGGACCCCTTTGAAGATATCGGTCTTCTTTCTTTTCGTGTGGTTAGTGGCCAACCTGTTGTCAAGAGTTGTTCAAGCCGCCCGTAGGCCTCTGACATGGCTTAACGACTGCTGGCAATTTGGCAACAGCCGGGACCGACTTTTTACGTGCCCTCCGAAGCACGGAGACGCTCAGATGAAATACCACTAAGCGGTCTAAGTCTAAGTCTAAGTCTATAGGTGGGTCTATAGACTGACCGCACTCAACGTTGCTTAACTAATCGTTTACTGATCAGTGAGTGCAACTGGCTATGAGCGCCTCAAGATATCGGTGTGTACGGTATTCTATCGAATTGCGAGCCTCTTAAAGTAATATTTCAGCATCAAAAATGAGGTCGCCGATTTTCTTTCATTTCAGACTAGGAATTGTCCTCTCTCATGATCATCTTACTTACACACTTACATCACAGCAAACGGCTGAGAAATCAATGAATCCAAAAAAGCAATTTCTGGATATCCTTTCATCATAGTGACTTTTAACGTTACAGGTCAATACATGCCTTGTTTGTGCCTCCTATGCGTCGCCATGCTAGTGCGAGCCTTATCGCTATGGGTATCCATACAACAGGATGGAGACAGCGAAACAGACAAACAGACAAAAGAAACGTCAAAAAAAGATGACAAAGAAAAAGATTCCGACTCCGAGGTACCAGGCGACCATGAAACTGAAGAGGTCATCACTAAATCACCGAAGAAAAAGAAACATTCTGACGATGATGTACTAGGAGCTAAGGAAATAGAGAAGGTTAACTCTAAAAAAAATGCTGAAGAATCTAGCATGAGTGTCGTCAATATTGGAGCTAATTATCTTTTAGTACATCTTATTGGGTATGCTGTGATGAATTCGCCTATTATATTTACGCAGTTTGGTGAGTATAAGCATTCAAAATACACCTTATAAGATTCTCCCCAGACTGAATTTTGGTCACAGCGGCTAATCTTAACGGAGACTAGCCTTCTTCGCAGGAGATATTATAGCGCACAAGTATACACGTAAACACAAATGCCCTCTCTGTTCCCTAACTTTCATAGTCCGATGAGACGGTAATCCAACACTAACTTCAAACTTATTTATTTGTGTGATTTTGGGTACTATTTTGATAGTACTTAATCTATTACAATACTTTATGAATCTCCAAAATCTGCCTGGCGGCTTACACATTTTTATTGCAATGTCAGGTGTATCTATAATATTGTCTTCTGTTTACGCGAATGTTATTCATTGAAATTAAACTACTATATACGGATTTTATCGCGTTGTTTATTTATCACTGTATTACAAAATTTTGAAAATATTACTCTACTACTACTATTGATTTTATTTGACTAATTTATAAGCTAATAAAATTATTTAAACTATTAAATCTATTTATTTTTGGTTTACACTTTCCCCGACGTTTCGGGTGCTTTTCAGCAGCCATGGTCACGGGGAGACTAAATTTTGTAATACAGTGATAAATAAACAACGCGATAAAATCCGTATATAGTAGTTTAATTTCAGGTGTATCTATCTTATAATAACATTTAAAGTCAAATGACATGCACGGCAATATAATTATAATTGACAATAAACAATAATTAATAATAAATTACAATATTTAATAGAAAATTACAATAATTAATGATAAGTTACAATAATTAATAATTTATTACTACTAATTACTAACGAAGAGATATTAAGTGCAGTAACCATGGCTTTACGTACTTTACGAGGCATGGGGATGTGTAACACCGCCATCTTCCTAACTCCGGATTGCTACTAAGAATTTCTTGTCCGAAAAGCCAAATAACTTTTTGTTGGCCTGGCCCGGGATTCGAAGTTCGCAGTCATATACGCTACCGCTTATTAGAGCGAAATTAGTAGATCCTCGCTGGTTTCAGCATGAATGGGCCGGATCGACCAGGGTAGTACTACCCTTTCACAGAATACCGGCGTGAAGTAACGGTATTCCTACTGTTGTGTTTCATTCGGTGAATGAGAGTGCCGGAGGCCCAATCAATCTCTTTCTCCCTTTGCTCCTTCTCCTTCCCACTTCCTGTCCTAAAGGGTCGGCAACGCGGAAGTGATGCCTCTGGTGTTGCAGGCGTCCATAGGCTACGGTGACCACTTACCACCAGTATGCTAGTATAAAAATAAGATAATTTAATAATTTTTTGTTTTACAATTCCAGGTGCCCGATATCACTTGCCATCGGAAGTGTCAGTATACTACGGTCTGATCGTAACATCTATCCTGCTTACCCTCATAACGCCGTTCATCCCGCGCCTGGTACGCACGGATCGCATAAGCCACGAGGAGTTGTCTCTAGTGAACATACTGCTCCTCATAGAGCTGGCGACCGTGTGCCTCAGTGTTGGCATGAACAACTTCGCTTTAGGGTTCGTCATCGCCATATTGTATACACCGCTGGCTTTAATCACCAATGTCGTTGCTAAACCACAAAGTAGATTGAGGTAAGTGTCTTCAACCAGTTTATAAATCTGACTAATATTATTATAAACAACGCGACGTCGTCCACATGGAATTCAACAAAAAACATCTAAAATAAAACTAGCCTAAATTACTCTTTGTAACTTCAAGCTATCTGCCAGTGTAATTCCCTTCGGTCCAGCCGTTGCAGAGATTAGCCGGAACAAACAGACAGATAGAGAGACAAAAAAATTAAAATAAATTTATCGTAATAACGTTTTTCGTTTCATATCAATTTAGTAAAAACTGTTATTTTGATATTACAAACAGAACTTCAATTTTATTTATTTTTTATCGATGTGAGTTTGTTTGTTACGCTTTTATGCCTTAACTACTTGACCAATCATCATTAAATTATAACGTCATTAGATTCGCTTTGAGAATATTAATAACATATTCAAATCTCTGGTCAAGTGCGAGTCGGACTCGCGCAAAGCTAGTGTTGTACCTTAAAAGCGTTTAGCGCTATGTGGCTTGTTTCTATCTCTCCCCTTAAAAGACTAAGGTAAATTGTTTTATTATAAATGGGAATGTGAGTTTATTTGTTTGTTACGCTTTCACGCCTTAACTACACGACCGATATTCATGAAATTTCGTATACAAATTGTCAGGAGTAAAGAAAAGGACATAGGAAGATACCTTTCATCCAGAAAGAAAGTAGAGAGGGGTTGAAATTTATTGACAAATCTACTTTATAGCGAAGCAGGCAAAATCTAGTAAAATATAAAAACTAGCTTTACCCCGCAGCTTTGCACGCGTAAAATGAGGTTAGGTTATGTTAACAATACTTTTTGTCACATAAAATATAGCCTATGCTACTCGGTGATGATATAGGTTTCTAATAATGAAATAATTTTAAAAATCGGTTGATTAGTTTTTGAGTTACATCCTTACAAACGAACAAAAAATCTAATTAAAATTAATCACTTTATACGGATTTTGTCGCGTTGTTTATTTTACTTTATAACACTGTTATTATATAATTTTGAAAACTCTAACACAGATGTCACTTCAGAACGTTGGGACAACTACCATCTTAGTCTCCCCGTAAACATGGCTGCTGTAAAGCAACCGAAACATCGGGGCAAAGTGTAAACTTAAATATAAATAGTTTTAATTAAAAATATATAGCTTAAATAATAGTAAATTTCAATAATAGTAGTGTTAGAGTTTCCAAAATTATATAATAACAGTGTTTTAAAGTAAAATAAGCAACGCAACAAAATCCGTATGCAAGTGTTTAATTTTAATGTATAACATTCGCGTAAACATAAGACAATATTATGTAAATAAATCTAATCTTTCCTCTTCCTCATTACGAAAAGTGCAAAAACTAAATTAAAGCTAATTTTGAGAAAAACGCGTTTAAAGATTTTATTTTTGATTTTGTTTATATCTCCATCACTGTACATGATATCGACTTGATGCATGCATGATAGATAAAAATGTGGAGAATATTATGTAGCACATAATGTTTGTAAATAAATTTATTCCCGCTTTAAAACACAATAAATTTACTTATGTTTAGTATTATTAATATGTTGAAAGAATGTTTACTAGCGATAACCGCAATATGCTACTTAGGCGAATGGTTACTATTGATTCCGGGCGCGGTCACTTGTTACTTAGTAACGAAATTGATGATCTGGTAACAAACAGCTATGAATGTAAAAATGTTGTTAACATTTAACGTATAACTAGTAAATGAAGATTATAAATGACGAAATATTCTAATTATAAATGCAATAACTATAATTATTGCAGATTCAGTTATTAAAATTACTTAATAATGTTAATAAGGTTTCTTAACATATCTGCCTACACTTATGCATGGAAGTCAAAGTTGGATATGGCAAAAGAAGCATGAGAACAGAATAAATGTTGTAGAAATGAGAGCGCTGAAAAATATATGTGGCGTGACTCTGAAAGATAGAATAAGGAATAGTGTGATTAGAGAGAGATGCGGCATAAAAGTGGATATGGTGACGAGAATAGAAAAGGGTATGTGAAGCTGTTTTGGGCATGTAGAAAGAATGAACGAGACTAACTAAGATTGACTAAGAAAGTTTATAAGGCTAGTGTGAATGGAACAGTCGCAAGGGGAAGACCTAGGCGAACGTTTCTTGATCAGATCGGAGACGTTCTGGATAAAGGACAGGTTAAGAGCACCTTAAACCGGCGAGCGTGTATGAGGAATGTTATCAAAGTGAATGAAACCAGAGAAGTGGGAAATCCGTAGTCTCTGCCTACCCCTCTGGGAAACAGGCGTGAATCTATGTTTGTATGTATGTAACTTATCTGCAATAACTAAAACTTATTGCACTTATAACTAGAAACGGAAGATTAGAAATAAGGAAATATTCTAATTAAAAATGTAATAATTATACATATTGCAGATACAGTTATAAAAAAATACTTAATAGGGTAACTAACTTACACCTATCTATAGTTATGTTAGTCTTGATAAGTAAATCATAAAACACGAATCTAGATATCTCTGTTACGGGTCGCGACCGCATGCGAAAGTGATTCGCGCGGTCCCGTCGATAACGGTTACGTCGAGGAACACCGTGGTAGGTTTAGTCGGTATTCCGGGAGGTACATTACTAGAATTTTATTCCATCTTTCTCTTTTACCCCGGCGAGTCCGACATAACCCCTCCGCCCGCCCCCGCGGAGGGGTATGCGTCAATGCATTCCACAACGTAGAAAAAGGAGATATTCCTGTTATGCTTAGCATTAATCCGTCTCCGTTATAGATACGTAAAAACTGTCCAAAGAGAATATATAGATCTCGTTCTGCTGATTCCGAATATGTACTTAACCAGGCTTAAAACTCGAGATTTTGCTCTTTTCGTAAGGACAGCAGATTAGTATAGATAGTTAAATTGTCTGTTATTTTTGCAGTGCCACAATGCTGATTATGAAACGCGCGGTATGTCTGTTAGTCCATCCGTTGGCAGCGGTGACGCTGATCGTGACAGCGTTTGGTTGGCTACTGTTCCCAGAAGATAAGTTCTTCCCGATGCTAGAACGCGGAAGAGACGCCGCCATGCAAGCTACTATGTTCTCGATTGTCGATTCTATGGTACGTATATGTATATATTAGCTGACCCGATAATCGTGGTCCTGTCAATCTGTACAAAAGTACATTTTATATAAAATTACCGTTTAAATTTTCGACATCTCCCGCGGATTTTCTCAAATTTTCGAATCTTGTCCTGACCGTTACAAATACAACAAATAACGAGATGGGTGTAAAAACCCAGGATTCATTCTCTTCGTCTTAAATGTAAAAGTAATGATCCCTATATCTCGAGGGTATTTTGACCCACAGGGCCCATATTCAAACTCGACCGAGGTGTCTTAAATGTAAAAGTAATGAAAAGAAATGACCCCTATATCTCGGGGGTCTTTTGACCTACAGAGCCCATATTCAAATTCGACCGAGATATGACCCCAAGGTGTCACACAAAGTTACAAGTCAATCGGTCCAGTGGTTCCGGAGTTACGCTTGTCACTAACAGACAGACACATAGACCCACATAGTGTTTTCATTAACCTCTTCGAAGAAGACTCAGAGGTTAATAAACAGCCAAATCGTTAGAGCCGTTCTTAAGTGATGCTCCGTCATACATGTGCCCATTGATTTTTATTAATATAGATATATTTTATTTTTAATTCCTGTGTCGCCGGGGGCTTTGCAAACATTAACAACGGACACAAAGGACACCCAGAATCGGGTCAACCATTTGTGGATCACACAAATCTTTGTCCCGTGTGGGATTCGAACCCACAACATTCGGCGCAAAGGCAGTGGCAAGGCGATCACTTAAATCATTACGGCATTCGTGCAGACACATATGCTTGTTTGCATATTGACTGATTGTGAAAACGCTGAGTGCCAATAGTAAAGTGTGTATGCGAGAGAGTATGTGTGCAAGTGAGAGGACGAACGTCTCAGAAAGAATATGGCGAGAGCGATGAAAAGGAAAAGACGAAGCAATTGGCGGCCTCGGTGGCGTAGTAGTTAGTGTAACCGACTGCCACGCCTGAGGTCGAGGGTTCGATTCCCGCACAAGTCAAACATTTGTGTGCATGAACATGAATGTTTGTCGTGGTCTAGGTGTTTCTATGTATAATATGTATGTATTTACAAAAAGAAGTATATATGTATGTTTATCCATTGTCTAGTACCCATAGTACAAGCTCTGCTTAGTTTGGGCTAGATGGTGTTGTGTGTGTGTGGTAGAATATTATAATTGAAAATAAAACATTTTAATGGCTACAAACTGCCTCAGTGGTACCGTGGAAGTATATGTGATTGTTGTGTACGAGATCGGGTCGGGTTCGATTTCTGCGTCGGGTAAAATGTTATTAGTCGTGAAACTCTCAAAAGTGGTAGTCTTTGGCAGTTCTATGAGGTCCAGAAATTGTATAATCAAACTACTATATACGGATTTTATTTGAAAACACTTCGTTTATATAATTTTGGAAACTTCTAAACTACTAAACGATTTAAATTTATAAACTACTAGCTTTTGCACGTGGCTCCGCCCGCGTGGTACCTGCATCAATAAAAAGTAGCCTATGTCCTTTCTCAGCTTTTAATCTACCTCTGTAACAAATTTCCTTCATATCGGTTGAGTGGTTTAGATATAAATAAATAGGTAACAGATAGACAGACAGGATTACTTTCGATTTTAAAATATTACTAAGGATTTAGATTTACACTTTTGCCGACATTTTGGTTGCTTTTTACCAGCCATGGTCACAGGGAGACTAAGATGGAAGTTGTTTCAGTGTGTTGAATTGTACTTATTTCAAAGTAACCGAACATCATTTTATTATTAGTTCCTATTTACGCAGAAAGCTCAAAGTATGATAACGCCTAGTTGTATTATGCTTCTTTTTGACTTTGACTATCTGAATCACTGGCTTTTAAGCTACATTCTAACTATCTTCTCTATTGAAATTTGGATGTTTCTTAATTTAATAGTAACTGTAATTTAATAGTTTTCAAATTATATTACAAACTAGCTGTCCCGACAAAGGTTGCCCTGTAAAGGCGAAAAAAAACAACAATTCTAAACCCTCCCCGAATCCACTTGAACACACACAAAAAAATTCATTCAAATCGGTCCAGCCGTTTAGGAGGAGTTCACTGTCAATACACGTACAGAAGAATTATATATATAACAAATAGTATGGCCCTGCGGCTTCACTCGCTTAAAAGTGGCCATAGATTGTGAGAAGGAACACCATGGTAGGTTAAGTCGGTATTACCGGGATATCTCCATCTTTTTCCGGGCGAGTGAAAGAGGTGTTATGTAAAAAAGGTTACGTTATATTATACTCCATTTGGTTAGGTACTTAACTAAACAATTAGGTATATAAGCCTCTTACAGTAGTTTTATTGTTTAATATGTGTTTGTGTAAAAAATCACATCAAGATTGTTTTCCTTTAGTTAAATACCTAACCAAATGGAGCATAGTAACAATACTTTAAAAAAATATGAAGTATAGCCAATGTTACTCGGCGATAATAGCTTTCTAATATTGAAAGCATTTTTAAAATCGGTTGAGTAGTTATTGAGTTAAATCCTTACAAACAAACAAACAAACAAGAAATATAAAAAAATATGAAGTATAGCCAATGTTACTCGGCGATAATATAGCTTTCTAATATTGAAA
This sequence comes from Catocala nupta, assembly GCA_963675205.1. Lineage (NCBI taxonomy): Eukaryota > Metazoa > Arthropoda > Insecta > Lepidoptera > Erebidae > Catocala > Catocala nupta. Next base: position 3,633,396 of record OY776101.1, on the reverse strand, counting down.
GCATTTTTAAAATCGGTTGTGTAGTTATTGAGTTAAATCCTTACAAACAAACAAACAAGAAATCAAATCTTTCCTCTTTATAATATAAGCATAGATAAAAATGTATTTTCAAATAATCCACAATAAAATTCGCATAGACTACTAATTTCAATGTATAACATTTGAGACACGTAATAGATTATTATACAGAAATTTTGTTTTACAGGTATACGGGAACTGGCTGTTCAACCTCGCGGCATCAGTGATTTTGCCAATATGGATTATCTTTTGGCAAATATTATGTATTAAAGTAGATGCACCGGCGTAAACTAGTCGTTATTATGTGTTAAATAATTAATTAATACCTATGTTAAATATATTATTGAAACTACAAAATCGAGGGTTTATTTGTGTATATAGTAATTCACTTCTTATCATAATACTTAGAATTCCATTCGAATTAAGGTACCATTTATTTATTACGTAAGATGGTTTACAGGGTTGACCAAGTCTTATTTTTCTTACAAGATATGTGGTTATTTAATTATTTGATAAAGTAAGCTTACAAGACAATGTATTGTGTGTTGTATGATTGTGAGGAAGACATTAAGGTTGTTAATGACAAGGTCTTTTATTTGAAAAATCAACTTGCTGAACTCCACATTGAGCACATGGACATTCTGGATCAGCGGGATAGACTCCAGGAAGAAGTTAATTCCTTAAACACTTGCAATCAGACCTATTCATGTACTTTAAGTCGCATAACAGAATTAGAACTTAGCTTAAGTGAGGCTCAAATAAAAATTATTTCATTACAAAATTACATACAGACATTGAATAGTAGTGCGACCCAGACCCTTTACTCAGATGTTTTAGGTAACAGGCACAACTTACAAAATAAGAACTATAATAAGCAATGTAAAATTAATATTAATAGCCATAAAAAAATTAGGAAATACTTAAAACTACATAAACTAATAAGAAACCTAGATTCTAAGCTTAAAAAACACAACAAAATTCAAGTATTGACCCAAACAAACCAGGAAATGATCATAGAGCGTAGGGAGTTATTGTCAGATCTAGATAATTACAGTGAACAATTAGCTATAGGTAAATTACAGTATGACCAGCACACACAAGATCTCGAAAAAGAAATAGATGAAGTAGTCTCAACATTAAATATGACAAAGAAGTCTGTGATTATATGTATAAGGAAGTATGATGAGATTGCTCGAGTAGGCAAAGAGAACTTGGAACAAGTCTTAGCTTTAAGTAGCGGTAGTATCTGTCCAAATAGTTTAACATCAAACTCAAATATTTGTCAGTCTCAAGCAATCAAACATGAATCTAGAATATGCAGTCCAGTCTCTGATCAGATAGGTAGTGCTTTGTCAGTGGTAAATAGTAATATTGAAAAGGTATATATTTTCTCTGATCATTTAGGTATAGGTTTTGGTAGCTTAATTAAAAGTCACATAAAACAGCAGATTATTAACTTCTGTTTCCCTAATATGACTTTCTCCAAACTTATTCATAAACTAAATTCAGCTAGTTTAGATATTAACTCCACAATTATATTTCTATATGGGGATAGCTTATTAGTCACAAAAAAGGATATTATCAATCTGACAGAGGTAATGCTGTCAATACAAAATAAATTAGGATGTAAATTTATAACATGTGCATTACCTTACTCAAATAGATTTAATTATCATGAAAATAAATATATCCATGACATGAATTTATGTATGTATAATCTGACATGTCAATATAAGGACATTTTATTTTTTGATACTAATATATTTATTAGTAATTTTATTTTGACAAAAGATAATATGTATCTTTCATTATATTACAAACGACAACTTGCTAAATTATTAGCATATAATATACAAAATGACACAGGTACCTGTAGGGTATCCATGAATTTAATTTCTGTAAATAACTCTATTTCAATCAATTCTTCTATTATAAATAATGACAAAGCTGATTTAAACTTAAGGTTGGGACAAAGGATAGAGGTTATCAATTGAGTGTTGCTCACCAAAACATACAAGGACTATCCGGCAAAGATTTAGAGTTAAGTTTATTTCTAGAGACCCACAATGTTCAAGTTATGTGTATAACAGAACATTGGCTCAAAAGCTATGAAGTAAGTTTTTTATATAGTATGAATTATATGGTACATAGCGCCTTTTCAAGAACACAAGCCATTCACGGTGGTTCTTTAATACTTGTTGCAAACACAATAACTTGCAGGGAACGTAAAGACATAACTTGTCTGTCTATAGAGCGTACCATAGAACTGTCCTGTGTTGAGCTTGAATGGTATATAATTATTTGTGTATATCGCCCCCCATTGAGTAACTTTAATCTGTTTGAATCAGTGATGGAAGATGTAATTACTAAAATCAGAACTAGTAGGAAATACATATTAGTATGCGGTGATTTTAATATTAATATACTAGATGGCTCTTCCTTGGCTAATAGACTTATAAACTTATTTAAATCATTTAATTTAACGAATTTGTTTTTGGAACCAACAAGAATAACTGCCACGTCTTCCACTTGTTTAGATAACATTTTCAGTGATTGTAACGCTTTATACAAATTAGTTACCACTGACTTAACTTCAGATCACTGTGGACAATTAGCAATGTTTCCAAACATTAATAATAATAATATTAAACAAAAGATACTTGTTAGGCCTTTAACAAATAATCGCTTCAAACATTTTAGAAATAAAATTTCATGTAATATGTACTCTAATATAAGGGAAGATAAATCGCCTAATAAGGAGTATGACAGCTTTTTTGGTATTGTTAAGAAAGAATTTGATAATACGTTTAGGTTTAAAGTAAAAGTTATTAAAGGAACTAGGTCATTTAACGAATGGGCAACCGTAGGTATTTATAAGAGCAGAGTGAAAATGTATGAGTTATATAGTATGAAGAAATATAATTTTGATCCTACTTTTACAGAATATGTTAAGAATTACTCCAAAATTTTTAAAAAGGTATGCATATTAGCTAAGTCCAAGTTCGTCAGTAACAAAATCAAACAGTCCTCTAATAAAGTTAAGGCTACCTGGCGAGCTATTAACGAAGCTAGTGGTAAGATAACTCAAATAGACAATAGTATTAGTCTGATGGATAATAATAAAATGATCAAAAATAATGCCGATGTAGCATACGTGTTCAATAATTTCTTTGCTAGTGTACCGATTACCACCACTAGCGCATTAAATTCTTCATCTATAGACGCAGAGAGGTTATTACATTCCAGCGTAACAAAGTGTAGAGTATTATTTAGATTTGATTATGTTAACGCAACTGATATTATCAACGCTTTTCAATCTCTGGAATCTAAAAATACGGGGGATCTCTGGGGTATCTCCGTTAAGGTCGTAAAAAGTATAATAGATATAGTTGCTCCTTATTTAAGTGGGTTATTTAATAGGTGTGTAGATTCGGGAACTTTACCAGATTTTATGAAAAATAGTAAAATCGTACCTTTATTTAAATCCGGTAGTAAAACTGATCCTAGTAATTTTAGGCCAATATCAATTCTACCAGCTTTTAGCAAAATATTTGAAAAATTAATACTCAAGCAATTACTTAGACATTTTAATTTAAATAGCCTCTTTCATGACAACCAATATGGCTTTACTAAGGGTCGTTCAACAACGGATTCAGGAGTAGCTTTACTCAAACATATATACAGAGCGTGGGAAAACTCACAAAATGCTATTGGTGTTTTTTGCGACCTCTCAAAAGCATTTGACTGCGTCTGTCATGATACGCTCATACGGAAACTAAGGCATTACGGTGTTCAGAGTAATGCACTGGATGTAATTACGTCGTATTTGAATAACAGGATTCAGTGTGTAGATGTCAATGGTACAAAATCAAATAGCTTACCTGTAAAGCTAGGGGTGCCGCAAAGTTCGATTTTAGGCCCATTTTTATTTTTTATTTATATAAACGATTTACCTTTTTATTTGAACAATATTTGTGACGTTGTACTGTTTGCTGACGATACTTCCTTAATATTTAAAGTAAATAGGAATAGGGACCATTTTGACGAAGTAAACAGTGCATTGATTCAAGTAACAAAATGGTTTACTTTAAATAATTTAGTACTGAACCCCAAAAAAACAAAATGTGTTAAATTCATACTGCCTAATGTAAAACATCTTGGTCCTAGCATAACATTGAACGGTGAGGTACTGGAAGCAATAGAATCCACAGTATTCCTGGGCATTACACTTGATTCAAAGTTACAGTGGGGTGCGCAAATATCTTGTCTCTCAGCGAAACTTAGTTGGGCCGCTTACGCCATTAGAAAAGTCCGTGGTTTAACTGACGTTGATACAGCTAGATTAGTTTACTTTAGTTACTTTCACAGCGTTATGTCATATGGAATATTATTATGGGGAAAAGCAGCTGATATACAAAGTATTTTTATAATGCAAAAAAGAGCTGTGCGTGCAATTTATCAATTAGGAACTAGAATCTCGCTCCGAGAAAAATTTAAGAATATAGGTATTTTAACTGTAGCATCACAATATATTTATTTTAATATCATGCATGTCCGTCAAAATATATATTTATACATAAAAATAGTGACATACATAAAATCAATACTAGAAATAAATATAAATTATGTGTTCCATTCTACCGTCTACATAAAGTTCATGGTTCCTTCATGGGTCTTGGTATACATTTTTATAATAAAATCCCGAGTAATATTCTAGAATTACCAGAGAATAAATTTAAAGTTAAAATTAAAACTTGCTTAATTTATAAAGCATATTATAATATAGATGATTATTTAAATGACAAACATCCATGGCACTAATATTTGCATTAGATCACAGGATATTAAATGACCAATACTAACACTTAAGGTTTTTTTTTAATATATGTATATATATATATATATTTTTTTTTTTTTTTGTAATATTACACCTTGCTTAAGCTGGAATTTGCATTGCTGTTACATTCAGTCGTATTTTAATCAAGAAGAATGTGCAATGAAGACAACTCGTGATTATGGACAGTTCCGTTAAGCTTTCTTTTGAGTCTTATTCTGTATTCTGGTTTAGTGGAATTCGATAATTTACTTCTACATTTTATTTAAACAATTAGATTAAACTACGGACTATAATCACGTCTTGTCTTGATTATTTATGTACATGTAAGTGGATGCTCCTATTTACCATACTGCTGCTTTAGAGGCTACCATCAATTTTTATCAAATGCTTGAGTATGTTGAGTAGTAGTTCATGGAGAAATGGTTGCAGCACCTTACAGTTATGATTTGTAAATGAAATATTATTGTACACTTGGCGATTAAAAAGAGTGGCTATGAGTTTCTTGCCCGTTCTTCTCATGAGCCCTACACACCCTAGCTTTGCTAAACGTGGCAGTAAATGTAAATTCACAGGAAAAAATTTACGTGTAACTTTGACATTCATAAGTGTTACCTTGTAACCTAATTTGAATAAATTTATTTTGATTTTGATTTTGATTTTATTAGTCAGTCGAATTTTATATAGATATTGTGATACTTGTCTTTCTCTTTTCAGTTCATTACTTTTAAGCAGTCGGGATTTTTCTTTTTATAATCATAATTTTATTTCAGACTTTTAGTTTTATTAACCGAGTTTTATTTTAATATATAACTAAGTATAGACAATGTCATTCCTGACTTGAATAGATTCATGCTAGAAAATGATACTTCGGGCGTCCCGATATATAATTGGTACGGTTTTTGACGATTTTTGTTAAAACAGTAATATAAACGTGATATGATACATATATTTTTGAAATGGTCTTTTCACGATCTTTCATTTGATACCCATATTGCTAAGGTTAAAGGTTTTTCATTTGCGGGCGCCATTTTGAAAATTTATATGGCCTTTGTCACTACCACAATTCTGAAGAATTCAACGACACCTCATATGTCAAAAACCGTCCAGCCGTTTGGACTCTAGGGCGTGCCAAAGTAATGGACATACATACACACATACATACAAACGCTCGAAAAACATTACCCTCCTACTGACGCAGTCGGATAAAAATCCAGTTACGACGTTCCTTGACAATAAATATTTGTTAGATGTCACCAGCATCAACAAAAATATGGTAACAAAAAGGCAGGTTAAATAATTTATAATACTTTATTTTCAGGCCCTGTACTTTATTTTTTTAGAGATAGTAATTGTTCAAAATAAAGATGGCAACCCTAGCTCGGATGCGTACAGGTATAGATGAATGATTAAAACCAAAGTTTGTTACTACCAAAAATATATAATATAATATCTTCTTATATATAAAATTCTCGTGTCACTATGTTCGTTCCCGTACTCCTGCGAAACGGCTTGACCGATTCTCATGAAATTTTGTGAGCATATTGAGTAGGTCTGAGAATCGGCCAACATCTATTTTTCATACCCCTTAGTGATAAGGGTTGTCCAACCCTAAAATTTTTTTTTAATCTTTTGGTCAAAATATTTTTTTATGGCAAAACAACGTTTGCCGGGACAGCTAGTATAATATATAATAATATTCTATCACATACACACAACACCACTAGACAACAGATAATCATACATATTATATACTAGCTGTGCCCGCGATTTCGCGTGAAAATTTGTATAAAATGTTATATGTTTTAGGACAGAACTTCTGTGTAAACGATGTTAGATGTGGAACCATTGGGGACGTATACATACAGATTTTGGGGATTGCTAACGCGAGACAAAGCGACATAGAGTTGGCCATGAGTAAAACAGCCCGTACTTAGATCTATACCTGTAACGTATAATGTTTGACCTTGCGCTTTATTTATTGTCATTGCATAACATAAACTTACTGGGAAAACGTGCTTAAAACTGAACGGATAATTATTTGGTATGATATATAGAAACACCCAAACCAAGACAAACATCCATCGAACCCGCCACCTCAGGCGTGGCAGTCAGTTCCATTAATCGCCATCGAGGTCGTGATAAATGAATGGCGACTGAGCGATGTGCGCACTTGTATTTGGATACTATTCGAATGCACATCATAAATTTCAATATACTTTATGGCTTGAAGCTGCGATCTCAACGAACCTCGTCCCTTTGACAACTGAGCTATAGTTTGTATGCTACAAAAAAGTAAGTACCCTTTTTGTCTGTACTGGGTCTGTAATCTACATAACGGCTAAATCAATCGTGACGAAACTTTGCAAACAGTGTTTTTCACAGCTGAATACTAAAAATTGTCACGCCTTTTTTAAATTATATCTATAGTCTTACTTGTCAGGCTAAAAATAATATAGATTACCTTGCTGATATCATGGCATATGATTGCGTTAGGTCTCGAGTTCGATTCTCGCGTCTGCCTAAGTGGTATTGTGGGTATTTAATAAAATTATTCGGAAGCGAGGAAGATCGCCACTCGGACACCCACCCCAACTAATGCAATAGAAAAATGTTGACAACACCGAACTCCTCTGACTAGGGACAATCACTTCGTGGGACCCGGACCTACTCCAACTTGCAGTATTCCGCTTCGAATATAAAATATGCGTCGACACGTGTTTCGCCGCAGCGCGAGGCATCTTCAGGACCGTTTGGCACCGAATGTCAGAAACGAATGTGTTTATCTGTTAGGCAATTCTTAGTTGCAGCAGAGGACCTTTAATGAGCCTGATAAAAATAATGGGCTCCCTAACATGGGATGCAGAGCAGCGATAGCTCAGTGGGGAGACCAACAGACTGCAATGCAGAGGGTCTCGGGTTCGAACCCACGTCGCGCACCTCTGACTTTCGGAAGTTATATGACTTTTCGAAATGATGTGCGTATTGATTGACAATTATCGCCTGCTCCGTGCCTCGGAGAGCACGTTAAGCCGTCGGTCCCGACTGCCATGAACATCTATGGCAGTCGTTATTGGGGAAGTCGACACAAAAGATGCCACTGAGTCGAAGTGTCGCCGGTCTGTACTGACTGGCCCCCACACAAGATAAGATAACGTGGGATGTAAAACATAGCTAGCGATATAGGACGAAATCTCTGCTTAACCCTATGCGTACTCCTATACTCCTAGGTGTGTGTCTTTATCTATATCTATAATAATCTATATTTATACTAATCTATATCTATACTTATCTATATCTACTAATCTATATCTATACTAATCTATATATATAATAATCTATATCTATACTAATCTATAACTGTACTAATCTATATCTATAATTATCTATAACTATACTAATCTATATATATAATAATCTTTATCTATACTAATCTATAACTATACTAATCTATATCTATACTGATCTATAGATATACTAATCAGTATCTATACTAATCTATATCTATACTGATCTCTATAATCTCGCTTAGTTTGGGGGAGAAGTATAAGTAGATACGTTTTAATAAAATACAACAACAATGTTCTGGCAGATTCAAAATTGTAATGTGTAACGTGTTTGTATTATCTGAAACAATAATGATATTATTATTATTAATCCACATCTACAGTAATCTATATCTATATTAATATTATAAAGAGTAAACATTTGGTTTTTTGTTTGTTTGTTCGTTTGTAAGGATGGAAATCAAAAACTACTCAACCGATTTTAAAAATTCATTTACCATTAAAAAGCTGTATTACCACCGAGTAACATAGGCTATATTTTATTTTGATAAAGTACTGTTACAAATATAACCGAACCTAACCTACATTTACGCGAGAGAAGCCGCGGACAAAAGCTAATAGATAATGAAAGAGCCAGTAGTAGAGCTGACTCTAGTTAGTAGATAAAAAGATGAAGAGCTATCATTCGAATAATTGCGCCTCAAATATGTTTTCTTTTAACTCACAGCGTATATCAGTTCCATCGTATCAAATATAAATAAAATATAAATGTGTTTAGCATTATGTTTACATAATGCTAAACACATTACACACATATCAAACGCCACTGCTTCCGACATGAATTTGAACGTTCGCATCATCGCTATTTGGTATCGATAAAATTTTATGAAATACTCATATCTGACATACTCCATTCAAATGATTATATTATTATTTTAGTAAAGTTATTGTAAAAGAACTATACAAAATCTTTGATTATATATCCATGATCCTATTTGATTATAATTCTATCAATTCATCAATGCTGTATAATGCTTCATATCACTATACCTACTCACTAAGTCATAAGTTTTAAAATGATTTATGTCTTTGACTATAAAACTGTAAAAAACGAGACTGTACCTATTAACGGGGACTGTACTTATTAAAATTATATTAATTATTAGAAAAATATAATGTTTAACTATTTATAGACGTACCTAAACCCATAGTAATGCCTTTTAGAAATTTTGTCTGTCTGTTTGTGCTCTTGTCTCTCAAAAACCACTATATGTATTTTGAGACGGTTACCACAATTTTGTAGCTTGAGGTTTAACTTATATCTAAGCCATGCCTAGCTTATTACGTTGAATACAACTAGAGATACTGTGCATAGTTTGATTTACATAAATTACGTCGTAAACATCGACGACGACCGAGCACAGCCGCGGGCAAAGCTTAATAAAATTTATTTTAAGACCAAAAAAATACTGAATTTGAATTCGTAGAACAAGTTTTTATATTCAATTATACTTGAGAGCTACAAAAAACTGCAACTCGGTCCGATCTGTGAGTTATGCGATAGTACCATGTTTATATGGCGTACGCTTGTACCTGCGTTGAATATATTATTATTTTTACCGCCAATGCAAAGCAGCGATCATCCATCGTAGTCATAGGAAAATTTCGCGAATAGTCTATAGAAGCAAGTTATTGTTAAACCTTTCTTTTTTAAATATTTTTTTTTTACGTGAGGATATACCTCTTGTGCACCCCTTGCCACAAGATGTGGCGAGAAGGTTATGGCGGGCTCTTCCAAGAATTCGGGTCTACCGACTAAAACCACCACGGTCTGCCAACTCGCTGCTTTGTACGGTGCGCGGTGGGTGGGTCGCTGGAACTGAAACTACATTAGCGACCTACCCAGCAGTGCCCAATGTATACAGGGAAGGTCTGTGAAATAACCTGAGATGAGCCAATGTGCGTTTTTTGATGCCTTATATATGTGGTCAACCTTTACTTGGGACATCACGGTGAGACACCTATCGACCACTAGTCTGACAACGGAATCGAAAATCAGCATGCAGAAACATACTTCTTACCTATAAAATAACCGGTTCTACACGTGACGTAATCGTGCGCGTTGGACGCACGTGCGCTTAAGACGGAAAGCGGTTTTATTTTTATTGCTTGTGCAGACGAGCTAATAGCTCACTAGGTGGTTAGTGGAAACTGCCGCTTGTGGAGTTCGTAAATACGAACACAGCCAAGCTTCAGCCTACCGTGATGGTACTAAAGGAACGTACTACGTGACCTGTTCAGGGAAGGGAGAGGGGAGAAGGACTTCTTCAAAATACCACGCTTGGACGCAGTGGTGGGTCTTAGTATTCGTCATGTATATTATAATAATGGCGAAATCACGCGCTTTTTCGAGCCATATCGAAATTTTTGTTTTCGTTTTTTGTTTTAAAAATACACTGGTCACACTAGGAATAATTTCTGTGTCGCGGTGGACTTTAAAACATTAAAATAACGGACACAAAGAACACCCAGACTCGGCACAAACATTTATGGATCACACAAATTTTTGTTTCGTCTGGGATTCGAACCCACAACACTCGGCGCAGCGGTAGTGGCGAGGCGACCACTGAAACTAGTACGCCATCCGTGCATACAACTTTGTGTCCGTTAATTGTTTCTTTTGTAGTCTCCGCGACATTGTTCATCCCTTGTTTCCTATACTCCATACAAACGACAATGAGTATAATAACATTAATCAATAACTTATAACCTAACTTATTTTTCCCCGCGGTTTCACCCGCGTAAGTCACGTTTCTGTAGGAATATCGGGATAAAAAGTAGCCTATAGGTGAATCCAGTTCTCCAGCTATCTACATACCAAGTTTCATTGCAATCGGTCTAGTAGTTTTTGCGTGAAAGAGTAACGAACATCCATACATACATACAAACTTTCGCGTTTATAATATTAAGTTAGGATATTATTTACAGTCCAAACCCACGACAATAGTGACACAGAACCCAAGCTATAATTTACGGAGTATAGTGCAAACAGTAACTGTTTGTTTCTTATCTTTTTACGGCTAAACGGCTTAACGGATCTTAGGGAAATTTGGCGTGGAGATGGATCTTATCCTGGTGAAGGACATAGCTTACCTTTTATCTTGATTAACCCGTGGGATACACGCAGGCGAAGCCGCAGGCAGAAACAAGTTTTTATAAATACGTAAGTATCATGTAAGTATATATAGTAAGTAAATGACGGCAAGATGCAATTTAAACTGCAAGGAAAATAAACTGGTTTTAAGCACTCGCCTCGTAGCTGAGATGCATCGAGGAATGTTGCGGCTTCCTTCATTACTCGAAAGTATAAATAACTAGATGTTCCCGCGGTTTCACCCGCGTTTTATATTTACTGTGCCGCCCTCGTGGGTCGTAGCGTGATGTTATATAGCCTATAGCCTTCCTAGATAAATAGGGTATCAAACACGAAAAAAATTTTCAATTCGAACCTGTAGTTTCTGAGATTAGCGCGGTCAACCAAACAAACAAACTCTTCAGCGTTATAATATTAGTATAGATGACTGCACGGATGGTGCAGTGACTTAGATGGTCGCCTCGCCACTGCTTCCGCGCTGAGTGTTGTGGGTTCGATGCCGATGATGATGACAAATAATTGTTCCGAGTCTGGGTGTTTTGTATCGGTTGTTTGAATGTATGTAAAGTCTCACATAACACAGAAAAGACAACAAGTGCGGGAGTTGTCTTTTTTAAAATAAAAGTAATTATTGATAGCGGTACCTCGGCGTATAGCTACCGTTAAACATATAACTGTAATAACTACAATATAAAGGGATTAAATATAATGACCACCAAAAATACTAATTACGCAGCAAAATATGCTTACTAAAATATATTATAACGAGCACATATACGCCTTAAATTACTGCATTCCGTCTCGGAAGGATTACGTTATGTTAGGTTCCTTCTTAAACTCACCCAAAAATAGGTGTTTTTTTTTAACCTTTTGAACGCCAACGTTGGTTATACTCGACATGCGCAAGCGTGCCCTGTGCGCCAACGTCGTCTATACTCGACAAAAAACAGGGCACAGAAATATACAAAATAAACATATTAAATCATTACTTTTCTGTATTTTATTGATCTAACTTAAAAATTCAATCCCCAATTATTACTTAATTGTACACAGCAAACAAAATTTGCATATTAGATATGCAAATATTTGATCATAAAAACAATATATTAATATATCGATGTTCGGGCTTGGCGTACAGGACATGGAGCTGGCGTTATGACGTGGCGTTCAAAAGGTTAATACTTAGTGTAATGCTTTGACGCATACCTCTCCGCGGGGCGACAGAGAGGTTATGTCTGGCTCACCGGGAAAAAGGTACCTCGGTAATACCGACTAAAACTACCACGGTGTTCCTCGACATGACCATAGACGGCAGGGCCGCGCGAATCGCTTTCACATGCAATCGCGACCCCGCCGAGGTTTCGGCCCGCCGCGCGCCGTGTAAAATGGCAGGCCGCTACATGATCCTTCCTCTACTATCCCCTTGTGGGGGGACAAAAAACACGACTCAGAGGCGCACGTGGGAACACGCACGCCGCTTCTCGGACCTGGCGCTGATCGGGTGGCGAGCAAGCCCACGCAGCCCACCACCCCCAGGTCAAGCGGGGTTCCGTCAATTTAGTTTGATCTCTTTTAATATATTTTGCTGTGCAATTAGTATTTTTGGTAAACATATTTTGTTGTGCAATTAGTATTTTTTCGCTGGGCAGTTAAATACTACCCCAATATAAATAATACAACAGAAAGTTCTTTGAACGAATTTTATCGCTCTTTATTATATTTACCTACAACTTATCCTAACTCCTAACTATCCTAACTAATATTATAAATGCGAATATGAGTTTGTTTGTTACTTTTTCAGGCCTTAACTACTCGACAGATCATCATGACCATCATAAAAAGCAGACATAAAGAACTGCAACCAGACGGAATAACAATTTGGGTTAAAAATTTTGTACCGTCTGGAATTCGAAGTATTCGAACCCACAACACTCGGTGCAGTGGCAGCGGCGAGACGATCATATAAACCACTACGTCACCCGTGAAATAATATAATTATGAGTACAAACTTCTTCTCCCTAGCCTTTATTATTGCCAAGTCACTTGGAGTCGGCTTTTCTAGTCTAACCGGATATGACTGCATATCAGTTTTTACACGGAGCTGCTGCCACCTGACGTCCGCAACCCGAAGGCTTACGAGACGCTAAGGCTAGACCAGTGTCAGGATATTATAGGGCACTGAATTCCCAATAACGACTGCCATAGATGTTCATGGCAGCCGGGACCGACGGCTTAACGTGCTCTCCGAGGCACGGAGCAGGCGATAATTGTCAATCAATACGCACATAATTTCGAAAAGTCATATATCTTCCGAAAGTCAAAGGTGCGCGACGTGGGTTCGAACCCAAAACCCTCTGCATTGCAGTCTGTTGGTCTCCCCACTGAGCTATCGCTACTATTTTAATGAGTACAAACGTTGTATAATAAACCCAAACACCACTTAGGCTCGGCAAAATCCTTAATCGATTACACAAACTGTTCTGTTTTGTCATCGAACTCATTCTTGTCACAGTGACAGGCATTCATAAGAACAACACCATTGCGCCATCCTTATTATGTTAAGAGAAACCTTTGTACCTACCCCTTATTAATCACATTGCGCACACGCAGGACTGTGCTACATGAAAAAGGAGTGTAGAAAGCTAAATACAATAATAATATCAGCCCTGTCCCACTGCTGAGCACGGGCCTCATCCTAATGTGAGCAGGATTAAGCCATAGTCCACCAAGCTGGCCCAGTGCTGGTTGGCTGCCTTCACATATCTTCGAGAACATTATGGAGAACTCTCAGACATGCAGGTTTCCTCACGATGTATTTTTCCTGTACCATTAAAGCGAACGATAATTAACTATTTAATACGCACATGACTAAACTTCGAAAAGTCAGAGATGCGGCCTTGGGATCGAACTAGGGACCTTTGCATGGCTGTCCAAACGGTCTCCCACTAGGCTATCGCAGCTTATAAGCTAGCAGGAAGCTTAATTTTAATTAATACAAACATTTCGACGTTCACAACACAAATCATCTTTAGATCTGTAACTTTGGCACCAGGAGTACATAAATACGAAGTGGGTCTTTATGACGTCACTATGTTAAGCTCAGGTACAGCTATGGCCAGTAAAATAACAAATCAAAAACAAACTGTATCTAATTTACATATATATCCCATTACTAATATGAATAATACTTTTTTTAAACTTGTATTTATTACTGATTCGCAGCGCGATTAATGTGAATTTCAATAATAGTGGTGTTCATTCTGGTGTCTCGCTATGCTAATTTAAATAACAGCACATTTAATTTTACTTACAGGTTTAATGTTCTATAGTTTATGTGAAGCCTTACATTTAAATTGGTTAAAACGAGACTTAAAAAATGTTGAAAAAGTGTTTAGTTCGCATTCAAAGACATCCTAACTGTCCTTATCCTAATCCTACCTATCCTAGTTTATATCGACAGAATTTACTACAGTCATACGACCTTGTACAGTAAAGATGCTTAACCAATTCACGTATTACAAACACTGCCAAAAAGAAATGTTCGATATTGGCGACAGAGACAAAAACTACTGGACTGGCTGCACAGCTCACCTTAAGGAACTCTAGAAACCCTAATTGTCACATAAACCAGCTTGTATGGCTGCGGTTTCCTACAGGAAGAAGGTACATTCAAGTAAGGTTTCTTGAAATTTGTTTTTACCTTTCTCTTATATCGTCAGAAAATCAACGCCAAGTTATTTGGTTATGATCTTCTGTAAGATGGTACCTCAGTTAGACAAATCCAGCTTTGAAAATTCCATTGTGTCTTTTTTTATATCAATACTAATATTATAGAGAAGAAAGATTTGATTTTATGTTTGTTTGTTTGTAAGGGTTTGACTCAAAAACTATTCAACTGATTGTAAAAAAAATTCTGTTATGGTTAGCTATATTATCACCGAGTAAAATAGGCTGTTTAATTTAAAAAAACGGTTCTCTTTCTAACAAAACCTAGCCTACTTTTAGGCGAAGCCGTGAACAAAAGCTGGTCTTTTTAAAAATAATAGTGCATTGATTAATCCACTACGCACTACACTATTGCAATAGAAAAAGAAATATATCGAACTCCTTTATTGATGGACAACCGCGTCGTAGGATTCGAGCGTATTCCAATTGTAATATTCCGCTTCAAACACAGAATATGCGTCGACATGCAAAACATCATGAGGACCACACAGCGTAAAATATATCTATAGTCAGTTACCAGTTGCTAACTTAGCAGGGAATCAACGATGAGTTATTATGCCCTTTATAGCATTTTGACACTTTAGCTTCTCTTCAAGCCTTTGACCACCACGTCAAAAAAGGAAAAGAGTGCTCTCGGTGCCAAGCTACGATTTCATCCTTGAAATTTTCATGTAGACGTGACCGTGGCGTGCTGGACACATTTTGCTTTGTCATGTATACATGACTGTGGCGGTCAAAAGGTTAAACTCTACTAGGGTCACAGAGAAACGAAGAAGCAAAGAAAATCTAAAATTGAATTCAAATTAATCTACTTTATACTGATTTTCTTGCGTAGTTCATTTGACACTTTTATTAGGTACATAATTTTAAAACTATTACGCTACTACTGTTGGCTTTACTATTATTAACGCTTTTTAAATTATAAATAACAGTAGTAGTGTAATGAAATCCATATAAAGTATATAATTTAATTTCAATGAATAACATTTGCGTAAACGAAAGACAATATTATTTTAAGTTAAAGCTTAGTGTTATAGTTTAGTTCAGACTAGCTGTAATCTGCGAATCCACCCGAGTGGCATTTAAAAAAAACTTTTGGCGTTTTCCTATTTTGTTTCTAAAATAAAAGTAGTTTCACTTTATAACCAGTTATCTGCTAGTAAAAGTCCCGTCTAAATCGGTGCAGTCGTTTTAGAGATTAGCCGGAACAAACAGACAAATAGAAAGACAAAAATTAAAAAATTTCATAATATAAGTATCGTATATACTTTAATGTGTATTTAGTAAAAGGCTGTTATTTTGATATTACAAACAGACACATTAATTTTATTTATTTGTATAGATAAGTTTGTGAGAGCAGAATAGCCGCCGTTGTAAGTTGTGGCAATTTTTTTACTGTGTGTGGCCCGAACACTACTGAAGTGATTCAATTAGTTTCGTGCTGTCCGCGTTCTGTAAAGGTCGTATTAAGTCGGACTGGTCTCGTCTTTAAACCTTAGTACCACAGTATTATTAAGTGCAAAACGAACTGTAATATAAGTGCGTATAACTGTTTAATTAAGCAATTGAAGTGCAATAAAATAATAATAACGTTAAGTGATATGGTCCTCTAATTCCGGGACCGGCTGCTCTCGATCAAAAATCGGCTCTCGGTTCTCGGGTAAATGCTGAGATTTCTCGTCTCGAGTCGAGACTAATCAATTTGAATTTGTTTCGATATTAGTCCCAAGTGTGAATGAATTTACCGTTTTGTCACCTGCTCTGTGATTGGTTGTTTGATATAAACACAAATGCGTTTTAGCGTACTGTTAAATTTTAGTTATAAGCTCATTTTGTTGCACTATTCTGCCGTCATAAATACGTACGTATTTGACAAATGTTTTTTTAAATATGCTGGCATTTGTTCTTTTTTACTGATTCCAAAATTGAAAATGACGTTTTAGAAACGCCTTTTTTATGAAACGGCATAATTGTTGTCTCTAGATATTTACTCAGTATTTCTTAGTAATTCATTAAGTCTCAATACGACTTTGAAATGAATATGAATAATGTTGGAAGCAGCGATAGCCTAGTGGGAAACCGTAGGACTGCCACGCAGAGGTCACGAGTTCGATCCCAAGGCGCGCATCTCTGGCTTTTCAAAGTTATGCGCGCATTAAATAGTTAATTATCGCTCGTTGTAACGGTGAAGGAAAACATCTTGAGGAAACCTGCATGTCTAAGATTTCTCAATAATGTTCTCGAAGATATGTGAAGTCTGCCAATCCGCACTGGGCCAGCGTGGTCGACTATGGCCTAACCCTTCTCACACTACTACTTCTCACACAGAAGAGGGCCGAGCAGTGGGACAGTTTAATACAGGTCTGATATTACTATTATGTTGGAAGTTGGAGGCAAAAACTCCTGGTCCAATTGGATTTTATGTCGCTTCCATTTTAAAACTTTTTGGTTTCTTGTCTTTTGTTCGAATGAAAGCGTCAACAAATCAATGTGCCTGAATAAGTCTGAGGGGCGAACAGAATTGTAATAAATTAATATTTCGCCAGCTGTATTTTAATCATTACGCAATAGAGGAACAGCCTGTTATTCGTATATAAGGTAATTTTCCAGACGCCGCGCTACTACTAAGAATTCTGACTCATATTGTAAATGCAAATGAGAGTTTGTTTGTTTGTTCAGTATTTTACATTTTGAATAGTAGAGCCTCGGTGATTTCAGCATAAATGGGCTGGCTCGACCGGGGAAGGACTACCCTCACACAGAATATCGACGTGAAATAGCAGTATTCCTACTGTTGTGTTTCGATCGGTGAGTGAGAGTACCGGAGGCCCAATCACCTTATTTCCTCCTTCCCTCTCCTTCCCTTCCCACTTCCTTTCCTAAAGGGTCGGCAACGCGCAAGTGATGCCTCTGCTGTTGCAGGCGTCCATAGGCTACGATCACCACTTACCGTCAGGTGAGCCGTAAGCTTGTTTGCCACGTTAGTTGAATAAAAATAAAACGGTTTCATGCCTAAACTACTTAACGATGATGATGATTGAACATGAAATTTGGCATACACGTTGTCAGGGAAACAGAAGGACAAAGAGTATCTTTCATCCAGGAAAAACTACTGTTTCTAATGTAACCTATCCTACATTTACGAGCGAAGCCCCGGACAACATCTAGTTATATTATAAATCCGAATGTGGGTTTGTTTGTTATGCTTTCACGCCTTAACTACTCGACCGATCATCATGAAATTTAGCATACATTTTAGGAGAACAGAATAGGACATAGTACTGTTTCTATCTAACATAACTTACATTTACGGGAAACTATTATCTATAGTTTAATACGTGAAGCAAAAACTTTGTACCCCTTTTTACGAAAATTGCGCGGACAGAGGAGTATGAAATTTGGCACAGTTAAAGTTTATATGGAGAAGGAGGGGCGAATCCTAATATTTTTATAAAATATGCATTAGAAATACATTAAATTAATTAAAAAACACTACACGCACACAACAATGCATTTGACACACGCAGTCGAAGCGCGTTCGTAGTATTTCGGCATTGTTCGTCTGACGTCGTACAATGCTTTGTAACTATGGTTACCTATACTTTATTTAATATGTAATAAAGAAAAACAGAAAACAAGGTAGCAAGCATAGGAATTTTGGTAGAATTTTGACGACTATGCGACCGCTAGTTTAAATAAATCAGCGCTGCGTAATGTAATGTAATGTATTTGAGTTATTTTGTTTTTATAACAACTTAATGTTAATACATAATTTGACTTCCGCAACTTACGATCGCAAATTAAACTACCGAAACGGGTTTAAAAATGATCTGTTTTAGTTTTGCCAAAGCTGCTGAAATGCAAACGAGATACGGACATTAAATAAAAATACTTCATAATGTTTGACCCAATCTACCTAACCGTCCTAACTAATGTTATAAATGAGAATGTGAGTTTGTTTATTATGCTTTTACGCCTTAACGACTGGACAGATCATCATGAAATTTCGCAAACACGTTTTCAGGGGAATAAAAAATGAGATAGGTTACTTTCCATCGATCTTAACCTACGTTTAAGCGAGTGAAGCCGTAGGCAAAATCTAGTATATAATAATATCAGCTCTGTATAAACTGTCCCACTGTTGGGCACAGGCACAAGATTTTGTACTTTTGGGGTTGTGTATTCTTTTTACTGCGATGTGTGGCTGCAATGAAATGAAAATGAAAATTGCCTTTATTTGACCATTAAAAACCAAAAAAATATAATTCGATTACATATATTATCAGCAACCTAGTTCTTCATAGTCAGGCTGTCTGCCGACACAGGCCTCCTGTAGTTCCTTTCATAAACTTCGGTCTGGAGCTAGTCTTCTCCAATTTGGTGTCGGTCACGTTTTTTTAGAAACGTGCTCGACCAGGGAATTTAAGTAGCAGAGATAATTTAAACAATATACTTCGCAATTAGAAGATCTTTATTGCGGTTCTTACAAAATTGGCACGGAAGACACTATAGTTAACAATTACACGTTCTTTAATTCTAGATTTACACAATTACGCGAATTATTTATATACAAAGGTATCAGGGCGTCGTTCTAGAGTAAGGCTTCGTTATGAGATCAGGCAGTAGCTCAGTGGACCACTTAACTTTGATACGGCGGCCGGCAGAAGAGCCCGAATCCTATTTTTTATTGTGGTTCTTCGTTGTTGGTCTCAGATGGCCTTGACAACTTTACGCGGACTGTGGGTGAGCGCAGAAGGCTCCCAATGTTCCCGGATCCAGGCGTGCCCGTGCTTTTATATGCCACCACTGGGGGTGAAATGGGCACTCCCACTCCGACGCGCGCGCAGCCGCTGAGCCGCGACCGGTCCGCGTGACAACCTTTTGTGTTGTGTACTTCGTTGTCTTTGTCTGTTTCTAGGGTATCATTTTGTTACGGTATTTGTCCAATGTTGTTTGGCTACAATTAGTTACCAGCAAAGCACGGTGCAATCGTGCAATACATTGTGTACTAAAGGAGACCGGCGGAGTCCCTTAGTTCGTCAGGCCCATCGCGGACAAGAGTGAAAATTTAATCAAATTACTGCTAAAACATACAAATGATATATGTAAAAAAAAGTATATTAATGGTGGAATTAAAGAGATATTTGAGTTTATATGTATAATTCTAGGTTATAATAATGACATCATTTTGTAGGTACATATTTGTTTATGGTTTATATAATTATAATAAGTAAACCATATATATTTTATAGATAAAAATATTTTAAATATAAATAGTAATATTCGTAAATACTATTTTATAGCTCTTTGATTAGTAACTTGCGTGGGAAAAATGAGGCGCAGCCCGTAGTGACTGTAATTAATATCTTGAGACAACTTACACAAATATCCAATAACAACAAAGCCAGGTTAATCGAAGATGCAGTTTCAGAATCCAAATAAATAGCCAGGTCACAAATAAATCACAGTCGCAAAAATAAGTACTAGTTTATTAACGTTCACTGCGCACGAGTGCAAAGTCAACACGAATGTAACTTGTTGCTATTTGTCACAGCTTTATTGTTCGTTATTGCCATTCCGTTTCTGTTATTGAATATAAGCCTTTTGATCTAACATAAAAATAAAATAATAATAGAAGAAGCGCACGTATAAACATAAAGTCAAACGCCAGTAATTATAGTTAAACATACCTTACTGTGATTGATATTTATTTAAACTATTATGATTGTTCAAACTGACAATCGAGACCATATATTGAATATTAAAAACATTAATTTAAAAATAATAAATGTGTGTCCTTATCTATTTTTAAGGCTGGCAACATTAGAAACTCGAAAAAGCAACTGTTTCCAGTTTTACAGTACGTTTATTACCTTTTTTCGTGATATTTATATCTAAACCATAGATTTCTCTGTTTACAGTAATTAAAAATCAATAAAAATAAGTACTTTTTTTCTGTATACATTTAACTTCTATCCGTTGTTTTTGTGAGGGCCGAAATTCGCCGATGTCCTTTAGCTCGCTGCTTTGCTCGCATTAATATAGATATTCTTAATAAATTTCTATCCCTCGGCAATAGTAATTTTTTTGGTCATATGATAGGACAACGTCTGTACATGCGAAATTGCATGATGAGTGGTTAATGCGTAAAAGTTACTTTGTACGTTACTAACTATACGTTATTAACTTAAACTAAGCTATTTTTACGCGAGCGAGGCCGCGGGCAAAAGCTAGTCTCAATATACATATGTCCTAGTGGGATTCACGCATACGAAGTTGCGAGCTGTAGCTAATTCATACATTGGCCTTGCATTATGCATTTATATCGAGAGGAAAAACACATCGAATAACATGGGTAGGTATATTTTTCTGGCTTGACTATAGCTGACAAGATTGATTAGCATACGACCTTTAATAATAATTATGAGCAAATTTTCCTGTTATAATATGTATTAGAGATTTTAGTACTGTTAATTTGAGTAATAAGCTTTTAGTTACTAATATTCTCTTACGCTTACATGAATTTATTTATTTAATACTTTATGCACAAAATTGTACACACGGCTACACATTAAGTTAGATACCCTATATATGCATAACCACGCTATATACAAAATAGAGAATTGTCGGAAAGGCACAGTGCATAGTGGTGTCGATGTAATGGTAACGACAGAGCGTAACAAAAATATAACGCACTTTCTCTCACGATTCGCAGCGTTCTACTTCTAATAGTTCAAAGTCAAAACAGTCTAGGTTGATGCGTCGCTGTGTGTACAATGGCGGACTTAATGCCACGGGCATTATCTACCAGTCGACCTTAGGGTGATGCAGAGATGAAAAGAAGTAGGTGCATACAATAATATAATATATATAGATAATATTCTATCACATGACACAACACCATCTAGCCCAAACTAAGCAGAGCCTGTACTATGGGTACTAGACAATGGACAAACATACATATACCTATACTTTCTTTATTGTAAATACTTACATGTTATACATAGAAACATCCAGACCAAGACAAACATCCTTGTCCATGCACACAAATGTTTGACTTGTACGGGAATCGAACCCGCGACCTCAGTCGCAGTCGGTTACACTTACAACTACGCCATCGAGGTCATATATGTATATATACATACATATATCTCATAAACTGTTAAGTTATACGGTGTACTTTCAAATGTTATACATACGTATTAAATCGCGGTTAGTTTAGAAACACATTACTTATCGATATTTTAAAATTATTGAGAGGAGAACGGGCAATAGTAATATTGCCCTTGAAAGAGAAATAGGCATAATTTACCATAATATGCATAATGCTCCGAAAACCCACATACATTTTTTTTTATTCTTTTAAGGAAAGCTTACAGTCTAATAACAATTTTAGGTTACTAGTAACTACATAATCAAATTGCCAATAACAAGCCTCCACTGATAGAAACAGATTATCAAAGTATCTCACATAATATAAACATACTATGAACAAGAAATTAAGTTTTAACATACATTAAGGAATATATTTTAGGAATTTTGGTGACACAAAGGTTGCGGGTACATTTCATTTTAAAATCAACTAACTTATTACAATAATATCTATGATTGGATACAGTCTAAGAAATACTAGACGGAGTAATTTAAACCGCTTTTGCGCTCTGTGCATGCATTAGTACAGAATAGGTCTATATCAAGATCTGTAGGCAGTTTATTAAAACTTTGTGCTGCGCACAGAAAAAAGGCGTTCCGTCTATAGTTCGTCGCCGCAAACGGTACATCAAGTACTGGTCTTTTTGTCTTTACCAATATAAACTGATACCGGAAGTCCATGCAAGCCAACCCGTTCTCTTTTACACGTTGGCCTACATTTCATGTCTCCCCGTGACTTTATTATTATATGTAAATGTGCCCGCGGTTTCACCCGGGTGTATAGTTATTGCGCCGTCCCCGTGAGTCGTAGTGTGATGTTATATAACCTATAGCCTTCCTCGATAAATAGGCTATCCAACACTAAAAGGATTTTTCAATTCGAACCAGTAGTTCCTGAGATTAGCGCGTTCTAACAAACAAACAAACTCTTCAGCTTTATAATGTTAGTATAGATTAATGAAATTAAGTATTAAGTAAATATTATGAATCCCACTGTACCTTGTAGCCTACTTGGGTAGGCGTATGGATGTACGTCGGAAAGCGAGCGTGCCTTATACAGCTCCGGTACCATACTGGAGATATGGGAGGCGGCTTCTCCGTCGGCTTCAGCGAGGTTTTCGTTAGCAACTCCCAGAGTTGCGAGTGGTGAGCGGCTTTATTGCTCCGGTACCTATCTGGAGAATAGGTAGTGTCACTTGGGCACGAGGTAGCTCGCTTACGAGAACCGAATCTCTGAGGTTAGGGTGGAAAAAGTCGAGACTTGGGGACAAGACCTGTCTATAACTGGTCCTGGAAGGTGCTCTCCAGCACTGGAAGGTACATCGGCTCCACCTATTATAATCTTGCGGTTGGTGTAGGGGAACGCTATATCATAAACTGGACTAGTCGTAGAGAGAGAGAATGTAACTTGTGAGAGAAATAAAATAAATTATTATTAAAATTATTATATTTATTGATAAAAGAATTACAATAACAATAGCATGGCTTAGACCACTCGCTGAAACGAGTAGGGCTTTTATGCGAGTGGGTTTTCATACCTATACTTCAGCTATATCTTACATATATAATTCTCGTGTCACAATGTTCGTTCCCGTACTCCTCCGAAACGGCTAGACCGATTCTCATGAAATTTTGTGAGCATATTGAGTAGGTCTGAGAATCGGCCAACATTTTTTTTTTTTTTTTTTTTTTCATCTTTTGGTCAAAACATTTTTTTATGGCAAAACAACGTTTGCCGGGACAGCTAGTTAATGTTATAAAGATGAAGAGTTTGTTTGCGTTGAGTACTTTTTGGGTGAACAAAAATTCATGGAACTCGCGTCATCGTCACCGAACGCTTTCCATGAGCTATATATATACTGTGTATATATGTGTACTTTTTGAGTGAAGAAAAAGCGTGAAACTCGCGTCATCGTCATCGCACGCTAGTCACTTAGTTTTCACTTCTATCGGCAGTCCCCAAAGACTGCCACGCATGTTTTTTTATTGCTCGATAGCCTTTTTGTCGAGGAAGGCGATTATAGGCTATATAACATCACGCTACATCTACCGGGGGCGGCGCAGTGACCATAAATGTGAGTGAAACCGCGACCACAGCTAGTGTTAAATAAATTGAAATTACAATGTATACTTATTACAATCTGTGACTACTGTGGAGGAACAGGTTGTGATATCCTTCCAACGCAAAGAGAGGATCCTCCGACCAGGCTGGTTGATTATTCCTCGGTCCGATGACGGTTGATGTCGGGAGCTTGTATATACACTTAGTCGCTGTGTAAATGTTACTTGTGCGATTCAGAATTGTATGATTTCATTTGAGCGCTTATTGTATATAGCGACATCTGTTAGATGTAGGCGGAACTTCTTCGTCTGTGCAGAATCGCCACACTACAATAATTCACAATGACAATACGAATCTATCAATGTTGTTTATGAAGTATGTTTTTAGCGTGTTTTAATATGGCTGTTTGTTACATATTTATTTACTATGACTGGTAAATTCCAATCGAAAAATACCTATTATATAATATTTTCTTATGTTTACGCGAATGTTATACATTGAAATTAAACAAACTATGCGGCTTTTATCGTGTTGTTTATTTTTATAAAACACTAACTTATTACATAATTTTGAAACTTTAAACTACTATTGTTAAACACTTTTACTAGTTACTGTTTACTTCAATTTAAGCTATTTAAATTATACAACTATTTAGATTGAATTTTACACTTTCTCCGACGTTTCGGTTGCTTTTCAGCAGCCATGGTCACGGGTTTAGAAAAATAAACAACGCGATAAAATCAGAATAAAGTTTGTTTAATTTCAAAGTACCTAGTATAGTTAATTCAAAAGAGCTACACGCGTGGTAGAAAAATATTATTGCAATTTGTCGGTACTTGCTACCTCAAGAGTATCTTATGCTAATTATGTGCATAACCTGATGATATTTTAATACTCTATACTACATTTTGCCTGCGGCTTCACTCGCGTAAATGTACGTTAGGTTAGATTAGTATCAGTACTTTTTTCTACCCTATGTCCTTTTCTGTTCCCCCTACTGTACTTATGCGAATTTCATGATTATCGGTCGAGTTTTCAAGGCGTGAAAATGTAACAAACAAACTAACTCACGTTCGCATTTATTATATTAGTTAGGATATTGCATATAGAGTTGGTGAAATGCACTCGTTACCGCCGCCATGCGCCGCCTGTTCGCCGCATGGACCGTACTGCTGTTTGCTGTCTTCTTCTTCTAATTCCTCTCCACTACGGGAGATTGGCAGTCAGCTCCGCAAATGTCTCCCTATCTCTCGCCAAACAGAATAGATCTTCTACCGTTGCGACGCCTGTCCAATCTTTGATGTTCGAGAGCCATGACATTTTGGGCCTTCCGACCGCTCTTTTTCTCTCCACTTTACCCATGATTACTCTTTGGAGCAGTTTGTAGTGCTCATTCCTGAGTATGTGACACAAATATGCCACTTTCCTTTTCTTAATAAAATAAATAATCCAACCATCTTTTTCGTCATTTTCTCGAAAACTATATGTTCTTATAATATAATATGGAAAAGACAAATTCCAGCACCATAAAATTATTATATTATCTGACTGCGCGGATGGCATAGTGGTTTATGCGGTCGCCTCTCCACTGCCACTACCCCGAGTGTTGTGGATTCGAATCCCACACGGGACAAAACTTTGTGTGATCAACGAATGATTGTTTCGGGTCTGGGTGTTCCTCGCATCCGTTGTTCGAATATTTGTGGATGTCCCCACGACACAGAAATTACACCAAGTGTGGCTGTTCTCTTGTAAAAAATAAATACACTATTTTGATATTTCATAAAATTACGCTTTGCAATCTCCTAAAAATTTTCTTTATCAAACGTAACAAACATACAGAGTTACTTTCTTATATTATATATCGCACTAATATGTATAAAGTAAGCGAATACATAAGGTAAACAATAATAAAATTAAAACCATGAAATTAAAACACGTGAGTCAAATTTCTAGTAGTTCATTTCATGTAACGAATTACTATTTGCAAATATATTCTGAGATGGTGCCGTATAGACTTAGTTTTGTGATGTTAAAGTATCTTGCCGGTTTAGTTATTATATATAATAAATACAACACTGTTCCGCTGCTGGGCACTGGCCTCTTCTAAGTGTGAGAGGGGCCTTACTCCACCAAACTGGCCAGGCAGTGGCAAACCTCACATATCTTCAAGAACATTATGGAGAACTCTCAAACATGTAGGTTTCCTCACGATGATTTCCTTTACAGTTAAAGTGTGTCATACTTAACTATTTAATACGCACGATCTTGAGACCTCTGTGTGGTTGTTCAACAGTGGACACCCTAGACTATCGCTGCAATCTTGCTGATTTTCAACTGAAATATTATTATGTAAATTTTGTTTAATTTGATTCAGTCATAATTCGCCTCTGCATTTGACACAAAGTCCAGGGTGTATGCACCCTCATCTGTATAAAACATTTACTAAATATTATTAAGGAATCTAAATTGTTCTATTTCATCATAATTAATTATTAGTTACTTTTTATATGTATAGGTTTGTACAGTCGTATTATATGGCCATTACAATGGCTGAAATAACTTGCAAATATAAGTAGTAAAGTTCAAAAAATTATTTGTCAATGATAAGCAGTTTGTTTCTTGATGGAGTTCTTGCAGGTATCTTCTCATAGGCACAACACTTTGTATAAACCTAGCAACTAAACTAAATGTACCTTTAGTAAACTCACTAAACAATGGGCTTTGACGTTTATGTGTTACTTTGTGACTTATATACTTAACAGATGTTTGACTTTGACTTGACTGTCAATCCACATGTCGACTAACATCTATCCTAATATCATCACTAAATATTATAAAACAAAGTCCCCTGCCACGTCTGTCTGTTCGCGATAAACTCAAAAACTACTGAACGGATTTGCATGCGGTTTTTACCAATAGAAAGAGTGATTCATTCACCTACGCGAAGCCGGGACGGTTCGCTAGTATGTAATAAAGTTTAAAAGATTGTTTATTTTTCGCCCTAATATTTGGAACTACCAGACGGATATGAAAATGATTTTTGCATTTAATAGCCGATACTTTGCAGACAGGCTATATAAAATAACGTAACGAGCCACGTGTGCGGAGCAATAATCATAAAACAGTTAGTTTTTTTATGAAACGATGGCAGCGTGGTTGGTCCAACAGCATAAGTTTACGTCTTATCTGGATTTTCTGCTGCAAAAGGCGATCTACATCACCGGTGCCACGTGTACTCTCCGCGCTTAATACTCTCGTGGAAGCCAACCTAGACTGTGATATTTTGCTGACGACTTGAAAGTAGTCATGATTATATGCAATGCTTTTTGTGAAAAACTATCTTAAATTTATATAATTAGGTTGTAATTGTAATTGTATTATATAGTGTACCAATTTTATTAAATAAAAATTTAAAAGGTTAATGTGCGAGAAATAGTCATGCGAAATGAAGTCCATATTGAGAACAGTTCCAGACCGCTCTGCCGCCGAGTCAGTCTAATTAAAGTGGTCTGGTCATATTAACGTAATTATATAATAATTAGCTATGTATATGGACTGTTCTACTGCTAGGCACGAGCCTCTTCACAGCGTGAGGTGCCATAGTCCACCACGCTGGCCCTGAGCGGGCTAGCAGAGTTCACATATCTTCGTGAAAGTTATAGAGAACTCTCAGACACTTTCCTTCACAATTAAAGCTTGCCATCTTATCTTATGTGGGGGCCATCCCCTTCCTCTACGACTATCCCAGTTTATGATATAGCGTTCCCCTACACCAACCGTTAGGTTATAATAGAGGTGCCGCTGTACCTTCCAGTGCCCGAGAGCACCTTCCGGGACCAGTTATAGACAGGTCTTGTCCCCAAATCCCGACTCTCCACCCTAACCTCAGAGATCCGGTTCTCGTAAGCGAGCTACCTCGTGACCAAGTGACACTACCTATTCTCCAGATAGGTACCGGAGCAATAAAGCCGCTCACTACTCGCAACTCAAGGAGTTGCTAACGATAACCTCGCTGAAGCCGACGGAGAAGCCGCCTCCCATATCTCCAGTATGGTACCGGAGCTGTGTAAGGCACGCTCACTTCCCGACATACATCCGTATGCCTACCCAAATAGGCCTACAAGGCGGGTGTGGCCCGAGTCACTCCAGCTATGACTCTTACTTGCTGAGCAGGCAAGCTCCCGAGATGCGTTGCGGCAGTGAAACCACACTGCCACTTCGCTAAAGGCAACTCCGTGCCTCATGCGACCGACTGGTTCGCACTGGCCGCGTCTGAGTCCGACGCTCGAACGCAACGTGCTTGCCGAGCAAACGAACATGTCGTCCTCAGCGGCCAACCACATCCCCCTGCGAGTCCAACTCCAATGTCAGGCACCGCGCACTCTAGTCAGCGGTCGATAGAACACGCCTTTCGAGGCGCAGTGGGCTTCCTGACCCCGCAGTACCCTGGTCCAAGGGGGGACCCGTAGTTCTCCCCCCGAAACCCTATCTACTCGGGTCCTGAAGATAGGGGCCAGTCGGTACAGACCGGCGACACTTCGATCCAGTGGGATCTTTTGTGTCAACTTCCCCAATAACGACTGCCATAGATGTTCATGGCAGCCGGGACCGACGGCTTAACGTGCTCTTCGAGGCACGGAGCAGGCGACAATTGTCAATTAATACGCACATAATTTCGAAAAGTCACATTACTTCCGTAAGTCAGAGACGTGGGTTCGAACCCGAGACCCTCTGCATTGCAGTCTGTTGGCCTCCCCACTGAGCTATCGCTGCTCTTAAAAAAGCGTGCCATAATTAATTATCTAATACACACATAATTTCTAAGTCAGAAGTGCGCTTTAGAATCAATCTTGAAACTTCTGCGTGGCAGTCCAACGTTCCTCACTAAGCTATCGTTGCTAAAAGTAATATCAATTTAATTCAAATTGTTTCGCAAAGTAACACCTGTGATCGTTAAAGTTACACTGAAAAATATTTATAGCCTTTACGCATTTCAATTCCAAGGTTTTAAATATTGTTTACATTTATTTTATTATTCTATAATTGATCGTCAAAATTTATAACAGCTGTGTCAACATATCGTAATATAGTATTGGGAGTCAGCACGTTTTTGCACTGATTTTATAGATTACTCGTTTGACATTGACTGTGAAACTGTGTCAAAAGTGATATTGTGAAGTAAAGAAGAAAGAAAAATGTCTGTAATAGTTCAAGTCATCGCGACTGCGTTATGTGAGTATACTTATTTTTGTATCGCTAGTATGTACACACAGCGACACATCAACCTAGACTGCTTGGACTTTGAACTATTAGAAGTTGAACGCTGCGAATCGTGCGAGAGAGTGCGTTATATTTTTATTACGTTCTATCCTTACCATTACATCGACACCACTATGCACTGTCCCTTTCCGACAATTCTCTATTTTGTATGTAGCGTAGTTATGCGTATATAGGGTGTCTGACTCGATGTGTAGCCGTGTGTACTACTTTTAATTGTGTTGTTACGTTGACTTAAAGCGACTTGCGATCGAGAGGTCGCGGTTTCAAATCCCATCTATTACACTACTGACGAGAACCCACTCCTTATACAAGCATTTTAGCCTAACTGGAGGGGTTAACAAGAATACCAGTAATTTGAAAGCCAAATTACTATTAAATGACTAAAAAAATTATTTCATTTGGTTTTCCAAATTGCCGTTAGAGGCGCTGTTATAAACATGAAATGCATGTTAAGGCACTTGTGCGGGTTATGTTTGTAAATTACCGATGCAAGTAATACGCGCATGTTACTTGTATGATTAACTCGCGCATATTGATCGCGCAAGTAGCTTGCATACTTGCGTCGTCTTGCAACGAAATATAGCAATGAAAAGTAGTTTTTTTTTTTAATGTAACGATATTTCAATACTTATTTAGTAACAGTAATTGTTACTGGTTAAGCTAATATAATTCAGCATTCACAACAGTAAATATACTTGATTGATTAAAAAGATCTAAAGACATTTCTTATAAGATATCCTATTCTAAATTCCAATAACTTACATGAAATTTTACGCAGAGGAGCATACCTTCCCTTTTTATTTAATTCCAGATAGTTTTCACTGCGAATTCGAAAGTGAGTTTGTAATGATGCCTTACAGAATAGAAATTTATATATTCCAATGAGGTGGGATATTGTTTTAAACCAGTGACTGTCATCGATCAAATATACTTGATCGATATATAGATATATGATAGATATATATATCGGTATATTTGATCGATGGTGACTGTTATTTAATTAATGAATTCCAGATAGTTTTCACTGCGAATTCGAAAGTGAGTTTGTAATTATACCTACCTTACAGAATAGGAATTTGTTCATATTAGATAATATATCGTTACTAGCTGACCCGGCAAACGTTGTTCTGCCATAAAAAAAATGTTTTGACCAAAAAAAATTTTAGAGGTGGACAACCCTTATCACTAAGGAGTATGAAAAATAGATTGTAGCCGATTCTCAGACCTACTAAATATGCATATAAAATTTCATAAAAATCGGTCAAGCTGTTTCGGAGGAGTATGGTAACTAACATTGTTACACGAGAATTTTATATATAAGATTAAACAAGTGACTGTTATTTGAAATATACGTTTGAAGCAAAGAATAATATGTACAGTGTGTTACGTTGCATTATCTAAAAAGGCTTTTAATCGGGTATTATTTTTATAGCAATGTGTGGATACAAAATCATCTTCGAGAACGTTAACTGCACGAATGGCGTAATAGTTTAAGTGATCGCCTCGCCACAGCCAGTGCGCCGAGTGTTGTGGGTTCGAATCCCACACGGGACAAAACTTTGTGTGATCCACAAATGGTTGTTCAAGTCTGGATGTTCTTTGTGTCCGTTGATTGAATGTTTGTAAAGTCAAAAAATTCGTTGTCGATATTAACACGTGTACAGCAATATATAGCGTATGGCCCGACTATATGACAATTATGTTCGATATGTCCGAAGTGTTTAATTTCAATGTATAACATTCGCGTAAACATAAGACAATATTATACATTACTTATATTCGGATCGATAACAAATGACACAAACCTATACAAATTTTATAGAGATTTGTATTTTTGTTTCTAATGTATAAACTCGGACTGTTTTGTATATGTCTATATTTATTCTATTGTGTTATGGAGATAAAAATACAAATAGGTTTTCTATTTCGTTCTTTTTTTCTTCCTTTCGATAAGTCACGTATTAACTGACTGACAGTTTTAGATCGCGAGAAACAGGCATAACAATACCCCATGCTCTTGTAATATAAAAACATATTTCTTTCTTTCTTCATCTAATGCCATCTTTTCCTCTCTCATTCCAGTATGTTTCTCCTGCATGAATATGGGTATAATACTCGCATGGCCATCATCAACAATACTACTGTTCAAGTCAGAAAACACAACCCTACACCGGCCTATGACAGGTACGGAGACTGGTCTGTTCGGTAGTCTACCAGCTATAGGATGCCTGATG
This sequence comes from Catocala nupta, assembly GCA_963675205.1. Lineage (NCBI taxonomy): Eukaryota > Metazoa > Arthropoda > Insecta > Lepidoptera > Erebidae > Catocala > Catocala nupta. The sequence continues at coordinate 3,601,646 of OY776101.1, read as the reverse complement.
GCAAACCCAGTGGCAGCGATACTTCTTGACAGGTTGGGGCGGAAGAACACCGCAATGTTTACCTCGGCAATATTTGTGGTAAGTACTGTTAAACATAAGATTTGTTTTGTTCCCCTCACCAATGCCATGGCGCCGTGTTGTCTGTTCGATCTCCAATCGGCTTCACAGTTCTTTCTTCTTTCGTTTCTAGTGAAGTGCCTCGAGTATACAGTAAATTAAAAAAACACGCTTTATTAAAAAAGCAAACTAAAAGTTGAAAATAATTTAATAATTTTTATGTAAAAATCGTGGAGTTTATCAAAATATCTTAGAAAAAGTACCCCACGCTTTTTTACATAAAAATTATTAAATTATTTTCTACCTTTCAGTTTGCTTTTTAATAAAGCGTGTTTTTTTAGTTATTTTTTAAACTATTATTTAAATTATTGTTTTATCATCGATCCTTGATAAGTATGCCAAATTTTGAGTTAATCCGACGTTTGGAAGGGGGTCAAAATCATGTTCAAAGTTGCCGTTACATACATACTAACATACGTATGAAGCTAATAAAAGCGTGTTAAAAAGACAAGTCCTGCACTAGGAGGAAATCCTGTATCGCAGGATGCTTTACAAACATTCAAACAACAGACATAAAGAACATTCAGACTCGGCACATTTGTGGATCACGCAAATTTTTGTCCCGTGTGGGATTTGAGACCACAACATTCGGCGGAGTAGCAGTTTCGAGGCGACCACTTATATTATAAGTGTTATGAACTCGTACATTATAATGCTGTGTAGGCTAATTCGGCACCTGCGCGCGCTATATATTGAGTTCAATATGTAATATTTTTAGTGAACAATAAACACTAATTACACTAACACAACAATATTCCATGTTGGGAAGACAACAGCCCCAACAAGTGTTATATAAGTGTTTTGTTTTTACTTTGAATGGAGAAAATCATCTTGCTGCCTGTTTTATTGTCACTTTGCATGTCTTGCTCACAATAACACACTACAGTCATGCTAGTTCAATCCTGCCAGTTTTCTGAGCACTCTATCAGTTACCAGTAGACTGTGATGCGTAGAAATTCTATGACGCCTATTAGAGGTCTTGCTGTTTTTACTTTTTTTTTTTTTTTTTTTTTTTTTTTATTTTGCTCGTCAAAATGACCACACTCCGCCTGATGGTAAGCAGTCGTGTGGTCTAAGAGCAGTGGCCTCCACATCGTCCTCATAGCAGCCGAGGCGATGTTGAGGTCTCTACTTTGACGGCCTGAGAAGGTGCTTTTTCACGCCCCGCTTAAAGGACCCAGGATTGAAGGAAGAAGGAAACACGTGCCTTGGCAGAGAATTCCATGCCTTGATCGTTCGGCAGAGGTATGAGGACCCAAACTTGTTGGTACGCACTCTAGTCGACTCCACCGTGTAAGGATGGCATCTGAGCCCAGCACGCGTTGTTCTGGATAGGAAAGGGGAGGGCGGGATAAGGTGGAATAACTCTTCAGAGCACTCCCCGTGGTATATTCTGTAGAAACATGCCAAAGAGGCAATATCCCTACGGAGTTGCAGAGGTTCCAGTGAACTCGTGACCTCTGGATCTCCGATGATACGGACAGCCCGCCGCTGTAACCTGTCAAGAGCGTCTAGCAAGTACTGCGCGGAGCCATCCCAAAGATGAGAACAGTACTCCACGCAAGGGCGCACTTGTGCCTTATACAATAGGCACAGCTGCCCAGGCGCGAAGAACCGCCTCACCCTGTTCAGAACTCCGAGTTTTCGCGAAGCTTGCCTAATGACGCTCTCGATGTAGGTTTTGGGATTAAGGGAGCGGCAAAGATCCATACCTAAGATGGAGAGGCTGCCACGTATCACCAGTGGAGTGTTCTTCAGAGAAGGGAGGGAAAGGAACGGAGACTTTTTTGTTGAGAACGCGCATGCCTGGGTCTTCTTGGCGTTGAACTGGACCAAGTTCTTGGCACCCCATTCAGAGATGCGGTTCAAGGTCTGGTCAAGTTCAACGACAAGATCCTGCCTTTTCCCCACAACCTCAGCCTGTTTGGCTTCAGGACGTCCGAGATATCGCCCATGCACGGTACTGTCGTCTGCATAACAATGTATGTTGCCGAGATTCAACATATCATTGATATGCAGAAGAAAGAGCGTAGGGGATAAGACGGACCCCTGAGGCACTCCTGCATTGACCTGCATAAATTTGGAAGCGCGACCGTCGCAAAGGACCCGAATACGACGCTTCTGCAGGAAATTTGCAATCCAGGTGCACAGTTGAGGGGGCAAGCCATAGGCCGGAAGCTTGGAAAGAAGAGACCGGTGCCAGACTCTATCGAAAGCTTTGGCTATGTCTAGGCTGACAGCCAAAGACTCGCCGTGCTTGTCCATAGCCTCACCCCAGAGGTGCGTGACGAACGCTAAAAGATCACCCGTTGATCGTTTAGCCCGAAAGCCGTATTGGCGATCATTGATCAACGAGTGATCCTCCAGGTAGCGGACAATTTGGGTGTTAATAATCCGCTCGAACACCTTGGAGAGCACTGAGGTGATAGCTATGGGTCGATAGTTGCCTGGCTCGGAACGGTCCCCCTTTTTGGGAATCGGTTGAACGTTCGCCTCCTTCCAAGCCTCAGGCACAATGCCTGCGGCGTAAGACGTCCGGTATAGGCGCGTAAGTGTGGGAGACAGCTCCGCTGCACATTTTTTGAGGACCACAGCTGGGATGCCGTCAGGTCCACTGGCTTTCCGAACATCGAGAGACTGCAGTATCGCACGAACGTCACGTTGCCTGATACGTATATCAGGCATGGTGTAGCCGCAGTTGGCAATGTTAGGCGGCTGCGAACCGCAGTCATCGATTCGGGAGTTGGCCGCAAAGAGATTTGCAAGCAGATCTGCTTTCTCTTGCGGCCGATGAGCCAGTGATCCATTCGGATATCTCAGAGGGGGCAGCGAGGTCTGGCAGAAGTTGGACTGCACGGCTTTGGCCAGGCGCCAATAGCTACGACTGCCCGTAGGATGGGCCATGAGCTCCTGGCCGAACCGTGCGACGCGCTGGGCATCCGCTCTTAAGTATGCCCTCTTGCAGACCTTTGTGGCTTGGTTGAACGCTGCCTTCAGGTGATCCACGTTAGAGTCGTGGAGAGTGCGAGCCCTGGTCCAAGCGCGGTACGCTGTCTGTTTGCGTTCAACAGCATCAGCGCATTCACGACCGAACCAGGGCCTTTTCCTGCCACCGCTCGTGACATCACTGTATGGAATATAATATTCCATACCCAGGATGATTTCACCAGCGACAGCAGTAGCGCTCTCTGAAGGATCCCTGTTCTCAAAGCAGCGTTGAGCCCAAGGGATGGATGCGAAGTACTCCCGCATTCCATCCCAGTCTGCTGACGAGTAGTGCTACAGTCGTCGTCTTGCCTCCTCGGGTCGTGGGGGCGTAACAACAACAGCTGTGGCACAAACCAGACAGTGGTCTGAGGTGCCCAGAGGAGCACTAATCGACACACTGTACCGGTTCGGGTTACTTGTCAGCAGCAGATCGAGCAGAGAGGGCGCCTGACCTGCAATGTCCGGTATCCGGGTGGGCTGGAGTACCAGTTGAGACAGGTCATGCGTGAGAGCGAACGCATGGGCAATTCGTCCCGCGTGGTCTGTTTTGGGAGAACCCAACCAGGTCTCATGGTGGGCATTGAAATCTCCCAAGAACACCAACTCAGCATTCGGAAACTGCTCCTGCGCGTCGTCTGCCGCCTGACTCAGGTAATCAAAGAGTCGAGTTGTCTCAGCGTCTCCTGAATGGGATCGGTAGAGGCACATGTAGATTTGGCTGAAAGAGCCGTGATCTACGTGTACCCAAAGGACAGAGAAGGAAGGGTCCTCTAGGCAGTGTAGACGGCGACAACAAATATCCGCCCTAACAAACAAGCATACCCCGGCTTTCGCGAGGAAACACTCCTCTAGCACGTAGCCGGGATATTGCAGGTAGGTCGTGTCTGCAGGACGGCGTATTTGTGTCTCCGTTAGAAAAAGCATTGCCGGCCGAGCCGTCTCCAGGTGGTGATGGACAGCATTAAGGTTAGCGTGGAGTCCTCTGATGTTAATGAACTCCACGACACCGGAAGAGGAAGCAGCGGTGGGGTTACGGCGATTGTTAAACGACAATGCTTTGTTCGTACTGCCATAGAGTGAATGGAAGGGAAAGCGTGAAAAAAAAAAGAGGCGGCTATTCTCGCAACAAAGTGGGGCAAGGCGCAGAGCAAGTTTCGTCATATTACTGTGTGGTATGGCGATAGCCGATCCGACGGACGGAAGGACCCCCGTACCCGCCCGAAAGTGGTCGCCGGGACCCACCCTCCGGTCACCATCCGGCACGACGAGCCACCTCGAGATTATGCGCGGCATGATGAGGCAGCCAACCAAGTTGGTTAGACTCGGTTGGGCCTCTGGACTATACCGCGGGCGGCCAGCAGAGCACCGTTTCTACGGCTCTCCCTGGCCGCCGGGTCGACTCGCGCCACCCACACAATGACTCTACGGATACTCTGCAGGTCCCTCGTAAGCTGCGAGAATCGTTACCTCATGCTTAGGCCTCCGGCACTCTCATTCACCGAACGAAACACAGCAGTGAGACACTGCTATTTCACGTCGATTTTCTGTGAGAGGGTAGTACTTCCCCGGTCGAGCCGGCCCATTTATGCTGTAACCAGCTTGGCTCTACTACTTATTTTATTATATTCTCCATTTATTTATCTTATTTAAGGCATCAGTTAGTTATATTATTATATGTGTTATAAAACATTATATATTTTGAAAAATCATTTTTTTAGCTTATTATTCATTTTAACTTAGCATTGGGCTTATACGCGGAGGTATTATTTATACCTTACAATGACTTACAATTTATAATTTCATTTACTTTTTTATAATATAAATTGTTTCCACCTAATAATATATTTTATATCATTTTTGCTTGAGTAAGGCACAAACAATCAATTCTGTCACGGCCGTATTTGGTGATAATCATTATCGGTTTCTGTGACTTTCAATTGTTGATAGGACTATATAGTATAATGTCTAGAGACTGCCCTATTTACTTGCATCTCTAGCGATGAATCCAAATGCAATAGCCCTTATTGCAGAGAAAATAATGGACCGAATATTCAAACAAGTTATGGTCGGCATCTGAATGATGAGATTGATCTCCACTCAGAATCTACAAATAATTATTTCGTCTGCGTATTCGGAATTATTGCTAGAGCGGTAGTAGTCATTTAGAAAAAGAAAATATATATAAATCGAGATGCGAAAGCTATAAAAAATGAAGGCATATCTATTCTAATCTATACTAATACTAGCTGTTCTGACAGACATAGTCCTATAAGGGCGGCAAAAAGAAAAAAAACAAATCTAAACCATCTTCGAATCCACTTGAACACACACAAAAAAATTCATTCAAATCGGTCCAGCCGTTTAGGAGGAGTTCACTGTCAACACACGTACAGAAGAATTATATATATAAAGACTAGCTGTCCCAGCAAACGTTGTTTTGCCATAAAAAAATGATTTGAACAAAAGATTAAAAAAAAAATTTTAGGGGTGGACAGCCCTTGTCATTAAAGGGGTATGAAAAATAGATGTTGGCCGATTCTCAGACCTACTCAATATGCTCACAAAATTTCATGAGAATCGGTCAAGCCGTTTCGGAGGAGTACGGGAACGAACATTGTGACACGAGAATTTTATATACAGAATGATTTTGAAATCGTGTAATTCCTTTTAACCACGCATTCTACTGGTGATATAGAATAACCCTGACCATATTTTTTCTTAATTAGAATAATGGTTTCGGCAAAATTAGAGTACAGATTTTTTTCATGAAATGATTTCATATAGTCATATTTTAACCACCTGACACAATCTTAATATTTTTTTAATTTAAAAATAATAACATAACAATAACTGATGTCGTAAATAATAAGGGGCAATAAAAAGGACCGCCCGTTATTAGTTACGACATTAATTATTAATATGATTTTTTATTTTAATTAGTAAAAAATTAAAATTGCCTCGGTTAATTAACATATGACTATCTGACACCATTTCACGAAAAAAACCGAATAATAATTTTTCAAAAAAAAATAAATCTAATTAAATAAAAATATGGTCAGGGTTATTCTATATCACCAGTAGAATGCGTGGTTAAAAGGAATTACACGATTTCAAAATCACCCTGTATAAGACTAGCTGTCCCGGCAAACGTTGTTTTGCCATAAAAAATGTATTGACAAAAACATTTAAAAAAAATTTTAGGGTTGGACAACCCTTATCACTAAGGGGTATGAAAAATAGATGTTGGCCGATTCTCAGACCTACTCAATATGCTCACAAAATTTCATGAGAATCGGTCAAGCCGTTTCGGAGGAGTACGGGAACGAACATTGTGACACGAGAATTTTATATATAAGATTATAAAGCTGAAGAGTTTGTTTGCTCGTTTGGTTGAACGCGCTAATCTCAGGCAATACCGGTTCGAATTGAAATATTATTTTATTGTTGGATAGCTTATTTATCGAGGAAGGTTATATGCTATATATCACGCTACGACCCACGGGGGCGGCGCAGTAATCATAACCGCGGGTGAAACCGCGGGCACATCTATAATATATAATATATGGTGGAATAAAATTTAATTTTATATAGTTTTCCACTGCCATGAGTAACTTTAAATTTGTTCATGAAGTTAGTGTTACAGTCAGTACAAATAAAATTATATTGCACCGTTATAGCAACACGGCCTATTTTCAATTCCTTATTGTTTCGATATTGATTGCCACCAATGCCTTTTTCAATTTTATTCCGCTCGTATTATTTGTTGTACTTGTTAATAGATTAAGATTAATTTTATTTCTGAACAAACATACATTTGTGTTGAAAATTCTTAAAACTCACACGACAAGAAATGGAACAAAAACATATTACAAAAAAAAAAAAAATTATAAGAACACAAATATAGATTTTATATCGAACTTACAAACTATGATATGCTTGTTATTGTTGCCTTATATGCACAAGCCTTTATTTGCATCCTTTATATAATCATCCATCCATCATTTTTTAAAAGACATTGTTTAAATTTACTATTAAAAACCTTATGGTTTACTATTGTTTTGAATTCGGAGGGTAATTTATTGTACAATGTGACTGCTTGTACACTAGCACATTGTTTCACCACATTCAGTTTTGGATGTATTCTTATTGGTAGATCTTTTCTACGAGTACTGAGACGTATTGCTCTTTCAGATTCTGTCTCGAATTTGGAAAGATGTTTTATTAAGTTGGTCAAAATGACTAAAATGTAAAGAGATGATTAGTACTTAAGTTTGTATATGACTCACTGCATTAAGTGCATTTGATTCTGCGCTTGATCTTCCTTAGTTGGGTGGAATTGCCATCATATCAGACTATGAGGGCTAGGGGATAAAGAGAGCATTTGTGATTGCGCACACACTTGTGCACTATAATATCTACTGCGCATATGGCCAGTCTTCGTTAAGATTGGCTGACGTGATCGAAATTCCGTCTTCTTTTTTCTTGTTGCTTGTCAAAATGATCACACTCCTCCTGATGGTAAGCAGTCATGTGGTCTAAGAGCAGTGGCCTCGACACCGTCCTGATAGCAGCTGAGACGATGTTGAGGTCTCTACTTTGACGGCCTGGATCTTTTGAGTCGGTGTAACTTTTATATTTATATATTATACTAGTGTGAATATTATTGTGCGAAAAAATAATATTCTTAGCTGTCTGCGCTCATTCTACATATTATAAACTTTATGCTAAGTATCAAACCATTCCGTCCGCGCAATATACTTAAAAAGTGGTATGGTATACTTAAAATTAACTTTTTAATTATAAACAGGGAAAATACAATCTATGCAAGACTAAAGAACCTCGGGCAACCGAGTTGTGGGTTTACCAACTAAGATATTCTTGATCCTACGTTACAGTTTGTAATTTGCTTTTGTATAAATAAACATCTATACGGATAATTATCCGGTCAAGAAATACATATATACCTACCGAATATAAAATTAGGGTAATTGACTATTTTTTTATTTACCTCAGTTACGTTATATTAATAAATTCGTATATTAAGATACAAGCGTTTCAAATCTGATAGTAAGGGTAGGTAATTGTCAAAAGACAAACAAATGATACAAACTGTGACGTAATCGTTAATTAAATGAATTTGTCCGACAGAGAAAGCGAGATATACTACACTCCTATATTTTATATTCAAATCTATATTAATATTATAAAGCTGAAGAGTTTGTTTGTTTGTTTGACTGAACGCGCTGATCTCACGAACTACTTACTGGTTCGAATTGAAAATTTATTTTAGTGTTGGATAGCCTATAAAATTTAGCCAGTCTTCTTCAATCTTTCTCACATGATCTTTCTTGTTTTCCAGATAGCCTGGTTAATAATCGGTTTTACCAACCGAGTGGAAGCCATCTTAACGACAATGGTTATAGCAGGATGGGGTTCTGCAATCTTCTTAGAAGTCACTTTATACATCAGCGAGATCACACAGGACTCAATCAGGGGCACTTTGACTGCTGGTCCTAACCAGTTCTATGGGTTGGGCTTCTTAGTCTCCTACTTTCTTGGAGGTTCTTTGGGGTATAATGCGATGGTGTATGCCTGTCTGTCACTGTCAGTACTCGGTGTCCTCATGATCGCCATTTTGAAGGAGTCTCCGCTAACGCTTATGGCGAAAGGAAGAGAGCTGGTGAGTTTTGTTTAAATTCTACTTATTATATCTGGACTGTTGGTGGTGCAGTGGTATGGAATGCCAGAGTTGTGCATGTTTTAGGTCTATTGCCCCGCTCGGGTATTATGAGGTATTTTTGTCAATAGATTATCGGTAGCAGCACAGAGACTGGAAGTATAATATCCTCCAGACCGAATTTCGGCCACGGCGGCCAGTCTTAACGGAGACTGGCCAACTATGCAGGAGATATTATAGAGCACAAGTGTGTGTGTGTCAAATACAAACGTACACTCTCTGTTCCCTAACTCTCATGATCCGATGGGACGGTAATCTGACACGACCGGAGAGAGATCAGGCGCAGGATCACCGGCTTTACGTACTTTCCGAGGCACGGGGGTTTCTTACACTGCCAACTTTCTAACTCCGAGCTGCTATTGAGATTACGTACGGATACGTGGTAGATGTCAATGTGCGACCATTAAAACTCGCAAAATATGAGTTTAATATACCTTTGCTTTGCCTTTGAGGATAGAGGCGTGAGACTGTACATGCTTGTAATATCCCGAGAACATAATTTGTAGCTTCTTTGTTCAAATCAGTGACTCAGTTCAAAGGTGGCGCGGACTGATATGGGGAATATCTCCATTCTACAGAAGATCGCAATCACATTATCTTGTTCTTGCTATGAGTAGGGTTTCCAGAACTTAATCCGTGATCGAAATTCTGTCTGGAGGAACTTACTTTACTTTTGATAAACCTTGACTATTATTACTTCAGGAGGCAGCCAAATCCGTGCAATTTTACAGAAGAAAGAAGAGTACGTCTAAAGAAGTCGTCGCTGTGCTGAACAACATTAGACGAACGCTCCACTCCAATTCTGAAGGTAATTACTGAGTATTTTCATACCAAGGGAACTATCAACATCACTACCATTATTATTGCGTACGAGAGGAAGATATGGTGTGTTAGATGGGGATAGATTTGTCACGTGCTTGTTACTTAAGAGCGTTTACGTACGTTTACGCCTGTTCCGAGTGGCAACTTCGCAAATCGTCATGAAATTTCTCATGTATACACGTGGTCAGGGGTGCAGAAAAGGATAAGGGTACCTATCTTTCAGAAAAAGGTACTGTTTCCGTGAGAGCGAAACCGCGGCCGAAACTAATAAAAGATAAAATAGTCGATATTATTTTAGTTATTATAATATTTATTAATTTTCTTCTTTTTCAGATGCACAATCTTTAACGAGGGTAGATTTAAAAGTGGAGCGGGTACATAAAAAAATGTCTTGCTGGCAATTCTTCAGTAAGTAAACTAAAGGACTAAATATTATTATTGAACGGTGCGCGTCGATTGATGATCGTCCTTCGATCGATGCCGCAGATGAACATGCTCGCACATGTTCGAGCGTATTCGGAAACGCTTGCGCAGTCGCAAGAAGAGTGTTTGAATAAACGTCTGCAATTACGAGCTATATTTCAATAAGTTTAAATATTTTACTTACATTTTAAATGTGCTTGAGCATTTGCCTGCTCAATCTAAGTTGAACCGATATATTTAAGTTCCACATAATAGGTACGAGCGAGCCTATGGCCATTAACCGACTGAACATTTTCTAACAGGAAAATCAAATAATACTTGCCCTGACCCGGCAATCGAGCCTCAGACCTCGTGCACAGCAGTAGGTACACCGCTGCGCTACGGAGATAGTCCATAGATATTAAATATATATTTTGTTTTTTAATAAATGTAATAGGTTGAGCATTTTGTACGATACATTTATAATATGACTTAATTTTTCAGAAACTACTCCATCAACACGGCAGCAATTCTACCTGGTCATAGTGCTGAAAGTAGCGTACATCTGTCAGGGGCTGCCCGTAGTGCAAGTATATGCCGAACCGATGTTCGCGGCCGCGGTTGGTGACGTCATCTCGCCGAACCTGTGCAGCGTCATTCTGGGCCTGGTGGTGCTGCTGGCTGGAGTCATAGCCGCCTACCTGACCGATGTAGTCGGCAGACGGGTACGACATTGCATCTAAGACATAGATAGATAGCACTACTATTGCCCGTGTTGTGGTTCGTAGACGGGTACATCATTACACTTGCCACCGCCGTGCAGGTAGTTTGATGGCAGATGTGAATCCTGTTTCAAAGGCAATCACGTTTCCATGAGGGCGTACTGGAACTCACCACTGGAGGTGCTAGACGATAGTAAGGTCCCTAGACATTGTACTCTATAGTTACTTCAACAGTTATAGAAACTAGCTGTGACCACTCGGTCACCTAACAGACTGCAACGCATAGTATGTCACTCCACCCGCTGGTGTATGACTTTTCCTGTCCATTCAAGACAGTACGAAGATGATGAATTCTTTAAGCGCGGTTCTGTTGTTGTTTCGACGTGATTTGAATTTTGAAATTGTGCACGAGCAGTGTAGTGATTTAAGTAGTAGGTAATATTTTATAAAGGCACCCGCGACATAAGAATTACATATTCCTAATGCAGGAGCTGTCTTTCTTTAAGAGAAACAGAATTTAACCTCTATGTTTTTTTGCAGCCATTACAAATCTACTCGTCGATAGCGGCAGGCATCTGCTGCGTGATACTAGGGACTCAGCTCGTGACGGAGTGGTTCCCGAAGTGGACTATACCGCTGTTCATATACGCTTACGCTACTTTCCATACTATCGGCGCCGGCACGGTGCCTTTTGTAATATTAGCTGAAGTTTTTTTACCAGAGGTTAGTATTATTCCTGTTACATTCGCAGCTTGAATGGGTTATGAAGAGTATAAAAACAAAAGCGGATAGATAGGTGTAAAGGAACGTGGTGTGATTTTTAACACAAAGATGGAACCTATCGATCAGGCTGGGTGCTCTTGCCTGGCGGCCCGCGGTCCCACGGTTCATGACAGGAACTTGTATATATAGTAGCTCGCTGTGAATTGCAACTGTCCGAGGGAGAAAGCGATATATCCCCACTACACCCCCACATTTTCTTATATCAAAATTTAAAAAATCTAATCTTTCTATTTGGCATCCAATTGATATTGTTTTTACAAAAATATTTCTTTAGATCGCTATTTTCTCTTGTCTGTATAATAATGTATAAAGTCAAAAAAAGGCAACTACTATTCTATTATATAAAAATAATAATATCATCCCTGTATTAAATTGTCCCACTGTTGGGCACGGGGCTGTTTTCAGTGTTTCAAACTGCCCCGCAACACAGCCCCGTGCCTATTACGTGTATACAGTTATTATATTATTGTTACAATTAATTATTATTTAAATGTACACGTAAGATGGAAAGACTGAGATGCTTGCCGAAATTGAGATATAGTGGTATATTAAGCTATTGTGGCGACTCCACACAGGCGAAGAAGTTCCGACTACCAACAGATGGCGTTATAAACAATCCTGCATCGCACGAAGCGACTAATTACATAATTATATGTATGTATATACAAGTTTTCGACATCAACCTTCAGGCCATGGCCAACCTGGCACGATCACCCAACCTGGTTGGAGGATTCTCCCTTTGTATTGGAGGAACATCACACCCGGTTCCTCCACACTATCCCTGATTTACCCAATAAGTACTAGGAGCTCATAAATCAACCTGAGTTTATTTTGTTTGTTTCAGGTGAAGAGCATCTTGTCGATGCTAGCAGTGGAGTGGGCGTGGATATGTCACTTCTTTTTCCTCTTCCTTTTTAACCTAATGATACAATCGACCGGGTTATCACCTGTTTTCTTTTTCTTTTCCTTTATCTGCTTCGGTACTTCTTTATACTTCTTTTACTATCTGCCTGAAACTAAAGGACTACCTGTGTATGCTATACAAGAGCTGTTTACGAATAAAATAAAAAAGTAATTTTAACATGCGTTTTCATTCAATGAGTTTCATAACTATAGCTGATCTTTTTGCCTTGAAATAAATACAACTTAGACTTACTGATGACTAAGGCACAGAAAGATAAACTTCTCATGGTTCCAGATATCGACATCAACCAGATTCATACAACCGGAACCGGTTGTCTATTGTTAACCCGAAGATTACCTAAAGATAACCTTAACCATCATATTCCCGAATTTCATTTACCCGAATTTCATTTGCCCGAATGTTTTGTTTGCCCTAAAAGACATATGACATACTTTTAATTGCCCGAAACTTAGATACCATAAGATAAGAGTGCCATACGTATTGTTTTTCATATTTTTAATTGCCATAATAATTATGAGACATAATATTTAAACGCCATAATGATTATTAGACATAATATTTAAATGTCTTTTTTTTTTTTTTTGATACCCAGGAAAAAATGCTTGATGCACTACCCGCCGGCTAGGGGACGGCACCGGCGGGGCGTGTGGGACTCACAATATTTAAATGTATAATTCTTCTATACGTGTGTTGACAGTGAACTCCTCCTAAACGGCTGGACCGTTTTAAATGATTTTTTTTGTGTGTGTTCGAGTGGATTTGAGGATGGTTTAGTTTTGTCGCCTGTACTGGACAACATCTGTCGGGACAGCTAGTTACATATATATCTATATAATAATGATAATGATAATAATAATGATATGTGGGATGTGGACTCGGCAATCATTGTACCGATAGTCGTTACGGTGAACGGTCTAATAGCCAAGAGCCTCTACCAACATCTTAAGAGGCTCGCGTTAGGTGCTTGGGTCAAGGGTCAGATGCAGACGGCAGTCCTCCTCGATACGGCACGCATAGTGAGAAGGTTCCTCTCTCTGGACCCCTAACCACCGACAGCTTGGATCTTGTCTCGATGCCGGTGAGCCTCCATAATTTTTATATTTTTGAATGTAATTTTTATTGGTTAGTTGTGAATAAATGTGAAATAATAATAATATCAGTCCTGTATTAAACTGTTCCACTGCTGGGCACGGGCCTCTTCTCACTGTGATAAGAGTTAGGCCATAGTCAACCAAGCTGGCCTAGTGCGAGTTGGCAGACTTCACATATCTTTAAGAACATAATGGAAATCTCTCTGACATGTAGGTTTCCTCACGATGTTTTCCTTCACCGTTAAAACAAGCAATAAATAATTATTTAATTCGCGTATAACTTCGAAAAGACAGAAATGCGCGCCTTGGGTTCGAACCCGAGACCTCTGCGTGGCAGTCCAACGGTTTCCCACTAGACTATCGCTGCTTATTGTTTATTACATATTTCTGTCAAAAATTGCTCGGTGCAAAAAGCTGCGCGGTGTTTGAAAATGGGAGGTCTATAGGCTCACCTCAGTCACGGTATATAGAGAACATTATCGTGCCTCAGGAAACCGAAATAAAATATGGATGTATTCTCACCGCTAAAAATGGCTCCGCGGAATCTACACTATAGAGGCGGGCGGCCCTAAAACTAAGCCGGGTTGATATAGCAAAGTATAATTATATTAATGGATTTAAGTTTTTATATTAACCGCATGTAAATAAACTGTAAAACAGCTTATAGCTATCTTGCCCATTAAACTAACGTTCATTTCTGATTAGAAGACTTGTTTATTTATTTTGGATCACTTACAAGAAATGTAGTGTCTCAATCAATACATCTTGATAAATAAAATAAGGTCCCATGTTTTCTCAGTTACAAAATATGCTTGAAAAGAAAGTACAAACAATTAAATAATTAACATATTGTCTATACAAGTATCAGTAATCTAAAAAGTATATATCATAATAAATGCAATTTCCAAAATAAAAGTTACAAAGGTAAGGTAAAAATAAATAAAAACATTATATAATTTAAACACTGTCTCGTGACAAACAATATTATAAATAAACTTAATTATATCAGCCCTGTTTATAAACTATCCCACTGCTGGGCACGAGCCTCTCCTCAGTATGAGAACGGTTAGGCCACAGTCCACCACGCTGGTCCAGTGCAGTTTGCTAGACTTCACATATGTATCTCCAAGAACAATAGGTTTCCTCACGATGTTTTCCTTTGACGTTAAACCGAGCGATAATTAACTAACTTCAAAAAGTCTGAGGTTTGGTCTTGGAGCGATCTCGAGACCTCTGCATTCCAACGGTAAAATAATTATAATAAGAAAAAGTAAGTAGCTGTGGTGTCAATAATGAAATGTATTAGTATTTTTTTTAACTTTCTACAGGTACCTTGACAAACATTCATACAACGGACACAAAGAACACCCAGACTCGGAACAATGTTTGTCCCGTAGGGGATCGAACCCACAACACTCAGCGCGGTGGTAATGGCGAAGTGACCTCTTAATCCACTACGCCATGCATGCAGTCAAGTTACTACTTCCATGTTTTATTTACATTCACTCACCTAAATGGTTATCCATAAATTACGTCACAATTTAACGCCAAACAAGTGGATATAGCTCTCAACGAAACCTGCGGGATTATAACAAGATGTCTGAAGCCGACTCCAGTAAGGATGCTATGTCTACTGGCAGGTATTGCCCCTCCAGCTGTTCGCAGAGAAATAGCAACTGCAATTGAAAAATTGAAACAGGATACAACAAGAAACTGATCCAAGACCAACCAACCAGCCACAAAAAGGCTAAAAGTCGGAATAGTTTTCTCTACACCATACCAGCCAGAGCCAGGAATGCTCCTAAGGCAGAGCAAAATTGTGGCGTGGCAAATTCTCCATCCCTACCATCATCCTACAGTTACCTGCGGGATATAAACTTCCATGGCCAACCTGGAAGGCACTAAATAGGTTACGTACCCAGGTTGGCAGATCTGAAGACAATGGGTCATTTGCTGACGTGTCCCATCAGCCCAGAATTGTGCACGCTTGATGAGATATACCAAGCAATGCCTAATGCGATTTGCATTGCCGAGCACTGGGCTAAAATCATTTAAAACTGTTGCCATCGACACGATAAGAAGAAAAACGGGCAGGGAGGGGATCGACGAAGTGGGACAAGGGGTGGTAGGGATCCTGAATTTCGAGACGTCACGACGTTTCAAAATCTAATATAATATATAAGTACAGTAATACTCCGCTTTACGCAAAGAAAAGTGGGCATTCCTAAACTAATTTTAGAACTGCTTTTTTAATTAATTAATTTCAAGATTAAAAATGCAAAATATGTGACGTCACACTAGGGAGGGAGTCTCACAACACCACACACCAGCTGGGAAAAGGACGGAGGAATGGTAAAAAAGATATTAAATTGCTGTGACGTAATTTATGGATAGCTGTTCCTTGAATAAGGTACGATGGGATTGACATTGTCATTGTTTTGAAGAACAAAAATCCCTTCTAATAAGTAAAGAAAAATGGATAGATATCACGATAGCATCTTGTTGCGATTAGTGTTGCTGCACTCGTAAGCTGGCTTAAATTGCAGACGCAGCATCATTCGCGTGTCGGCTGACTGTTCGTCACGATGACACACTAAATATATCGCACTCAATAAAACAGTGACATAACTCGAAATTTGGAAGTAAGGGAATTTGAACTCTAATTGTGTGACTATAAATTCTAATATTATATTTGTTAAGTAATTGCAACAGAGTTTTTTTGTTATTGTTCTCAATAATATTAAGAGTGCGTTATGATAATCAACAAATCGTAAATAAACCGAAGTTATCTTTACTATAAAAATAGCTGAGCAAAGTACATTTAAAATAAAATCGAGGCGAGACATCTTCTTTATAAGGTACTAGCTTTTGCCCACGGTTTCGCTCGGGAAAGTACTTTTATTCGCTCGTTATTCGCGGGTTAGAATTTAAAATCACATAACCAAGTGAGGACAAATTTTATTGAGTTATAGTGGCCGCGGAGAATCTTAATAGCGCGATTAAGCAATGAACAACGCCATCTATCGAGCTTAGGGTCAAACATTTTAACATAGATTGTTCCGATTGAACTTTCTGGTTATTTGGCCTATTTGGGTAGACGTATGGATGTACGTCGAGAAGTGAGCGTGCCTTATACAGCTCCGGTACCATACCGGAGATATGGGAGGTGCCTTCGCCGTCGGCTTCAGCGAGGTCATTGTGAGCAACTTTCAGAGTTGCGAGTAGTGAGTGGCCTCATTGCTCCGGCATCTATCTCGACAATAGGTAGTGCCACTTGGGTTGAGTTAGGTTGGAGAAATCAAGATTTGGGGACGAGACCTGTCAGTCTATAACTGGTCCTGGAAGGTGGTCTCGGGCACTGGAAAGTACAGCGGCTTCCACTATTATAACCTCACGGTTGGTGTAGGGGAACGCTATGTCATAAACTGGATTAATAGTAGAGAGAGGGATTGAACACTCGGTTAACTATAGAGTACTTTTCATCCCTGGATGAAAAATACCCTATGTCCTTTTCTGTACCCCTGACAATGTGTATGTGAATTTCATAATGATCGTTGAAGTATTTAGGGCGTGATGAACAAACTCAATTAATTACGACTAGCTTTTGCCCGCGGCTTTGCCCGGAAACAATACTTTTATTCTAGATGAAAGATATCCTATGTTCTTTTCTGTACCCCTGATAACGTGTATATATATGATATTCGGCCTCGATGGCGTAGTGGTTAGTGTAACCGACTGCTACGCCTGAGATCGCGGGTTCGATTCCCGCACAAGTCAAACATTTGTGTGCATGAACATGGGTGTTTGTCTTGGCCTGGGTGTTTCTATGTATAATATGTATGTATTTACAAAAAAAATGATATGCGTATATTTATCCATTGTCTAGTACCCATAGTACAAGCTCTGCTTAGTTTGGGCTAGATGGTGTTGTGTGTATGTGATAGAATATTATTATTATTATATATTATATACTTCTACTTATGTATATAGTCCTAACTAATATTATAAATGCAAGTGAGTGTTTATTTGTTTGTTATGCTTCCAAGCCTTAACTACTCGATCGATCATCATAAAATTTCGCATAAACGTTGTCAGTGGTACAGAAACGGACAAAGGATACCTTTCATCCAGAAAAAGTACTGTTACTAACCGAACCTACATTTACGCGAGCGACGCCGCAGGCAAAGGTAGGTAAAATAATATTTTTAAAAATTTTAAAATATAAAATTTCACATTTAATGTGAAATTTTGTAGCCAGCTGGAAGTACTGGAATAAATATCACTGAGTATGTCTGGAATATGTTTACGAAGAATGTTAGACTGAATGCTAGCTCGTCACAGGACCTTCATGCATTAAATACCGTATTGAAAGCTTTTAATATCTACCTAGGAAGGAATTTCTCAAGTAGAGATTTAAAAATGTAGTCCAGAGATGTCTGATCGCATGCAGGCGGTTATCAGCGTCAGAGGTAAAAATACTGGTAATTAATTTAAGACTTAATATTATTCTTTAAAAAAATTATATGTCTTATTTTATGTTTTAAGCCACATTTACGGAAGTGAAGCCGCGGGCAATATATAGTTAGATGATATTTTTAAATGTTGTTGCTACGCCATTATCAGTGATAAAGTGACGAGATAATAATTTCTAAGTGTTAATTCAAATGGTTTAAGATAACAGTTATCAGTGTCGATCGTATTGTTTATCATCGTCGCATTGCCACCAAAAATGGTGCCAATCTATCTAATATTACAAAGCTGAAGAGTTTGTTTGGTTGAACGCGTTAATCTCAGGAACTACTGGCTCGAATTGAAAAAATATTTTAGTGTTGGATAGTCTATTTATCGAAGAAGGCTATATAACATGACGGCACAGTAATCATAAACGCGGGGGAAACCGCGGGCACAGGTAGTCTATAATATACATTGATTTAAAATTCGCCGATACGATAAGCTAAATTAAATGTTATTCCCCGTTCCTCTTATCGGTCATCCAACTTTCCTCGACGTGATTATTCATATAAATGAAAGCGGAATTAATCTATACTACATATATCTATGTATAATAATATTATAAAGCTGGAGGGTTTGTTTGTTTGTTTGGCTGAACGCGCTAAACTCAGGAACTACGGGATCAAATTGAAAAAATCTTTCATTGTTGGATAGCTTATTTATCGAAGAAGGATATAGGCTATATAATATCACGCCACGACTCATGGGGGCGGCGCAGTAATCAGAAACGCGGGTGAAACCGCGGGCATATCTAGTAATATTATAAAGCTGAAGAGTTTCTTTTTTGTTTGCAGGAACTACTGGTTCGAATTGAAAAATATTTTAGTGTCGGGTAGCCCATTTATCGAGGAAGGTCATAGGCTATATAACATCACGCTACGACCAATAGGAGCGGGATATCAATGAAAAATGTTGCAAAAGTAATAGAATACGTTATAAATAATCAGTTAAATTTAGCTAGAATAAAAAAAGTGTTTTAGTCGGTAATATTATTTAAATTCTTATCCCTCGAATTCAGCATTAACAGTTTTTAGTGATGTTTGCGTCGCAGAATATTGCTAAGTTAGTTTTCTATGAGAAGTATTTTCAAAGATCTAGGCTGGCGACAATAATATTGTGATTGATGGATATCCTTCAAGGTTTGCGTGCGGGATTCACTAGACAGATGTTCCATCGAACTGAATAGTGACCAGTTTGAATGGATAAATTAAAAATATGGTATAAAGGAGACGAGATGGATTCGCCTGATTCTTTGAAAATAAATGATGTGGCCCATAAGGATCTGTCTTGTCTTATGGTAAGCGATTACCGTAGCCTATGACCGCTTGTCACAAGGTCCAACAGACTGAATTTTGGTAACCGCTGCAAATCTTAGTGGAGACTGGCCATCTGCGCAGGATATATTTTAACTTTATTTCATTCCATAATGTACACCAATTCACCGAAAAACAAAAATATATTTATTACACTTGTAGCCAATGTGCCAATATTGGTACATCTATGTTTAGGTAACTATAATTTCTTATATAGGTAAACTTTCTGCATCAGAATACTTTTATGTGCTAGGTAATTTGGTTATCTTTTTTTTTTTTTTTTTTTTTTTTTTTACGTGGGGGAATGCAATGGCGCATATCCCTCCGCGGGGGCGGGCGGAGGGGTTATGTCGGACTCGCCGGGGCAAAATAAAGATGTTAAAAAAAAAGATAATGTACCTCCCGGAATACCGACTAAACCTACCACGGTGTTCCTCGACACAACCACTACCGACGGGGCCGCGCGAATCGCTTTCGCATGCGGTCGCGACCCCGCCGAGGTTACGGCCCGCCGTATGAAACGGCAGGCCACTACACGAAAGACCTACCCAAAATAGGCACTACTTCAAATAAAACCCTACTGTCTCCCCCCTAGAGGGAAGACGGACTCGACACAGAGGCGCGCGTGGGAACACGCACGCCGCCTCTCGGACCTGGTGCTGAACGGATGGCGGGCAGGCCCACAAAGCCCGCCACCCCCAGGTCAAACCTCAGGGTGGCTGGAGGTCATCTCGCGCCCTCCGGCGCCCGGCTCTGCGGTTGGGGAGAGGGTTTAAACGCTCCCTCTCCCGCTCCGCCGCCTCCTTGATGGAAATCACTTCCTCGCAAAAGGAGGCGACGGCGTTCCACGACCTCTCACTCCGGACCATAGACTGAACTACGGCCGGGAGCGAGAGGGCAACCGATCCGACTGCCGCGATCAAATCACGACGCTGCGATGCCCAGGCGGGGCAAACCGCCAAAGTGTGCAGCGCCGTGTCCTCAATAACGTCGCGGCAGTCGCCGCAGTGGTGACAACCGGGCGTCTCTTGCCGGCGTATACGACACAGGAACCGGCCAAAACATCCATGGCCAGTCAGAACCTGTGTCAGCCGGAAGGTGAGGGCGCCATGCCGCCTCTCCAGCCACTCCTCAAACACGGGACTTACCGCCACGATCGTGGCGTGCCCGGCACTGGGGTGCACAAGTCGCTCCTTCCAATTCGCCACTAGGACCTGGCGGAGCTCGGACCTCGCCGCCTTGATAGCGGGAGGATCCGGTCCTTCGCCCCGAGCTAGTGCCTCCTGGCGCCAACGATAGAGCGACGCCAGGAGCGCCGCTTCCAGGTCCCATGGCATCGATCCGGCGAGGAGGCTCGCAGCCTCAAACGAGATCGTGCGGTATCCCCTAATCAACCTGACGGCCATGACGCGCTGTGGTGCACGAAGCGCCGAGATATTGCGGGCCGTCAGGTTGTCTGCCCAAACTGGGGCCCCATATAGGGCCATGGACCGCACGACCCCCTCGTAGAGCCTCCGGCAGGAGGTGTTTGGCCCCCCAAGGTTTGGCAGCAGGCGCGAGAGCGCGCCTGCAGCGCCCCGAAGAATGGGGGCCAAACGACGAAAATGGGCTATAAAGTCCCATCGGCTGTCGAGCAGGAGACCTAAATACTTTAGGGTTGACTCGACGCCGATGCGGACCCCTCCTACCATAATATGGGCCCCTGGAGGTGGCCGTTTCCGAGGGCCGTGGAAACAAACAGCCTCGGACTTGGACAGGGCCACCTCGAGGCCCAACCGCCGGATACGACCAACGACTTGTGCGACCCCAGCGGTCGCCAGTATGGCCGCCGCCCGGTGCGACTTACCCCTCGCTGTGACAAGCGTGTCGTCGGCGTAACAAATGACGCCGACGCCACGGAGGAGCGCACCTCGCAGCACCCAGTCGTAACCGATGTTCCACAGGAGCGGACCCAGAACCGATCCCTGCGGAACACCGCACGACATCTCTCGCCGACTCCAACCGTCGTGACCCGGGTAGACGACTACCCTCTCCGATAAATATGCCCCGACTATGCGGCGGAGGTAGGTCGGCACTCGATGAAAGATGAGTGCCTCCCTAATACAACTTCAGGGCAAGGTATTAAAGGCATTCGCGATGTCCAAAGACACCGCGAAGACGACCTCGCCCTGGGACACCGCATCCTCCGCCAGGCTCCTCACTCGCTGGACAGCGTCAATAGTGGAGCGCCCGCGGCGGAAACCATATTGGTTTTCCGCCAGATCCGGGCCCACTGAAAACAGTCGCTGGACGAGGCGCTCCGCGATAATAAACTCGAAGAGTTTAGCAACCTCGTCCAGCAACACAATGGGCCGGTAGGCGGACGGAGAGTCCGCCGGGCGCCCCTCCTTCCTGATCAGGACCAGTCTCCCCACCTTCCACTGGCGCGGAAACTGGCCCTGCACCAGACACTCGCTGAGGAGCCCCCTCAGTCGGGGCGCGAGCTCCTCGAGGACCAGGGCCAAGGCAAGACCTGGAATGCCGTCGGGCCCTGGGGCGGTGTTTTTCGAGCGAAGTCTCGACACCGCCGCTCGCAACTCTACCTGGGTCACTTCGGGAACCACGTCGTCGTCAAAGTCCGCGCTGGACGCCATGGAAGGCGGAACCATCGACGGAGGAGTGTGCTCCGCCCGTGAAGGGAACAGAGCGGCCACCACCTCCTCAACCAATTGTGGCCGGAGACTCTGGGACAAGGGGGGCGCCCAGGGGCGAAGCTTGCCCCTTACCAATAGGTATGGACGCCCCCAGGGATTAAGGTCCAGAGTCCCCAGCAGCTCTTGGCGGGCCAGATCTTTGGCCCGCTTAATGGCTATCTTAAGAGCCTTCTTGGCCGCTCTGTATACCTCGTACAATTCCGCCTCCCTGGCGTCAAAATCGGGAGGGCGGCGACGCCTCCTACGAAGCCGGATGTACTGGCGTCTGGCCACCACGCAGGAGTGGCGAAGGTCGGCAATATGTGCCGACCACCAGTACACCCGGCGCCTAGCTGGAATATTTGCAGGCACTCTAGGCATCGCCGCATCGCAAACTTGCGTTATGGCCTCCCGGAACCACTCGGCCTCCATCTCGACATTATCAGGCCTGGCCGGTGCTGGCACCCAGGCCTGAACGATGGAGGCTTCCAGGAGGACCTCCCGATTCAGCTTCTTTAAAGCCCAACGCGGACCGCCCCCAATCGGGGCCCTTGGGGCTGGGGGGTCGGAGGTCTGGGCGGAGACGTCGAACCGAATATAGCGGTGGTCCGACAACGTCTCCACCTCCTCGACGACGCGCCAGCCTTGGACACGGCGTGCTAGTGCGGGGCTAGCAAAGGAAACGTCGATGACGGAACCGCCCCGCTGACGCACGCACGTGTGCACTGACCCACGATTGAGGACTAGCAGGCCGTTTTCTACGGCCCACTCCTCGAGCAATTCACCCCTCGCGTCCGTGGTCACGGAACCCCAAGCCGAGGATTTGGCATTGAGGTCCCCGACGACGAGCACGGGCCGAGGGTGGCTTCGAGCGACGACGACGTTCAGTTCGAGGAGATACTCCTCGAAGTCGGCGAGAGGTCGGTTGGGTGAGAAGTAACCGCCCACCACAACCGCTTCTCCTACGAGTGCTGCGACGCAGCCCCGTCCTCGGACGATGTTCTCGAAGGACGGGGCGCCGGCGGCGGCCGGCGAAATTAACGCCACCGAGCCATCGAGGTCCCCTACCCAGTCAGCCCTGGGAGGGACAAAATAGGGCTCGGCTACTATAGCGACATGAATTGACCACTGCGCCATGCTCTGGAGGAGAAGGTCCTGAGCCCTGGCGCAGTGGTTTAAGTTACACTGGAGGAGACGGAGGCATGGAGGCATCACGTCTCCATGCTAACCTCCGCCCCCCCGACCGCGGGAGCGGCGACCCTTATTGTTGCCGACGTTGAGGCAGGCGACCTTGGGGGTAACTTTTTGTGGGTGGCGGTGCACTCCTTGCCACCCGCCCGGTGCTTCGCCGCTTTGCCCACCGCCGCACACAAAATACAGTGCGGCGTGGCCTCACATGTAGCGGCCATGTGACCAGGCTGACCGCAACGGAAACAGCGGCCAGTGCAGTCAGCCTGTGAGGGGCACTTGACGCCCACATGGCCGCTGGATAGGCAGCGGTAGCATCGGGCAAGCCTGGGCTCCAGCACTTTTACTTGCGCCGACACCCACCCCACTAAAACACGTCGGCCATCGGCCAGCTTCTTAGCGGCGGCCACGGGACAGCTTATAATGGCCGTCCCCATTCCGGCGCGGCCCTGTCCAATTTCCCCGCACTTTATCTGCTCTTCAGGGCACCCTCCGTTCTTAGCAATGGCAGCGACGACCTCCTCTTTAGTAATAGAGTCATCCAGGCCCGTGATGCGCAAATCAACGCACTTTTGGGGCCTGGAGACGCGGACCTCTTCCGGTTGCAAAACCTGGCGGAGACTTTCCGCCAGACGGTCCGCCTGGTCGCCGCTAGCGACTCCCGGCACTTCTATTAGGCGGGCACCGGTCTGGGTAGTCCGGCACCGCAGTCCTGCTGTTATGCCAAGTTTACCGGGGTCGATTGCGCTCCGCGCCTTCTTTAGTAGCTCCGCGTATGTTGTCCCCCGCTCAATAGCAGCTGGCTGCAGTGTAAGGACCACTGCAGTGGAACGGGGAGCCTGGAGCTTCCTCGCTGCCTTTTTAGCCGCCTGCCTTGCCTTCTTCGCCGCCTTCTTTCTTCGTTTGGCTGCCACTTTCTTTTGGCCGACGACCTCCCAGTCGTCGGCCT
Organism: Catocala nupta; assembly: GCA_963675205.1. NCBI lineage: Eukaryota > Metazoa > Arthropoda > Insecta > Lepidoptera > Erebidae > Catocala > Catocala nupta. Next base: position 3,577,425 of record OY776101.1, on the reverse strand, counting down.
TGCGCGCGGCAGCAGCGGGTTGTATCCCGGGAGCAGCAGGGCGTTCGGTAGCTACAGGTGCGCGCTTAGCCTTCGACCTTTTTCTGCCCTGCTTGCTAGGGGCCGTTGTGTCGGCCGCTGGAACAATCGCCGGGAGCCGCGGGGAACTTGCTTTAGCCGCATACGTTGGCGGCGCAGGCTTCGGGGGAGTGGGACGGGGAGGCTCTCTGACCCTGTCTGCGGCCAGAGGAGGGCGCAGCAGACGGCCCTCCATGACTAAGAGCTTGGCGCGAAACTCGCCAAGCTCCTGTCGAACGAGGGCTACAAGGTCAGTTTCAGCCTTGTTTGCACCCTGGTCGTGCCGCTTCTCGAGCTCTTCCTGGCGTGTCCTGAGCTCGGACAACTCCTTCGCTAAGCGAGCATTTTCCACCTGCAGCTTTTGCACCTCCTCATTCGCTGTGCGGCTGAAGACGGCCTCCGTGATGTCTCGAATGGCCTCAATGGAGTCTTTAAGGGTCTTCTGGCACGTGCCCTTTAGACCCTTGGACTTCCTCGAGACCAGTCGTATGGCCTCCAATGCATCGCTGAGCCGAGTTTTGAGGTGCGACACCGGCAGGTCTACGGCATCCAGCTCCACCACCGGCTGCTTCCGTCCCGCAGCGACTCGCCGGGCCGCCGCAGCAATGAGGGTGTCCTCATCGGACGTACGCTCCTTATCAGCCTTCCGCAATGCAGCGGCAAGTTCGGCCTTGGCCCGACCCAGACCCACATAACGACCGTGGGTGGGTGGACGACCGCGTCCACGTCGCGCTGTCGGCATTTTCGCAGCCGACGCCGCGTCCTCGCTGGAGCCGTCCGACTCCGATTCCTGCGCTGAGCGCAACCGCTTGCGCGGAGCTTTCTCGGGTGTTGCCACCGGAGTAATCTCCACAACATCACTGTCGTGCTCCGACCGCACGAACTCCTCCTCCTCTTCGGAACGCGCAGTGCTGGGCATGCGCGGCCTACTAACTCTAACCGATGTTTTTAAAATAGACTTAATTGAAGATTCCATAATAAATCCCACGAGTACGGGAGAAATAAAAGTCGACCCGGGCAGAGATCCCGATACCCGGGCAAGCCTAATACTTCAGGGGGACGGCAGGTACCCTGAAGGGGCCGCACTAGTGACTGAACTACCCATCAGCCATGCATCTCCTCGCCGTGCGGCAGCAACTTGAGATTCGGGGTGGTTTTTATAGAGGGCCACACCCTCGCAGTCCGGGCGGTGAAGCCAAGACCCTCGCTCCCGTCAGCAGCCGCGAGATGTGATCCACGACACTGCACAATACGGGGTTACGATGTGCTCTAGACGGTGACAACGGGGACAAAAGTCAGAAAAAAGGGGGGGGGACAACAAGAACAAAAACGGGGCAAAACAAACAAAAGGGGACAAGAAACAAATTTGGACGCAGAACCAAACCAAAAAGGGGGGAACAAAACCAAAACACAAAACAAAAGGGGGACAAAGAGGGGGAAAGAATCGTCAGAACGACGAGAAGAGACCCCGTTGTCTGTTCAGCGGCAGGGTGAGTGCACGCCGAACCCGTCAAAGGGGCTCTCCCATGTCCATTCTAAAACAGAGCGGTACTGGGAGAGCCGGGCCCAGAATAGGGCCTCCGGCTTGGGGATGGGACTCGCGTCCATCCCCCCGCCTCCGGTGCCAAACGCGACAAATGGCACCGGTTGTCAGAATATTAGCCACCAGCAACAATGAAAAGCATTGTTGCTGGTGCCCAGGGTGCACCACGGGGAGGTTTTCTGACACGCACCCCAATTTGGTTATCTTATGATAACTTAAGCAATAATAATATAATTAATTACCTACCAATGTTATTAAATAATAAAAAGAGTACATCTACCTCCGCTGTCGATACAATAACAAACTTTTACACAAAAAAAACGAATATTTATAAACATACAGGTTGTCCGGTAATTCATGGATAACCTGAAAATGTAATAGTGGAACGGATGGCGGTTCAGAAAAAAAAATGAAAAAAATCTATCCTAACTACTATCTGAGATATGTTTTTTTTTTAATTACCATGTATAACTTTCTTGTATATTACGACCATAAATGAATGAAATCCATCGGCTTTTTGTTGTTTTATTATTAAACACTAATTATGCTAATAGATAGACAGTCAAAAGTATGCTACGCTAATATAGCTTGCACTTATTTTTTATATATTTTTTCATTTTTTCTGAACGACCTTCGGTTCTACTATAAGACATTTCAAGGTTATCCATTAATTACCGGACACCCTGTATACTCTATCATTGCTTATTATGCGAAACCAACATAATCTTTACTGCACAATGAAATAATAAGTGGGTGGTAGACGTAATTATGTTTTTTAAATTTATCCCCATATCATAACTGCTCCCAAATTGGCACAGCGGTCAAGAATGGGTTAAGATATATTTTATTAGCATTGCCCATGCTAAGGTAGAAAGTAGCTTTTAACAGATGAAAAGAGCAATCTATGACGCAAGATGAACCTGTGACCTTAACAAACTGTGTCGTCGATCTGCCTTGACTTGTCCACTGGTAATGAATTCAGCTCACGATTTGCAACTGACCTGTTGAAAATAATGTGTACCTAAATTCTAAATTCCGTTACGGCGAAAAAAGGCGCCATGTGTTATTTAGCTGGCGTTTTTCGTATCAGGGCAGAATATCTTCAGCCACGCCCTTATGATAGCTATGTAGGTGTAAAATATAATAATATATTATCAGTATTTATCATGATCAAATACATTTGCAAAATATCACAAAATAAAAAGCCTTTTAGTTATATAAAACGAAAACAAAACAACTTCTTTGCTCCAATCACACTGTAAAAAATATTGTAACCTCAAATCAGTGGAATTGTACGTTATGACGTATGTGGTTTCAATAAATAAGTAATAATATGTTATTACTTATTTATTGAAACCACTGTCACCAAAAATACCTACGTACTTCGCTGGCTCGGCCACCGAAGTAGATCTTGGCCTCCGACATTAAAGTACGCCTTCCTGTTTTGTGCCAAGTCAGACCAATCGGGCACATTAATATCTTGAAAGAGATCTGAAGTTCTTTAGCTATTTCGTCTTTCCAGCGGAATCTTGGGCGGCAGCTTGAGCCTTATTCCCATATTATGTCCGAGCCAGCGCAGTCGGCCAGCTTTTATTGCCTCGATGATATTGCCAAAATTACATTAAAGTAAAATATTATAGATAAATTGACGTTATGTTAGTGTAACACATAACGTGTTTTATTCTTATTTTCCTATTGAAACAACGGAAACAGATAACACCGACTCTTAGTAACTATTATGAAACATTATTCATAATAATTATTAATTACTAAAGTCTGTCAATATAGTGAGCACAATAGTGATCTTGCATTGCAATGTTGGACGTTAGGTTCATCAAATAAAAGACGTTGTTTAGTCTAATGATTGGTGTATAATGAATGATGTTACTTACTACGGTACAATGAAGGGCGATGCGCAACACACTACACTATAATTATAATAATCATAAAGTTTATTTGCAACCAAACATGTATCATACATTATACATCATAACGTGATACTGTTCCCTGGACCTGTGCCTTCTCCATATTTCAGTTCTAAGTTTAACATTTATGTTATTTATAGAAAATAAATTTATGTAGGTAGGCATAGAACTAAATTTATGAACCTCTCATTCCTAAACTAGCTATTATTAGAATCTAACTACTTAGCACATTAGCAACTGATGACATCCAGGGTATTTTTCGAAATCAAGTTAGCACTACACATTGGCCTGATATTGATACTTGACAATTTTGAACAAAAAAAACAAACATACTAACATTATTAAATAAAACGATTTTAAAACATAATCACAATCACATAATGTTATTGGCACTGAATTAAGAAATATAAATGAAGTAACAGAAAACTGATGGTTTCTGTCACTACCACTATGCTGATGGCTAATCGAATAATTAATCTAGTAGGATAAACATCTGTCTATTAAAATTATACAATCGCTATCGGCGTGACCTACGGAAACCTAATATGGTTGTTATCGATCCACTCCTTAAAGTTTTCAGCCATAGCTGTCGCTATCTCTGCTATCATCACAGAGTCATTCTCAGCTCTATGGCTACCCACTGCATCTCGTCCTAACACACGTTTATAAATATCCACCAGCTTAAACGAAGTTAGTGGGCGTCCATCATCATCGTGGAAAATATTCTTCCGAACTTGGGCTTTTTGCGTCGCTATATTTACCACCATTTCATTAGATCTCCTTCTTTTTCTATTTAACAGAAGAGAAACCGGTTTATTATCTTGAGCACTTTCTGAACCAGCCATATTCGAACTTTCACGCTGAGGATTTGCCTCATCCACGTTAGTTTCAGTGTTTATTCGCTTCGATAAATCTTTAAAGCAATCATAACTATCAGCAAACATAATATCATCGGGTAAACTCACATTTAACTTGTCAAAGTGATTCTTGAGTATTGGTACATCAAAGTTGTGACCATAATGAGCAATCAAGCACACAGGTTTTACTTGAAGCTTGAGGAACGTGCTGATGACGTTGAAAACATCCTCATTGAAGATTGTCTCGTCACTTAGAAGATCGTTATTTAGCCCTGATAGTTCGGCAGCCACAGCGCTCACTTTTCGGTCCGGGTTCAAGCACATTGTCAGCTTGCTTACAACGCGTGGTAACTGACCGGTTGCTGATTGCACTAAATGTCTTCTTTTCAATGCTAGCATGCTAAGCTCAGTAATTCGGGTTTTGTATTCCTCTTGTTGCGGCAAGCCAGTAGTTTCAAGATCAAAAAATACATACGTCTCGATTCGCGCCATTGTTACGACTGAACGACAGCCATCAAGTTAGTACTATATGTGTGGCCAAAGTACAATAGGGATGTATAATTATTTGCATTGAATCGATTTATTGCTCTATCTAAATCTATAAAAATGCGATTGAATCGATATTATCAGATTAGATTATGTTTATTATTATATAGTATAACTGTTTAAAATTTTGCGAATTGTAATCCAAACTATAATATTATAAATGCGAATGTGAGTTTGTTTGTTATGTTTTCACGCCTTAACTACTAAACCGATCATCATGAAATTTCGCATGCACATTGCCAGGGGAACAGACAAGGACATAGGGTACCTTTTATCCAAAAAGGTACTGTTAAAAGCTAACTAAACCTACATTTACGCGAGCGAAGCCGCGGCCAAAATCTTGTGAATTAAATAACTTTCCTTTGATACATAAATACACGAAGTGTTTTACATATACTCATACTGTTACAAAGATGTTACATTTTGTGTTGATTATTACAAGAATAAAATAAAAGAACATATAAAGCATTGAAAACAACAGCTTAGCCAGTAATAATAATAAAATTATTATTATAAAAACAGAAAACCCGACTGCTTACAAGTAATGAACTGAAAAGAGAAAGACAAGTATCACATTATTAATTAAATTTATTTTATTTATTCATTAAAGAATTAATTAAATTGGAACTTATTATAATTTGTGTATACAGACCACCAAAGTTAAATAACTTAAATATTTTTTATGAAAATTTTGAATTGATTTTAAAACAACTATGTATCAGATCAAGTAAACGAATCATAGTATGCGGTGATTTCAACATAGATATATTAAAAAGAAATAAAGTTTCCTTGGATTTTGAACACTTCCTTCTAGGCTTCAATCTTAAATTAGAACTAAACCAGCCAACTAGGCTGTGCAGCAAGAGTTGCTTAGATAATTTTGCAATAAGCTCTCAATTAAAAAGTAAAAGTAAAGTGATAGACTTAGCTTTATCGGACCACACGGCACAATTATTGGATATCCGTGTAAATAACATACGCAACCTAAACTTTTGGCGAATAGAACGACGCGATGAAGCACGTGAAAATTTAATAAAATTCAATAATTACCTGGGTATGCTTTCCTTCTCATATATCTATAACACTGAAAATGTGAACAAAGCTTACGACTATTTTTTGGAGTATTTCCGACTTCTATACGGACTTTGCTTTCCACTCAAATTAGTTAAATGTAAATTAGATACAAATGTTAAATGGGTCTCTCAAGGCATACGAGTGTGTAGTAAAAGACAACGTCATTTATTGTGGAAATATCGCCAAAAACCTAGTAACGAAAATAAGACCATATTCAAATCTTACTCTAAAACATTTCGTAAAATCATCAAATTGACACAAAGGGCACAAAATAACTATCGGATTCAAACCTCACAAAATAAATCAAAAACATCATGGCAGATTATTAATAATAAATCAACTCATAAAAAACACATATCTGCACTTAATATTCAAGGGACTACTATAACTAGTCTTAAAGAGATAGCTAATGCTTTTAATAACCACTTTATTGATCAGGTAAAAGAGTCTAGTTCTATCAATTTATCGACAGCCAGATTAAATTGCAACCAATGCTCAATGTTTATGCCCCCAGTACTTCCACAAGATGTGAGCAGAGTAATACGCTCCTTAAAAAATACAAATAGCCAAGGGTATGACGGTATTTCAACCAAAGTGGTAAAATTTGTGTCAAACAATATTTCTATGCACCTTAGTCATATTATAAATCTAGGGATAAGTTCTGGCATATTTCCAAATGGTCTCAAAACAATATTTATCAAACCAGTACACAAAAAGAACAATAAGGAAGATATAGGTAATTATAGGCCTATTGCCTTGATATCAGTGTTCTCAAAAATTTTTGAGAAGATAATATATGAGCATATGAATATTTTTTTAAATAAATACGGTACCTTATGTAATGAACAAAAAGGATTTAGGAAAGGCAAGGGAGTTAATTTAGCTATTTTCGATTTTTTAGATATTGTTATGAAAAATGTTGATAAAAAGATACCTATTTGTGCAATACTTACAGACATGACCAAAGCATTTGACTGTGTTAAGCATGAAATCCTTCTCCAAAAATTAAATGCTTATGGAATTAGAGGCAACATGCTAAAACTAGTGCAATCGTATCTCAGTAATCGTATACAATATACTGAGGTGTCTAGAATATGCAAAAAGACAAAACAAGAGTTAAAATGCCTATCTGATGGAAGAATAGTTAAATATGGTGTGCCCCAGGGGAGCGTACTAGGTCCCCTGTTGTTCTTACTGTATATAAACGACCTACCTAGGCACATTGACCAGCCCATGGTTCTATTTGCTGATGACAGCACTGCGCTAGTTAAGTGTTCAAATATAAATGGGTACGAACATGAAATTAACGATACCCTTCATAATATAGTAGAGTGGTTGCATAAAAATAATTTAAAAATTAACCTGCAAAAGACAAATATTATGCATTTTTACCAACGCTTAGCTCCTAAAAATATGTCTATACATTTTAATGGTCACACAATACAGCAAACTAAAATCGCAAAATTTCTAGGGATAATTATCGATGAACAACTGACTTGGAAACCTCAAGCTGAAGAGGTTTGTAAAAAATTGAGCACATCTGCGTATGTCCTTTATAACTTATCGAAGAAAGTAAATATAGACACAGTTTTGGTTGCGTATCATGGTCTGGTAGCATCTGTCCTACGTTACGGGATAATCTTTTGGGGAAACTGTAGCCTCAGAGAACAGGTGTTTAGAGCCCAAAAACGCTGCATTCGGGCCATATGCGGCATCGAAATGACAGATAGCTGTGTACCTAAATTTAAATCTCTAAAAATCTTGACATTTCCATCGTTGTATATATTAGAAATGGCTCTATTTGTAACAAATAATAAAAATTTATTTACGCCAGTGTCAGAAACCAGAAAAGGCCCAATTAGAAGCCAGTATAAAAATAAACTGCATATGAAGGGATATAATACAACTTTATTACAGAAAAATGTATTCGGAATGGCAGTAACTATTTACAATAAAATACCCGATATCTTAAAGGACAACACTGTACATATATTTAAAAAGAGATTAACTGCATTGCTAATTGAAAAATGTTATTATCAGGTTACTGATTTCTTGAATGATAAATTATAAAATGTTTATTTTCTGAATTAAAAAATACCTTAAAGTTTTAATAACTAACCACTATGTACATAATCACTATGATATATTAACATAAATATTTTTAAATTCTTCTGACATGTAACTTTATTTTAATTAGTATTATTATATATTGAATTTATAATGACGATATATTTGACATTGATAGTGTTTAATTGTATATGATTAAGTGTTAATTTTAATTACAAAATATTTGACATTTACAATGTATACTAAAATTAAAACACAATATGATTGAAATGTAAACGAAGATATTTGCATGCTTCTAAGGTAGAATGTAGCTGAACTGCTGTCCACTGTTACCACCTATTTTGTTTTTGTACCTACATTCAAAGCAAATAAATGATTATTATTATTATTATTATGTTTCTCTTATCACAGGTACTTTCTAACATATTATATTAGAAAATACCTGGCCCTTTGGGAGGCTTACACGGAGACATGGGTCCAACGTGAAGAGGCCCTTCGAGAGTTTTAATCAAAAGTGTGATGGAACACCTACAGCGGCACTAGCCGCAGCAGGCGTAGGACTATTGCTACGTATGGATTCTAATATATGGGCTATAGGTATGGGTGTATGGTGGACCGGTATATGGCTAACTATGGATGACAAACGGCGTCTGCCCTGAATACTCTTATAGCATCAATGCAATGGGCAGACGGTGACTCGCCAACTCACTAGATGGGCCCCCTGAATAGCTACCATAGGCATACAAGCCAGCAGCAGAGGGCAACACCGGTGCGAGTGGCTAGGGGTGTCGAGCGGTGCGGCGCCGGTTTCACCATCACGGGTCTCGTGACAACGGAGACCCGGAGCGGGTTTCCCCGTAGTTATGCCCTTGAAAATGACACTTCCACCCCCAAGCATATAGCTCTAGCGGCCTCCCTCTGACCGGCCGACCAAGGCAAGCCAGAGTTGAGAGTCCTACGGGCGCTCTTGAAGTTCCACCCCAGCCAACCATTAACGGCAAGCCGGGGACGAGGCCCTAACCAACTCTCTGAGGCATTCAGGACCGCAGTGTCGCCACTCACATTCAGCTCGCCACAAGCTGCCCTGCGGTTTGTGCGCTTTAATTTAACCTGCTGATACATTTTTTGTTTATATCACAAGGCGAAGGTGATAGTTTTAAAGCTAGTGTACTGTGCCCTCCGATATCGCGTTAGTCTCATGATGAGATAACGACTGTCCCAGAGGGGTTTATTATTATTATTATTATTATTATTATCACAATATGTATATAAAATTCGACTGACTAATGCATTGTTAACTGGTCCCGGAAGGTGCTCTCGGGCACTGGGAGGTACAGCGGCTCCCACTATTATAACGTCACGGTTGGTGTTGGGGAACGCTGTATATTATCTTAAACTGGATTAGCAGTAGAGAGAAGGATTGAACACTCGAGTACCTATAGAGTAACTTATCTCTGGATGAAAGGTACCCTAAGTCCTTTTCTCTACCCCTGACAATGTGCATGTGAACTTTATATGTAATAATTATCGTTGGAGTATTTAAGGCGTGAAAGCGTAATGAACAAACTCAATTTTGCATTATAAAACCGATCATTTCCTGAGCCACATTTACGCGAGCGAAGCCACAGGCAAAATACAGTAAGATAATATTTTTTTAAATGTTGTAGCTACGCAATTATCAGAGATAAAGTGACAAGAAAATAATTTCTAAGTATAAATTCAAATGGTTTAAGATAACAGTTATCAGTTTCGATCGTATTGTTTATCATCGACGCATTTCTGCCAAAAAAGGTGCCACACACATTGATTTGAAATTCGCCGATACGATAAGGTAGATTAAATGTTATTACCCGTGCCTCTTAGTATATATATATACATATATATATATATATATATACTAATATTATACAGCTGAAGAGTTTGTTTGTTTGTTTGAACGCGCTAATATAAAGAACTACTGGTTTGAATTGAAAAATCCTTTATTGTTGGATAGCCTATTTATCGAGGAAGCTATAGGCTATTTAACATGACGCTACGATCCACGGGGGCGGCGCAGTAACTATAAACGCGGGTGAAACCGCGGGCACATCTAGTAATATTATAAAGCTGAAGAGTTTGTTTGTTTGGTTGAACGCGCTGATCTGAGGAGCTACTGGTTTGAATCAAAATATTATTTTAGTGTTGGATAGCCCAGTTATCGAGGAAGGCTATAGGTTATATAGTAGAGGTGAGTCGTGTATACTAGAACAGATCCGAATACTAGGTATTTTACGAGACTAGGTGGCACCTAGTCCAATTTACTCAAGACTAAGTCCGTATGATCTCATACAATAATAATATTTTGACATGACGTATCGCGGACTCGAAGTATTTGATTGCGAACGAAGATCCGTACCTACTTCTTAGTCTTTCTGATACTGTGACTAATATCGTGATCCTGATAAGAAGTGCTTTCGGACTACGTGTACTAAGTAATTAAGTACGAACCTTTTGTTTTAAAATTTTAATAAAAGTTCTATTCTATTCTATTCTATTGGTGATTACGAACTTTTGTTTTAATTTTGTTATAGTAGATTAGATGTTTGTGGTTAGTGCTTTTTTTAAGTTTTATAGTAGATTATTGTGATTATTGACGTGGTTTAAAATCAGGCCCAATAAAATCGGTGCCATTGTCGGGGAAGCCGACTTCCGGAATTCGCGAATTTATATACCTTCAAAAAAAGAGAGTTTTGCAAATCGGTTCATAAATGACGAAGTAACGATGAGGTAACAAACATTAAAAAAATACAACCGAATGGAGAACCAACTCTTTTTTTAATAAAATGATTTCATTGACTTATTACCTAGCTATTGCTCTACTAGATTTACGAAATAGGTACTCAAAAGAGCATTGTATATTTGGGACTAGGTGGACTAGGTGGAACAGGTATCTGGATCACGTATGAAAACAGACTAGGACTAGGTGTACCTAGTCCCGGATTTACCTAGTACAACCCATCTCTATTATATAGCATCACGCTACAATCAATAAGAGCGGAGCATCAATGAAAAATGTTGCAAGAACGGGGAAAATTCTCTTATGTGAAGCAGACGGAGTGGCGCGGGTCGGCTAGTACTTAAATAAATAATCTTACGCATATATCCTCGAAGGACTAGTGATGAATAAACACAACTTCTGCTCTTCCTATTAGCGATGGGCCTTAAATCAACGAACTAGTTGAATCAACCGTAGATCTGCTGTCAACGTATCAACGTTAACTGTTTATGAATCAACTAGTTGAATTCGTCAACGACATTAATGAATTTAACTCGATACTTACGTTGAAAATAACATCATACATTGCAAGCGACGGTCGAATTTGAACTCTAAGTTACGTAGGCAAGTTATTTTTGAAATACATATTTTTTTAAAGAAAACGATGGCGAATTTAGTCAGTCCTAAGCCTGAAAAAAAAGTATGAAGGGAAGTTCATCTAAGTACAAGCATCAATCAAACGTTTTTCATTAATACATTTAATCAAATTGTTTATAAATAAACAATAAAATATCAGGTCAAATAAAAAACGTTCAATTAATTAACGGTTTACGTTACAAGTTCACATTAGTAGCACGTTAACTCGTTGACAAATTTAACTAGTTGATCGACTATTTGACGATAGTAATTCAACGTTAACGTTACGTTAACGAAATAACCGTCAACGACCCATCGCTACTTCCTATATCACTTTAATTTATATATTGATATTTACTGTTACACTTGTATCGTAAAAACACAGACATATTTTCAAATAACACGACTCCTCTTATATGCGTCTTGTGAAACAAACATTTGCGACTTTTAAATTATGACGTCATTTGTACAGCGCCATCCATCGAGTGAGCTACATATTAATTGTATAACATCTATTTGAAAGAAGTGACTTATACATGTTGAAATATTGATCGTGTACAGTGACATCTATTGACAACAATAGTTAAACTTAAATAAGATTAAATAACAAAGAACTAGGTATAAGTGTATTAAACCCACGTCTCACCTGCTTTGTACGACACAATTAAGGATGAGCCTATTGCCGCTTACCCACAGTTCTAGATTCTGTTATAGAGAATTTTTAACCCCCGACGCAAAAACGACGGGGTGTTATAAGTTTGACGTGTCTGTGTGTGTGTGTGTGTGTGTGTGTGTCTGTCTGTGGCATCGTAGCTCCCGAACGGATGAACCGATTTTAATTTTGTTTTTTTTATTTGTAAGGTGAATTAGTCGGGAGTGTTCTTAGTTATGTTTGATGAAAATCGGTCCAAGATGGCGACCGCCACAAAATGGTGGATTACATATTTTGTCACAACTCCCTCAATATGGGTATCAAATGAAAGGGCTTGACTAGTAGAATACTATACACTATGATAAATTACTAATCCAAGATGGCCGCCACGATAAAATGACGAATTACATTTTTTTTTTCACATTTCCCTCAATATGTGTCGGGGGTTTTTAAATTTTTAATTGTCCAAAAAGCTTATCGGTCCCGAGACCTCATGCTCTACGTTCATTAAAGCTGCGCCACTGAGGCTGGAAGAGACGTGATTATGCTCTTAACACTGATGATTACACTGTTTTCTGTTCTTTATGTTTATACATACATATTTTCCTTTATATATGATATACTAGATGTACCCACGGTTTCACCCGCGTTCATGATTACTGCGCCGCCCCCATGGGTCTTAGCGTGATGTTATATAGCCTATAACCTTTCTCGATAAATAAACTATCAACAATAAAATATATTTTCTATTCGATCCAGTAGTTCCTGAAATTAGCAAGTTCAACCAAACAAACAAACTCTTCAGCTTTATAATATTAGTATAGATGAAGAAACCTGCATGTCTCAGATTTCTCCATAATGTTCTCGAAGATATGTAAATTCTGCCAACCCGCACTGGGCCAGCGTGGTGGACTATGGCCTAATCCTTGTCACACTGGGAATAGTCCCGCGTCCAGTAGTGGGATAGTTTAATACAGGGCCGATATTATCATTATTATATATTATTATTGACCAAAGAACACAAAAAATGTTTACAGCATTAAACTGCATCTTGTTAGCAACCTCCTATAGCGTCTTCGTTATATTGAATAGCTTTACAATCCGACAAACATTGGACACATCGTTTTCAGCTTCAGGTCATCTGAGTATAAAATACACTTGCAATATTCTTGTTAAATTTTAACATTAACGTTTTGAGCGCCAACCTATGCCGAACGTGATGTGCCCCCATTTTTTTTTTTTTTTTTTTTTTACGTGGGGAAATGCGCCTGATGCATACCCTCTCGCCACAAGGGGAGGCGAGAGGGTTATGTCCGGCTCTCCCGTACTTCGGGCCTACGGACCAAAACCCCACGGTGCGCACGCTCGCTGCCTTGCATATTGGATGGGCCGCTGGCAAAATTACTACCTCAGCGACCTACCCAGCAGTCTACAACTCCTCGGCGACGCCCCGGCACTACATAGGGCGTCAGACCGACTCAATGGCTGGCGGACGGAAGATCCCCGTTCTCCCGCCCGCGGCCTTCATTATGGCGGCATAAGGCGCGCGTAAGCGCGCCTGCGCCGCCCGGTTCGCCGGCGACGGCTCGGATCCACAAGGATACTTTCTTCACGGATCCGCTCCGCCGCCTCCTTCTGCGAGATAACGTCCTCGCAGAAGGACGCGACCGCTGCCCATTTCCTCTCGCTGTCGGCCATGGCTTTGATCACGGCCGGCAGCGAGAGGCGCCAAGCTATAAATCTATAACAGTTGAAAATTTTTGGCTACTTCGACTTTGCTGTTTTTAAAATAAACAAAGGGCCCTATTGAAATAAAAATGTAAAAGTAGATTTAGGCAATAGTAACATTACGCACAAAATAAAACAAACTTTTTTTATGTATTTATTTAATAAATGTTGCCATTAGACATTGTCTTCTAATAAAGATGTGGCGTGGAGGGCACGCAAACGTTTGTCTTTTATACAAGACCGTGGCGCTCAAAAGGTTTAACGTCCGAAATAACAATAAAGGTCCAAAAACTAAGCTTTGACTTACGCCGCGCGCCGGAGCATGTGTGATACGTATATGAGTCGTCCATTGCATTCAATCCCCATACTATAATTATTGACGATTACGGAGATGGTCTGCTAGAAACCTTAAGAAGTACCACTAAGCGTAAGACACAGATTATCATTATTCACCCTATCAAAAGCCTTACAGAAAAACAATATAAGTAGCATTAGAGTCTAGTTGAGATAAACAAGATTTCGTTTACCTATTAGTAAATTTGTATTATTACCGCCAGTGTCATCTTTCGACACTGTGGGGTAGCGCCCGGCTTTCTAATAATTTATTACAGCGCCATCTACTTAAGTATTACTAAACTACGTAGCTTGACAGTACGCGAAGTGTTCTAGCACTTTTTCGTATAGTTTTGAGGAATATCCCGGAGATGACATCTTTAGAAAATGCCAGAAACACTTTTAATTACATATAAAAGGCAAGTCAGCGCACCGCCAAGGCGGTTTACAATTGTAAGCGGTCAAGTTCATCGGAGCGAACGGAAGCAAACTGTTTGAGTATTATGTGTGGTGTTTTAAATTTAGCTAGAATAAAAAGTGTTTTATTCGGTAATATTGTTTAAATTCTTATCCCCCGAACTCAGCACGTAAAAGTATTTAGTGATTGTTTGCGTCGCAGAATATTGCTAAGTTATTTTTCTATGAGGAGCATTGTCGAAGACCTAGGGTGGCGACAATAATATTGTGATTGATGGATATCCTTCAACATTTGTTTCTTAGAGATATTAAGTGCGGGCTTCACCAGACAGATTTTCCATCGAACTGAATAGTGACCAGTTTGAATGTATAAATTAAAAATATGGTATAAAGGAGATGAGATGGATTCGCCTGATTCTATGTAAATAAATGATGTGGCCCATAAGGATCTGTCTTGTCTACGTACGCAAATACTGTAGTCTATGACCGCTTGTCACAAGGTCCAACAGACTGAATTTAGATCTTCTTCTCCCTAGCCTTTATTATTCCCAAGTCACTTGGGGTCGGCTTTTCTGGTCTAACCAGATTTGATTAGCTATCCGTTTTTACACGGAGCGGCTGCCACCTCCGCAACCCGAAGGCTAACGATACCGTAAGGTTAGACCAGTGTCAGGATATTATAGGGCACTGACTTCCCAATAACGACTGCGATAGATGTTTATGGCAGCTGGGACCGACGGCTTAACGTGCTCTCCGAGGTTTGGTAACCGCAGCAAATCTTAACGGAGACTGGCCGTCTGCGCAGGATATATAATCTCAAACTTTATTGCATTCCATAATGTACAAAAGATATAGTTGGGTTTGGTAACAATTATCGGCCCTGTCGGGCATGGTACTTCTTGGAAAGGCTTAGAGGTTTGGAATTATTTCTAAAAAAATACTTAGTATGTTGTAATACTTGTAATATAAATGTCTATAAATTAGTTTATATTGGTAGTTTTAAGCGTTATTACTTTAAAGCCATTAATTAAATTTATCCACTACCTAGTATTATTATAAATAGGATTTTACTTTTTGTTTTATTAGCATTTATTTGAAACCAATTATGTATGTGAAATATTATTGTAGCATTTTTTTTAATAATATTGAGTTTATTGACAAAAATGAAGTACAATGTGTGAAACTTATCTATGAGTTAGAGTTAGCACAATAAATTACTAAATACTGCTTCCCAAACTGCGCTATAGCGTGTATTTTGGGAGACAGTGATCAGCGAAAACAAAGCAACAATAGGCAGTAAAGTGAATCAACTATTTTTCATTTTAAAGGTAAGTGAAGTACAAATACATGTTTATCTATCTGTTAATTATATGATTTTATTATATATCTGTCAGAATTTTTCGTTTAAATGTTCATTTATATGATAAAACAATTTTATAATAAAAATTGTTATAATTTGTGTACAAAGATTTATTTCATTATGTAAAAAAAAAAGAAAGGACAAAATAAATTTATTTAAACTAGGTTACAAGGTAACACTTATGAATGTCAAAGTTACACGTAATTTTTTTCTGTGAATTTACATTTGCTGTCACGTTCAGCAAAGCAAGGGTGTAGGGCTCATGAGAAGAACGGGCAAGAAACTCATAGCCACTCTTTTTAATCGCCAAGTGTACAATAATATTTCGTTTACAAATCATAACTGTAAGGTGCTGCAACCATTTCTCCATGAACTACTACTCAACATACTCAAGCATTTGATAAAATTTGATGGTAGCCTCTAAAGCAGCAGTATGGTAAATAGGAGCATCCACTTACATGTAAATAAATAATCAAGACAAGACATGATTGTAGTCCGTAGTTTAATCTAATTGTTAAAAAAATGTAGTAAGTAAATTATCGAATTCCACGAAACCAGAATTCAGAATAAGACTCAAAAGAAAGCTTAACGGAACTGTCCATAATCACGAGTTATCTTCATTGCACATTCTTCTTGATTAAAATACGACTGAATGTAACAACAATGCAAATTTTAGCTTAAACAAGGTATAAAAACACAAGAAAAATAAAAGAATATATACATATATTAAAAAAAACATAAGTGTTAGTATTGGTCATTTAATATCCTGTGATCTGATGCAAATATTAGTGCCATGGATGTTTGTCATTTAAATAATCATCTATATTATAATATGCTTTAGAAATTAAGCAAGTTTTAATTTTAACTTTAAATGTATTCTCTGGTAATTCTAGAATATTACTCGGGATTTTATTATAAAAACGTATACCAAGACCCATGAAGGAACCATGAACTTTATGTAGACGGTAGAATGGAACACATAATTTATATTTATTTCTAGTATTGGTGTTATGTATGTCACTATTTTTTATGTATAAATATATATTTTGACGGACATGCATGATATTAAAATAAATATATTGTGATGCTACAGTTAAAATACCTATATTCTTAAATTTTTCTCTGAGCGAGATTCTAGTTCCTAATTGATAAATTGCACGCACAGCTCTTTTTTGCAATATAAAAATACTTTGTATATCAGCTGCTTTTCCCCATAATAATATTCCATATGACATAACGCTGTGAAAGTAACAAAAGTAAACTAATCTAGCTGTATCAACGTCAGTTAATCCACGGACTTTTCTAATAGCGTAAGCGGCCGAACTAAGTTTCGCTGAGAGACAAGATATTTGCGCACCCCACTGTAACTTTGAATCAATTGTAATGCCCAGAAACACTGTGGATTCTATTGCTTCCAGTCATCGATCAAATATACTATTATGGTATATTTGATCGATGCTTCCAGTACCTCACCGATCAATGTTATGCTAGGACCAAGATGTTTTACATTAGGCAGTATGAATTTAACACATTTTGTTTTATATTATAGTGCACCATTGTGTACGCAAACACAGGTGCAATCACTGTTAAGCCTATGGGACGGCAATCTGACACGACCGGAGAGAGATCAGGCGCAGGTCCAACAGCTTTCAGTGCTTTTGTTTGTCATTCTAGGGCTAATACTACGTTGTTACAGTGCTACACTACTACCGAATGCCTTAAGAGAAAGGGATAACATTTGTGCTGAAAGTAAAAGAATATGAAACGAAGGTACGTCAGCCAAGAATTTTCACTTGCCGGGCAAAACGCTGTAATGATGATGCTATTCTTACGCCGGTTTCTTGTTAGAAACTGGTAATTACCAACTACCAAGGCAAGCCACCTTATTACTACTGTTGTTAAAGAATTGGTACGCCAAGCTCTTCCATTGAGCTACGACACTAGAAAAAAATGAATAATTACAACACTAATCTAAGTGTTTATTAAATACGATAATTACAATATTAATTATCTAGTACATTAACCCATTTAAAGCCAAATGAAAATTACAAAAGATATTCCATAAATTATTTTATTAGTAGACAATTTAGAGGTTAACTAATAAATAAAACTAAAAAAATTACAATATGAAAATTTTCAGAAAGTTATAGGAGTGTTCCCAAACTGGCTCAATGGCTTATTATGAGTGAAAATTTACAAAGTATGACTTTTCAATGCAAAGTGTTCCTTTGTATATTTAAAGTCCCAGCGACTTTAAATATACAATAATAGATTAATATATTTCAATAATAGATTAATATATACTCGATATCGTAATAAAATAAATAAACTAATAAATATTGCCAAGAATAAATACAGACAAAAAGAAATAGAGAACTGTAACAATGACATAAGGAAAATATGGTCACATGTAAATACTTGGACGAGTAAACAAACAACGAGTTTGGATAATGTAATTATAAAATACTTGGGGGTAAAAATGATACTCTATATAATATTTGTAATAATTTTTCCGTAACATTCACGGGCGAAATAGACAATATAAAGCATAGCTGTGATAATTACTTTATAGATAGAAGTTCCTATGTCACACCGAGTAATGTGTCCTTTTATTTTAAGAAGATAGACGCAAGCACGGTAGAAAAATGTATTAATAATTTAGATTATAATAAAGCACCGGGATTTGATAGAATTAGAATACAAGATATAAAATATGTAAAAAAAGAAATAAGTCCAGTATTAGCTAAGTTTATAAATATGTGTGTAAGTGAAGGAGTTTACACGGATATATTAAAAAAGTACATAATACGACCCATTTATAAACAGGGAAGCCATTTAGACTACAGCAACTACAGGCCAATTGCAATATTATCGGTGGTAAATAAAATATTGGAAAAGATAATAGTTAACCAAGTAAGTAGTTTCTTAGAAAATTACAAAATAATTTCGGATGCACAACACGGATTCCGGCGGGGGCGCAGCACAAACACCGCGCTCGCGCACTATACAGACTACGTTAATAACAGTCTAAACGAAAGAAAGTTTGTGGCAGTCATTTTCATTGATTATAAAAAGGCATTCGATACTTTAGAACATAACCTATTACTGCAGGCTATGGATGAATGTGGTATCAGAGGGCCAATTCATCGCTGGTTTAAAAGTTACCTAAAGAATAGATCCCTCCGCACGTTAATCAACGGAATAACAGGTAGTGAAGTAGGTGTGAACCTCGGCGTGCCGACCGGATCAGTATTTGGTCCGGTCGGGTACATAATGCACGTCAACAGTGTTATAAATGTAATAAAGCACTGTAAAACATTTATGTACGCGGACGACATGTGCTTACTGTATTCGTCCAAAAATATGAGCGATGCAATAACTCACTTACAGGAAGACTTCGAAAATATAATTAAATGGGCACACGACAATGGCATAGTCATAAATCACTCCAAAACAAAAACCATGCATATATGTTCTCCATATAGTAAGTACTTAAAACAAAGTAGGCAAAACTTAAATATAATCGGACATACGTACGAGTGTCTACACAACAATAAAGTAGGCTGCCCGTGTACCACTATACAAGTAGTAGACAACTACCGATATTTGGGTCTAATAGTAGATAGTCACTTTAATTGGAAGTCACACATAAATGACGTTTGCAATAAGCTACAGTCAATTCTGGGTAAATTTTTTCACCTCAGTAATTCTGTTAATAAAAACTTATGTATATATTGTACTATGCACTTGCTGACTCGATAATTAGCTATGGCTTGAGTTGTTATGGCCTAACATTTAAAACGCAGCTTGATCGCATAAAACACCTACAAATCAGATTAGCTAAGTATTTGGTCAGTCAGAAACAAAAATTACAATGTAAGCCACACTATGACAGGTTATTTATTATTTGTAAAATACTTCCCGTGCATTTGAAAGTAGAATATCTAATAGCATTAGAACAATACTACATACACAAATGAACATAAAAAACCTAAGACACATAAGTATTGCACCAAACAAGCTCAGCAAGGGAAATATGTGACCCCCCCTGTAACAAATTACTACGGCGAACGAACTAGACAATACTTAACTCCTGTAATATATAATAAAATAGATTTTATAAGAACTCACACGGAAGGCATAAGCAGGGTAACTTTAAAGAAAAGACTGAAAGATGAGATGTTAAAGATTATTAATAGTTAGGCACAATACAAACCATTGTATTATGAATACACAAGACCATAATTAATATAAATATATATTTTGTTTTAAGCATAAATAAAAATTAAAGTAAGTAGAGTTTATGTAATGTATGCAAAACTCCTCTAACATAATAATATTATGTCTATAAATTATAATTTAGTATAAGTAGGTAACTAGAATTAAGAAAGAGCGCCTCTTTCGCCAACAAACTGTGTTTACAGTTTGGCGAGTTTGTAAACAATGTACCACATTTTAATTTTATCGAAATAAATGCAATTAAAAAAAAAAAGACTTCTAATATGACCTATATAACACCTCACTCGTGTTGGGAGCTTTTCAGGTACGTGGTTAACGCTATCTAATACCAATCCAATTAGATGATGAAAAACGTCCTATATTTCCCTGAAGTGATTGTCTGAGATAATATCTGGCGACACTTGTTCGAAATAGCAGTGGATCCATCAGTTTTTCTTTGGCGATTATAGTCTATGGCAATCTCCATGCGTTTGCCATAGCCATATGTCAATCGTATAAGTGAATAGTACCCACCACCACTTCTTGCCGTGCATGCTAACCCTGTACAATGATATGGTTTTAGTTTTATTATAATTTTGAAATGCGTTCGGAATATGCACATTAACCTTTTTTTTCTGTAGTTTCATTTTTTACAATTCGTGAAGGTTCATGAGAGTCATGGTTGGTTGCTATCGTGCAAATATTTTTCCGACGTAATAACATAATCTCATTATTTTTATCAAATCTGTAATCAAATTTAGCTCTTGGTTTCTTCTTTATTTCGTTTGTGTTTACTAAAGTACACTTTTAGTTCGATTATCACGAATAGTTCAAGTGGCACGGTACCCTAATTGCCATAAAACGTATAGAAGATTACAGCTGGTAAATAAATGTATGTTGGTGAACACAGACAGTACTGATTGGGTCGAACTGATTCGTTGTCTTTTAGCAGGCAATGGTGCATTATCACTGCTGTTTTCGGATGACGAGAGTGTACCAATATCACGAACAAATACCTCAATATACCAGGGACGTCGTAAAGTAAACAGCGAGGCGCCATATCAACGTCACTCTCTTCTTCATCAGTAACAATACTTGGCTCAGGTGGATTATCGTCTCGCCCTCCTAAGGAAACCTCAGAAGGCGATGGCGATCAGGGTATCGCGGGTGTACCGCACTGTCTCCTATGAGGCGGCATGCGTTTTGGCGGAGTCGCCGCCCTGGGATTTGGAGGCGGAGTTCCAAGCGTCAGTGTATTGCTGGCGCGCGGACCTCCGGCTCCATAGCGAGGACCCACGCACAGGGCGGTAGAGACGCGAAGGTCCCAGGATCGACTGGTCATGGAGGCGAAATGGGATGAGAGACTGGTCTCAGGGGACCCTGCCACCCGTAAATTAAAAGCCCCGAGAGGGCACGCGCGGTGTTCCCGCGCGCCTTCTAACCTCGAAAGGGGAGAGCGGTCAGGCTCTCCCATGGAGACGAGAGGTGGTCGGGTCCGATTGATCCGGCCGGCACCCACACGGGGGAGCCTGCTATGGATGAATCTTTTAAGCTCCCAACTGGCCCCCCAGTGCGTGAGAGAGGGAACACCCCAGGTTTTTTTAGTGGGTATACCAGCACGTCTTACTGGGAGTCCCACACACCCCGCCGGTGCCGTCCCCCAGCCGGCGGATAGTGCACCAAGCATTTTTCTTGGGAACAAAAAAAAAACAGTTGGAATTATCGTCAAATCATATTCTAAATCGTCGTCACTATCTTCAGCCAACGTATTTATAACGTCTTCTAAACCCTTGCCATTGCTGCTACTAAAATATTGCTTGCAACTCATTTAGATTCCGTAATAACAAAAATATATTTAGTACACTTGTACTAAATATATTGTGTGCCAATATTGGTAAATATTGGCACACAATATATTTAGTACAAGTCATCTATGTTTAGGTAACTATATTTTCTTACGTAGGTAAACTTGCTGCATCAGAATACTTTTATGTGCTAGGTAATTTGGTTATCTTATGATAATTACCTACCAATGTTATTAAATAGTAAGAGTACACCTACCTCCGCTGTCGTAACAATAACAAACTTTAACACTTAAAAAAACGAATATTTATAAACATATACTTTATTATTGCTTATTATTATTATAACTGCCTCTGTGGCGCAGCGGTAGTGAATGCGACTGCTGTGCATGAGGTCTCGGGTTCGAATCCCGGGTCGGGGCAACAAAAAGTTATTGGGTTTTTCTGTTAAGAAATCTCAATACGAGCCCGGAGTTAGGAAATTTGCGAATAAGATTAAGATATATATATTTTTAAATATAAATATAAAAACTATACATATTTAAAAATATAAAAGCTGAAATGACCCATCGACATCAGGAACAAGGTCCAAGTTGCCGGTGGTTAGGTCCCCAGAGAGAGGAATCTCCTCCTACCTAATGCATGTGACATACCCAGATATTTATAGGTTTCGTTTGCAGAGAGAGATCTAAGTCTAAAATCTGAAAGTTCAATGCCATCAGATTCCAAAACCCTGCCTCGCTTCACATACATAACTGCACATTTGTCAACACCAAACTCCATCCTGATGGACTTACTGAAGGTTTCCGTTACCTTAAGTATCGCTGTCAGTTGGGATCTGGTGGAGCCAAATAGTTTTAAGTCATCCATGTAAAGAAGGTGGGATATAATTTGACCATCTCTCCGCAATCGATAGCCTAGCCCTGAAATCTCCAGTAAAGTACTAAGAGGGTTCAGTGCTAGACACATAAGGGACTCAAACTGTCGCCCTGGAATATACCTCGCTTGATCTTGAGAGATACACCGCTTTCCCCGATCTGACGACATCCTGGATAGCATAAAACCGTTCTCCACTGCCTCATACATGACTTCAAGAAAGTGCAAAGACTGGCATCAACTTTATATAACTCCAGCACCCTCAAGAGCCATGCATGTGGTACAAAGTCATAGGCCTTCTTATAATCTATCCAGCATGTCGCAAGATCTTTCCTAAGGCGGTGTACTTGTTGACTGATGGTCATGTCAGTCAGGAGTAGCTCTTTAGTACCACGGGCCCCACTTCTACATCCATTTTGAGATACAGACATGATGTTTGCTGTAATATGTAGTGAAAGTTTAGATCTCAAAATGGATGTAAGAAATTTATAGACCGTCGGTAGCCATGTTATCGGTCTATAATTTTTTGGTTCCGTGACACTACCTGATTTGTTTGTTATTCTTATTATTATTATTGCTTATTATGCGAAACCAACATAATCTTAACTACACAATGAAATAATAAGTGGGTGGCTAGACATATGTTTTTCAAATTTATCCCTATATCATAACTGTTCCCAAATTGGCACAGTGGTCAAGAATGGGTTAAGATATATTTTATTAGCATTGCCCATGCTAAGGTAGAAAGTAGCTTTTAACAGATGAAAAGAGCAATCTATGACGCAAGATGAACCTGTGACCTTAACAAACTGTGTCGTCGATCTCCTACTTGTCCACTGGTAATGAATTCAGCTCACGATTTGCAACTAACCTCTTGAAAATAATTTCTACCTAAATTCTAAATTCCGTTACGGCGAAAAAAGGCGCCAAGTGTCATCAGCTGGCGTTTCTCGTATCAGGGCAGAATATATTCAACCACGCCCATACGATAGCTACGTAGGTGTAAAATATAATAATATATTATCAGTATTTATCATGATCGAATACATTTGCAAAATAAATTATATAAAAAGAAAACAAAACAATTTCTTTGCTCCAATAAGACTGTTAAAAGTCAGCATTAAAAATATTGTAACCTCAAACCAGTGGAAATTTACGTCATATTATTACCTATTTTTTTAAACCACTGTCACTAAAATTACCTACGCACTTCGCTGGCTCGACCACCCAAAGTAGATCTTGGCCTCCGACATTAAAGTACGCCTTCCTATTTTGTGCCAAATCAGACCAATCGGGCACATTCATATCTTGAAAGAGACCTGAAGTTCTTTAGCTTTTTCGTCTTTCCAGCGAAATACTGGCCACGGTTGTTTTGGCCAGTTCCTGTGTCGTATACGCCGGCAGAGACGCCCGGTTGTCACCACTGCGGCGACTGCCGCAACGTTGTAGAGGACACGACGCTGTACACTTTGGCGGTTTGCCCCGCCTCACTGTGGGCTGAAAATCGACCTCCATAGACATAGAAATGAAAGTTGCTAGATGTTCGTTTTGTTGACGGATATGGCTTCTATTAGCTATTATACACATAACAATGTCATCTGAGCTAACTCCGCACAAAAATGAATTTATTATAAGGTTTTTTCGAAAAAAATGTATGGAGCTAGCATGAAAAATCTGAATATCTCTGAACTTGCAAGGAAAACCGTAATATCCTCACAGATGGTTATAGGACTAATTATTTGTGATTTTTTGACATACTTCATATAACGGTACCTGCTGCAGAATTTTTTTTAAAAATCATCTTATTTTTAATTATTTTTTTTTAACATTAAACGATTTGTTTTGGTGTATAAGTAAAGAAACAACACGTTATATGCATATAATACTAAATCTTCGCCAGTTATTTGTTAAAATATCAAGAAAATTATTTTTGCCTAACATAGTATATATCTTTTAAAACAGTTAATTGGATACCATTACTGAACTTTGCATACAGGTAAACTACTGAATAATAAATTAGCCTTCTAATGAGTTCTGAATAAGAGATTAAGTGATTTGCAATGTCGCACAATGGTAACTACGGATTACACTAATTAAAATCTTACAGGTAAGTACATAAGTAACTTAAATAGTTAATTAGATATGTTACGAGTTCTAAGAAATATTTTTGACAACTGTCTAATGAGGTCGTTAACTAATGTTGGACTGAAATATAAAATGGTTAACATTTTGCATCATAATTTAGTTTATTCTAAGCTTTGTTACCCCTAACATATCACTGTGAAATTTTATAATGGAAAGTTTAAATACCAATTTAGACCTATTCGTTCTTCTAAAATGTAAGAGTACTTCTTTTGATCATGAGGTATTGTTTAGTGAAGTTATATCCCGCCTAGACGTTTGTCTTTCCGTTGAAGATCAAGTGACTCTAAAAGAATTTTGTCGGAGATTTGTACGAGCTGCATCACAAAGGTGGCAAACATCTCACCGAATTCTTGATACTTTTAGAAAACAATACGAAATTTGGCTGCAAGCAACTATCGATTGGCCAAGTTGTATAAATTTAGTCGCTCAAGAACCAACTGTTGCTGAGGGATCAAGATCAATCTCTCCAGAACCCTCAACATCATACTCTGTTGGTACAATGACAAAGAGGTCACGAAAACCATTCGAAGATCTGGAAAGCAAACAGAAGAAGAGAAGATCTGATGAGCATAAAACTGACAATCCCAGTGAATTGGCATATACAGCAGCAGCGCGTTTTAAGGAAGAAGGTTGTGAGGATATCGCATCTGTAATCGAATATATGCTGAAACATCCTGAAGCAGCCTCTAAAATTAAGGAAACGCTTAAGCAACCGGTGAAAACTATCTTATTTACACCAGAAAAAGCACTTGGATTACTCCTTTCATTAAAATTATCAAAGTGGCAATACATCACTTTACGAGAGTCAGCTATTCGGGAAGGTAGAAAGGATATTTATCCATCCTACTATAAAGTGCAACAAACCAAGCTGGCATGCTATCCTCCGAAGCAATCAGTGTTAGTGACCGATTCATCGGCAAGAATAACCCTTCAAGCTTTACTCGACATTACGGTCAAAAGAATCCTCCAAAGTTTTCCTAACGATGATGTGCAAAATAAGGATTTAAAATTGATATCTAAATGGGGTTTCGATGGTGCGTCAAACCAAAGCCGATACAAGCAGAAAATGGATAGCGATCAAGACGATTCAAGTATTTTCATGACTTCCTTGGTGCCACTAAAACTGACTGATGGAGACAATACTTTGTGGATGAACCCAAAACCATGCTCAGCAATGTATTGTCGTCCAGTTCAATTTACTTTTGTGAAGGAAAGCGAAGCAGTAGTCATCGAACACAAATGACGAATGGATGAAGAAATTAAGGCTCTCATTCCTACAGAGTGCAATAATAGAAACAGGGTGAATCATCACCTAATGATGACAATGATCGATGGTAAAGTCTGCACGTATTTGTCTCAAGCCAGATCAAGTTCATCATGCTATTTGTGTCTGGCAAAACCGACAGAAATGAACCGTTTGAGTGTAGTAACAGCAAAGACCGTATCTTCTGATATATACGAGTTTGGATTGTCATCTCTACACGCCCGTATAAATTGTATGGAATGTTTACTACATATTTCGTATAGACTAGATTTTAAAGAGTGGGCTGCGAGAGGTAACGAGCACAAAGAAATGCTAAGTAAGAGAAAAAAGATTATTCAAGACAAATTTAAAGACGAATTAAATCTATTGATTGACATTGTTAAACAAGGTTCCGGAACTACTAATGACGGCAACACTGCAAGAAAGTTTTTCAAATTTCCCCATAAAACTGCAGCCATTACTGGGTTGGACGAAGAACTAATAAGAAGATTTGCTGTGATTTTACAGGTAATAACTTCCGGGGAAAAAGTAGATATAATTAAATTTAAAGATTATGCCTTCAAAACAGCAGAGAGGTACGTGGAATTATATGACTGGTACTATATGTCATCAACCGTCCACAAATTACTTATACACGGGGCAGACATAATCGAGAAGAATGATGTTGTACCCATAGGAAGTCTCTAGGAAGAAGCATCCGAGTCTCGCAATAAAGATTTTAGGAGGTTTCGGGAACATCATTCGCAGAAAAAGAGCAGGCAAGATTCGAATCATGATATCCTTAATATGTTAGTTGTTTCTTCGGATCCTTTTATAAATGTACAAAGGCCCAAGTTAGGTGCCAAGAAAAAGGAGGATTTATTTCCTGAAACCCTCAATTTAATTCAGTTTCAAGAAACTGACTTTGAGTTTCTAGGCAATTTAGATTCTGATTCAGAAATCGACGAGAGTGATAAGGAAAACTAGAAACTTTTTGTGCTTTTAATTATAATTCTATTCAATGTAATTTTTTCATGATCTTTCGTTATTTAGCTTTGGTACGTAACTATGTTTTGCAATTGATTTATTTTTAAATATTTTATATTACTATTCTTGTACCTATTTATATTTTTGCATACTTTTGTACCTATGTTTTGTTTTATATAAATTTTATCAACTATTAAAAAATACCTTTTTAATTTATTTTTCTTTTTATTTAATGCCTATTATTAGCGTTAATAAAATAACTAACTTATCGATTGATCTTTACTTTGACATTAGTAGAATTTAATGATTTAAAAAAATACCTTCATTTAGACATAATAATAAAATAATTAGACAGTTGTCGAAAATATTTCTTAGAACTCGTAACATGTCTAATTAACTAATTAGTTTACTTATGTACTTACCTGTAAGAATTTAATTAGTGTACTCCGTAGTTACCATTGTGCGATATTGCAAATCACTTAATCTCTTATTCAGAACTCATTAGAAGGCTAATTTAATATTCAGTGGTTTACCTGTATGCAAAGTTTAGTAATGGTATCCAATTACCTGTTTTAAAACATATATACTATGTAAGGCAAAAATAATTTTCTTGATATTTTAACAAATAACTGGCGAAGATTTAGTATTATATGCATATAACGTGTTGTTTCTTTACTTTTACAATAAAACAAATCGTTTAATGTTAAAAAAAATTAATTAAAAATTAGATGATTTTTAAAAAAAATTCTGCAGCAGGTACCGTTATATGAAGTATGTCAAAAAATCACAAATAATTAGTCCTATAACCATCTCTGAGGATATTACGGTTTTCCTTGCAAGTTCAGAGATATTCAGATTTTTCATGCTAGCTCCATACATTTTTTTCGAAAAAACCTTATAATAAATTCATTTCTGTGCGGAGTTAGCTCAGACGACATTGTTATGTGTATAATAGCTAATAGAAGCCATATCTGTCAACAAAACGAACATCTAGCAACTTTCATTTCTATGTCTATGGAGGTCGATTTTCAGCCCACAGTGCGCCTGGGCATCGCAGCGCCGTGAGTTGATCGCGGCAGTCGGATCGGTTGCCCTCTCGCTCCCGGCTATAGTTCAGTCTATGGTCCGGAATGAGACGTCGTGGAATGCCGTCGCCTCCTTCTGTGAGGAAGTGTTTTGCATCAAGGAGGCGGCGGAGCGGGAGAGGGAGCGTTTAAACCCTCTCCCCAACCGCAGAGCCGGGCGCCGGAGGGCGCGAAATGACCTCCAGCCATCTTGAGGTTTGACCTGGGGGTGGCGAGCTTTGTGGGCCTGCCCGCCATCCGTTCAGCACCAGGTCCGAGAGGCGGCGTGCGTGTTCCCACGCGCGCCTCTGTTTCGAGTCCGTCTCCCCTCTAGAGGGGGAACAGTAGGGTTTTATGAGTGAGAAATGCCAAATTGGGTAGGTCTTTTTGTGTAGTGGTCTGCCGTTTCATACGGCGGGCCGTAACCTCGGCGGGGTCACGACCGCTTGCGAAAGCGATTCGCGTGGCCCCGTCGATAGTGGTTTTGTCGAGGAACACCGTGGTAGGTTTAGTCGGTATTCCGGGAGGTCCATTTTCATTTCAACATCTTTCTTTACCCCGGCGAGACCGACATAATGCCTCCGCCCGCCCCCGCGAAGGGATATGCGTCAAAGCATTGCATAAAGTAAAAAAAAAAAACGTGTTTCATTCTTATTTTCCTGTTGAAACAACGGAAACAGATAACACCGACTGTTAGTAACTATTATGAAACATTATTCATAATAATTACTAAAGTCTGTCAATATAGTGAGCACAATAGTGATCTTGCATTGCAATGTTGGGCGTTAGGTTCGTCAAATAAAAGATATTGGTGCCAATTCTGTTGTCAAAAAATTCTCTTATCTTAGCTAAAAATCTCTAAAATTTAGTTTAGTCCTGTCACTTTTAGCGATTTCAGAATACGAAATGTCGTTTGACAGGACTAAACTTAATTTTAGAGATTTTTAGCTAAGATAAGACAATTTTGTGACAACAGAATTGGCACCATTGTTTAGTCTAATGATTGGTGTATAATTAATGATCTTACTTACTGCGGTACAATAATATATGAGGGGCGATGCGTAACAAACTAAATCTGGGTTTCAGGATAAAAAAAGGAAAATAAATTTTTTTATGTGTAAAATGCGTACCCACATTAAAATTAAAATTTCAAAAAATCGAATTAATAAAAAGCAATATAAAAATAAAATGCCATTATTATAAGTTTTATGCCCTGTTGACAATAAAGGTTTAAAATTTAAAACATGTATTTTAAATTATTTTTATTTTGGAGTTGCAATATTTCTAATGTTAAGAATACTAAATTAATATATTATTGTAACACAATATAAATAATAATAATAATATTCTACTACATACACACAACACCATCTAGCCCAAACTAAGCAAAGCTTGTACTATGGGTACTAGACAATGGATAAATATACATATATACTTCTCTTTTTAAATACATACATATTATACATAGAAACACCCAGACCAAGACAAGCATCCATACTCATGCACACAAATGTTTGACTTGTGCGGGAATCAAACCCGCGACCTCAGGCGTGGCAGACGGTTACATTAAACACTACGCCATCGAGGCCGACAAATAAAATATATCTATATTAACTGCACAGTACATAAGAATATATTACAAAATTGATCATAATAATTCAAAACCCGCAGAAAGATTATTTTCCGTTATATTCATTTTCACATATTTCTCATAAAATGTATTTGTTTATACATCAATCTCACGATATCCTTTTCATCAAATCAATATTTATCCTTTTAACAGTATTTAAACTAATTTTAATACATTGTATGTATTTATTACACTTTAATGATAATTTATCAATTCAAAAACATCAATCCTGTCTATAACCTTTTATTTACATACAAAATATCATCACAACACATATTCTTTAAAATTATCTTTCTCTTAATCTCTCTTAATTTATATTAGGTACATAGGTACATACATACATAGATTCACGCCTGTTTCCCAGAGGGGTAGGCAGATACTACGGATTTCCATATGCTACGATCCTGACACACTTCTCTGGCTTCATTCACTTTCATAACATTCCTCATACACGCTCGCCGGTTTAAAATGCTCTTAACCTGGGCCTGCAGTCTCGACATAGATAACGATGGCTTTGCGATCGATTTTTGTCGTTATGTCGTAGCGATCAGATTTTATCTATTTTTTGTAGTCTCTACTAACCCAACTATCGATAGACATCGGTTACATAACGATTTGTCGGTTAACTTTACGATTTTAACGATAAAAGTTGCGGGTAAATTTGACAGCTCGTTATAGTCGTTATAAGATAATCGATAGAATACATACGGTATTTATTATATATATGAATTGGAAACTTTACTAAATTGGTTTGTATGTGAAGAAATTATGGCGGAAGCTTATTTAGCGTGGGACTTGATGGTACTTGAACATCGACTCGAAATGAGACCTCGGCAAATCGCAAGGAATCGGCGAAATGAACAAAATCCGCTACTTATGGAAGATGATGAATTTCTAAGGCTCTACAGAGTCAATAAACAGATTTTAATAGAGCTCATAAATGACTTGCGACCATGTCTTGAAAGACAACGGCTCCACGGACTAACCACGGAATCCCAAGTAAGTAGGTACCAATAATGAGCTCTACATATTAATAATAGGCTACTTAGAATATAATCATGGTTTTATATTGTGTACTGCCTAGCCTCCTATGTATGAGGTACAGACTATTTACTGTTCTCAGTAGTCTGTGCGTCATACATAGGAAGCACCGAGACTCTGGTAACCTCAAGGTTTATATGGTGTGCCAACTTTTGTTGCATTTTCTTTTTTACAGATTCTAACTGCACTCCGATTTTACGCTGCTGGGTGCTATCAACTTCCCATTGCTTACAGTGGGGTTGCAACATGAGCCAAAAATTTGTCAGCCGTGTAATTAGACAAGTGACCTTGGTTAAGCTCAAAAAATACAGAACAACTTAGATTGTCAAAACGTATGTGTCCATAATGTCAACAGCACTTCGTGTTGCAAGGAATTAAACTACTTTGTCCCGTTCTATAATTACATAAATGCAAGATATTTTGCATTTTAAAGCTATAAATAATATGATATTAATGCAAAGTGTAATGTTGAATATAGTTATAAATACTTTATGTGTTATTCATAATTTATAATAAAATACGTTTTTATCTACTTACCTTAAAATTCGGGACTATTTTCAATGGGTATCATTTGTAATATAAAACACTCTCCTATGAATGAGGTTTTTCGATAACATAGCGACGGCGTAACTTATGAGTTTGCACTCTTTCTTGTCAGTAGAGACTTGCATTTGATGCAAATGTCGTTACGGCAAGCTCAGTTTTTCGTTAATATTTATCGATCGGTAGATTCCTATCGAATAGCTATCTATGTCGAGACTGCAGGCCCTGGCCTTTATCCAGAACGTCTCCGATCTTATCAATAAACGTTCGCTTAGGTCTTCCCTTTGCGACTGTTTCATTCACACTAGCCTTATAAACTTTCTTAGTCAGTCTTTTCTCGTCCATTCTTTCTACATGCCCAAACCAGCTTAAATACCCTTTTCTATTCTCGTCAATATATCCACTTTTATGCCGCATCTCTCTCTAATCACACACACTTTATCATTTAATAAACAGGTCCGACATTGTTTTATCATTAATATCATAAAATTATATTTATTTTATAGTAGACCTTACTTCATTTAATTTTGAGTCCGAAACTATTTACCAACAGTCGATTGGTCCATGAACTGTTGGTCAACATTATCTACCATTAACTTTTCATCTAAAGGACTTTATATCCACGAACGTTTCGCCAACATGATTTTACGCCAGTGAATGCTTAACCAACAGAATGTTTTGACCAAAAATTTTTCACCCAAGGAACATTTGGCGCATGGACTGTTCCACAACAGAACAGTACGTCAGTGAGTGTTTAACCAACAGAACCCCTCTTTTACCCCATGAACTTGTTGCTAAATGTATATTTCAACCACGAAATTTTACAAAAACATTCCTTCTCGAATATAATATCCACTGGTTTGTTAAATAATGCTACTTAGTTTATGTTTCATTGTATTATTGTTGTTGTTACTTAATAATCAGATAATATGATAATGTTGACCAACAGTTCATGGACTAATCGACTGTTGATAAATCGTTTCAGACTCTTTAATTTTTCATTATATTAAGGGTCTTTATTTAAGGCTACTTTGGCCTTTAACAATTTTCACAGAGAAATCTTGTTTGCACCATGATCAAACTGAAGGAACCCTTTTATTATCACTTGTGTACCTACAAATTTCTACACACTTCTAATCTTTCAATGAAACCATAATCAAAACATACGTGTACATTATTTAAACAAATCCAAATAATAATATGGTCCATACGATCCAACATCTATCCAATATCCTTCATCTTATTTAATGAACGATACTCAAAAGATAACAAAAAGGTTTTAAATATCGTTCGAAAACCTATACCAAAACCAAACCAATATACAATCACAACAACGTACTTTAAATTATTTACTATTAATATTTTCAAAAATTATGTCAAAACTCTAAGATCTACCTACTTCATAACAATTCAGTCACATGATTTGGTGTAAAATTTCATTACCTTTAATGTTTACATAAGTTACTGATGTCATGCTTCATTCCGATAGCATGAGAACATGCATTCATTTCTAATAACGGTGTCAAATTTTAAAACAATACCTTTGTAAGTAAAGTGGACTTGACTATGCAGCTATAGTTAGTAAATATTGTTATACAAAATAAAGTATCGTCATAAAGATTAGCAACTAATAATAGAATTATCAAATGTATAATCCAAATAATAATGAATATAAATAATAATAATAAAACATATAAGCTGCAACGCAGGAACAACTACAAAAGACAGAATAATTCCCAAATATATGTCTCATTGACCATACTATAATTTAAGAAGATATTTTATTGAAAAGTTTACAATTTGAATCTAATATTAACCATATTATAATTATAATGTGTGCTATAAAATTAAGAGTGAAACCGCGCGCATCTATAGTATGCGTAACGGGTCAGATAACATGACTCCACATCGGATACCTATTGCGACACAATAATGGAATGCACAGTTATTAAAACAATCAAATATATAACTTAAAATGATACCTAATGGTTTATGTTTCAAATAAGTTAATAAATATGGTTTAGAAAATTATTATGATTTAAACCAAATTAGAAAACATAAAACAAATTTGTATAAGTATATTGCCATGCTATCTTAGACCATAAATGTGTTCATATAAACAACATTATTGCATAAAACGTATATTATCTTCTATAAGAATCAGCAAAATATTCTATATCCAATTGTGATATATATTTCTATAAGTTATAGTTGTTTATTCTCAACAGGCATATTTGTCTAAAATCTTATCTATGATTGTTATGTTATATAAATTTCTAGTATTATGTTTTAATTAAAATTAAACTTTATAATATATCTAATGTGCACAAAAATAATATGTAATATGTAATTGTCCGCGGCAATATTTATAAAAATAAACATGTCACATAGTCACCATCTTCATAGCACGATTTCCGATTCGCTTCAGCATTCCGACGTCGCGCGTCGGCACCTCCATTACAGATGCCTTTGCAGGCACCAGGTCTTTGGTGTTTCTTCATGGCTCCCGGCTACCAAGGTCATGCACCTTGGTAGCCTCAGCTCAGGCGCTGGCCGTCCAAATAACAAATATACGCCAACATTAGAAATTATTAGAAATTATTACGCTTATTAGAAACCCTTCGTTGAACTATATTTGCTTTACAAAACCACAAGTTCAGCACTGCCGAAAGGCAGCACTGGCAAGGTCGCCATGCAATGTGGGGCGTTAGGTTCGTCAAATAAAAGATGTTTCGTCTAGTGATTAGTGTATAATTAATGATCTTACTTACTATGATACAATGAGGGGCGATGCACAACATACTACACTATTAATCATAAAGTTTATTTGCAACCAAACATGTATCATACACTAGCTGATTCGCGCAACTTCGTCTGCTTCACATAAGAGAATTTTCCCGTTCTTGCAACAATTTTCATTGCTGCCGCTCCTTTTGGTCGTAGCGTGATGTTATGTGCCTATAGCCTTCCTCGATAAATGGGCTATCTAACACTAAAAGAATTTCCAATTCGAACCAGTAGTTCCTGAGATTAGCGCGTTCAAGTAAACAAACAAACAAACTCTTCAGCTTTATAATATTAGTATAGATTATACATCATAACGTCATACTGTTCCCTGGACTAATTAACAACCTGAATTCCACGGAACAGTGCCTTCTCCATATTTCAGTTCTAAGTTTAACATTTATGTTATTTATAGAAAATAAATTTATGTAGGTAGGCATAGAACTTAATTTATGAACCTCTTATTCATAAACTAGCTATTAATAAAATCTGACCACTTAGCACATTAGCAACTGATGACATCCAGGGTATTTTTCGAAATCAAGTTAGCACTACACATTGGCCTGATATTGATACTTGACAATTTTGAACAAAATAAACAAACATACTAACATTTTTAAATCAAACGATTTTAAAACATAATCACAATCACATAATGTTATTGGCACTGAATTAAGTAACAAATGAAGTAACAGAATACTGATGGTTTCTGTCATTACCACTATGCTAATGAATAATCGAATAATTAATCTAGTAGGCTAAACATCTATCTATTAAAATTATACAATCGCTATCGGCGTGACCTACGGAAATTTAATATGGTTGTTATCGATCCACTCCTTAAAGTTTTCAGCCATAGCTGTCGCTATCTCTGCTATCATCACAGAGTCATTCTCAGCTCTATGGCTACCCACTGCATCTCGTCCTAACACACGTTTATAAATATTCACCAGCTTAAACGAAGTTAGTCGGCGTCCATCGTCATCGTAGAAAATATTCCTCCGAACTTGGGCTTTTTTCTTCGCTGGTTTTATTACCATGTCATTAGATCTCCTTCTTCTTTTATTGAACAGAAAAGAAAACGATTTATTATCTTGAGCACTTCCTGAACCAAGTATTACGTAACTCGAACTTTCACATTGACTATTTGCCTCATCCACGTTAGTTTCAGTGTTCATTCGCTTCGATAAATCTTTAAAGCAATCATAACTATCAGCAAACATAATATCATCGGGTAAACTCACATTTAACTTGTCAAAGTGATTCTTGAGTATTGGTACATCAAATTTGTGACCATAATGAGCAATCAAGCACACAGGTTTTACTTGAAGCTTGAGGAACGTGTTGATGACGTTGAAAACATCCTCATTGAAAATTGTCTCGTCACTTAGAAGATCGTTATTGAGCTCTGATAGTACGGCAGCCACAGCGCTCACTTCTCGGTCCGGGTTCAAGCACATTGTCAGCTTGCTTACAACGCGTGGTAACTGACCGGTTGCTGATTGCACTAAATGTCTTCTTTTCAATGCTAGCATGCTAAGCTCAGTAATTCGGGTTTTGTATTCCTCTTCTTGCGGCAAGCCAGTAGTTTCAAGATCAAAAAATACATACGTCTCGATTCGCGCCATTGTTACGACTGAACGACAGCCATCAAGTTAGTACTATATGTGTGGCCAAAGTACAATAGGGATGTATAATTATTTGCATTGAATCGATTTATTGCTCTATCTATATCTATAAATGCTATTGAATCGATTATAAAATCAGATTATGTATATTATTACATAGTATACTGTTTAAAAATTTGCGATTTTCAATCCAAAGTAATATGATAAATGCGAATGTGAGTTTGTTTGTTATGTTTTTATACCTTAACTACTCAACCGATCATCATGGAATTTGACATGCACGTTGCCGGGGAAACAGACAAGGACATAGGGTACCTTTTATCCAAAAAGGTAAACATAAATACACGAAGTGTTTTACATATACCCATACTGTTACAAAGATGTTACATTTTGTGTTGATTTAAACGGGATCCCTCCTTTTCGCATAATGTTTTTTGTCCTAATATACATCGGCATAACGATTTTGGCACAATTTGTTTTGGCATAATAATACTTTGGCATACTTTTTTTAGGCATACATTTTATGTTGGCATAATCATGTTAAAGACTAATTTGTTTTGGCATAAATTTGATTCCCATAACGTTAGTAGGCCTAATGACTATTAGCATAACGTTAGTAGGCCTAAAGACTTTTAGCATAATAGAAGTTAACTCAGATAGAAGTTAACTGATTGAAATAGTAGTCCTTAATTATTTATTTTAGGTGTATATTTTTAGCAATTGCTTGTAATATGCTGTGCAACAAAAGTTAGTCACAGAACCGAATTGCTGCAAAACCGACTTCACGTAGTCTTGTTTGTCCTACCCCTAGAGTGTTATTTAAAATCGCGTAGGCGTGTAGGGGCGAGGCGGCCCGCGGGCTGAGGAGCAGGCGGCTGCGAGCGAGCCGCCGCGGCTGAGGCTGGCCGGCGAAGCCGGCCAACAAGCCGAAGCTGCGGTGGTGAGCGAAAGCCGTCTGCGACGATTAGCACGCGTGGGGCCGCCGGAGGCCCGCAGCGCCGGAGCCGTGACAGAAACTCATTCAACACATCATCAATTTATGCTTTAGGATATTATGCTTAAAAAAGTTATGGTTTAGAACTTTATGCTTAATAAATTTATGCTTTACAATATTATGCTTAATCATTATTATGGTTAGAGAAATTATGCTTAAAAAATTATGCGTAAGCTGTTATGCGTAATTATATTATGCGAAAATATAATTATGCCAAACAACATTATGCTAAGTTATATTAGGTCTTAAAATTTTATGCTAATGGATAGGGAACCGATTTAAACATGAACCCTGTTAGGGCACAGCATCATTATTATGTATTATTATAACAATTATTACAAGAATAAAATAAGCATGTAATATATAAAGCATTGAAAACAACAGCTTAGCTAGTTAGAACTTACAAAGTACACATAGACGTGGTCATTATTAAGTAAGTAATAAATGTTATAATTTATTAGAAGATATGTTGTTAAGTACCTATATATAAAATACATATATATATATATATATTGTATATGTCGCAGAATGTGGTATTTTTAATGGAATGTCAAGCATTATTAATTTAGTTAAATCCTTTATTTTTAGTTAATCGTTTATTTAATTTCATTCTGATTAATGCTTGAGTGTGTTTAGTTGTGATACGATGACAGCTAATGAATGACAACTGACAGATGACAGTTAGTCGATTTGAAGGGACGGACGTCCGTACGACGGGCATTCTATCGAGAACGTTCGGAGCGGTCGGTCATATCGTGTTGCAACTAACCTCACTACATTCCAAGTGATTGTAATTTCAAAATAGAACTTTAATCGTTAAATATTGTGAGCATCCTGAGTGATTTTGTTACTAAAGCTAGGTTATCAATAAAGATCGGTGTAAAGAACATTACCCTAGTGTTATTTCGAGATTTCCCTCATGTCTGACCACCACGTGGACGGACTAGAAAATGAAGATGGGCCTCTTACGCCGTCATCAGAAGTGGGATGTCCACCTGCATGCCCACCTGGTTGCGGACCCGAACATTGTACGGATGGAGAAGAAAAATGGCGCCGGATATTGGAACAACAGAACCAGAACTTTCTCGCATTGTTACAAGCCGTGACGTCTCCGGGTCCAAGTAAGAATATTCGATTACCTGAATTCGATCCAGAAAAGCAAAATGTGGGCGCACGTGCTTGGGTCACTACTGCCGATATGTGTATGGCCGATTGTGAGCTTCAAGGTGCGTCGTTAATGATAACCTTGAGCCGAGCGTTGAAAGGCCAAGCGTCGACATGGTTATCACAGATTTCCTTCCCTGGCATGTCATGGAGTGAATTCAAAGATAATTTTGTAGCTAGATTTGACTGTCCTGAGACCCCGGCTGCAACTCTTATCAATCTGAACAACAGTACACCACAAGAAGGAGAGTGTCTGGCTGCATATTCTTCACGTGTACTTACCTCGCTGCTGTCACGTTGGAAGAATCTATCAGTCGAACAAATTGCAATTTCTACTGTCTTGGCTCATTTGTCGCCTATAGACCATCGTGTACAGCGATTGGCGTTCACCACAGACATTGACACGAGAAGTAAGCTACAAAAAGAGCTTCTTGCGATGTCCTTTTTAAAGCGGAAGCATCCGAACAACCTAAGTGCCCCGGATTTTGATAACAAACGGTTTAAGACCACGTCTACAGCTGGTACTCTCAAATGTTATCGTTGTGGCAAAATAGGTCACGTGGCATTCATGTGTCGTGATAGCAGAGATTCTGTGGTGGATAGGAAAATGCAAGCAAGCGTTTCATCCGGCCACAAGTCACATGGAAGCCCTGCTGTCATGAAGACCAGGGATGTCAGCTCCATCACTTGCTTCAAGTGTAAGAGTCAAGGACACTATGCGAACCGGTGCACAGCTGTAAGCCAAGGAGGACCTGGGAGCAGTGGCAACGGCACTAGCAACAGTGGTGGTGCGAGTTCCTCTCCTGTGCAACGTCGGGTGGACATGTGCGCAGTCAATGCTCCTACTGGAATTTTGCATCACTCTGGTGAGTCGTATGCCTTCTTTTATGACTCTGGAGCAGAGTATTCTTTAATTAGAAATTCTGTTTCGTTTAAATTTAACGGTGAGCGTACTTATGCTGTCGTTACTATGACGGGTATAGGTCAAACATCTGTGAATAGCAATTTGAAAATTTTAGCGTGTGAATATTGATGACGTCACTTTGAACATTGTTTTCCACGTTATATCTGATAAATACCTTCAGAACGATATAGTGATCGGGCGTGAAATTTTGACTAATGGCATAATTGTTAATATGACTTTTAAAGTTTTGACGTTTACGAAATCGCTGCCTCGTGTAATTGGTGTAACTATTTCAAATGTAGAGTCAAATGTAGAGTCAAATGTAGAGTCAAATGTAGAGTCAAATGTAGAGTCAAATGTAGAGTCAAATGTAGAGTCAAATGTAGAGTCAAATGTAGAGTCAAATGTAGAGTCAAATGTAGAGTCAAATGTAGAGTCAAATGTAGAGTCAAATGTAGAGTCAAATGTAGAGTCAAATGTAGAGTCAAATGTAGAGTCAAATGTAGAGTCAAATGTAGAGTCAAATGTAGAGTCAAATGTAGAGTCAAATGTAGAGTCAAATGTAGAGTCAAATGTAGAGTCAAATGTAGAGTCAATAGGGACGCGTACGATTTTACATGTGGAGTCAGATGCTGTAAAATTTAACAATATAGATACCGACATTTCATCAGATCTTAGACCGAAACTTATTTCAGTGTTGTCTAAATTTACTGACAAGTTTATTATTGGTACGCCTAGTTCTGCAAACACTGATCCTATGCAAATAAGGCTTAAGGATCTCAATAAAACAGTTTGCCGTCGCCCTTATCGATTG
Organism: Catocala nupta; assembly: GCA_963675205.1. Lineage (NCBI taxonomy): Eukaryota > Metazoa > Arthropoda > Insecta > Lepidoptera > Erebidae > Catocala > Catocala nupta. The sequence goes on along the minus strand of OY776101.1, from coordinate 3,537,638 downwards.
AGCCCTCAAGAAAGACAGGTAGTGCGTAATAGTTTCTGATTTACTTACTTCTAATGTGATCCGCCCTAGCTCCTCACCGTTCCCTAGTCCTATCCTTCTTGTTAAAAAGAGGGATGGTACTGACCGAATGTGTGTGGACTATCGTGAACTTAATGATAACGCTGTGCCCGATAGATTCCCCTTGCCAGTGATTTCAGATCAAAGTAACAGGCTTTATGGTGCCCTATATTTTACGACATTAGATATGGCTATAGGTAGAATTAGATATGGATATAGGCTTCGAGGTTAGTTGTGGTAGAATAAGACCCAATCCCAGGAAGGTCGAGGCTTTAGTAGCTCTCCCTCCTCCGAGTACAGTAACTCAGTAACGGCAATTTATCGGTTTAGCATCATATTTTCGCCAGCTTATCCCAGAACTCTCCCAGATAATGGCACCCCTTTATGCACTGACTTTCGCGAGTTTTATCCTCTCACAACATTAGTCTACACTTAATAGCTACCGGGAGTTCGCGTGCAAACGGTTAGGTAGAGAGAATCATGAGAACTCTGAAAAATGTTAACATGTGTGGAGACGAGTAGAGATCGCTCATAGCAAGACTCACTTCCTGATGTACAATTAGCCCTTAACTGTACTGTGAACAGAGTAACTAAACATAGCCCCTTGGAACTTCTTATAGGTAGAGTTGCACCGTGCACGCCCCCTTGATTTAATGTTCTCTGATGAGCCTGAAATTGATATTGAGGTTACGAGATCTGAAGTTGTCGTTAACATGGATAGAAGCGCACAGTATGAAAAGGCACGATTTGATTCCAATAAGTCCAAAGTCAATCAATTCGTTGTAGGAGACTTTGTACTACTTAAAAATGAAGAGAGGAACCAAACGAAACTTGAGCCCAAATATAAAGGGCCTTTTAAGGTCATTGAAGTTTTAGACGGTGACAGATACACATTAAAGTCATTAACTGGTAATCGCCAGTATAAGTATGCTCACGACCGATTGAGGAAAATTCCCGTAGTTAATTCTCCTACAGAGCTCGATATCGACGTAGACGTAGAGTTTGATAACGAATCCGCGAATTAAACAGCTAGTTTGTTGCTATAACGATTGTTACTTGAACTGTCGCTCTTTCGCTATGTCATAGCTGGTTAAGCTGTGTTTTTATGTTGGCTTTCGCTGGTTAAGCGTTAGTATCGCTGGTTAAGCGATGTATGTTGAGTATCGCTGGTTAAGCGATTAATGTTGAGTATCGCTGGTTAAGCGATGAATGTTGAGTATCGCTGGTTAAGCGATGAATGTTGAGTATCGCTGGTTAAGCGATGAATGTTGAGTATCGCTGGTTAAGCGATAGTGATTCAATGTCGCTGGTTAAGCGATGGCGATCTGTATTGCTGGTTAAGCATTACTGTTCTACTGTCACTGGTTAAGTGATAGGTTGCGTAGCGCTGGTTAAGTGCTACGGTGTTGCTGCTACAATCTATTAGCGTAGTGGCTAAGTACTGGCTAAGTACTGGATGCTGTTTACTGCTGGTTAAGTAGTAATGTAGAGCGCTGGTTAAGTGCTATTGTTGCTTACACGTTAGAGCGATAGTCACAGTAACTTATTACTTTGAAAATTGTGATTATTGTCGATACAATGTTTTGATAAGTTCTGATTTAACAAACTTTGATAACGTAATTACTTAGTTGACCTAAGCTATTAGATTATTTTCCATTACACCTTTGAATAGGTCAGGATAGCCGAGTGAACTGGTTACTCTCGTATTATCTCTACTTGCAGATATCACAACCCACGAGGACGTGTGAGAAGTCAGAATGGCCGTGTCGCAGAATGTGGTATTTTTAATGGAATGTCAAGCATTATTAATTTAGTTAAATCCTTTATTTTTAGTTAATCGTTTATTTAATTTCATTCTGATTAATGCTTGAGTGTGTTTAGTTGTGATACGATGACAGCTAATGAATGACAACTGACAGATGACAGTTAGTCGATTTGAAGGGACGGACGTCCGTACGACGGGCATTCTATCGAGAACGTTCGGAGCGGTCGGTCATATCGTGTTGCAACTAACCTCACTACATTCCAAGTGATTGTAATTTCAAAATAGAACTTTAATCGTTAAATATTGTGAGCATCCTGAGTGATTTTGTTACTAAAGCTAGGTTATCAATAAAGATCGGTGTAAAGAACATTACCCTAGTGTTATTTCGAGATTTCCCTCATGTCTGACCACCACGTGGACGGACTAGAAAATGAAGATGGGCCTCTTACGCCGTCATATATACAGGGTGTCCAAGAACCTGGCGTCCAACTGGATTCCCACGATGCCCCAAGTTCTAACAGTACTCAGAAAAATATTTTAAAAAATCCACCACATGTACTTACAGAATTATACTGATTTAAAAAAAAAAGGGGAAATGAGCACCCTGTGACATACTTTTGAATGCTGTGACTGCTAATGCTGATAATTTCGATATTTCTTGGAGGTTTTGTAATCTAGGGTATTGCTGTGTCTAAATAGAATGTAAAAATAAAGTACTTATTGTACCATTTTAAAATAAAATATTATTTTAACTAAAGGTGATATGGAAAACTATTGAATTTCGCAACTTTGACCGACTGTAGTGTAAAAAAAATGTACCAAAATAGTATGGCAAGTGACGTCAAATTTTGACGCGTTTATTCCTCTTTTTAAAAAGGTATAATACTTACACATTAATTTGAAAAAAATAAATTTTGATAATATTTTTACTCAACAACCCAATTTTTACGATGTCTTACAGAATTCTTAGAAAGAAAAATTTACGACGAATTGAATCTAACCTCTAAAGAATTACTGTTGTATGCTCATAAAAATAACAACAGGCCTCTCAAAAAACAGGTTAGACCGTAAGGGACGGTATGTGCATGCATCTCACCATAGTGATTCGTTATTACAACAGGAGGGAGCAAGACAGAAACTATCTTTGCGATTTGCTGGTTCTTCTTTATGGTACCCCATTATTCAGGTAAGAGTGAGGGAGAAAAAGGTTAGAGGTGCGAGTGAGATAGATAGTGACGCTATCTGGGATCGTGCTATTTAGGATAACAGTACGGTCAGTACGCGTCACTGCCTCCTGCCGTTACTACGCACCTCTCTCTTATTGTTACCATTGATCACGTACTACGATTTAAAGCTTTGTTTATTGGACTCGATTACTCTTTGTGCTCTGGACTTTGAAACGAACTCTTTACGACGACCTTTGCCTGTGTTTGGACAGTTTGTGTTTTGTGTGTGCTACCATGGCGACCTACACTCCGCAAGAATACGCAAATATGCACTACATTTATGGAGAATGTAGAGGTAATGGACGAGCTGCAGCGAGACTTTACAGAGAAAGGTATCCGAGGGCTACGCGATATCCCGACCATCGAGTTTTCATTAATGTGCACAGATCACTATGTGACGGGCGGTTCCCCAATCAAGTAGCTGGTGAAGGACGACCCGTAAATGACTTCATACGCGATGAAGTTTTAGAGGCGGTGTCGGCAAATCCAAGCATCTCTGTGCGAGGAATAGAAGCTGATACGGGGATACCGAAGAGCACAGCACACAGTATTCTCCAAAAAGAAGAATATCATCCGTACCACGTACAGCGAGTGCAAAGTCTTTTACCTCGAGACTATCCGAGCCGAGTCGCGTTTTGTGAAACAATCCTGCAAAAACATCGAGAAGACGAAAACTTTATCGACAAAATTTTGTGGTCAGATGAATCTACATTTAAGAAGGATGGCTACATGAACCTACACAACTTGCACGAGTGGCATGTGGAAAATCCGCACTTGATGCGAGAAGATAGATCCCAGTACCGGTTCAAAGTGAACATGTGGACCGGTATTCTCTGTGGGAATATTATTGGTCCATTTGAGATGCCCGAGAATTTGACTGGCGAATCATATTTAAATTTTCTTCAAAATGATTTGCCAAACTTACTAGAAGAGACCCCACCAGATATGTGGTTCCAACACGACGGCTGTCCAGCACATTTTCGCGTATCCGTTAGAGAGTTTTTGGACGAGCAATACCCGAACAGGTGGATTGGGCGATCAGGAACAATCCCGTGGCCAGCCCGCTCACCTGACTTAAATCCGCTGGATTTTTTTTTCTGGGGAACTATGAAGGAGCTCGTTTATGCGAAGCCCATTAATGACATCGCTGACCTTCGTGAGAAGATAACACAAGCAGTGCAGGTGATACGTCAAAAAAGTTACTCGCGAAACATAAAGCGGTCCTTTTTAAGGAGAGTGAGAGCTTGTATTGCCGCGGGTGGTCAACATTTTGAACATTTATTGTAATAAAATATCTTTAAACTAACATTCTTTGCTTTTATTCTACTGGGAACCCATCTACCTGTGTGTATTTCCTTCTTGCTCACTCTTGGAACCGAAGTAAATAATAGTAGTAACATAACAGTTTCTAAGATAAGAAAGGGTCCGACAGTTACCGTTAGTAGGTAGGCACTTCGTAAAAATTGGGTTGTTGAGTAAAAATATTATCAAAATTTTTTTTTTCAAATTAATGTGTAAGTATTATACCTTTTTAAAAAGAGGAATAAACGCGTCAAAATTTGACGTCACTTGCCATACTATTTTGGTACATTTTTTTTACACTACAGTCGGTCAAAGTTGCGAAATTCAATAGTTTTCCATATCACCTTTAGTTAAAATAATATTTTATTTTAAAATGGTACAATAAGTACTTTATTTTTACATTCTATTTAGACACAGCAATACCCTAGATTACAAAACCTCCAAGAAATATCGAAATTATCAGCATTAGCAGTCACAGCATTCAAAAGTATGTCACAGAGTGCTCATTTCCCCTTTTTTTTTGAAATCAGTATAATTCTGTAAGTACATGGGGTGGATTTTTTAAAATATTTTTCTGAGTACTGTTAGAACTTGGGGCATCGTGGGAATCCAGTTGGACGCCAGGTTCTTGGACACCCTGTATATGTATTTTATATTTTGCGTCAGCTATGTATATTATTATAAAATACAATATCGACATAGATTATCTAAACATAATTCTCGGAATTTACAAAAATGGCTTGTTGAAACGTGTTTTTATTCAATTAGCGAATTTATAACTTATAAAGATTTTTATTAACCATTTTATTTTTTGCTTGTACTTATTTGACATTTTTAATGTGTATTCAATAATTTTATATAATAACTGTAATTTTGTGATAATGGATAACGTCATTCTGTCATGAATAATTTTGTGATAGTTATACCTAATCATAAATAAAATTTGCCTTTTGAAACAAAAATCGTATACATTTGAATCGATTTTCATCAAAATCGAATCGTAATGTACATCCCTATGTTAACAGATTATTGTTTTTTTTACTAAGTCACGGATTGATAAATGCTGAGCTTATCAGTTGATAAAGATAAAATATTGTGTTAAAAACGTAAAATTGTTGTGTTGCGCCACACATAACTTTTTTTGTTGGCCTCGATGGCGTATTGGTTATTGTAACCGACTGCCACGCCTGAGGTCGCGGGTTCGATTCCCGCACAAGTCAAATATTTGTTTGCATGAACATAGATGTTCATCTTGGTCTGGGTGTTTCTATGTATAATATGTAAGTATTTACAAAAAAGAAAGTATATATGTATGTTTATCCATTGTCGAGTACCCATAGTACAAGCTCTGCTTAGTTTGGGCTAGATGGTGTTGTGTGTATGTGATAGAATATTATTATTATTATCCTAGCACCCGTGCCTTTGTTCTTGTGATTCTAGGGGTAAACAACCATGACTTAGGAACCATATAGGAATTTCAGTAAAAAAATCTATGCCACTCATCAGCTCGGTGGCAATGTGGAAGTGACTGAACACCGTGTCACTGAATAAAACATCCTAACTAATATAATAAATGTAAATATAAGTTTGTTTGTTATACTTCCACGCCTAAACTCCTCGATCAATCGTCATGAAATCGCATTCACGTTGTCAGGGGCACAGAAAAGGCCATAGGATACCTGTCATCCAGAAAAAGTACTAATGCTCCCGAGCGAGTAAAGCCGCGGCAAAAAATTGTAATTTCTTAAGTTAAATGTGAATTTTCAGGGCTGTTTGACTATACTAGAATTATAGTAAAAAGTTGATTACTAAAAATACATATTTTTCAAAGGTAATATATGTATGTACATATACACATAATGTTATGCCTAGGTACTTTTTTCCAGCTATGGTTTTCTTAGACCCCAAGGTCTGCGCCAATTCCCGTTTACCTCGTAGAGTACAGGGGTAATCAAAACTTTAAGGGTTGGACAGACAGGCGGCGGAATCAGGACCACTTGGGTATTTATTTATTTATAATAAGGTACACTTACAGCAAGACATACAAATGTTACAAATATAAGCACTTACACTATGTATATAATATATGTTTGCCTATTAAAAGTGTACACAGCATTCACATTATATAGGCAACATTAAAAGTAAATTTAAACTAAATGTAAATATGAAAAATAAATGTTATATAAAAGTAAAAGTAAAAGAAGTAATAAGTAAAAGTAAACAATAGCAATAGTACTTAACAATCGAGCAGTTTCAGCAAATCATTTCTAAATTTATTTTCTGACGTGTTAAATATATCCAAGTTAAACTTCGCGTTAAAACAATTGTTGTTGTAAATAAGTACATATCCTTATTAAAAATGTCCGCGGTAGGCAATAAATTTTCATTTTTCTAAATACATAACGAAATTAAGGTTATAATATAATACTCTACAATAATTACGAGCGGGTTATTTTTAACACATTACATGTATCTACACAATTTGTAAAAAAACCTTTTCTTGAAACGGTATGGTGTGAATTGATTTCGGTTTTGGGTAAGCACGTCCTATTATTATATTCAAATAAATTTTGCTGATAACATATATTTTACTCCCTCGTAACGCTTTTGACAACAGTTTAATTTTTATTTTCTGGCATCTCGAACTTCTCTGAAAATGCAACAGTGTTTTCATCGATCCACTGTAGAAAATTTTCACCGAGCTTCATTGCTATCTTAGCCATCATTACACTATGATTCCTATTCCCATGGTCCGCATATCCGGGCATCGGATCTCCTAGCTCACGTTTATATATATCTGGCAAGTGGTGTGAGATTACGAATTGACCCGGTTCATAGTATCTAAACCTTAATGCATCACTTAGTTTCTTTGCTGGTGTAATGGTCATTGCTTCGTCAAACAGCTGTTGCCTTTTGATAGAAAGCTTCCCTATTCCAATTTTTTTATCTTCTTCGTTATCTCCAGAAGTATCCAAATTCAAACCGAAAGCCATTATGGGTGACGAGGCACACAGGTTTTGCTTGACACTTCAGGAATGTGTTGATGATGTCGAAAATGTCTTTGTTGAATGTTGTCTCATCATTGAGAATATCGTTATCTAGGCCCGAAACTTTAGCGGCATTTGGGCCAATTTCCTGCTCTGGCTTAAAACACATCGTCAACTTGTGTAACATCCGCGGCAGTTGTCTAATTTTTGGTTGCACAAAATGTCGTCGTTTCATTGCCACAATATTAAGTCCAGTAATGGAGATTTCTTTGGACTTTTCCCTTGGTAAGTCCGACGTTTCGATATCCAAGAACACGTAGGTCGCAATTGCTGACATTGTTAGTAATGCGCTTCTCTGCCGTCCACTAACAAAATGTGTTCCATAACACTTAACGTCAGACGGAAGTTCTATTCTCGCCTAGCTGCATGATGTCATGTCGCAGGAAAATAGCTAAACCGGAATGAAATTATATTCCTAGAGAGATGCCTAGAATAGGTAGTTTTATTTTGCTTAAGTTACTCAGTCTACTGAGGTCTACTTAATTATTTTGGTTGTCAAAAATCGCAAAAAATGTCGCTGATCATTATATTGCTTCACGTCATGTATATAGGTTATATAACTAAGCGGCAGTAGCCCAATGGATAAGGCATTGGACTTGCGATCGAGAGGTCGCGGGTTCGAATCCCATCCATTGCACTACTGAGGTGAACCCACTTCTAATACAAGCATTCTAGCTTAGCTGGAGGGTTAACAAAAATACTAATAATTTAAAAGCCAAATTGTTAGGAATTTTTTAAAAAAGAACTTGTATGTTTTATTCACGTTGTCCAAATAAAAATATATTTTTCTTATACCAGTTGACGCACGCAACTTTCTGCAACATTTTTCATTGATGCTCCGCTCCTGTTGGTCGTAGCGTGATGTTATATAGCCTATAGCCTTCCTCGATAAATGGGCTATCCAACATTAAAATAATTTTTAATTCGAACCAGTAGTTCCTGAGATTAGCGCGTTCAACAAAACAAACAAACAAATAAACAAACAAACTCTTTAGCCTTATAATATTACTATAGATTATGTTACCCAAACTCTTATACAAAGAATATTTGCAATTTAGGTACTCAAATATAATTAAGAAACAAGCGTGTTAAATCTGGTAGCAGGGTTGATGGTTAAATGACAAGAAAAGCATGCATGATACAAACTATACCATAAACGGTATTTAAACGCTGCCATTTCGCCGACGGAGATAACGAGATATCCTCACTAGACTTTCACTTTTCTTTACATCGAAATTATAAATATTAAATGCTGCCTATAAGAAGCGATAGCCCAGTGGGAAACCGTTGGAACACTACGCAGCGGTCTCGAGTTCGATCCCAAGCCGCGCATCTCTGACCTTTCGAAGTTATATGCGTATTAAATGGTTAATTATTGCTTGCTTTAACGGTGAAGGAAAACATCGTGAGGAAACCTGCATGTGTAAGAGTTCTCAATAATGTTCTCAAAGCTATATGAAGTCTGCCAACCCGCACTGGGCCAGCGTGGTGGACTATGGCCTAACCCTTCTCACACTGAGAAGAGGGCCGAGCAGTGGGACTGTTTAATACATGGCTGATATTATTAAATGCTATCATATATATTGCAACTAATTTTGGTACAGAAAGATTTTTATTGATAGCTTATTGTTTGTGTATGAAGTCATGTACGAAATCCAACACACGATAGATGTATGGACGCGTCTTTTAACTGATATCTCGTTAGGAATATAAGTATGACAGATATGCAGACTACAACATTCTAGTAATGTAAACTACTATTATAATTACACTGGGGAACAGTAATTTTGCGGCACGGTAAGTTGAAGTTAATTTTGTGTAAGTTCAGTATGTTGAATACGAGAAAATATCAGATTTGTTAAATTGACTCTAGTTTATGAGATAAGACTTTATATTATTTTTATGAGATATGACTGAAAAAAGGTCGAAATAAAAATACAATTACATATTAAATATATATTTAAGAAGCGGCTATATATAATAACGACAAGAAAACATAATATATAAGCTATTAAAAAAGAATCATAAAAAATATTGAAAATCTTTATTTGTAAGCTTTTCTGTTGTGTTTATGTTCAGGATAATCCCTTATTAAACTCAAGCAGTAGTCTGCCATCATAATATGGCAGTCCCATCGGCCTTGGTATCTTTCTTTCATTATTCTAATGTCCTGTTGCAACCGTTTTTTATGTTAAATATCTCAAGAACCAGAGTCAATCAATACAAAGTAAATACATTTCGGGTATGACTGATAAAGGTGTTTATTAAAACCAGTAACAAAATTAAGGCATAAGAAAATAAAAACTTTTGTTCCCTAGTGTTACCTCTCCAGAGATCTAGTTCATTAGTTAAAATTAATGGATGAATTAAATAATACAACATAATATGTATAGACGACAAAATTATGCCCGCGCGTAAATGTAAGTTAGGTAAATTTTTTATCCCCCGAGAGCAGTACTTTAAATACGAGCGTTATTTATTTTTATTTATCCTCTCTAAAAATAATTCCTGTGTTCCGGGGGACTTTACAAACATTCAAACAACGGACACAAAGAACACCCAGACTCGGAACAACCAAGGATCACACAAATGTTTTAAACTTTTTCTGGAAGGAAGGTATCCTATGTTTTTCTGTACCCCTGACACAAAATTTCGCATGTAGTACGTTACATGCGAAATTTTATAATGATCTGTGAGGTAGTGGAGACGTGGAAGCGTAAGAAACTCATGTTCGCTTTTATAATATACACTACTTGCATGCCTGTTTTTGGTAACCAACTGTTCACTACATATTATAAAACAAAATCCCTCGCCGCGTATGTCTGTCTGTTTGCAATAAACTCAAAAACTATGAAACGAATTTGCATGCGGTTTTTACCAATAGACAGAGTGATCATGAGAAAGGCTGAGGTGTTTATTTTGTATTCGTAAAGGTTTTGTGTAAATTAGTTGAAATGTGACGATAATTGTTGAAGATATCGGTAAAAATCAAGGTGACTGGATGCTTTCATCGAAAGTGCTGCCTTATCGCTTTTACCTATAACAAAACAGTATATGAGGGGATTGTTCCTGTTTTATAGGTCTATAGAAATGTCTATACGACATGTATCTTTTTTTGAAATATAGCTTCCTATACCTATTCTAACTTTTTAAGAAACGATCACGTACAATGCGGTAATTGGAAATCTACTAAGACGGATACAGTATTAATCCTTATTAACTTAAATACGCTAGGTACCTTAACGATTTCATGAACATTACGATAGCCTTTTATACTATACATACAATTTAAATGAATATCTTAGGAGATATCGCGAAATAAAAACAAACGCGCGCGAAAATAAATTCAAGCGCGGATCTTACACCGATGCACGATGCCGCGATGACGGGACTCGCTTGATGCAACAAGCTGAAGTGACATGATACTCTGCTACCCGTGCGAAGCCGGGGCGGGTCGCTAGTATATAGTGTGTTTTATATTAATGTTTTTATACTGCGCATTAGGCTTAAGACCGTCATAAGATTGTGCAATTTATTAAATTGAATTACATCAAAATTAATGTAGCCTTTTAGGAGATAAAAAATGAGAGTGCCGGCGTCCCAATCACCCTCTTTCCCTCTGCCCGCTTCTGCACCTTTCATCTTTCACCTTTTCCGCACCTTTGAATCCGGCTAAAACCACCGAGCTGCTTTAATTTTAAGAATACGCCCTGGCCTGGCGTGCTCTGTTCCGAGTATCAGTTAACACCTCCGGGAGATCTCCTCCCGTATAGACAAAAGCACTTTAATGCTTCAGCGAGCACCTCTGCTTCCAAGTCGCACGGAGAAGTATCCACCGTGCAGTATCCGCGTATAACCCTGACCGCTATGACTCTCTGCGGTCTTCGCAAAAGAATCCAATACTGGGCGGACAGGGAGTCCACCCACATTGGTGCGCCGTAAAGTGCCGACAAACCCCGTGTAGAGCCGCCAATGTAGCCGACGCTGGGCTCGCCCAAATTCGGCTAGAGCCGCCCAAGAGTGGAAGCAGCCAAAGAGCCTCGGATTTACATACATTACCTAGACTTCGCATAAATGTAACCTACATCTACGCGAGTGGAGCCGTGGAAAAATCTAGTTAAGTATAGTGTGTCGCAGGGAACTTTACAGACATTCGAACAACGGTCACAAAAAGTTTTGAGTAGTAGAGCCTCGCTGATTTCAGCATGAATGGGCCGGGCCGGCTCGACCGGGGAAGGACTACCCTCTCACAGAATATCGACCTGAAATAGCAGTATTCCTACTGTTGTGTTTCGTTCGGTGAGTGAGAGCGCCTGAAGTCCAAACACCCTATTTCTCCCTTCCCGCTGCTTCTCCTTTCCACTTCTTTTTCTCTTCTCCCTTTCCTAAAGGGTCGGCAACGCGCAAGTGATGCCTCTGGTGTTGCAGGCGTCCATAGGCTAAGGTAACCACTTACCATCAGGCCGTATGCTTGTCAGCCAACAAAGACGTATAAAAATATTTTACATCCAGACTGACAACAACTATTTGTATATCACACATTTTTTTGTCCCGTGTGGGGAACGAACCTACAATACTAAGCACGGAAACAGCGGCGGCAACCACTAAGACCGGTACGTCATCCGTACAGTTTTTGCCATCGCAATACCTACTTTGTGTAAAAAATGATGTAGCGCACGCACTTATGTATGGTGCTATTAATACATTCGAATATTTACATATTGCAGTCTGCTGTGTGTGAACATGTGCAACAGGGGACTAACCATTACCTGCGATTTGACAAACCACAGATACTCGCAAAAGACCACCGATTCCTACCAAGCATGTTGCGCGAGGCTATTGAAATTAAAAACATCCTAATTTCAATAGATAAGCTGGTTGGAATGTACCAGCAGCTTGGTACCCAGTAATTCAAATAGTCAAACCCAAGAAGAAGCAAAACACAGCCAGACTTCATGATACTTTGAACTCATTCTGCGTAAATAGAAACACCAATTATTAAATCATGTTCGGGTACTTTGAAAATAACTACACTTAAAACATTGAGACAACCACCATCTTAGTCTCCCCGTGAACATGGCTGCTGAAAAGCAACCGAAACGTCGGGGAAAATGTAAAATTAAATCTAAATAGTTTTATAATTTAAATAGCTTAAATAGAAGTAAACAGTTACTAGTAAAAGAGTTTAACAACAGTAGAACTTAAAGTTTCTACATTGTGTAATAGTTAATAGTGTTTTATAAAAAAATAAACAACGCGTTAAAATCCGTATTTAATTAATTTCAATGTACGCGTAAACGTAAGACATATTATATAATTGTACTATTGTTACTAGGTACAATATTATATTGCGTATTTAACTATTTTACAACAACATAAATATTGTTTATTAAACATCAATACCTATTCTATAGATACAGCACGTGTATCGAAGGAGCGTAAGGAAACGGATGTGTGTTTTATCTCTTGCAATGTGCACAGAAATAGTATGAGCAAATAATTATGGCGAACTGAAACAACAAAGACTAGCAGATACCGAACGATATTACTATAAATACAAATTGTATAAAAGCTTATTGGTATTTATTATTAAGTAATAATGTATATATTGTGGCGAAATATATATTTTTTTAAATAACCATTGCGTTTTGTACAGAGTCCATGAAATTGGATGTAGGACATACACGGCAACTTCATAGTTAAAGACCTCATATTATTATTGTGAATGAAAGTTTATTTTTAAGCTTTCATTTCTTAACTAAAATAGTCGTCATGAAATTACGCATAGACGTTGTTAGGACTAGAGAAAATAATATACAGGTGTCCGGTAATTAATGGATAATCTTGAAATGTTTTAAAGTACAACTGATAGACGTTCAGAAAAAAATATGGAAAAAATCTATCCTAACCACCTGAGATATGTTTTTTTTTTAATTACCATGTATAACTTTCTTGTACACTACAACCATAAATGAATGAATGCCATCAGTTTTTTGTTGTTTTATTATTAAACACTAATTATGCTAATAGATAGACAGTCAAAAGTATGGCTAGCTACTGCATATTTTCTGAACAGCCATCAGTTCTACTATGAGAAATTTCAATGTTATCCATTAATTACGGGACACCCTAACCTGGCAAAAATTAGTATGAAATAGGGTAATTCGCCAATTTCGTTAGTTCGCTGGCCAGCTTTAGTTTTTGTCCATTACGCAGCTGTTACACCTACTCTAATAATAATAGGTAAGAAAATATGAATCTAGATGATAAAAACGCTTGCTAAAATTTGTAGCTTTATATATTTCGTGTTGTCAGTACGTCTGCGCAAATTAGCATTGTGTACGTCTGTCAAAAATAGCAAAAATAATAGTGCGCCTCATTTTATTGTGAGGTAAATTATTATTGTAGTGTTGCTAATTGTTTGACAAACACAGATATTAGGACATTGTATAGTCGATAAGTTGAATTTATGTAACTTTGATCTAAATTGCTAAAATATTTGGTACCACTACATATTATAAAACAAAGCCGTTGTGTCTGTCTGTCTGTCGCGCGTGTTCGCGATAAACTCACGGTAGGCAGCGGCTTTGCTGTGTCCTGACATTACTGAAGTCCATGAGCAGCGGTTACACCTGCTGCCAAAGTAAATAAAAAAGAACTCAAAAACTACTGAACGGATTTTCATGCGGTTTTCACCAATAGACAAAGTGATTCATGAGGAAGGTGTATAATTTGTTAAGGTTTTGTACTACCAGTGCATAGTACTATAACTGTACCCGTGTGAAGCCGGGGCGGGTCGCTAGTCCTTTATATAATCAGGTGGTCGGACAACTAGGTGCAATTTTGTAGTACCTACCCTTTGATCTCGGGCGGCCGGCCGAAAGCTGACAAATTAATTATATTGTCTATTAATTATAATCTTTTTTGATAATTATATTATTAACTGCTTTCGTGGCGAAGCGGTAGTGAATGCGAGTGCTGTTCATGAGGTCTCGAGTTCGAATCTCGAGTCGGGCCAACAAAAAGATATTGGACTTTTCTGTTTAGAAATCTCAATACGAGCCCGGAGTTAGGAAGTTGGCGGTGAGAGACACCCCTGTGGTACTGCGCCTGATTTCTCTCAGGTCGTTTCAGATTACCGTCGCATCGGATCATGAGAGTTAGAGAACAGAGAGTGCACTTGTGTTGGCGCACACAATTGGGCACTATAATATCTCCTGCGCAGATGGCTACTCTCCGTTAAGATTGGCCGCCGTGACCGAAATTCGGTCTGGAGGACATTATTACCTGTACATATATGTAAAGGTTTGGCAATCTGCGTGTGTGTGTGTGTGTGTGTGTGCCTGTGTCGCGCTCGCATGTGAGCGCGTGATACTGTAGTAAATTCATTAATCATTATTATTCCATTAATATAATTTTTGTTGTGTGATCTGTGTATTATATTATATGTGTCTGTGTGTAAAGTTGACATTATTCAGTTTTTTATATTATTAATTTATATTTTTTTTGTTATCTTTGATTATAGTAATAGATGGCTTATATCCGTGAGTCACTAAAGGCCCTAGTTGAAAACCAGCGTCAGGCTTTGGTATAACACATGCTGAACTGGGCCCTATTTGACACTACTCTTAGACACTTACTTTATATGTAATATATTTTGTTTTCTTTCGTTTTGCTTCGTTTCGTTTTAAATTTATTTTTGTACGTAAGTATTCCTTTGTATTTTATACTTGTTATTATGTGTTTGTAGTATGTGTCAAATAAATAATAAAAAAATCAGCCCTGTATTAAACTGTCCCACTGGTGGGCACGGGCCTCTTTTCAGTGTGAGAAGGGTTAGGCCATAGTCCACCATGCTGGCCTAGTGCGGGTTGGCAGTCTTCACATATCTTTGAGAACATTATTGAGAACTCTTAGATATGCAGGTTTCCTCACGATGTTTTCCTTCACCGTTAAAGCAAACGATAATTAACTATTTAATACGCACATCACTTCGAAAAGCCAGAGATGCGTGCCTTAGGATCGAACTCGAGATCTCTGCGTGGCAGTCCAACGGCTTACCACTAGGCTATCACAATATTTTTTTTTCTTTCTTTCTTTCTTCTTTTCTAATATTAATAACGAAGTTAGTGATACAGCTCCGTACCTCTGAAAGCTCGTAAAGTCATTATTCTTGCTTCGGTTCCCTCTCCGGTCGTGCCGGATTACCGTCCCACTAGGTTATGTTGTTGTTTATGTATTTGTGCGCAGTTTGTTTACGCACACACTTTTGCATCATATCTGCTGCCGATGGCCGGTCATCGTTAAGATTGGCTCTAGAGGTCTATATGCCGATATTAAAAAGCAATAAACCATTTAAATTTGTTATTTTTTTATTCTCTTCGTAAAAACCTCTTGTATAGCGTACACAGGTAATCCTTTAGTCTCAGGCAAACAATAAAAGAAGTAGAGAGCAGTAGCGAAGCATGTGAACGCGAAGAAGAAGAACACAGGCGACAGTCCGGCCGCTTGTACCAGCAGGCTGAAGAGGAACACACAGACAAACTGACATATCCACGTCCACTCCACTGCCAACATTGACAGAATGCTCTTCACCTGAAATATTAAATTATGGCTTTCTATTAGTTCACAAAACTTGTATCACAATTTAAACCGATTAATTTTGTACCCTAACTAATATTATAAATGCGAATGTGAGTTTGATTATGTGTTTGTTGGTTTGTTAAGCTTCTACGCCTTAACTACTCGACCAGGCATCATGCAATTACACATACACGTTGTCAGAGGTACAGAATAGGACATAGAAGCTTTCATTCAGAAAATTACTGTTACTAACCTAACCTTACCTAACCTACAATTACGCGAGAGTAGCAGCGGGATAAATCTAGTATTTAATAATGATTAAATATATAAACATCTTTGTAGGCGAAACGAGGATATACAGTCATGGCATATCATTGAAATATTCTAACAGTAGTATAGTTTGATAGTAATATTAATGTAATAGTTTTCTAAATTATATAAATGTAGTGGTTTTAAATAAATCGCGATAAAATTCGTATAAAGTAGTTTAGTTTCAATGTGTAACATTCGCGTACGTAAGACAATATTAAACTGGCTTGGGTTTAAATATGTTAATTTGTCACTAGCAGGAGGCAGCGCCCTCCATATATTTAGAGCCGCCCCAGTAGGGTATAGCCCCAACAAAATATTTTGTGCCGCTGTCTAATAATTATCAAGACCTCTATAATCATGACAGGAAATATTTGTTTTTTTAATTTAGTAAGGAAGAAATAGAAAATAATAGTTACTTAACGACGCTCCTAAAACTGATTGTGAGTAGGAGGGCATCGCTGATTTCAGCATAAATGGGCCGGCTCGACCGGGAAAGGACTACCCTTTCACAGAACATCGACGTGAAATAGCAGTATTCCTACTGTTGTGTTTCGATCGGTGAGTGAGAGTGCCGGAGGCCCAATCACCTTCTTTCCCCCTTCCCACGTCCTTCTCCTTCCAACTTCCTTTTGCTTCTAAAGGGTCGACATCGCGCAGGTGATGTCTCTGGTGTTGCAGGCGTCCATAAGCAACGGTGACCACTTACCATCAGGTGGACCGTATATTTGTATGCCAACGTAGCTGTATAAAAAAAAAATGTAAGAAATTGAATGTAATTCTTACCTCTGGTAAAAACACCTCTCCCAGGATCACGAAAGGCACTGTGCCGGAGCCACAAGTATGGAATGTGGCGAAGGTGTATATAAACAGCGGAATTGTCCACTTCGGAAAGCACTCTGTCGTGATCTGCGCGCCTAGTACCGCGCAGCAGATACCGGCCCCTATTGAAGAGTAGATTTGAAGAGGCTGGAGAAAATATAACAATAATAATTGGATTAAAAATAAATATATTACGAGGTTATTAACCTATTTAAGTTGGTAAGGATTAATACTGTATCCGTCTAAATTGATTTCGAATTACCGGATTATACGTGTCCATTTCTTTAGAAGCTAATGGGTATGGTAAAGATATTCTTAAAAGATGTGACATGTCATCGCGGACTTTTCTATAGACATATAAAAAACGAACAATCAATGGAAATATTCTTTAAAATAAGGCAGTGTTTACGATGAAAGCTCGCAGTCGGCTTGATTTTTACCGACATCTTCAAGAATTATCTTCATATTGCAAGCAATTTACACAAAACCTTAAGGAATTATACACCTAACCCTTCTTCATGAATTGCTCTGTCTTTTAGTGAAAAGTGCATGAAAATCCGTTCAGTAAATTTTGAGTTTATCGCGAACAGACAGACAGACGCAGCGAGGGAGTTTGTTTTATAATATGTAGTGATTAGCGCATTGATTCCCGACGTCACAAATCATACAACGCGAGACTATAAAACAGTTTAATGTGCCAGGTATTGAATTTAAGTTTCTCTACTCATTTAATAATATCAAGCCTGTATAAACTGTCCCACAGCGGGTCTCTTCTCAGTGTGAGAAGGGTTAGTCTACTACATTGGCTCGGTGCGGGTTGCTAGACTTCACATATCAAGTCAAGTCAAATCAAAAATCATTTATTCATTTAGGTCAAAAAGTACCACTTATGAACGTCAAAATATATGAGTTAGTGAGTTTACTAAGTTACTGAAGCTACATTTAGGTTAGTTGTTAGGTTCAGGCAAAGGGTTGAGCCTATGAGAAGAAATCTGCAAGAAACTCACGGCCACTCTTTTAAATCGCCAATTAAATATAATTTCAGTATTTTACAACTCAGATTAACAAGGTGTTGCAGCCATTATGCCATATAACTACTGACTATAAAAAAACTAAAGATAAAAACAATAATAACTTAATAATATTATAGAGATGAAATAATTTGGGCTAAGGTAGGTATTTGTTTTACCTAATATAAATCTTAAATAGACAGTAGGATGGCATGATGGTGCATACACTTACACTTTGTGACATATCTTTGACAACGTTATGGAGAGCTTTCAGACATGCAGGTTGCCTCACGACCTTTTCCTTTAACGTTAAAACAAGCGATAATTACCTGATTACTACGCACATAACTTCGAAAAGTTAGAGGTGCGTGCCTTGGGATGGAGTGCCTCACTATGATAACGCTGCTCTTTTACATAAAATATTATCTATGTATTAAAACGTGAAGGAAAACATTTGTACGTTTCTTTAAGCTTATTGCGCGCACGGAGGTGAGATTTGGCACTGGTAAAGTGTGTAAGGAATGTATGAAGAACGTTCAAATCGAACACACTGCATAATATCGCTTCGGTATAGGGCTCGACATCTCCCGAATTAGGAATTATTCCTGTGGACTTCAAAAATATTCAAACAAAGGACACAAATAACGCTCAGATTCGGAACAACTATTAATTTTTCTGGATAACACAATGGATCGATGTCGTTCGGGTTCGTCGGGGATCTCGAACCCACTACACTAGGCGCAGAAGCAATGGCTTTTACTTACCCGTCTGCCGACCACATCGACCAGAAACGCGGCGACCACTCCCGACGACAGTACTACGAGCCCCAACAGCACACTGCACAGGTTAGGAGAGATGACGTCACCCACAGCTGCGCTGAACATTGGCTCAGCGTATATTTGTAATATAGGCAGACCTTGGCAGATCAATGACAATTTTAGTACTAGTACCAAGTAAAATTGTCTACGGGTTGATGGAGTTGTTTCTGAAAAATGAATTAATAATAATTAAAAATCGAGAAGGTTGTCAATTCGACTGTATGTTTCTTTTGTACGTTTGTTACACAATTTCTCTGCCTAATAAGAGGAAATGATTTCGATAATTCTTTTTGTTTTGTAGGTCATACTTCAAAAGTGGTTCTAAATAAATTGTATCGAAATTGATACAGCGCTTTTGGAAAAATCACCAAAATCAAAAAGTATACTTTGATGACGTTTTGGTTTTCTTTGTGGTTCCCATTGGCAAAAGTTTTGTCTCTTCTACTTTTAATGAGGAACCTAGAACTATATATGTAATTATTTAGTTTAACTAGAACTATGTATAATAATAATAATAGTCATTTATTTCAGGTTCTTCTCCCATAAATAACAAATTTTATCGTGTGTGGGATTCGAACCCACAACACTTGGTGTATCGGTACAGTACAATGCAAGCGCAAAACGCCTACGCAAAATAAATAGCAAACACATGAGTGATCAGAAATATTCTATGATTACAATATAATTATAATAATATCAGCCCCTTATACAAACTGTCCCACTGCTGGGCACGAGCCATTCCTCAGTGTGGGAAGGGTTAAGCAATAGTCCACCTCGCTGGCTCAGTGCGGGTTGGCAGACTTCACATACATATCTTTGAAAACGGTATGGAGTACTCTCAGACATGCAGTTTTCCGTACGATGTGTTCCATCACCGTAAAAGCAAGCGATAATAAACATATTAAAACGCACATATGACAACATTCAAAACATCAGAGATGTGTGCTTTGGAATCGAAATCGTGTGATGATTTTTAAGCGCTGTGAGTAGCACGCCTAAGCGAATTTGCGACCATTGCATTCGGCTCGTGGGAATTGTGCTTTACGGTCACAGTGAGTCAGGTGTACTAATGTATAATGTAGAGACTGCCTGCGTGACGCGGCAGTAGCCTATGCGACTGCTGTGCATGAGGTCTCAGGTTCGAATCCCGGATCGGGCCATCAAAAAGTCATTGGGTTTTCCCGTAGAGAAATTTCAATACGAGCCCGGAGTAGAAAGTTGGCGGTGTTAGACACCTCCGTGCCTCGGAAAGCACGTAAAGCCGTTGGTACTGCGCCTGATCTCTCTCCGGTCGTGTCGGATTATCCGTCCCATCGGATCATGAGGGTTAGGGAACAGATATACAATAATATCTCCTGCGCAGATGGCCAGTCTCCGTTAAGATTGGCTGCCGTGACCGAAATTCTGTTTAAAGGACATTATCATTTATTATATTATGGTGTAACTACATTCGAATATCACTCGAATGCAGTAGCGCGTAGCTACTTAACATTCGAATAAATATATGTCATAACATTATTGTATTCTTGCATTACTCACTGAATAACTGCCAGCAGGACATTTTCTCTGTCTCCAATTCATGTTCCATTTTTTGGGCCGCTCTCGTCAAAGATTGCGCATCTGTTTAAGGTAAATAAGACATTAATAAAAAAGCAATTATAGAGATAAATTAATATTGCTAATATGTATATACATTCAGTGATAAAGGCGTGCCGCGTGGCGCTATATAAGTACGCCTTAGGCCCGGTATCCACCAAAGCAGAGAGGAGAGGAGACGAGAGGAGAAGAGATGCAAAGCTGGCAGGTTATTTCCACCAAAGCGAAGAGGAGATGCGTAGCGGATAGGAGATGTGAGCTGTGTGTAGCTGAGATGTGAGCTGTGAGAGCTCGAAACGAGTCAATCGTAATGACGGGAATGACGAGTCCAGGTGTGCGCCGCGCGGCGCCACCCGGCCAACCTACTACATACATCTCCACTCTGCCGCGCCGATTGCTCACTCGTGGCACAAAATTCAATAGAAAATGAGATATCACCTCTCCTCTCCACTTGATCCATTTCCACCGAAGGTGTAAATAACGAAATCTGATTGCTTTATTCAAAACACATCTCCACTCGTCTCCTCTCTTCTCTGCTTTGGTGGATACCGGGCCTTATCCCTGAGGGGGCAAGCAGTGGTCTATTACCCCTCATTTCACCAGCTATGGTTTTCTTAGCTCCCGCGCAATAACAAGCGAGCTTATAATTGCCGTCTACCGACCACAGTCTCTGACTACGTGTTGCTGGCGAGGTAATTTCTTTGCAGAAACTCTTCGGGCTCTTATATCTATAAGAGCCCGAAGAGTTTCTAAGTAAGTAACTCGTACTGTAAACTTCATTTGCACGATTCAGCACTCGTTACAAGTAAGAAGGAGTGTGTTACTTAGCACAGCGCCATCTCTTGTAGTAAGTTGTAACTTTTTCGTCCGTGGCACTACAGGATAATTCAAAAAGTTTACACCATTGTCTTACCTTCCGACCTTGAGTTTAAGCTACGTCTGATGTTGTTCATTGCTGTAACTACTTCAGCGGACGTGCTGTTTGTTCTTCGGTAAAACGCAATGGATTTTGCAGCATCCTAAAAGCATCAAACTTATTGGTTATTTATAAGCATCTTATAATTATATCGTTCTACTTACAATAGACACCGAGTCTAGTAAAATTTACGAAAAATGTGTCCAAGGGTGATATATGTATATATATTTGTAGATATTACTAAATATTTCGACAATGTAATTTAAACCTTACAACTCAACACATAGTGTTGAATATTGCTTGCATTGTAAATCGATCTCACCCGCAACGGGCAGCTGGGAATTAGATCTTATTAGTCGAGACGATGACGACTTCATTTATTTAAGGGATAAAAACAAATATTCGCACAAATGAAGTTTATTATTATCATTTGTAGCAACATTTACAATATACTCAGATTTTCCTTATTTTATTTTCTAAAAAAGACAACTCCCGCACTAGTAATAATTCGGCTTAGTAGTCGTTCCGCACAATTTTTTTCTAGGTAGCGTTCTGATTTAGAGATTAAATGCAGGTGTCCATTCGCACGTTTTCTTTTTTATGCTGATAAAAGTAGAAGTAGATATTGTACAATAAATCACAAAATTTCATAACTTTTTTAAAAACAACTTTCTTATAAAACAGTGCTTAAAATACATATACATATTGCTTATATAAAACTAAGCTTTTATTGAGAGAACATATAAATATTACTTATATGCACTTGAAAGTAGTGTGTGCACGATTGTATTTTGATATATTTCTTATTAAAAATACAAAACGTGCGAAACGACACCTGCGTTTTCAGACGGGAACGATTTGCACGAAAATATATTCCATGTGTGTAAACGCCAACAAAAAATATTTTATTTGAAAAAAGTGTCTTCTCGCACACAAATTCGTGTATAATTCCTGTATCACGGGGTACTTTACAAACATTCACCATTTAAACAACGAACAAAAGAACATCCAGACTCGGAACAACCATTTGTGGATTAAACAAAATTTTATCCCGTGTGGGATTCGAACCTACAATGCTCGGCGCAGTGACAATGGCGAGGTGATCACTTACACCACTTACTTATTCATTATAATACTAATTAATCTAATATACACTTACACACGTATTAACAAAGACAAAAAAATTATAAAATATGTATCTATATATTAATACGTGAAGCAAAAACTTTGTACCCCTTTTTACGAAAATTGCGCGGACGGAGGAGTATGAAATTTGGTACAGTTAAAGTTTATAATTATGGAGACTATGGTCCGGAGTAAGACGTCGTGGAACGCTGTCGCTTCCTTCTGTGAGGAAGTCATTTCCATCAAGGGGGCGGTGGAGCGGAAGAGGGAGCGCTTAAACCTCTCCCCAACCGCAGAACCGGACGCAAGATGACTTCCAGGTTTGACCTACGGATGGTGGGTTTCGTGGGCCTGCCCGCCACCCGATCAGCACCAGGTCCGAGAGGCAGCGTGCGTGTTACCACGCGCGCCTTTGTGTCGTGTGTCCGTCCCTCCTCCGGGGGCAGTAGGGATTAAAGTAGTGGTGGTCTTTTCGAGTAGTGGCTTGCAGTTTCATACGGCTGGCCAAAACCACGGCGGAGTCGCGATTGCATGTGAAAGTGATTCGCGCGGCCCTGCCGATTGCGGTTATGTCGAGGAACACCGTGGTAGGTTTAGTCGGTATTACCGGGACGTCGTTCACCATCTTTCCCCGGTGAGTACTACATAACCTCTCCGTCGCTCCGCAGAGAGGTATGGGTGAATGAATTCTCTCACGTAAAAAAATTGTAACGGTACCTTTTTTAAAATAAAATATAGCCTATGTTACTCGGTCTCGGTGCCAATCGAGCAGGTAATTTTTGAGTTAAATCGATACAAACACACAAATAAAAATCATAACTTTCCTATATAGTATTAGTATTGACGAGCACAAATTCTAACGAAAACATATTATCCTCACGACTATTTCCTCAAATGCCCTTGAGGGACAATGGGGTACTTATTACACCATACCAGTTTAGCCCTGAGCCTATTATTTTACTGAACATGGTTCTAGACTCTGTGCCTGAGAAATCTATGGCGGCAAATCTCAATAGCACTTTGTCCGATCGGGGATTCGAACCCGAGACCTCATCCACAGCAGTCACATATACCACAGCTCGTCACCACGACAGACAGGCAGACGCATAAACAACCGCTGATATATTCCGTTTGTCACTAAAAGTACAAATCTTTATCATACGGTGACACTTCTATTGCATGGAATAAATTTCATGCTAGACAGAGTCCGATATGATTGCTAGCTGAAGTTTTACATTACATTAATCATAAAAAACCTTATCTAAACTCTTTACACGTGCAACAATTACAACTAAGGTTCGCCCGAAATTCGAGCTAAATCCTAATTTAACATTAGAGGTATATTTATAAATTTACGTTTAAAAAAGAAAACTAAATGTCCAAAATGCTTTTTATTCATTTGTCTATAACTATTAAAAAAGAAAATCGATTGACTAACAGAGGGGAAAAAGTACTAAACTGTTTTGTTCTTGCCTATTTATATATAGACCAGCTTTTGCCCGCGGCTTTACTCGTTTGGGAACAGTACTTTTTTCCAAATATGGACATTTAATGCAGAAAAATAATACTGTTCCTCGGCGAAACCGCTAGCAAAAGCTGGTTCATTATAAAATCATTCAGTTGCTTTCAGACAAAGTATATATCTACGTTCTCTAATAAAGAGAGATGATAGAAGAAAAATAAAGAGAATCTATTGAGAATCTACTGATCTATTGAGTGCTGGCGGGTCTAGATGACTCATCTAATAATAATTGTTCAATACATAGCTGCGCGCTGCCTGCGTCTGCGACGCGACGTTATGATTATCTTAAGGTTCATGATACGTTAATTCAATATTACCACATTCATCAACCTACTGTTATATTTATTTTACATATAATTAAGTACTTACTTAACATTTATTTATATATTTTATACCCACTCACGATAATAATGTTTGTTCATAATTCATAATTATATACTTAAACTAGCTGTTCCGACAGACGTGGTCATGTACAGGCGAAAAAAAAAAAGCAAATCTAAACCATCCTTGAATCCACTTGAACACACAAAAAAAACATTCAAATCGGTCCAGCCGTTTAGGAGGTGTTCACTGTCAACACACGTACAAAAAATTATATATGTAAAGACTAGCTGTTCCGACAGACGTTTTCCTGCTCAGGCGAAAAAAAAAAAAAACAAAAAAAACCATATCTAAACCATCCTCGAGTCTACTTGAACACACACAAAAAAATTCATTCAAATCGGTCCAGCCGTTTATTATACTTATTGGCTTAAACACATTGTGCCCACCTTAATGCTATAAGCAATAAAGATTTATTTCTTTCTTTCCTTCAGATGGGTCTCTACGTAGGCGTAGTTGGCGTTAGTAGTTTGGCGTAGTTCGCCTAATACCGGCAGTAATAAAAAAATCGCTTACCATCTCCCTTCCTTGCACCATAAGAGTCAACGGAGACTCCTTAAGTATGGCGATCATGAAGACTCCGAGAACAGCCAAACTGAGACACGTATACACCATCATATAATACTCTAAAGCACCTCCAAGGAAGTAGGAAACTAAAAATCCGAAGCAATTGAACTGGTTAGGGCCGGCAGTCAAGGTACCCCTGATGGAGTCCTGAGAGATCTCACTTATGTATATCGTAATTTCTAGAAACGTTGCGCATCCAAAGCCAGCTATAACCATTGTAGCTAGTATCGCTTCCACTCTATTACTCGTGTATATTATTAGCCAGGCTATCTGAAACACAAATAAAACTTATCTTCCACATTTAATTTCGCGTGTCCTATACAAAATACAATATGACTATAAATATAGGATGGCGGATGGCAAACATTCTAGTGTAAGTGTTGTTTTTTTAAAAGAAAGAAATAGTTATTTTTGAAAACTATCCTTATAATATGGTTTTAGATATTATGAAGTTGTCGTTTTGTATAAAGATAATCGGTAACGGTTCAAAGTCAAAATCAAAGTCGACGTCAAAAATCTTTATTTCCATAAAAATGTGCAAACAATTCTTGGACACGTCAATTCACTATTATATTAATAAAAATAATAATAAAAATAAATAGAAGAAAATAAAAATTTAGCATTGAGAAAAGCTGTTCGAGGAGTAGAGCTTTCACGAGAAGAAGCAGGCAAGAAACTCATGGCAATTCTTTTCAATCGCCAAATGTTTAGATCAATACAATTCAATGTTGTATTATTTTCCTTATATGAGCTGCTGTGTGAAGTTGTTAGTTATTAAGGTATTTCAATAAGACTTAAAAAGTGAAAATTTGTTAATCTAATGTACTTATATACTAAACAACACATGAAATAATAGTCACAGCAACTCATATTGCAGTTAGCTTAATAATATGATTAGAAATAACCTGTGAGTGGAAGCAACACAATCCCAAGCATTTTTATCTTCTATAAATTCAGTAACTGAGTACCTTTTGAATATAATTTACGTTTTACAACTGTTTTAAATTTATTAAAACTTAGATTTTGAATGTCATTCGGGAGTTTATTGTAAAAGCGCACACATTGAACTTTAAATGACTTATTAATATTTTGAAGCCGGCACTTTAGGTCTGTTTTTGTTTCTTATAAATAAAAAATACATAAATTAAATTTACATATATGTATTGGCTGGCTACTGTTAATATATTTATTTCCTTAAATTTATTTCTTAATGTATCCTTCCCTTGTTTTCATGTTGTAAATTGCTCGAATAGCCCTTTTCTGCAGTACGAAGATGTTTGAATGTCGGCAGCATTCCCCCAGAATAGAATACCATACGACATTACACTGTGAAAGTAGCTATGATAAACTAGCCTAGCGGTCTATCTATGTCAGTAAGCTGGCGAATTTTTCTGACTGCGTACGCTGCAGAGCTGAGCTTATTCGACACCTTACTAATTTGTGGGCCCCACTGCAGCTTTGAATCTAGTGTAATCCTTAGAAATTGGGTGGTATCAACAAGGTCAACACGTCGTCCTTAATTTTTATAGATGTCTTCACTTGTTTGACATTTGGGGTTAAAATCGGACACATTTGGTCTTTCCCCTATTTAAAAGTAGGTTATTAACATCAAACCAGTGAACTACTTTAGAGATAGCAATGTTTACATCGTCCAAAACTGTTTCTTGGCATTTTAATTTAAATAATATTGAGGTATCATCCGCAAACGGTACTATCTCATGTTTATCCCTCACGAGGTGGGGTAAGTCCTTAATATAAACTAAAAATAAAAACAGGCCGAGGATTGAACACTGAGGAACCCCCATTTTAACCACAGACCCCGAAGATCGCTTACCATTAACATCAACTTTCTGAATCCTGTTACTTAAATATGATGTAAGAAGATTCAGTGCCAAATTTTTGACTCCATAGTGATGTAATTTCCTGATTAATGTTTCATGAAATACACAGTCAAAAGCCTTAGAAAAATCACAGAAAATACCTAGCGCATCTCGTGATTCCTCCCAGGCGTCAAAAATATGTTTTACAAGCTCAACACCGGCGTCAGTGGTGGGGCGACCCTTTGTAAAACCAAATTGTTTATTGTGAAGTAATTTATTATTTAATATTGTCTTCTGTTTACGCGAATGTTATTCATTGATATTAAACTACTATATACGGATTTCATTGCGTTGTTTATTTAACACTCTATTACATAATTTAGAAACTGTTACACTAATATACTATACTATTAAACTTTACTAATTTTAAGCTAATTAAATTATTAAAACTATCAAATCTATTTGTTTTTAAATTAACAGTTTCTAAATTATGTAATAGAGTGTTAAATAAACAACGCGATAAAATCCGTATATAGTAGTTTAATTTCAATAATTTATTATTATTAAAAAAAGTCTGCAATTGATTCAAATAATCTTTTCATAAATTTTGCTGAACGTAGGTAACACATAATATTGTCTTCTGTTTACGCGAATGTTATTCATTGAAATTAAACTACTATATACGGATTTTATCGCGTTGTTTATTTAACACTCTATTACATAATTTTGAAACTGTTACACTACTATACTATACTATTAAACTTTACTAATTTTAAGCTAATTAAATTATTAAAACTATCAAATCTATTTGTTTTTAAGTTTACACTTTCCCCGACGTTTCGGTTGCTTTTCAGCAGCCATGGTCACGGGGAGACTAAGATGGTAGTTGTCTCAATGTTCCAGTGTAGTTATTTCAAAGTACCCGAACATAATTTAGTTATTGGTGTTTCTATTTATGCAGAATGAGCTCAAAGTATCATGAAGTCTAGCTGTGGTTTGTTTCTTCTTGGGTTTGACTATTTGAAGTACTGGATCCCAAGCTGGTGGTACATTCCAACCATCTTCTCTATTGAAATTTGGATGTTTTTTGATCTCAATAGCCAACAGGGGACCAACCACTACCTGAGATTTGACAAACCACAGATTCTCGCTAAAGAACACCGATTCCTACCAAGGATGCTTCGCGAGGCTATTGAGATCAAAAAACATCCAAATTTCAATAGAGAAGATGGTTGGAATGTACCACCAGCTTGGGATCCAGTACTTCAAATAGTCAAACCCAAGAAGAAACAAACCACAGCTAGACTTCATGATACTTTGAGCTCATTCTGCATAAATAGAAACACCAATAACTAAATTATGTTCGGGTACTTTGAAATAACTACACTGGAACATTGAGACAACTACCATCTTAGTCTCCCCGTGACCATGGCTGCTGAAAAGCAACCGAAACGTCGGGGAAAGTGTAAACTTAAAAACAAATAGATTTGATAGTTTTAATAATTTAATTAGCTTAAAATTAGTAAAGTTTAATAGTATAGTATAGTAGTGTAACAGTTTCAAAATTATGTAATAGAGTGTTAAATAAACAACGCGATAAAATCCGTATATAGTAGTTTAATTTCAACGTAGGTAACACAGATATAGGTCTAAATTAGTCGAGTCTGATGTGGTACCTGCTTTAAATAGAGGTATTATTTTACTATTCTTCATTAAATCAGAAAACACACCAAAATCTACGCATTTATTAAAAATTAAATCAAGTCTGAATGCTGCTAAACTAGTAATAGATTTGGTTACTATAATGCAGTTACCCCAGAGGTCAGAGGTTTTCTTAACGTTTAGGCTATTAAAAACTTTTATAATATCTGATGGACTAACATACTGTATTTAAAATCACTGTCACATTTGGTAACATTTTCTTTTAGAAGGGATTCAGCAGCAGTGGGTGATGAGTTCAAAGATTTAGTAGTAATGACTGGAATGTCTGTGAAAAATGTTCAGATGCTGTGGCTACCTCTAGATCTGATGTGATAGTGGTATCATTAACATTTAAACAAAATTCTATATTTGCATTTCCCAGTCTCGATATTAATAATACTCCAAGTGATCTTCATCTTATCATGACTACTTTTAGTCTTTGAGCTCAGATATCGAGAATTAGCAGCTTTTCAAGTATTCCTAAAAATTGTTGAATATTTTTTAACATACACATGGAATTGTTCACTTTTATTATAATTTCGTTCTCCATATAGTTCGTATAGTCTCTTCCTACTCTTGTGTAAGCCAGCAGTAGCCCATTCGCTAAAAGATGCATTACCTTTAACTGTGATCGTCTTAGGAGTAAAGACTGAATTGAATTCGGTACAAAATGTATTAAAAGCTCGTTATATAATAAATTTGGTCGTCATCATTGTTTAACAATGGGAGATTAAGGGAGATTAAAAGCAAGTTTATTTTTAAAACTCTCAAAACGATTTGCAATTTTCGGTATTACAACAATATTTCGCTTTGCCACATGTTTAGTTTAATCCTAAAAAGTGATTTGTTGGCCACAGTGGTCTGAATCTAATTGACTAATAATTTGTTTGTTATCAACTATAATATCTGTAAATATATTATCCAAGCACGTTGCAGTAGTCACAGTTATTCTTGTGGGCTCTAGGAATAAGTTCTTCAGATTATATGATTGAAACATTGCTTTTAATTTAGTACAAAGACAGCTATCCTCTAGTAAATTCACGTTAAAATCACCACAAATAAAAATAAGCTTATTAATTTTTGAAATTTTATATAGAATCTCATCCATAACCCTTTCAAAACAATCATATAACGCTGTAGGAGGTCTGTGTACACTCAATACAATAAACCGAGGCAATTCCACACAGGCTCTTTCAATAGTTCGTTCAACAGACAAACTGACAATGTCATGGCGCTCTTTAAATTTAAGCTTTTTATTTATCAGTATTAATGAGCCACCATGTATTGCCCGATCCCTGCTGAACGAGCTGCCTACCTCATGACTATTAAATTTAACATGAAATTAAATTTAACATGAATTCAGTTATACCAAATATATCAATAGCATTACAGTTCATGAACAATTATATTTCTAGCTCTTTGCTTGTGATGCCTCTTATGTTTTGGTGTACTAATTTTATTTAATTTTTATTACTAATATTCATAATACTTTGATTTATTACCTATTATTTTAGATTTTGGATTCATATAACTAGTGCAAGAGATGCTCTCTATTGTTGCATTACTTAATTTAAATTATTGCAATTACTGATGTCAGTATTAGAATTATTAATAAGAATGTCTAAATTAGAATAATTGCTCATGTCACTATTAAAATAAGAAAAAATTGTAATGTCATTATTAACCATTGAAGGAATGGCTGAATTATTATGCATGTCAACATTATGTTGCTCAATAGAAGCAACTTGTTTAACCAAGTGCTTAGCTGTTATAGAAAAAAAATATGATAGCGATACAGCTATCTGTCTCCTAACATATTTGGTAAGGTAATATTTACCTTTTGTCAAATTAAAATATTTACTAACAAATCTATTAGTGTCAATAAAATGAAACTTGTCTTATTTTTGACCATTTATTTGACAAGTTAAATTGTGCATCATTGTATTTAATTTATATCTAATAATATTTTCCTCCTGTGGCAAAGAAGCACCTTTACGGGAAAACGAGGCAGTTACAACTTTGTTAAAAACGTAGCTTAGAACGATTGGAATGATAATCTTTGCAATTTTTGTCTACTAATTGCCGTTACACAGAATAGAATTATTACGATAGTCAAAAATAAAAATAGAGCTTTGACTGGGCTGACACCTCTACATATAATAACCGGTTCATAGCTTTGTTTGTAGATGACTTTTATTGCACTAGGAGTCATTCTTGTGTCGCGGGGGACGTTTACAAACATTCAAACACGGACACAAAGAACACTCAACCTTGAAACAGCTATTTGTAGATCATACGAATTTATGTCTCAAGTGGGATTCGAACCCACAACACTCGGCGCAGTGACAGTCGCGAGACTACCAGTTAATCCTTACGCAATATTACAAACGGAAATAACTCTTGAGCTTGCTACTCACCAGAAGTCGCTAATGTGGTTCCAGTTCCAGCGACCCATCCACCATTCAAGGCCGCGAGTTGGCACACCGTGGTAGATTTAGTCGGTAGTACCCGGGACGTTTCAACTTTTCCCGGGTGAGCCCGACATTATCTCTCCGGTCTCCCTTTCCGCGGAGAGCATCCACCAGGTTAAAAAAGAAAAAGTTTGGTACTCACCACAAAACTTAGCGACGTCAACATCACACTATGTTTTCGTCCGATCTTATCTAGTAGGAGTGCAGCCACCGGGTTGGCTATTATAGATCCTATAGCTGGTAGACTACTGAACAATGCGATTTCTGTCTCAGACATTGGCCGGTGTAGGGTTGTGTTCTCTGATTTGAACAGTAGTATTGTTGATGACGGCCAGCCAAGTATGATGCCCTGATTCATGCAAGTGAAACATACTGAAAAAGAAATTACTTCTTTAAGCGGATTGTTTTTTCATAATTGTTTAAGTATAAAGAAATGGCACGCCCGCTTCATACTGAACTAAAGCAAATAAGAAACGAATTGTATTATTTTACAAAAATAATTGTTGTTAGCGTGGGAGATGTCTTTTTATGAAAAAAAAAGTATATTATGTATATCTGGAATAAATATTTTTTATTTTACAAATATTGAAACAACGGTCACCCAGACTCGGAACGGTTCCCTATTTATTCGCATAAAATTATACGTCATAATAACATGGCATACTTTTACTTATTCTAATAATAATTACGCACAATATTAATATAGCATAGCTGTTTAGGCACAATATTTTTAAGCATAATTACTATAAGCATACATTTGTTTAGGCATAATGATATTTAAGCATAATATTTATACTTTTCGTATATAAAATAAACATGTTGGCGGCTTAGGGGTGGATCAAGGGCAATCCGGGCCGCACCCTAACCTATTGTTACACTATGGTACCCAAGTTATTTAGCCTTATAACTTTATGCCAATCAAAATTAGGGCAAAAAGTATTTCCCTAAATGTTATTTACGCCTACTGAAATAGAATGCAAAAAAAATTATGTCGAAGTATTATAAATGATGACAAAAACAATGCCTAACTCGTTATGCCAAATTAAATTACATACATACATAGATTCACGCCTGTTTCCCAGAGGGGTAGGCAGAGACTACGGAAAATTAAAATAAGATAAAAAAAATAGTCGAAACAAAGGGTTCCCACTCGGAACAACTATGTGTGATCACCGAATTTAATGTCACATGCCGGGATCGACAACAAGAATATAATTTATAAAATAAATCTACATCAAAGTAGAACAATGTAAATAAATAATTGAATAGTTATATTGATACTTACATAGAAAACTGGCTATCACTTGAAATAGGATGCTCATTATTTTAACTTTATCACTAAAAGTTTTTACACCAATCACTCAACACTAGATTCACAAAAATGTACAGCTTTAATATCCAGGAACTATCCACTTAATAAAACGTAACTGTTTACTTATATGAATATTTATTGATGCAGTTTTATACACCTTGACGTAATATTGCAAACTACTGTGAAATAATAGCATGCTAATGTAATATGAGACAGGTTTTATGCATAAAATATCGAATACACTACGCTTTAGATTTGTCCGACCTTGCAGAATTATATACTTTTTATTTATTCTCTCGCATTGCGTACAGTCACGTGTGAATTTTCTCGAAGGAGTGAGCAAAGGTGTTTCTTTTTATTTAATTTTTATTTTGCTCGTCAAAATGACCACACTCCGCCTAATGGTAAGCAGTCGTGTGGTCTAAGAGCAGTGGCCTCCACATCGTCCTCACAGCAGCCGAGTCGATGTTGAGGTCTCTATTTTGACGGTCTGAGAAGGTACTTTTTCACACCCCGCTTAAAGGACCCAGGATTGAAGGAAGAAGGAAACACGTGCTTTGGCAGAGAATTCCATGCCTTGATCGTTCGGCAGAGGTATGAGGACCCAAACTTGTTGGTGTCGACTCTAGTCGACTCCACCGTGTAAGGATGGCATCTGAGCCCAGCACGCGTTGTTCTGGATAGGAAAGGGGAGGGCGGGATAAGGTGGAATAACTCTTCGGAGAACTCCCCGTGGTATATTCTGTAGCTATATAATAATAATACTGCCAGCACTGCATTAAACTGTCCCACTGCTGGGCACGGGCCTTTTCTCAGTATGATAAGAGTTAGGCCACAGAGCACCACGCTGGCCCAGAGCGGTTAGGTAGACTTCACACATCTTCGATAACATTACGTAGAACTGTCAGATATGTTAGTTCTCAGACTCGGAACAACGACACAAATTCATGTCCCGATTTGTTCTTAATTTTCTATGCTTGTTGGGTAACTTGGATGTCATAAAAATATTTTGAAGATTCATAGCTACTCTTGAGTTCGATCCCAAGGCACGCGCTTCTGACTTTACGAAATTATGTGCGTATTAAATAGTTAATTATCGCTTGCTTTAACAGTGAAGGGAAACATCGTAACGAAACCTGCATGTCTTTGAGAATTCTCCACAATGTTCTCGAAGATATGTGAAGTCTGCCAACCCGCACTAGGACAGCGTGGTGGACTATGGCCTAACCCTTCTCACACTGAGAATAGGCTTACTAAATCATAAATTTTGTCGTTCATAAGTGTTAGTTTGTGATCTAAATGAATTATTGACGTTAACTTATTAGGTAGGCAATTTTTCACCTCAATGTAAAATTAAACCGAACGACGCGACTATTAAAAACACTGACACTTTTAAACTACAACATATATTTAAATATTTTAACTTAAATACAATAAGGATAACTCGACGTCGGTGTTACAGACCTGTTTCAGACAGTAATAGATAAAATAATATATTTTGGCGAAAAACCAATTAATTAAAATGGTAATTAGTTGATATATTGGATATAAATTGTATAATTAGCTGGGCTGGTAGACGATTTTTGTCCTTTCCGGTAGGTGACGCACAACGATGGCGTTAATCGACCAGTGCTTGTTATCCTAATTCTAACTAATATTATAAATGCGGATGTGAGTTCGTTTGTTACTCTTTCACGCCTTAATTACTCGATCGATCATCATGGAATTTCGCACACACATTGTTAGGGGAACAGAAAAGGATATAGGGTACCACTCAGCCAGGAAAAAGTAATGGTAATAGTCTTACCTAATCTAGCTTACATTCACGTGAGCGAAGCTGCGGGAAAAAATGTAGTCTATACTAATATTATAAAGAGGAAAGATTTGATGTTTTGTTATTTGTTTGTTTGTAAGGATTCATTAAACTCAACGCCTATTTAACCGATTAAAAAAAATATTTTTACTTTTAGAATATTATCGCCGAGTAACATAGACTATATTTTATTAAAAAAATGTACTGTTTCGAACATAACCGAACCTTCTTTTACGCAAGCGAAGCCGTGGGCTAAAGCTAGTTATTGTTATAAATGCGAATGTGAGTTTGTTACGCTTTAAGAGGAAACACAAGGGCCGTTTTACCATACAATAGTAGTCCCCTGTTTCCTCCATGGATAATGCCAGAGGAGCAATTATATTATTCAAAAAATGTATGGCCTCTATTGGCATGTCCCTATGTTTTCCTTTTTTCATTAATTAATTATTAAAAGAGACATGAGCCTTCAAAAATCTCAAAAATTGGTCAGGTTTTCCGCTGTGTTCAAACATCCGGAAAACTAATTTGAGTAGATTATATAAAATAAAGAAAACATAGAAACACGGCCAAAGCCTTTTTTCAATTTTTTATGAAAAAATTAATTAAATCGGTCAAGTGTTGAGAAGGAATCAGGGGACTACGAAACATTGATTTTGTGTACTTTTATAGGTATTTTCGGTCCAAGCTGCAGTTGTCTCTATCGCGCTCTGCTGGCACTGCGCGACAGCAATAGATTTTACTAATACCTATTTTTCAATTCTCTCGCCTGTGGTGTTTCCTCTTAAGCTTTAACTACTCGAGCGACCTTCATGAAATTTCACATAGGTATATGTTGCCAGGGGATCAAAAAAGAACATGGCATACTTTTCATCCAGAAAAAAGAACTGTTACTAAACAACATCTACGCGAGCGACGCCGCGGGCAAAATCTAGTAACCCATCATTTGGAACTCTACTATGTATGAACACTTACACTCAGGAGTCAGGAGCCGCCAAGATATAATTCAAATATAATTTGCGACATACACAAATTCATATTATCTTACTAATTTTATTAATGCGGAAGTCATTCGTCGTTTGTCTCGTTTTCAAGGCTATATACAAAGCACTGGGCCAGTTCTGATAAATTTTTGGTCAAAGACAGCTTAAGCTTTAACGAATGGCAATATAGGATAGAATTTTTGGTAAAGGCAATAAAATAACGGCTTCGTTTCGTTTTAAATTTTATAATGTGGCAAAATTATCATACATTATCTCATTCTTTTGATTTTTATAAGACTACTCCCGCACCAGAATATAATACCTGTGAGAATTGGTACACTTTACAAGCAATGGATAACAACCAGTCCGACTCGGAACAACCATTTGTGGATAACCCAAATTTTTGGAGCCCCTCGTGGTCCCCAAAAGGATCGAACCCACCATTAATCATGATTAATGGTGGGTTCGATCCTTTTGGGGTAAATTCAGCCTAAATTGTTCGGTAGGTCATAAATTTCTAGTTTATGAAACGAATTTGTTAGAGACTCGGACATCTGACAGCTAGATGACGGCAAGCAGGAGTATAAAGAGTCTTCTAATTTATTTATTATTGCCTAAAGAGGCAGATTAGCTAGCAACTCACCTGATGGTAAGTGTTGGTAAGTAAACGTCTTTTGTAGAATACGTGGTGGATACCGTCATCTTATCTATTTTGATCACCAAGTGGATCTGGGACCTGATTGAACGCTAGTATAACCGATTCTGTCCTTTATTCCTTTACGGTAGGCGTAAGCTTGCCTGTTTCCTCAGTATTGCTTCTGCAATATAGCCATATATTAGCGGTCGATGCGGCGGTGTCAGGCTACCATCAAGTGGGCCGTTTCATCGTCTCAGACAGTTAAAAAGAAGTCTGACTCTTGAGATATGGTAGGGCAGAATAAGCAGGACACCAATACCAATAGACGTTTGTTTATTTGTTTGGTTGATTGCGCTAATCTCAGGAACTACTAGTTCGAAATGGAAAATAAGTTTAGTGTTGGATAGCCCATTTATCGAGGAAGGATATAGGGTATAAAAAATAACGCTACGACCAATAGAAGCTGGGCATCAATTAAAAATGTTGCAGAAACGGGGAAAATTATCTAATGTGAAGCAGACGAAGTTGCGCGTATCAACAAGTTGAATATATGTATAATAATGTAAGTCTCTTTATTTAAATCATTATAATCGCTCGCTTCAATGAAGAAAATAAAGAAAAGTATCTTGAGACGATCTTGTCTTCTGTTAACGCGAATGTTATTCATTGAAATTAAACTACTATAAACGGATTTTATCGCGTTGTTTATTTGATACTTTAGTATTTGACAATTTGAAGCTATTACACTACTATTAAACTTTACTAATTGTGAAGCTAATTCAATTATTAAACTATTTATATTTAAGTTTACACTTTCCCCGACGTTTCGGTTGCTTTTCAGCAGCCATGGTCACGGGGAGACTAAGATGGTAGTTGACTCAATGTTCCAGTGTAGTTATTTCAAAGTACCCGAACATAATTTAATCATTGGTGTTTCTATTTATTTGTCAAATTCTAAAGTGTCAAATAAACAACGCGATAAAATCCGTTTATAGTAGTTTAATTTCAATTGAGACAATCTGTTTGTCTGACAGTTCTACTCAATTTTTCCCGACGATGTAAAGTCTATCTAGTTGCCAATCCATATTAGGCCAACATGGTGGACAGTTTATAAGCTGAGTTAATATTATTATTAGGAATGCATGAGAGGAGCCTCCCCGAGCGACGTAGAAAAGCGAACAAGAGTCCCAACGTCCGGTGCATCCAGGACACCTAGCACTCGTTAACGCAGAGTCTTGGTGACTAATCCTCTCCACGATGGCCATCAACGCGATAAGAAGAAGAAGAATGTCCAATTAATATTTCAGAGTTAAAACCAGAAATCATTTATTAATTTAGGTCACAAAAATAACATTAATAAATGTAAAGGTATATTGATTAATAAGTTAACTTAAAATACCACACCACTCCACATCTCACCCCTTGACACCAATTCTCACTAATGTACTACACAAATTACCTACATTTTTTTTTTTATATACTTTTATTCTCATTTTATTCTATTGTCGAATTATTGTAATTGAACGAAAGAGAGTAGATACTACAACACAGGGAATCCTAGTGTGGGTGTAGGACCTCAATCCATGTATTGCTTGTTTTTATGAGACAATAAAACTATTATTATTATTATGTTTCTCTTATCACAGGTACTTTCTAACATATTATATTAGAAAATACCTGACCCTTTGGTAGGCTTACAAGGAGACATGGGTCCAACGTGAAGAGGCCCTTCGAAAGTTTTAATCAAAGGTGGGATGGAACACCTACAGCGGCACTAGCCGCAGCAGGCGTAGGACTATTGCTACGTATGGATTCTTATATATGGGCTATAGGTATGGGTGTTTGGTGGACCGGTATATTGCTAACTATGGATGAAAAACGGCGTCTGCTCTGAATACTAATAGCATCAATGCAATGGGCAGACGGTAACTCACCAACTCACCAGATGGGCCCCCTGATAAGCCACTATAGGCATACAAGCCAGCAGCAGAGGGCAACACCGGTGCGAGTGGCTAGGGGTGTCTAGCGGTGCGGCGCCGGTTTCACCATCACGGGTCTCGTGACAACGGAGACAAGGAGCGGGTTTCCCCGTAGTTATGCCCTTGAAAATGACACTTCCCCAGGCATATAGCTCTAGCGGCCCCCCTCTGACCGGCCGACCAAGGCAAGCCAGAGTTGAGAGTCCTACGGGCGCTCTTGAAGTTCCACCCCAGCCAACCACTAATGGCAAGCCGGGGACGAGGCCCTAACCAACTCTCTGAGGCATTCAGGATCGCAGTGTCGCCACTCACATTCAGCCCGCCACAAGCTGCCCTGCGGTTTGTGCGCTTTAATTTAACCTGGTGATACATTTTTTGTTTATATCACAAGGCGAAGGTGATAGTTTAAAAGCTAGTGTACTGTGCCCTCCGATATCGCGTTAGTCTCATGATGAGATAACGACTGTCCCAGTGGCGTTTATTATTATTATTATTATTATTAAGTATTTAGCTATAAAACTGACTCTTTTTAAATTGAGGACCATTTAATTTCGTAGTTTTGTCCAAAATGGAATGGTTATTCTAAAACTAATTAATAGTTAAAGTAAAGATTATGTGTATATTAATTACATGTATTATTTGTAAACTTTTATACAATTTGTATTAAAAGTTATATCGCTTAATGTCTGCTCGTATTCGTAGTTTCATTTCGCTATGATTACATGGTGGTTGATGTTTTTGATAATTTAAGGCAAAATAGTTCCCTAAGTACAAGCAATTATACATTAAAAAAACATATAAGCCATTTGAAAAATATTTATGTCATAGTCAAAGTCAAAAATCATTCATTAATTTAGATCACAATGTATAGCAGCGATAGCTCAGTGGGGAGACCAACAGACTGCAATGCAGAGGGTCTCGGGTTCGAACGTACGTCACGCACCTCTGACTTTTGGAAGTTATATGCCTTTTCGAATTTATGTGCGTATTGATTGATAATTATCGCCGATAACTATCGTTAAGCTGTCGGTCCCGGCTGCCAGGAACATCTAGGGCAGTCGATATTGGGAAGTCAGTGTCCTATAATATCCTGACGCTGGTCTAGCCTTACGGTATCGTTAGCCTTCGGGTTGCAGAGGTCAGGTGGCAGCCGCTCCGTGTAAAATCTGATATCCAGTCAAATCCGGTTAGACCAGAAAAGCCGACCCCAAATGACATGGGAATAATAAAGGCTTGGGAGAAGATTTGTAATAGACAATAGTATGTCATGAGAACGCAAATTCTTACACTTTGTGACATATATACAGGTAGTTCGTGACTAAATGTAGTTAAAATGATGAGATAGTTAGTATGAAAACCACAACGCACCCATTTTTCTTCATACGCGGCAACTTATATTTAAATCTCTGTTATGTATATGGTAT
Source organism: Catocala nupta (assembly GCA_963675205.1). Taxonomy (NCBI): domain Eukaryota; kingdom Metazoa; phylum Arthropoda; class Insecta; order Lepidoptera; family Erebidae; genus Catocala; species Catocala nupta. Next base: position 3,498,455 of record OY776101.1, on the reverse strand, counting down.
ATAAGAAATGTTATGTAGTTTAATACTTACGTAGAACGGTAGATATTACTTGAATCAACATCGCCATTATTCCTTCTTCAGTTTCACCGTCAGTAGACTACAACAAATAAATGCAAATCCGCTGACATCAAATCCGTGCATTGTGTTAACACAGCGGACTTGTAAATAATATGATTAGCAATTAGAATACCTAGAGTAAACAGCACACGGGCGTCGTGCCAGAAATGCAACGCATACAAAGTTGCAGATATTAGCAACGCTGACTGTAAATAGATAATGTAATACGTAACATAGTTACAGGTCATTATAGCTCGACAAATTTGGCAAAGAAATGTCACTGTATGTTTACAAAGCCGCCTTAAACATATTTAAAGGAGTCTGCCTACAACCCCATCTCATAATGGTATGAGTCACGGTCATGGGACCGTGCTAGGAACGTGTCAGGCAAAAAAATATTCTTTGTAAGGAAATGTATAAGTCTATGCCCACTAGACCGTTCCGACACCGACCAGCAGTTCCTATAGCAGGGCGTATCGTGTTGCTTTTCATGTCTGATACGTTCCTAGCACGGTCATGGTATGAGAGGGTGTAGTGGGCAGTCTCCTTAAAGCGGCATTCTTTTGCTATAATGTGTAGCTGCAATAATATCCTCTGGACCGAATTTCGGCCACGGCGGTGGCCAGTCTTAAGGGTGACTGGCCAACTATGCAGGAGATATTATAGTGCACAAGTGTGTGCGCAAACACAAGTACACTCTCTGTTCCCTAACTCTCATGATCCGATAGGTCGGTAATCCGACACGACCGGAGAGAGATCAGGCGCAGGACCAACGGCTTTACGTGCTTTTCGAGGCACGGGGGTGTCTTACACCACCCTAACTCCAGGCTGCTATTAAGATTTCTTAACTGAAAAACTCCAAAATTTTTCTTGGCCCGACCCGGGATTCAAACCGGAGACCTCATGCACAGCAGTCGCCATTCACTACCGCTGCGCCACAGAGGCAGTGAATAGTAGCTGCAATGTACGACCCGTAAAACAGTCATCTTATGAATTACATGTTAATATTTCGACACTTTAACGTACCTATAGCGAAACTGCTGGCGCTTTCTTTTTATATACCTAGTCAGACGCAAGTATGCAGAACGGTAGCGCCGCACGGCAGTCGTCTCCCTGCAACCACTGAGTTAGGTCATAGTTCAATTATGTATTCATTACATATATAATTGGTACCAGTGTCTATAGTTCCATATCTAGCAAGAATTATTTCATTTGGACCCTTACAAGAACACATAAGAAAACCTGCACATTCAATAGGAATCGAAATCACCGTTCTTCCGATTTCAAATCTTATACATATAAATTTAGGATACCGACTTTTTAAAATCTACAAATGCTAGTGTAAAATTTTAACCTACCTGTACAATATTGTGATACCCAAGTCAGGCTAAGTCCGGCTTAGGACCAACCGAGTATAATGTACCAGCAACGTGTATTGCTAATAAAGAACTGTTATGAAAGAATTAAAGACGAGACCAATTCCACACAACTCGTGAATCCTACAAACACTAGAAAACTATTTTGTTTTCCATTGTTTCTTACGCAAAATCTGCCACCTACTTGAATAATTTGAAGATATTTGGGGTACAGTACTAAAATGGTTGTGTTTATTTTTAAAAAGACAATTCCCGCACGAGGAATAATTTCTGTATCGCGGGAGACTTTACAAACATCCAAACAACACAGAGAACATCCAGACTCGGAACATCCATTTGTGGATCACACAAATTTTTGTCCCGTATGGGATTCGAACCCGCAACTCTCGGCGCAGTGGCATCCGTGCAGCATTGGTAAAAGAAAAGCCTTTTGGTGTAACTTCATCTTTCCATCCGTCTGTCTGACACAGCTACTTATTTCAGCAACTACTGATGCCATCAAACAAATGCGGTTAACGTTTTTTTTAAAAGATAACTTCACGACAACTAACTATCTAATAAAAAATCAAATTAACATAATTGGTAGATATTAATCATAACTTAGGGCTTGTCCTACCACTTCCAAATAGCATTTATCTATAAGATAAAAGTCTCGCCATCTCTCTTCTTTAACCTAACAAGAGTGAGACAGCATGCGATTTATCTTCCGAATAACTTTTGCTTGTTAGTTGTGGAACTGGCCATTAGTATTATAAATGAGAATGTGAGTTTGTTTGTAACGCTTTCACGCTTAACTACTCGATCGATCATAATTCAGTTTCGCAAGTTGACAGGGGAACAGAAAAGGACGTAGGGTACCTTTCAACCTGAAAAAAGTACTGTTTCTAATCTAATCTAACCTATATATACGCGAGCGAAGCCGAGGGGAAATCTAGTCTATATAAATTTCGTTATGCGATTGACATTCAAACAATGCGAAATTATATTATAAACTAGAAATGTCATGTATAATGTTCTCGACGATATGTGAAGTCTGCCAATACGCACTGAGCCAGCGTGGTTGACTATCCTAATCCTAATCTTAATCCTTCTCACAGTGAAAAGAGGCCCTTGGACAGCAGCGGAACAGTTTAATAAATTATAAATTTACTTGTATTGACAATTTGAAGTAATAAGGAGTGCAATAGAATCAATGGAAAGAGTTTACGTGAAAGATATAACTTTCCACTTGTTACCAGTCAAACAATTGCGCACTACTTTTTGTTTTGTTGCTGTTTTGCGACCCGAGATTCGAATCTCGGGTCAGGCCAATAAAAAGTTATTGGGAACTTAGAGTGCACTTGTGTTTGCGCACATACTTGTGCACTATAATATCTCCCGCGCAGATGGCCAGTCTCCGTTAAGATTGGCAGCCGTGAACGAAATTCGATCTGGAGGACATTATTAGTTTTGAGACTAATTAAAAAAGGTTCGGTATTGGTCTGTTGAGTCTTCAATTTGCGTGTTAACGTTTTATTTTTTTGGTTTAAGGTAAGGAACCCACGGTGTATGTATTTGACTCGCACTTGACTGGCAATTTGAATATGTTATGCAAATTTTCAAAGCGAATCTAAAAACGTTATAATTACTAAGAATACTATAATAACATCAATTATATACGGTAATAAGTAATTAAAAGAACATTGAAAGACTATGGAAATTATAATATTGGCATAAAACAAGGCTATTTGTGTACATTGTCATACATATATAATAATAATAATAATATAATATTCTATAACATACACACAATATCATCTTCCCAAACTAAGCAGAGCTTGTACTATGCGTACTAGACAATACAAAATCATACATATGTATTTTCTATTGTAAATACATACATATTATACATAGAAACACACAGACCAAGAAAAACATCCATGTCCATGCACATAAATGTTTGACTTGTGTGGGCATCAAACTCGCGACCTCAGGCGTGGCACTCGGTTACACTATACACTACGCGATCGAGGCCGCCCATCGATCAAATATACCATATATAGTATATTTGATCGATTACTATAGGCATATGATATTCTTACCGCTCGGAACATAGAAAGAAGGAATGATAGAGTCGTTATTCATTTTAATATATTTTTTAAATCTTTGATTGGACGTGTAACTAAATTTAGGTTATTGAATGACAACAATTTGATAATAAGCTATTGTTATATTCTTTAATTTTAAAAAGACGTTATATAACTTTATAAAAAGCAAGCATATAATATATTTATATCAAAGAAGACCAATCATTTACAGTACTAATAATTATGCTCACCTTCGTACATTGTATTACATGCTGTTTTAAATATTTGTATGTGTGTTTTCTATGTAGTTTCAATAAATAATAATAAAACTATATACTCGTAGATGGTCGAATTAGCTAACAAAACTAGATATATTTTACTAGGATACTTTTGTTGATGTAGATACTAAAAATATAAATTTAAACTGTTCTATCGTTAAGCAAGGAACTAAGTAAAAAAAATGAACAACTTTACTAAAATATTTTTTTTATGTACCTTTAAACAATATCAACTTATTTAACAATTGCCGCTAAGACTGATCTTTTGTTTCTGCATTTTTCAATTTTGTCGCGTAGTGTATACGTATGTCAATATATTTTTCAATTAAAACTTTTATTAACGTTACCGTATGACCAAGATTCGGTGATTGTACTTGGCAGTGTTCGTCTATCCCAATGAAAACATTGGTATGGTTAAATTGTAAAAAATAATTGAGAAATGCAGAAAAATTAAAAAATAATTTACTTAGTACCTGAACAGTATTTGAAGTTTCAGTTGTTTCATTATTTCTATCTAAATTTAAATTTAATGTAGCTTTCCCCGATGTGGATGTAGATCCTATATTTACTATCAAATGGGGTATTATTGCATTCACTTCAGATTGCACTATTGACTCTTCTTGCTATAAAAATAACGAAAACAATAGTTAATAAATCAATCGTAAATAAAATTAATTAAATTTAACATAATTTTAAAATTAAATGGCAAAATATTTTACTTGTATATTCTGTACGGCTACATTTTTTAGTTTATTAAACCCTTTCTTAGTTACATATACATATATCTTCTTCATTAAAACACTCTGAACAAATTACGCTAGAAGTATTTGGTTGGTAAAATTCGTCATCTCTATCTCGAGCTTATAATACGTCTCCATTTCTCCCTTCGAATTTCATGTTGTGGAAAGCTAAAATAAATTAATACAAATATTATATTAATAATTTAAAACAAATTATAACGACTCCATGCCATTTCATATGGACTTTGTTCCAAAGTAGTGGTGTCGATTCGCTCTCGCTTACGGGCAGCGCACGCAAGAGTGAGCGGGACGGGTGCGTAATACATCCATTTAAATGAAAATATTTTCAAATATATTATTTAAAGTGTATATATTCATCAAAATATAATAAATATTTCATAATAAAACTATACTTGCCGAAAGTACGACACTCCAACCTTTTTTTGCACTTTTGGAGTATAGTTTTTGCATTTTTTACTACACATTTACATCGTGAAACGTCACACTGCTAGCGCGGCCGTAAAGTGACTGCGAGCGAAACTGTGCATACAACTGATTTATGCACAGTTTGGATGGCCCCTATATCGAGCGACGATCGTGCATTTATAGTATATTTGATCGATGAGGCCGCCACTAAAATAATTTTCAATTCGAACCAATAGTTCCTGAGATTAGCGCGTTCAACTAAACAAACAAACAAACTCTTCAGCTTTATGATATTAGTATATATTGGTTTTTATTTAAGTAGGATGAGCTCAAAGTATCATGAGGTCTTGCTGTGTATTGCTTTTTCGTGGGTTTTTCTATCTGAATCATTCTAACTGAATCCCAAGACCAACTTCTCTATTGAAATTTTGATGTTTCTTTAATGAAAATGTAAATCCTATCGTAACTAGTGTAAATGCGAATGTACATGTCTTATCTTATCTTATTCGGGGGCCAGTCAGTGAAGACCGGCGACATTTCGACCTAGTGGGATCTTTTGTGTCAGCCCCGAGATCTATCCCTTAGCTACCCCCTTTGAATGTACTGCATCAGTCGCACCGTACACCTCAGAGGGAGAAGCCTGAAGTCTTCAGGGTTCGGATATGCCAATCCCATCAGACCCATCCTTAGTCTAGCCAACGTGTCACATTTACACAGTAGGTGTGGACTCGTCCTGTTCACCACAGGCTCTGCAGATCAAAATGTTTGCCAATCGATGCCAAAATGAGAATCTATGTTTCTTCGTTTGTTTATTTGTCTGTTACGCTTTAATCTATCCGACTGATCATATTAAAATTTTGCATACACGTTGTTAGGGCCACAGAAAAGGACGTAGGATACCTTCCATTAAGGGAAAAGTACTGTTCCCAAAGGATAGCTAATAGTTTCATTAGAGTAAAGAAGACTTATTTGAACCGCGTTAAAAATGTCGGTCTTATCTGGTTCAATTTTATTGACTACGTAGTTGTTTAAGGGCGTTTTTTTTTTGTGTCGAGTGTAGTGGGTTCGAATCCCAACCAGGACAAAAGTTTGTGTAATCCCCAAATGGTAGTTCCGAGTGTGGGTGTCCTTTTGTGTCCATTACTTGAATGTTTGTAAAGTCCCCCGCAATACAGAGATTATAACTAGTTTAAAAAAAAAAATTTTAAGTACTTTCGTAAGTTTGGCATTTGTGTTTATAGTATTGTAACTAACAAAATTCTATAAACACGGTACTTAATCTAAAAATTATTTCTTTCTTTCTTTCTTTATCGTGTGGTTAGTGGCCAACCTGTTGTCAAGAGTTGTTCAAGCCGCCCGTAGGCCTCCGACATGGCTTAACGACTGCTGTCAATTTGGCAACAGCCGCGACCGACTTTTTACGTGCCCTCCGAAGCACGGAGACGCTCAGATGAAATACCACTAAGCGGTCACCCACCTATAGACTGACCGCACCCAACGTTGCTTAAACTCGCTAATCATTTACCGATCAGTGAGTGCTACTGGCTATGAGCGCCTCCACATCCAATCAAAAAATTAAATCACTTTTTTATAGTTGCTCTATCATATTAGCAAAACCTTTAATCATTTTTTTTGTCGTTTGCTTTGTTTGCTACTCCTTTTTTTGCTTCACTGATAAGTAGTTAAGTTTAAGTAGTAAGTCTCATTCCTACGTGTGTCAAGAACGAGGAAGCGCTAAGATCTTAAAAGAGGCGAGTCAAAATTATTAATGCAAGTTATCCGAGAACATCTCGCTGACTAATTATAAACGTTAAGTTTTTGTCTAATAGTTAATATTAGTAAAGGTGTATATTAAAAAAATTGTCTCGCGTTATACAGTGTGTATACAAAACCCTATTCGATCCATTAAGGGCTTATTTTTCCCTTGATAAACATGCCAAAAAATAATAAAAAAATCTATATCATCATAAAACGTCAACATAATATTTTTATCGCAGTATTGATCAACAATTTTACCCTTAATCCCTGAAATTTCGCACAGACTGGCAACACTCCACTAAAAGTCGGCTTCTTTGAAGTGTTTATTTTTCTATTAAAAACTGTCGGCTTCTTGTCAAAGATCATGTTCGGCGCGTATTCAAAAGCGCAAACACCGCCAAAGCTGCAGCCTTAAGACTACTACACACATGCCGGCTGCAATGCCGCCGGGTTCATGCCGAGCGGCTATGCCGCCTGCAATACGAGCCGCCGGCACAAGCCGCACAAAGCCGTCAAGCATCATTCCGGTTGTGACAGTCACATAGAACGCTAGTGAAGTGAAAATTTTTTTTGGTTGGTTGATTACAATGAATACGAAAATCATCAGCACTGCCGCCGCAGTTGTAATTTTTATTTTAATAAGAAAAAAATACAAAAGGACGAGAAGGTTTTGGGTGCGCCCAAGTTTACAAAATAGAAAATGGCAGAACGGTACTGTAATGATAGAAGAGTATAAAAAAGATGATGTGGGATGTCAACATTTGCGCAATAGTATGTTCTTTGGGTTTCTGAGAATGACATATGAAGATTTTGAATTTTTGCAAGAGAGTACTGAAGTGTACATTAGCAAAAAAAATACTGGCTGGAGAAAGGCTATACCCGCTAAAGAGAGGTTGGCAGTAACGTTGCGGTTTTTAGCTACAGGAGAAAGTTATTTCAGCCTTGGAGAACTGTTTAAAATTTCACCACAACTTCTTTCCTCACTGATGAACCTGAAGTCTGTCAAGCAATAATATCAAAACTTCAAATTAAGGTAATCATTTTTTTATGACTCACTCTTGATATTCACAGGGAAGCTCACTCACAGGGAATCCTAGAGGGGAAGCTAGAGAACACCATAACCTAATATATATTTGTACTCTATTGACCAAATAGATATTTTTTTATTTTATTTTTATTTACGATATGGCCTGAATATATGTGATATTGCTGGAATTGGATAATATTTGAGTATAGCATTACATTTAGGCTTACAAGCACATATGCTAAACGTTTAAGTATTCTATTTTTGAATGTTTATTTTAAATTAATTTTTATTTCCTTTTTCTCTTCTAGATGCCAACCACAGAAGAAGAATGGCTTTCGGTGTCACGTTTGTTTTTCAAGAAATGGAATGTTCCCAATTGTTGTGGATCCATTGATGGGAAACACATACGTATACAATGCCCCAATAATAGTGGCTCAGAATTTTTCAATTATAAATCGTATTTCAGTATTGTGTTGTTGGCATTAGTCGATGCTAATTATAATTTTTTATACGTCGTTCGTACTCTTCCTTGACAACCAATATGGTTGTCAAGGAAGAGTTTCTGATGGGGGTGTTTTTAGAAATAGCTCGCTTTATGAAGCATTACGAAATGAATCTATAAATCTACCGACACCAAGACCTTTACTTGGACGGACTATGAATGTACCATTTTATTTCCTTGGTGATGATGCTTTTCCGATTTATCCTAACTTAATGAAACCATTTCCTGGACAACATGAGCGAGGATCTCCGAAAAGAATATGCAATTACAGATTTTGTAGGGGAAGGAGAGTCGTGGAAAATTCTTTTGGCATATTATCGGAAAAATTCAGAATATTTCATTCAATAGCTAATTTACAGCCAGAGAAAATGAAAATTATAGTAATGGCTTGTGTATGCCTGCACAATTTTATCCGAAGAAATGACGTTGATATTGAGGATAATATGATAACAATACCGGCACCAAATATTGAAATAAATCAAAATTTGGAACCTTCAATGGTCAGAAATGAGTTGATGAACTATTTTCTTTCAGAGCAAGGACAACTTCCATGGCAAAATTACATTTCATAAATCAAACACATTTTTATTGGGAACAACGTTTATTTAGCATATAAGTATCTATATAATGATATTTTAAGTAAAATTTTAACTTTAGTCAGTACAAGTCTGACAGTACCATAGCCCTGCCCGGGGTGGGAGGTCTCATATGATGATTTGAACACGTTAAAAAAAATAAAAAAATAAAATAACATTTTGTTAATCTGTGTTTGCCTCATTAATCTCACTATCAATCACAATGTACCAGTACAATCATAGTTTTAATTATTATATTCTTAATGTAGCATCATAAATCTAAAAGAGTTTTAATTATTTTCCAAATATGTAAAGGCTGTCCTGAGTATCAGAATTGTCGGTATAATTAGAATGGCTAGTGGAAGGACGTACACTTTCAGGTGTCGAAGTGGTAAAATATCCTTGAGCTGCCGCCACCGTGGAAGGTCTTGAGTAAACGCCCATTTCAGCCTGATAAATTATATTATTAATATGATGTTGTACTGTAGATATTGTTATGGGATCCATTTTTCGTATTTTATTTGCTATGTGTTCTCCGAATACCGAGGCATCGTCGCGAGCAGATGACGAAGCTCATCAGGCACACCCCGGCGGCCATGCCGGCGGCTCCTTTGTGCGGCAAAGCCGGCGGCTTTGTATGCCGCCGGGTGCACGGCGGCTTGGCCGGCGGCTTACCCGGCGGCCCTGCCGCCGGCACTGTGTGTAGGAGCCTTTATGCACAGACGCGAGAGGGATGTGACTGTCGATCAAATAAAAATATCGAAGTATGTTTTTCTAAAGATGAGAATTTCTTTATTTGTAAAATACAATAAACGCTCTTGCGTACAAAACTCAACTTTATGTAATTATGCATTTTCCTTCAGATTTAAAATTAAATAAAAATAATACACACATAGTCTCACGCATGTATACGCGAAAGGATAGGCATAGATGTATTATTACACCCACGTTTTACCAGCTAAGTTTGAACCCCGAAAATAGGCATAGGTCTTCACATACTCCTATGCCTACCTTTTTTATGCCTAAATTATATGGTTTGATTTTGGGTTATCATAACTATGTTCTTCATAGGATATCGATATCGTATTTGGTATAATAACATAAAAGTTCTGGTTTGCATGTGTATGTAATCTATTTTATTACTGACTAACCGTATAAATCGAAAATATCGATTAAAAATTAAATCCTTGTTTGCATCCCTAGGGTACCTACTATTATTGTTTCTTAGTTATAATACGTGCAAACAATTTTGTACTGTCTTGCGCTAAAACTACTTTCCTTTGGACTGCCGCGATTGAGTATTTTCTCTGTTAGATAATATGACGTATTCAAACCCTGAATACTTTAACATGTTGGTGTGTTTGGGTAAGAGTGAGTGTAATTATACAGCTGCGCGTAGGGAGTACGAGGAACGGTCCTCTAGACCAAAAGGTCTAGCAATCTCATCGGAACACGTTTTTCAGCGGCTTCACAACCGCGACTTACCATTGAACTTCCATAGCTCTGTGTGGTTCCAGCATGATGGTGCGCCGCCTCATTTCTTACGTGCTGTGCGTGATTACTTAAATTACCAGTTCCCTAACAAGTGGATAAGACGTGCAGGACCAATCTCGTGGCTGCCGCGATCCCCAGACCTAACACCATCAGACTTTTTGTTGTTGTGGGGACACGTAAAACAAATCGTGTATGCTAAAATTTGTAATTCGCATGTAGAAATGCGAGCTCGGATTGTGACGGTTTTTAAAGAAACAAAATCAAATTAAACTGTGTTGCGTAGGTAGTATTCGTAGTGCATTAAGAAAACGGTGCCTCATGTGTGTTAACGTTGGAGGTGGACATATGGAGCACGACTGACGGTGCTTACAACAATTTGATAATAATAATAATAATAATAATAATGTTTATTTGCACAAAAAAAGGTTTTACAATACCAACACTTTGATTACACTGTATCCTTAAATAATAAAGACAATTTTATTCAGTTATAAACTTAAAACTTATAAGTAAGTGTTATGTTGAACTCTGGTACCCATGGTAAGATTTAACTTGTGTTATGGGTACCAGTGCCCTTCCACGTAATTACTAAATTAAATTAAATTAAATAAGGAGCGTTTATAATACATGATATAGTATATACATTACACAATAACAATATTTATGTAGAACCCTAATTTGATCAGCCTCATATGAATAAATATATAAATATATAATGATATTTTGGTTATCTAAAGGTATAGGTGCTTAGATATGATAATCCAAATTGAAATACACTGTATAACACATACTCATAAGATGCTGATGCGTACTATAGGTTACTACATATGTTATAGCGGCTCGTGTAAAACGCGGCGAGCGGTTTATATCAAAGAATTAGGTAAAACCATCTTCGAGCGGCGCCTTTGTAAACTGCGCTTAGCGCGGCGGCTAGCGTTTGACGGCTTTGTTCAACAGATTCAGCGTGGCGCGCCGCGGCGGCGGCCAATGACCTTTAGTGATACCTAGATATTTTGATTTATAAATTGTCAGTGTTGCCATGAGTAATCTATTAAGATATTATTTTAAATAAATTAAATTTACCGGAGTATTTTTTTTGATTAATTTGAATATAAAGGAGTCGTCCTTTTATAAAATATCTTAGAAAGCACCCTACACCTTTTTTCATTAAAATTATTAAATTATTTTCTACTTTATAAAGCGTGTTTTTTAGTTTTTAAACTATTATTTGTTTACTTTTAGATATAATATATTGACTGCACGGATGGCGTAGTGGTCGCCTCGCACTGCCTCCGCGCCGAGTGTTGTGGGTTCGAATCCCACACGGGACAAAACTTTGTGTGATCCACAAATGGTTGTTCCAAATCTGGATGGTCTTTGTGTCCGTTGTTTGAATGTTTTAAAGTCACCCGCGGCACAGGATTTACTCCAAGCGTGGAGAAATCTTTTTAAAAAATAAAAATTAATAGATATTACCTACCAAATTTTAATTTAATTGATTTTCTTTTGGTTTCGCTTATAACTTTGATTGTAATTTATATAATATATTTAATTTTGGAATTTTATGTATCTACATATATTTCAACTTATTCTTTCTTTTGACATTTATCTCATATAATATTTTCTTTTCTTAACTTAGCTACTGCTTAATGGGAATTAAATAATTCACAATTAAAATTATTCAAATGCTGTGCTCAACCATAATCGGATTCCAAATTAACAAGTAAATTATCTTTATCACTAATATTAATATTTATTATAATTCGTTTGTAATTTGTTATCTCTAGTTGTAGGTACCTATTGAATAAATAAATAAACACTAATCGAGGATTATTTCAAGAACTTGTTGTACTATTTCCATTTTATGTGGTTTTCACGCCATTCTCCACTTCGAATTTTGTCCTTGGATTAGTTGGTAATCTATACTAATATTATAAAGAGGCAAGATTTAATGTTTGTTTGTTTGTTTGTAAGGATTGAACTCAAAAACTAATCAACCGATTTTAAAAATCTTTTCACCATTAGAAAGCTATATTATTACTTAGTAACATATCTTACTATATTTATATATAAGTACTAGCTGTTCCGATAGACGTTGTCCTGTAAAGGCGAAAAAAAAAACCCCCATCTATACCATCCTCGAATCCACTTGAACACACACAAAAAAATTCATTCAAATCGGTCCAGCCGTTTAGGAGGCTTTCACTGTCTATTTTAATAGAAAAATGTACTGAAACGTTAAAAATAATTGCATATTCTTGTGTCTACAACTTACAATCAACTTATTTGTCTACTAATGTACAATGTATTATACCACGCAAGAAGTTAGGTACCCACTTAAATTTTACATCTAACTCATCAAATACCTATGACTAACCAACAATTATTATTATTATTAAAATATTTATTTACAGTTCCACTAAGCAATTTTTTTAAAATATATTATGTGTAGGTATTATTCTAATAATTTGACTGTCTTACGAACGACTGTTTGACGTAGAAGACTGTCAAATTATTAAGATAATGTAATGTACAATTATTGCTATTTATGGAGTCGGTGTCAGCCACGGTAGGTTTGTAACTACTTAATTGTTAGATGTCTTATTATAATAATAACAACATTCGCATGCACACACAGCAATGATTACCAGGTCAACGAAATAACGTTTTATTTTTAATGAAATTAATGTAAGTATGAAAAACACAACATACTTAAACAACGGCGTGTCATAGTTTGTTTAACACAAACAAACTTTTGTGTAGACTACTTAAAATGCGACCGATATTAATAATAATAATATCAGCTCTGTATTAAGCTGTCTCACTGCTGGGCATGGGCCACCATGCTGTCCCAGTGCGGGTTAGCAGACTTCACATATCTTCGGGAACATTATGGAGAACTCTAAAACACACAGTTTTCCTCACGATGTTTTCCTTCACCGTTAAAGCGAGCGATAATTAACTATTTAATACGCACATAACTTCGAAATGTCAGAGTTGCGCGCCTTGGGATCGAATTTGACACCTCTGCGTGGAAGTCTAATGGTTTCCCACTAAGCTATTGCTGCTGGACCGATATTGTGGGTCAGAATTTCAATAAATCAGAATTTCTTATTTTAATTAGTAATATGAATATTTCATGTCATTCGCGTAATTAAATTTGTATGCATGTCGTCTTTAAGTAAATTGCTATTTAAAATGAGTAGGCGTTCGTAGACTATCCTAATGTGAGTTTGTTTGTTTGTTACGCGTTCACGCGTTACCTACTCGACCAATCATTAATAATAAACAACTTTATACGGATTTTATCGTCTCCCCGTGAACATAACTGCTGAAAAAGCAACCGAAACATCAGAGAAACTGTAAAATTAAATCTATATACAAACAACAAATCAAATACAACAATTTTATAGTTTAAATAGCTTAAATAGAAATAAACAGTAACTAATAAAAGTGTTTAATAATATAAGTAAAAGTTTCAAAATTATTAAATTATAGTGTTTTATAAAAATAAACAACAAAACGATAAAATCCGTATAAAGTTGTTTAATTTCAAGGTATAACATTCGCGTAAACGTAAGCAATATTATACTCGATCAATCATCATGAAATTTCGCATACACTCTGTCAAGGGTACAGAAAAAGGACATAGGGTACCTCAACCAGAAAACAGTACTATCACTAAACTAACCTACATTTTCGCGAGCGACGCCGCGGGCAAAATCTAGTTTAATCATAAATCTATCTGGAGGGATGGCGCAATTACCTATATAAGTGGTCCTTCATGGGTCTTGGTATAAGTTTCTATAATAAAATTCCGACCAATATTCTAGAATTACCAGATAATACATTTAAAGTTTAAATTAAAACTTGTTTAATTTCTAAAACATATTATAATATAGATGATTATTTGAATGACAAACATCCATGGCACTAATATTTGCATCAGATCACAGGACGTTACATGACAAATACTAACACTTATTTACTTTAATATTTATTTTTTTGTAATGTTACACCTTGTTTAGTATTTACATTTTTGTTACACTCAGTCGTATTTTAATCAAGAAGAATGTGCAATGAAGACACCTCGTGATTATGGACAGTTCTGTAAAGTTTTCTTTTTGAGTCTTATTCTGAGATCGCATGCTAAGGACCGTTATGCTCACTCAAATGTCATTGCTTGTGGTGGCGTCATGGACCGGACCGTTCCCTTCCCTTCAATATGACGAGGGGGAGCGATGACTGGCCCATGCGTCGTACTCGTGAACGGGTGCTACTTGTGGTGACTGGTCGACCTTGGTTTCGTGGAGTTCGATAATTTACTTACCTACTACATTTTTATTTAAACAGTTAGATTAAACTACAGACTAAAATCATGTCTTGTATTGATTATTTATGTACATGTAAGTGATGCTACCATTTACCATACTGTTGCTTTAGAGGCTACCATCAATTATTAAATGCTTAAGTATGTTCAGTAGCAGTTCATGGAGAAATAGTTGCAGCACCTTACAGTTATGATTTATAAACGAAATATTATTGTACACTTGGCGATTAAAAAGAGTGACCATGAGTTTCTTGCCCGTTCTTCTCATGAGCCCTACACCCTTGCTTTGCTGAACGTGGCAGTAAATGTAAATACACAGAAAAAATTATTGTAACTGACATTCATTTTTTTTTTTTTTTTTTTTTTTTTTTTTTTTTTTTTTTTACGTGGGGGAATGCAATGACGCATATCCCTCCGCGGGGGCGGGCGGAGGGATTATGTCGGACTCGCCGGGGTAAAGAAAGATGTTGAAAATATAATGTACCTCCCGGGATACCGACTAAACCTACCACGGTGTTCCTCGACACAACCACTATCGACGGGGCCGCGCGAATCGCTTTCGCATGCGGTCGCGACCCCGCCGAGGTTTCGGCCCGCCGTATGAAACGGCAGGCCACTACACAAAATACCTACCCAAACTAGGCACTTCCGACATTATAAAAACCCTACTGTCTCCCCCCTAGAGGGGAGACGGACTCGACACAGAGGCGCGCGTGGGAACACGCACGCCGCCTCTCGGACCTGGTGCTGAACGGATAGCGGGCAGGCCCACAAAGCCCGCTACCCCCAGGTCAAACCTCAGGGTGGCTGGAGGTCATCGCGCGCCCTCCGGCGCCCGGCTCTGCGGTTGGGGAGAGGGTTTAAACGCTCCCTCTCCCGCTCCGCCGCCTCCTTGTTGGAAATTACTTCCTCACAGAAGGAGGCGACGGCGTTCCACGTCCTCTCACTCCGGACCATAGACTGAACTACGGCCGGGAGCGAGAGGACAACCGATCCGACTGCCGCGATCAACTCACGGCGCTGCGATGCCCAGGCGGGGCAAATCGCCAAAGTGTGCAGCGCCGTGTCCTCTATAACGTCGCGGCAGTCGCCGCAGTGGTGACAACCGGGCGTCTCTTGCCGGCGTATACGACACAGGAACTGGCCAAAACAACCGTGGCCAGTCAGTACCTGTGTCAGCCGGAAGGTGAGGGCGCCATGCCGCCTCTCCAGCCACTCCTCAAAAACGGGAATTACCGCCACGATCGTGGCGTGCCCAGCACTGGGGTGCACAAGTCGCTCCTTCCAATTCGCCACTAGGACCTGGCGGAGCTCGGACCTTGCCGCCTCGACAGCGGGAAAAACAGGTCCTTCGCCCCGAGCTAGCGCCTCCTGGCGCCAACGATAGAGCGACGCCAGGAGCGCCGCTTCCAGGTCCCATGGCATCGATCCGGCGAGGAGGCTCGCAGCCTCGAACGAGATCGTGCGGTATCCTCTAATGAACCTGACGGCCATGGCGCGCTGTGGTGCACGAAGCGCCGAGATGTTGCGGGCCGTCAGGTTGTCCGCCCAAACTGGGGCCCCGTATAGGGCCATGGACCGCACGACCCCCTCGTAGAGCCTCCGGCAGGAGGTGTTTGGCCCCCCAAGGTTGGGCAGCAGGCGCGCGAGCGCACCTGCAGCGCCCCGAAGAATGGGGGCCAAACGACGAAAATGTGCTGTAAAGTCCCATCGACTGTCGAGCAAGAGACCCAAATACTTTAGGGTTGGCTCGACGCCGATGCGGACCCCTCCTACCATAATATGGGCCCCTGGAGGTGGCCGGTTCCGAGGGCCGTGAAAACAAACGGCCTCGGACTTGGACAGGGCCACCTCGAGGCCCAACCGCCGGATACGACCAACGACTTGTGCAACCCCAGCGGTCGCCAATATGGCCGCCGCCCGGTGCGACTTACCCCTTGCCGTGACTAAGGTGTCGTCGGCGTAACAGATGACGCCGACGCCATGTAGGAGCGCACCTCGCAGCACCCAGTCGTAGCCGATGTTCCACAGGAGCGGACCCAGAACCGATCCCTGTGGAACACCGCACGACATCTCTCGCCGACTCCAACCGTCGTGACCCGGGTAGACGACTACCCTCTCCGATAAATATGCCCCGACTATGTGGCGGAGGTAGGTCGGCACTCGATGGAAAATGAGTGCCTCCCTAATGCAACTCCAGGGCAAGGTATTGAAGGCATTCGCGATGTCCAAAGACACCGCGAAGACGACCTCGCCCCGGGACACCGCATCCTCCGCCAGGCTCCTCACACGCTGGACAGCGTCAATAGTGGAGCGCCCGCGGCGGAAACCATATTGGTTCTCCGCCAGATCCGGACCCACTGAAGACAGACGCTGGACGAGGCGCTCCGCGATAATAAACTCGAAGAGTTTAGCTACCTCGTCCAGCAACACAATGGGCCGGTAGGCGGAAGGCGAGTCCGCCGGGCGCCCCTCCTTCCTGATCAGGACCAGTTTCCCCACCTTCCACTGGCGCGGAAACCGGCCCTGTTCCAGACACTCACTGAGGAGCCCCCTGAGTCGGGGCGCGAGCTCCTCGAGGACCAGGGCCAAAGCACGACCTGGAATGCCGTCGGGCCCTGGGGCGGTGTTTTTCGAGCGAAGTCTCGACACCGCCGCTCGCAACTCTACCTGGGTCACTTCGGGAACCACGTCGTCGTCAAAGTCCGCGCTGGACGCCATGAAAGGCGGAACCATCGACGGAGGAGTGTACTCCGCCCGTGAAGGGAACAGAGCGGCCACCACCTCCTCAACCAATTGTGGCCGGAGACTCTGGGACAAGGGGGGCGCCCAGGGGCGAAGCTTGCCTCTTACCATAAGGTATGGACGCCCCCAGGGATTAAAGTCCAGAGTCCCCAGCAGCTCTTGGCGGGCCAAATCCTTGGCCCGCTTAATGGCTATTTTGAGGGACTTCTTGGCCGCTCTGTATAGCTCGTACAATTCCGCCTCCCTGGCGTCGAAATCGGGAGGGCGGCGACGCCTCCTGCGAAGCCGGATGTACTGGCGTCTGGCCACCACGCAGGAGTGACGAAGGTCAGCAATATCTTCCGACCACCAGTACACCCGGCGCCTAGATGTAAAATTTAAAGGCACTCTAGGCATCGCCGCATCGCAAACTTGCGTTATGGCCTCCCGGAACCACTCGGCCTCCATCTCGACATTGTCAGGCCTGGCCGGTGCTGGCACCCAGGCCTGAACGATGGAGGCTTCCAGGAGGACCTCCCGATTCAGCTTCTTTAAAGCCCAACGCGGACCGCCCCCAATCGGGGCCCTTGGGGCTGGGGGGTCGGAGGTCTGGGCGGAGACGTCGAACCGAATATAAAGATGGTCCGACAATGTCTCCACCCCCTCGACGACGCGCCAGCCTTGGACACGGCGTGCTAGTGCGGGGCTAGCAAAGGAAACGTCGATGACGGAACCGCCCCGCTGACGCACGCACGTGTGCACTGACCCACGATTGAGGACTAGCAGGCCGTTCTCTACGGCCCACTCCTCAAGCAATTCGCCCCTCGCGTCCGTGGTCGCTGAACCCCAAGCCGCGGATTTGGCGTTGAGGTCCCCGACGACGAGTACAGACCGAGGGTGACTACGAGCGACGACGACGCTAAGTTCGAGGAGATACACCTCAAAGTCGGCGAGAGGTCGGTTGGGCGAGAAGTAGCCGCCCACCACAACCGCTTCTCCTACGAGTGCTGCGACATAGCCCCGTCCTCGGATGACGTTCTCGAAGGACGGAGTACCGGCGGCGACCAGTGAAATTATTGCCACCAAGCCATCAAGGTCCCCCACCCAGTCAGCCCTGGGAGGGACAAAATAGGGCTCGGCGGCAACGGCGACATTGATTGACCACTGCGCCATGCTCTGGAGGAGAAGGTCCTGAGCCCTAGCGCAGTGGTTAAGATTGCATTGGAGGAGGCGGAGGTATGGGGCCATTACGTCTCCATATTGATGACCTCTGCCCCTCCGACCACGGGAGCGGCGACCTTGGTTGTTGCCGATGACGACATAGAAGACCTTGGGGGTGTTTTATAGGTGGCGACGCAGCCCTTGCCACCCGCCCGGTGCTCCGCAGGTTTGCCCGCCGCCGCACACAAGATACAGTGCGGCGTGGCCTCGCATATTGCGGCCATGTGACCGGGTTGACCGCAATGGTAACAGCGGCCGGTGCAGTCAACCCGTGAGGGGCACTTTACACCTACATGGCCGCTGGATAGGCAACGGTAGCACCGGGCAGGCCTGGGCTCCAGTACTTTGACTTGCGCCGACACCCACCCCACCAAAATACGTCGGCCATCAGCTAACTTTTTAGCAGCTGCAACGGGACAGCTAATAATAGCTGTCCCCGTTCCGGCGCGGCCCGTCTTGATGTCGCCACATCGAACCTGCCCCTCTGGACAGTCTCCAGACTTAGCAACGGCGGCGACAACCTCTTCTTTGACGATGGAGTCATCCAGGCCACTAATGCGTATATCGACGCATTTCTGCGGCCTAGAGACGCGGACATCATCTGCCTCCAAAGTCTGGCGGAGACTTTCCGCCAGACGGTCCGCTTGGTCGGCGCTAGCGACCCCTGGCACTTCAATGAGGCGGGCACCGGTCTGGGTTGTCCGGCACCGCAATCCCGTTGTTATCCCTAGCTTGGCGGGATCGATTGCAGACCGCGCCTTTTTTAGCAGTTCGGCATAAGTTGTCCCTCGCTCGATGGCGGCTGGCTGCAGCGCTAGTACCACTGCAGTGGAGCGAGGGGCTTGGAGCTTTCGAACTGCCTTCTTAGCCGCTTTTTTGGCTTTTCTAGCCGCTTTTTCTTTTTCTTTGCCACTTCCTTTTTGCGCCCTACAGTCTCCCAGCTGTCAGCCATATGAATGGGAGTCACTGCACTCTCCTTGGGTGCTGTGAGGCTCTTCTTGGGTACTGCGGGTGCGGGTACAGCTTGCGGTCTTTTCTTGCCCTTTTGGCTGGTTGGGGCTGCTGTAGCAGCCGCTGGGGTTGGTTTAGCGAGCCTTGGAGTCCTCAACTTCTCCGCGTACGTAAATGCTGGCGTTGGCGGTGGGGGAGGCAGAAGAGGGCAGAGCTCTTCCCTTGTTCGTCTTCCTGCCGCCAGGGGAGGGCGTAGCATTCGGCCCTCCATGACGGAGAGCTTTGAACGGAACTCGCTGAGCTCCTTACGCACGAGATCTACCAGCTCGGACTCCGTCTTTTTTAAATTTTGATTGTGCCGCTGCTCCAACTCCTCCTGCCTCTTCTTGAGCTCAGCTATTTCAGCTGCCAGGCGGGTATTCTCCTTTAGCAGCTTTTGCGTCTCCTCGCTGGCAGTTCTAGTGAAGGCAACCTCTGCGATCTCCTTGATAGCCTCTATGGACTCCTTTAGGGCCTTTTGGCACGTGCCTTTGAGACCCTTCGACTTCTTGGAGACCAATCGTATGGCCTCCAAGGCGTCAGTAAGCCGAGTCTTTAACTGTGGCATCGCCAAGTCCTCGGCATCGGGCTCCACCACAGGTTGCTGCCTTCCCGCAGCGACTCGCCGGACTGCCGCAGCGATGAGGCTGTCCTCCCCAGAGAAGCGCTCCTCTTGATCAGCTTTTCTCAATGCAGCAGCAAGTTCGGCCTTGGCCTGGGCCAGACCCACGTACTTGCCGTGGATGGGCGGACGGCCGCGTCCTCGTCGCGATGTCGGCACTTTTGGAGCCGATACCGCCTCCTCACTGGAGCCGTCCGACTCCGATTGCTGCGCTGAAGAGCGCAACCGCTTCCTAGGAGCCTTCTCAAGTGTAGACTCCGAGATGATATCCACATCAACGGCTTCCACTTCGTGCTCCGAAGGCACGTTTACCTCTTCGGAACGCGCAGAACTGGGCGTGCGCGTCCTACTTCCTCTTAACGTCTTAGTTGTATTTGTTTTTAATGAATTTTCCATAATGAAACCCACGAGTATGGGAGAATGGGTGGTCGACCCGGGCAGAGATCCCGATACCCGGGCAAGCCTAATACAACAGGGGGACGGCAGGTACCCTGAGGGGGCCGCACTAGTGACTGAACTACCCATCAGCCATGCATCTCCTCGCCGTGCGGCAGCAACTTGAGATTCGGGGTGGTTTTTATAGAGGGCCACTCCCTCGCAGTCCGGGCGGTGAAGCCAAGACCCTCGGTCCCGTCAGCAGCCGCGAGACGTGATCCACGACACTGCACAATACGGGGTTACGATATGCGCCAGACGGTGACAACGGGGACAAAAGTCAGAAAAAAGGGGGGACAACAAGAACAAAAACGGGGCAAAACAAACAAAAGGGGACAAAACAAAAAACAAACAAATTTGGACGCAGAACCAAACCAAAAAGGGGGACAAAACAAAAGGGGGACAAAGAGGGGGAAAGAATCGTCAGAACGACGAGAAGAGACCCCGTTGTCTGTTCAGCGGCAGGGTGAGTGCACGCCGAACCCGTCAAAGGGGCTCTCCCATGTCCACTCTAAAACAGAGCGGTACTGGGAGAGCCGGGCCCAAAATAGGGCCTCCGGCTTGGGGATGGGACTCGCGTCCATCCCCCCGCCTCCGGTGCCAAACGCGACAAATGGCACCGGTTGTCAGAATATTAGCCACCAGCAACAATGAAAAGCATTGTTGCTGGTGCCCAGGGTGCACCACGGGGAGGTTTTCTGACACGCACCCCAACTTTGACATTCATAACATAACATAAAGTAACACCTTGTAACCTAACTTGAATAAAGGAGATGTTTCACTTTTGTATAGGACTCCGGCTATAACTTGTACATCCTCAGGAAACCTGGGAAATGTACCCCTAAATACATTTAGTTAAGCAATTTTTTATTAATTTCTAGTATTTTCGTTGCGCAAAATAAAATATATAATGTTTGACGTTTGTCGTGCGGACTACCTATGACAAATTGGTAGATGACATTTATACATAACCTAGAATGCTAGAATTGTCAGAAGTAAAAGAACTCTTAATATTCACCAAAGAATTGATAATTCTTGTAAAAATGAAAGGAAAACGTATGGATTCAGGAAAGTGTAATAAGAAACACCAATTCAGCATTGGAATATTTATTATCAGTCAATATGACATTGACAGTTTATGTCAAACATAAACAAAATGTTTCGTTTCGGAGTGCATCCTGCAATATCAGTATTATATTATAAAATTATTTTTTATGTTATTTATTTATCGAAAATATGTGTATGATGGTTGAAATGAATAAATGATACCCTAAAACATATTTATTGTTAACATATATATTTATATATTATTTTCATTATTATAATTATAGTACTTTCGTACAATTTTCGATATGATTTATGAACGCATACATGATCGAAAACCACCGGCATATTGAATATAATGGCAATAATATAAAAACTACTATTTTTAAGCGCAAACGTAATTCGACTTAAATTCAGGAAATAATATTTTTCCCTGATGCCTGGTATTTTTTGCTAATTTTTGGATGATAGTACATCTCATAGCCGAAAATGAAACATCTCCTTTATTAATTTGATCTCTACGCTACTGTCACCACGTTTCAGTACATAATTATGTATGTCTTTTTCTTATACACAGTGTGGCTCAAGGTTTATCTGGACTCCTGATCACAAGTACACCTAAGAAAGCTAGGTAATTAATTACTTGCGTTTTATTCTATAGTAAATTGTATGTTGTTTGAAGGAAAATTATACACAACGGTTAGATACAATTAATTTCGATTTATTGTGCGAGTACAGACAACTGGAGAAAGGAAGTGAACAGCGCCACTAGTGGCCAAGAATCGTAACAATTTTAATGTCGTTCAGAAACAACTATTAATTATGTTTACTTTCAACATTGTTAATAATGGAATAAATATGTTCTAGAAATGTATTTACATTCAGTTTTTTTTTTTTATGTGTTACGGTGGCAAACGAGCAGACGGATCGCCTGATGGTAAGCGATTACCGACACCCATGGACACCCGCAACCCCAAAGGAGTTACAAGTGCGTTGCCAGCCCTTTAAGAAGGAATGAAGGAGGGAAAGGACAAAGGAAATGGGTAGGAAAAGGATCGGGGTAACTGGGCCTCCGGCTCTCTCACTCACCGATACGAAACGCTACAGTACGGGTACCGTTACTTCACGCCGGTATTCTGTGAGAGGGTAGTACTACCCCGGTCGATCCGGCCCATTCATGCTGAAACCAGCGAGGATGAACCAGTTGGTAATATAGTAAGAAATATCATCTATTTTTAGATTAGCTTCCTTTTAGTACTTTTATTTTAAAAAATACACCTACCGCACTAGTTGTAATTCCTGTGTCGCGGTGAACTTTACAAACATACAAAATACACCCAGACTCGGCACAACCATTTGTGAATCACACAAAGTTTTGTCCCGTGTGGGATTCGAACCCACAACACTCGGAGCAGTGGCAGCGTCGAGGCGACCAGTTAAACTACTACGCCAGACCTTTTCCAGTAATTTTCCATATTAAAAGCAATAGGTACATATTATGTTAGTCCATGTTTTAATGTCCGGCTAGGGGCGTAGCTATCGCCATATCTGCCGTATCAGTGATACGGGGCCCCCAGGCTATAGAAGCCCCAAAAGAGTGTAAGCAAATATCCTAAAATGATATCCATAATTTTTTATAGATTAATAATATTTTTGAGAATAACAACTGGACCATAACAAAAATTTCAGACTCTCTGTGACCTGAGTAATATACCTTCGAAGTATTACAATCCGAGAAACTCTTATCTTTTTTAAACGAAATAATAAAGAAGGAAGCCGGTAAACTGTTTGCTAAATACAGTTAAGACATCAGTTGACCTGTATGAACAATTAATTGATTTGAAAATAATATGCTTAGAATTCATTCCGTCGTTTCAATTCAATTTGAGAATTTTTTGTTTCTTTTATATAAACTTTACCCTTCCTTTGGGCCTCCCAACACATTTTGATACAGGGCCCGTCTAAGGTAAGCTACGCTACTGCTTCAGGCGTTGTTATCAACAATAATATATTTAGAAATTGTTATGCAAATTCACCTACACCTTCTAACAATCTTACTGATAAGTAAGTAATAAAGTGTAAAAATACCGATTTAAAATGGCATTAGCCATTTTAAAATTGTTATACCTTGTGCCGCTTTTAGTTCTCTCTGAAGTTGTTTCGAGTAACGTCGTAATGACCGAAAACAGTGTACGGCGTGAATGTGGGGTGCAGGGAATATTAAATTAACTACATAGCGAATTAGAAGTTTGACTTAAAGTATTGTTTGCCTCGTTGGCTTCGTTGTTTGTGCTTGATTTGCAGCGTTAGAGCCTTGGTTTGGTTTCTGGATTTCTGCAGTGAAAGTAGCACTTCTAAGGCCGGGTATAGGTAAGCTTGGAAACTGCTAATAAGCTGAAGGCTATCACATCGACTTAGGATTTTATGTACATTCATTGTTAACGGTTCTGAAGATGCTTCGCGGAGTCGCGCTGAGGCGAAACATATGTCAACGCATTTTTGTGCTTGAAGCGGAATACTGCAAATAGGAGTATGCCCGGGTACCCCGTCGTAACTGTCTCTACTCAGAGAGTTCGGTATTGTCAACCTTTTTCTATTGCTATAGATGGGGTGGGCAATCCGAGGGTGCGAGGCAAGTTTCTCTCTCCGCAATAATTTTAGTACACAATCTCGTTAATAAATTTTTGACATATAAATGTAGCGGAACCGTAAGTAAGTGTGAACTGCATGAACATCCGTTCAGTAGTTTTTGAGTTAAGTCGAAAAACTACTGGTGACGACAATGTCTAGACTGTGTATGACTAGCTAGATAAAATTGTGTCGATGTTATGAAGTTGCAATGTGTTAATTATGACTGTTTATAAACATTTAGCAATTGTCAGTGCATGATTTCAGCTTAAACTAAATTTACAAAAGTTCATATTTTTTATTACTACTTCGCATTTATTGCTTATATACCTATTAAAAATACACACCAAAAATTTGAACAAATTAAGAAGTTTACAAAATATGGACAAAATATGTGAATTTATTTTGTTTTTTCATCTCTGATTTGTTCTGGACTCGCACTGACATGTCTTATCAGATTGGCCATAGTTCTCTACACTGAAAACATAATAAAACTATTAAACAAATATCAACACGTCGACGTTTGGTCTTTGCAGTGCCGTCTGCCAAGTGAACGATTTTCGGTATTGGTTGATGCTTGCTCAGCAGGATAAAACGATAACGTGTAAAAAGTTTTATTGTACTCTAACCATGCCCTGTCAGAAAGCGATCCCGAGTTCTTTTTGTTTCTGTCCGATTTCTCGGATAATTTGTATGAAATCTCTTTCAACCATTACTCTATTACAGGGCTAATATAAAATATTAGAGCGAATTAATTTGTTAGCCTATTATAAACTAATATAATGAATCTTCTACTTGACAAAAAAATGGCTGGAGGAAATGCGAGGATTATTACTTATCACCTCTTGAAATTTTGAAATGAAAATGAAAATGAAATTTTAACTAATCATGTAAATAATATTGAAAATAATAATACAAAAAACTACTTAGGTACCCTTGGTTATTAAATCCATCAGTAATTTACTATTTAACTTTAAATAGCAACGAAGGAAATGTATTAATGTTAGTAGCCAAAATGCAATTAATTTTATTAACCCGACTTTCCAGGATACTTGCCCTCATCGCAAATGATTTGACTCATTTATATCAAAACAATAGCTGTCATTATGATAAACCATTAATGCTCTAACTACCCGCATTACCCATTTTCAGAATTATTATTGTTGTTTTTGTCCAGCTAGCATGTTCTAGGCAGCGCACTGTGTGACTTTGTTTTACAATATGTTGTGGTACACACGGCTACACATCAAGTTGGACACCCTATATACGCATAATTACGCTACATACAAAATAGAGAATTGTCAGAAAGGGACAGCGCATAGTGGTGTCGATGTAATGGTAAGGATAGAGCGTAACAAAAATATAACGCACTCTCTCGCACGATTTACAGCGTCCAACTTCTAATAGTTCAAAATCCAAACAGTCTAGGTTGATGTGTCGCTGTGTGTACATTACGTATTCTCGTGATAAACTACAAGCAATGACTGACTTTCTCTCTCTCTGTCTCTCTTTCTATAATAAAATAAGGTATTCTTACTCTTGTAAGAATACGTTATATTATTAATGTAATACAATTGACAATTATTCAAAATCGCTCGTACATACACAATCACACTACTGTAAGCGGCCGACATTATGCGGTCATTATGTCGGCGTTGGCGGCGTTGACGGGGTTGACGCCGTCATATCAGTTTTGTGATTTGACAGAATGTAACGTGAGTGTGTATGTACGAGCGCTTCGGCTGATATGATAAGGGACAATTTCTAGTTTGATAGATGTAGTCTATGGGTTCTTTTGTCTATGGATAACATGGATTCTAGAAACAACAGATGAAATATGTATTTATTTCGTACCCAAAAACTTTTTAGTAACACTACTCAGTTTCTTCGCCGGCAAGGCCGCAGGCCCGACAAAGTATTATCGGATTTTCTATTAAACTCAGAAGCTTGGTATCAAGTACTGGGCCTAGGCCCAGCGGCAATAGGTTCATCCCCACGTGGGCCTAAAACATAGCTACTGAATTATTTTAAAGCTAACTATTACACTACTAGAAATTCTCTTTTAAAAGATCTTTACAAACGTTCAAACAACGGACATACAGAACACTCAGACTCAGTACAACAACTTGTGAATGCCACAAATGGGCTTGTTGGTCGTCTCGCACGAACTAGTTTACAAGAATTGAGCGAAACAACACTTTTTTAAAATAATACTTGTAAGAGGCGTATATAATTGAAACGCACAGATATACCAACAAACTTAGGCTGGTTTTACAGTCGCGCCCGCGCCGTCGAAAAGCGCGTTTCAACAGCACGCGCTTGACGCAAGACGGACCTATGAGAAACGCGGCGCGCTTCAACAGCGTGACTACGAAACGCTACTAGTGAATTTGTGCGCGAGTCTAGTGAATTTACAAGCGCGCGCGTCTGGACGGCGCCGCTCGATGGCGCGACTGTGAAACCAGCCTTATAATTTAGATACATGAGAATGAGAAGTATACAATACACATCGCTTTAAAATTAACAAGAGAGGTTTAGTGTTTACAAGTACGACGCGACGCATGATTAACTGCCGGACATCGAGCCATTCTTATTTCCCGCGAGTCGCTCTGCTGCAACGCGCAGCCAACGCGCGCTCCTATTGGTCGTTATTACGACACGTCTGGAGTGATAGGTGCGGATCATCGCTAACATGCCAAACGATTACCCGCGCGTTTAAATAATTGACGTAACGTCGAGGACACTCTGGCGGGATATTAAAGTTTAAGTTCGACCTTACATACTTTTTAGGGTACTTATCTATCGCACATCTTTTTTTTCAGATCGATACGTTTCGCACTCAAATTATATGGATGTGTAATCGACTTAAAAATACATTATTATTAAATAGGTACTGTCGTTTTGCACAATTCATACGAAATCCAAACTAAATATTAGTTTGCAATGCGAAAGTATGTTTATTTGTCTGTTTATTTCGCTTTGACGCCTTAACTACTCGAATGATCATCATAAAATTTCGCATACGCGCTGGTAGTACAAAGTACTACAAAAAGGACTGTTACTAATGTTGCAGTTAGATGAGAGCGGAGAGGCTGCGCGGCGACCGCGCGGAGGCCGCGCGGCGGCTGCGTACTAGAATTCGTTAATAGAGAATTTAAACTCTATTAACTACGCCACAACATTCAAATTCGTCCCAACAATAAAACAGCGCGAAAGCCGCGCGGCGGCCGTGCGGCGGCCGCGTACTAGAATTCGTTAATAGAGGATTTAAACTCTATTAACTACTCCACAACATTCAAATTCTTCCCAACAATGAAATAGAGCGGCGGCCGCGCGGCGGCCATACGGCGACCGCGCGGCATTCGTTCAAAGAAAGTTTAAACTCTATTAACTAGGACACAACGGTCAAATTCTTCCGAACGACGAAAACACGCGGCCTCCGTGCGGCGGCCGCGCGGCAGTGGGGACGAGCGCGCGGCCACCACGCGGCCGCCGCGCGGCCTCTGCTTCCCGTATAAACGGGCCCTTACTTAACTTTTTTTTTACTTGTGAGAATGCTTGGTCGTGTACTCCTCCGTAGGCGGGCGGAGGGGCTATGTCGGACTCACCGGAGTAAAAGAGGGATGGTAATGATGATAAGAATGAACCTCCCGGTAATACCGACTAAATCTACCACAGTGTTCCTCGACAAAACCGCAAGCGGCGGAGCCGCGCAAATCATTTTCACATGCAGTCAGTCAGTAAGACCTATCCTTTGGTTACTTTTGGTCACTACTTTTAAAATCCCTACTGTCCCTCCCCTCTCCTCCCCCTTAGAGGGGAGACGGACACGACACTGAGGCGCGCGTGGGAACATGCACGTCGCCTCTCGAACCTCTCGGAGAAAATAGTTTGAAAAACACGCTTTATTAAAACAAAAATATTATTTTTAATAAAGCGTTTTTTTAATTTTCGAACTATTTTTGTATTGCATTAAACATTAATTACTGTAATGTGTGTTAGTTTATACATTAACATAACATAAAAAATATATTATGAAGCTCTTTCATTATAATCTCCATTGGCTTTATTTAATACAGGCCTTCAAATGCTGAGGCCACTTATCAATAGAAACACGCATTTTTTCCATGGAAAAAATCTTTACTGCTAATCTTATTGATTATTTTAGGGACTCCAAAACGTTGTTCAATAGTGAAAAATTCTGTGAACTCCCTTTACGTACCGCTTAAGAAGTAGTTCTGATTTTACCACCCTATTCATTTTTAAATTATCAGTTAAATAATGACCAGTGCGTCTCTTATATGCTGCAAGTCCAGAGTCATCTTTAAAATACGCGACATATGTAGTTCTAAGTGCTATATTTTTATTTACTTCGAATTATTTACTTCACTGCTTTGATTGCCTTTTTCGTACGAACTCTACGTGGAAAACCAGATCTTTTGTCACTAACACAGGAGGTTTCATTGTACCTATCAATAGCCCGGTACACAAACATTCGACTTATAACAAGCGGATGGAGAATTTCCAAAATTGCATCTGGCTTCATACCCTCTATGTGTAATGCGGTTACAGCAATTAAATTTTCTTTACCACCCCACTGCATTTTAATATCAAAAAAATATTAAACACCGATTGGCGTGAAAATGAGAAAACACAGTAAATATTCATATAAGAAAGACAGATTCTAAATTCAAATGTAATATTATGTTTTTTTTTTAACTGTAACAGTATTTATGGCCAGACTAAGTATATAAAAATGTCGACGAATGGCCTTGTTTTATGCCAATATTACAATTTCCATAGGTTCTCAGTGTTCTTTTAATTACTTATTACCGTATATAATTGATGTTATTATAGTATTCTTAGTAATTATAACGTCTTTAGATTCGCTTTGAAAATTTGTATAACAAATTAACGGTCAAGTGCAAGTTGGACACGTACAGCGTGGGTTCCGTACCTTAAACCAAAAAGAAATAATAATCGTTAACAGACGCAGATATGTTACTGCGCACGCAAGGAGACTAATCCCGCACTAGGAATAATTCCTGTGTCACGGGGGCCTTTACAAACATTCAAACAACGGACACAAAGAACACCCAGACACGAAACAACCATTTGTGTATTACACAAATTTTTGTCCCGTATGGGATTCGAACTTACAACCCTCGGCGCAGTGGCAGCGGCGAGGCGATCACTTAAATCAATACGTCAAACGTGCGGTTTGTTCAGATTATCAATACAAGTACAGTAATAATAATACCAGCCCTGTATTAAACTGTTCCACTGCTAGGCACGGGCCTCTTCTCACTGTGAGAAGGGTTAGGCCATAGTTCACCACATTACCTTAGTGCAAATTGGCAGACTTCACATATCTTCGAGAACATTATCGAGAACTCTTAGACATGCAGGTTTCCTCACGATGTTTTCCTTCACCGTTAAAGCAAGAGATAATTAACTATTTAATACGCAGATGACTTAGAGATGACTACTACTCAAAGATGTACGCCTTGGCATTAAACTCGACACCTCTGCGTGGCATTCAAACGGTTTCCCACAAGGCTTTCGCTGCTTTCAAGTACAATTATTATCAATAATAAAATATAGGAACTATATAGGTACTATCACATACATACAACGCCATCTAGCCCAAACTAAGCAGAGCTTGTAAGTACTATGGATACTAGACAATAAATAAACATACATATATACTTTTAATAAAACAGCGATTTAACTCGAAATTTAGAAGTGAGGCATTTTAAATTCTAATTGTGTGACTATAAAGTATAATATTATATTTGTGTTATGCAATTGCAACAGAATTTAAATTTGTGTAATCCAAAATACTAAGATAGGCCTCTGTTTTATTAAGAGTGCGATATACTTTTTTTGTATATACGTACATATTATACATAGAAACATCCAGACCGAGACAAACATCCATGTTAATGCACACAAATGTTTGACTTATGCGGGAATCGAACCCGCGACCTCAGGCGTGGCAGTCGGTTATACTAACCACTACGCCACCGAGATTTTCGACCTGCATTAATTATCCATTCATTAAGGATGCAACCAATTATATTTTCGCATTGTTTGAATGTCAACCGCATAACATATTTTTCTTTGTTTTTATTAGATTTTACCCGCGGCTTCGCTCACGAAAATTTAGGTAACGTTAGATTAGAAACAGTAAGTGATTCGCGCGGCCCCGCCGATTGCAGTTATGTCGAGGAATACCGTGGTAGGTTTAGTTGGTATTACCGGGTGGTCCATTATTATCATCATTACCATCTTTGTTTTAACCCCGGTGAGTCCGACATATCCTACGCCCAGCCCCGCGGAGGGATATGCCGCAATGTTTTAATATGTAAACAAAAAAATTTTGATGCATTACTTTTTCTGGGTGAAAGTTACCGTAAGTAATTTTCTGTTCCCCTGACAACGTGCGAAATTTCATAATGATCGGTCGTGTAGTTAAGGCGTGACCACGTAACAATCAAACTTACATTCGCATTTATAATATAAAGTTATGATTTATATCTACTGAATATGTTTATTGACTTTTTGTTAGATGGTTAGTTGTTGTCGTAAAGTTATCTTTAAAAAAAGTTAACCGCATTTGTATGATGACATCAGTAGTTGCTGAAATAAGCAGCTGTGTCAGACAGACGGATGGAAAGATGAAGTTACACCACAAGGATTTTCTTTTACCAATGCAACACGGAGCCTCTGCGCCAAGAGTTGTGGGTTCGAATCCCGCACGGGACAAAAATTTGTGTGATCCACAAATGGTTGTTCCGAGTCTGGATGTTCTCTGTGTTGTTTGGATGTTTGTAAAGTCTTCCGCGATACAGGAATTATGCCTTGTGCGGGAATTGTCTATTTAAAAATAAACACAACCATTTTAGTACTATACCCCAAATATCTTAGAATTTATCAAGTAGGTGGCAGATTTTGCGTAAGAAACAATGAAAAACAAAATAGTTTTCTAGCGTTTTTGGGATTCATGAGTTGTGTGGAATTCGTCTCGTCTTCCATTCTTTCATAACAGTTCTTTATTAGCAATATACTTTGCTGGTACATTATACTCGGTTGGTCCTAAGCCGGACTTAGCCTGTCTTGGGTATCACAATATTGTACAGGTAGGTTAAAATTTGACACTAGTATTTGTAGATTTTAAAAAGTCGATATCCCAAATTGTTATTTATAAGATTTGAAATCGGAAGAACGGTGATTTCGATTCCTATTGAATGTGCAGGTTTTCTTATGTGTTCTTGTAAGGGTCCAAATTAAATAATTCTTGCTAGATATGGAACTATAGTCACTGGTACCAGTTATATATATAATTAATACATAATTGAACTATGACCTAACTCAGTGGTTGCGGGGAGACGACTGCCGCGCGGCATTACTACATACGTCTGGCTATATAAAAATGAAACGTCAGCAATATTGCTATACGTAATAGTGTCAAAATATTGACATATAATACATAAAATGACTGTTTTACGATCCGTATAATGCAACTACACATTATATTGTAGCAAACAGACATACATATTTTAGCAAAATAAAGCCACTTTAAATATGTTTAAGGCGGCTTTGTAAACATACAGTGACATTTCTTTGCCAAATTTGTCGAGCTATAATGACCTGTTACTATGTTACGTATTACATTATCTATTTACAGTCAGCGTTGCTAATGTCTGCAACTTTGTATGCGTTGCATTTCTGGCACGACGCCCGTGTGCTGTTTACTCTAGGTATTCTAATTGCTAATCATATTATTTACAAGTCCGCTGTGTTAACGTAATGCACGGATTTGATGTCAGCGGATTTGCATTTATTTGTTGTAGTCTACTGACGGTGAAACTGAAGAAGGAATAATGGCGGTGTTGATTCAAGTAATATCTACCGTTCTACGTAAGTAATAAACTACATAACATTCCTTATATACCATATACATAATATAATTAAAAATAAGTTGCCGCGTATGAAGAAAATTGGTGCGTTGTGGTTTTCATACTAACTATCTCATCATTTTAACTACATTTAGTCACGAACTACCTGTTCATATGTCACAAAGTGTAAGAATTTGCGTTCTCATGCCACACTACTGTCTATTACAAATGACTAATGATAAATATTATTTTAAGCCTGAAATGCTTCTTTCGTAACATTATAAACGTTTCCTTTATTTTTAGAATTTAGTTTAATATGGACAGTGACATATGGCGTAATAACTGCAACGTACATAAACGAGTTGTAAAATACTGAACTTATAATTTGATGGCGATTTAAAAGAGTGGCCTTGAGTTTCTTGCATGTATCTTCTCATAGGCTCAACCTTTTGCGTGGACATTGCAACTAACATAAATGTAGATTCAGTAAATGAAACTCACTAACCTTTTTCACGTTCATAAGTGTTAATTTGTGACGTAAATGAATAAATAATTTTTGACTATGACTTTGACATCAATACTTTTCGAATGGCCTTTTCGAATTCTATGACTTTTTTTTCATGTATACTTGCTTGTATTTAGGCAACTACGGTTTGCCTTAAACTATCAAAAACATCAACCACCATGTAATCATAGCGAAATGAAACTACAAGCATGAACAGACATTAAACGATATAACTTTAAATACAAATTGTATAAAAGTTATATAAAAGTTTATAAATAATACATAAATATGTGCATATGTCTATTCTCTAAATATTAATGAGTTTTAAAATAACTATTCCATTTTGTACAAAACCACGAAATTACACGGTTCTCAATCTAGAAACGGCAATTTTATAGCTAAAGACTTAATATTTAAGTAAACTTATTAATCAATATACTTTAACATTTATTAATGTTATTATTGTGACCTAAATTAATAAATGATTTCTGGCTTTAACTCTGAAATATTAATTGGGCATTCTTCTTCTTATCGTGTATCGATGGCCATCGTGGTAAGAGGATTAGTCATCTAGACTCTGCGTTACCAAATGCTAGGTGTCCAGAATGCGCCGGACGATGGGACTCTTGTTCACTTTTCTACGTCGCTCGAGAGCAGCGATAGCTCAGTGGGGAGACCAACAGACTGCAATGCAGAGGGTATCGGGTTCGAACCCACGTCCGCACCTGTCTTTCGGAAGTTATATGACTTTTCGAAATTATGTGCGTATTGGTTGACAATTATCGCCTGCTCCGTGCCTCGGAGAGCACGTTAAGCCGTCGGTCCCGGCTGCCATGAACATATATGGCAGTCGTTATTGGGGAAGTAGGCACAAAAGATCCCACTGGGTCGAAGTGTCGCCGGTCTGTACTGACTGGCCCCCACACAAGATAAGATAAGATACGTCGCTCGGGAAGGCTACTCTCATGCATTTATAACAATAATATTAACCCTGTTTTAAAACTGTCCACCATACTGGCCTAATGTGGACTGGCAGTTAGACAGATTTTACATCGCCGAGAATATTTTGTAGAACTCTCATACAAACAGATTGTCTCACGATGCTTTTCTTCATCATTAAAGCGAGCGATTACAATGATTTAAGTATGGAGACTGTACGTTTTTAATACATACATATATTCTACTAGTTGATCCGCGCAACTTCGTTTGCTTCACATAAAGCCCCCGTTTTTGCAACGTTTTTCATTGATGCTCCGCATCTATTGGTCGTAGCGTGATGTTATATAGCCTATAGCCTTCCTCGATAAATGGGCTATCCAACACTAAATCATTTTTAGTTTCGAACCAGTAGTTCCAGAGATTAGCACGTTCAACCAAACAAACAAAAAAATTCTTCAGCTTTATAATATTAGTATAAATATAGGACGCAACCATAAACAACAAAAAATATGCAAAAACTCCTATTCGTGGAAACGGCGTCCAATTTTAATATAAAAACAAATAAACATTGATATTAAACTTATTTATCCGGATTTTATCGCGTTGTTTATTTAGCACTGTATTACATAATTTAGAAACTGATACACTACTACTAACCAGCTGTGGGACATTTTAATACAGGTCATAGATTATTACATAACAGTCATTATCGTTACTTCCAGTGTGCTTCTCCTGCATGAACATGGGCATAATACTTGCCTGGCCATCATCTACGCTGTTGCTGTTTAAATCAGAGAACACCACCCTCAACCGGCCAATGACAGACACTGAGGTGGCACTGTTTGGCAGTCTCCCAGCCACCGGAGCTTTAGTAGCCAACCCTGTGGCTGCGATAATCCTAGACAGGTTAGGAAGAAAACGTACTACGATGTTAACTGCTTTCAATTTTGTGGTAAGTCCTCTCACAATGAATAAAAATGGATTTTTTTTACTAATATTATAAAGCTGAAGAGTTTGTTTATTTGGTTGAACGCTCTAATCTCAGAAACTTCCGGTTAGAGTTAAGAAATTATTTTAGTGTTGGATAGCTCATTTATCAAGGAACGCTATAGGTTACATAACATCACGTTACGACTAATAGGAGCAGAGCATCAATGAAAAATGTTGCAGAAACGAGGAAAATTCTCTTACGTGAAGCAGATGAAGTTGCGTGAGTCAGCTAGTTATGGTAATGAAACAACAGTCGATGGTAGAGGAGTACGGTGGAATCTTCGGATAAACATGACTGAACAGATGCTTAAGTGATTACCTTGCTACTGCCACAGCGCTGAGTGTTGTGGGTTTGATACCCGGGGCAAAAAAACGCGTGATCCACAATTAATAGTTGTTCTGAGTCTAGTTGTTCTGTCAGTTGTTGAAATACTTGTGAAGTCCAGTCACATTTGTCCTAGCGCGGCAGTTGTATTTTAATCTATACTAATATTAAAAAGAGGAAAGATATGATTTTTTGTTAGTTTGTTTGTAATGATTTATACCAAAAACTACTCGACTGATTTTAAAGATGCGTTTTAGTAGCTCTATTATTACCGAGTAACATAGGCTATACATTTTTTTTTAAGTACGGTTTCTAATGTTGTCTATTTTTACGCGAGCGAAGCCGCAAGCAAAAGTTA
This sequence comes from Catocala nupta, assembly GCA_963675205.1. Taxonomy (NCBI): domain Eukaryota; kingdom Metazoa; phylum Arthropoda; class Insecta; order Lepidoptera; family Erebidae; genus Catocala; species Catocala nupta. The sequence goes on along the minus strand of OY776101.1, from coordinate 3,463,144 downwards.
GTAAAACATAAAAAAGAAAGAGAAACAGGAGAAGTTTATAAGAACCTGACTTTGACCTGGTCTACTCGCCTGAGAAACTCAGCACAAAGTTATGTATCTTGTGTTGTGTTTCTACTGCCAGTAGACAAACCATTCTCTTAAGGAGAGCATGACAAGCATTTGGCAAATTCTTTATGTAATTATTTTATTAATACCGCTAAATTCGTTTGCTGTACCTCTGAAAACACCAGTATAATAAACGAGCGATATTTGTATTTTAGAAGATTCCTAGTACTTATAATTTAAGACTATTAAAAGCAAAACATAGGAACATGGCAGTAGTAGATGTTCCATCATATAATTTTCTTTTGCTTTAGTGTCATTATGCATGGAGAAAACAGAGGAATACGTTTGACATACTAAACGCATTTCCTCTTCAAGAATACATTCTTCATTGAAATTAAACTACTATTTACGGATTTTACCGCGTTGTTTATTTATCACTATATTACAACATTTTGAAACTATTACACTACTACTACTATCGAATTTTACTAATTTATAAGCTAATAAAATTATTTAAACTATTAAATCTATTTATATTTAGGTTTACACTTTCCCCGTGACCATGGCTGCTGAAAAGCAACCGAAACGTCGGGGAAAGTGTAAACCTAAATATAAATAGATTTAATAGTTTAAATAATTGTATTAGCTTATAAATTAGTAAAATTAAATAATAGTAGTAGGGTAATAGTTTCAAAATGTTGTAATACAGTGATAAATTAACAACGCGATAAAATCCGTATATAGTAGTTTAATTTCAATGAATAACATTCGCGTAAACAGAAGAGAATACATTCTTGCTTCAGTAACTTAGTAAACGCAGTAATCCATTAATTTTGACGTTTATAAATATATGTTACTCTGTGAACTAAATCAATAAACGATTCTTGACTGTCGTGGATTTACAGATAGCCTGGTCAATAGTTGCCTGCATCGACCGAGTGGAAGCCGTCCTCACAGCTATGGTGATAGCTGGTTGTGGCTGCGCAGTCTTTCTAGAAGTTACCATTTACGTCAGCGAGATCTCACAGGATTCTCTCAGGGGTACCATGACTGCGGGTCCTAACCAGTTCTATGGTTTTGGATTCTTAGTGTCCTATGTACTTGGTAACTTAGGGTACCATGCGATGGTGTATACGTGTCTGGGGTTAGCTGTGATTGGATTCCTCATGATCGCCGTGTTAAAGGAGTCACCGTTGACTCTTATGGCGAAAGGACAAGAGACAGTAAGTTTCATCTATTGTATCTATTATATTAAATTCGTTATTAAACGATAGTTCTATTCGACGTTTTGGATTATTAAGGGTCTAATATAACTGTTCCGTTGCTGGGCATGGGTCTCTTCTCAGTGTAAGAAAGACTAAGTTGGCAGACTTCACATATCTTCGAGAACATTATAGAGAACTCTCAGAAATGCAGGTTTCCTCACAATGTTTTCCGTCACCGTTAAAGCGAGTGATAAATTAACTATTTTATACGCACATAACCTTCAAAGTCAAAGATGCGCGCCCTGGGATCGTACTCGAGACCTCTCCGTGGCAGTCTAACGATCTCGCACTAGGTTATCGCTGTTTTTTATGGGTTTGTATGCCCTTTATGAAGCGTTCAGGATTACAAAGATTTGGAACAGATGTTCACTTAGAATTGACAGTTCAAGATTGCACCGAGCGAAATGTGCCAAAACAGGCGGTCACAGTTAAGATGATAAAATAAACACTTTTTGTTTAAAACAAATATAAAATATACATTTACCATAACAATGAATGTGTTTACAACTAAACCGTGTAAAAAACTTAAAATAATTAATATTTTCGCCTACAGAATTATGTTAATTTGCCCGAAAATGCAAAAAAGTAAGCTCGTGTTACGTGATTTTTAGATTATAACAGCGGAAATGTATCCTTTTTTACAGCTTAAACGAAACATAAATATGTAGTTATATTACAATTTGACCGTCCCAAATATTTAAGGCTTTTGTTGACAATGAAGATACATATTTATCAAAGAAGCACTTCAAATCCTCCATACAATTTTACAATGGCGGCCGCGCGCCGATTTGCATATCGAGCTCTGTTATTCAGTCTAACCGCGTCTTACGCTCGGCGCAGTCTAAAGTAAATATTAGGTTTTTCCACAATAGATGTATATATGTAATATATTGCCATATTGGACGTAGGCATGTTACTAGAACGTTTTCGTATACATCATATTGAGGATGAATTAGGTCTTTTTTATTTTTGCAGTAAAATCTCGTTCTACTAATAATGCCTGTATCGCGAAGGACTTACAAATAACGAAGACAAACAGAAACTCCTACTAGTACCCAGCTAGCAGTCTTAACGTATGATCGATCTCTATTTTGATAATCCTCATTGGATAACAGTTTGTGTGTTTCTCAAATAGTTATTTCGGGTCTGTGTGTTCTGAGTATCTATATTCAGAATGTCTGTAAAGCCCCGCACGACAAAAATTATTACTAGTATGCCTTTGAGAATTTTTTTTCATATTAAGGTTTCAAATTATTTAACAATCAACAAATCCAATACGAAGTGATGATATAATTAAAGTATAAAATATATATAAAAATAATACATATGAAATACAGCATTATACCCGCAGCGTCGCTTGCGTAAATGTAGGATTTCTGATTGAAAAGTACCATATGTCCATTTCTGTTTCCCTGACAACGTGTATGCGAAATTTCATAAAGATCAGTTGAGTAGTTAAAGCGTGACAGCGTTACAAACAAACAAACTCACATTCGTATTTATAATATTAGTTAGGATGTCTTAAGGTCCTAAATTATAATAAAGACAGGAAAGACATTCCAGTTTAAAGTTTTAGAGTTTATGTCGTAATCGCTGTCATAAAATTCAGTATTGCTTGTTATAAGGGCGAGTGCAGCCAGGTCGAAACGGCAAGCGTAACATAAAAGGTATGTAAATACCGGGGATAATTACATTAATTCCCGATTTCTGTTGTATAAATCACATAACGCAAAACTATGAAGCAGGTTAGTTTGCCGAGTATTGTAGTTAAGTTTTTTGTTTGTTACGTTTTCACGCCTTAACTACTCGACCCATTATCATGAAATTTCGCATACACGTTGTCAGGGATACTAAAAAGACATGTCCTTTTTTGTATACCTAACAGTGCTTTTATCTCCATAAAAGGTATCTATGGTCTACCTTTTATCGATATAAAAGCACTGTTACAATCCTAACCTAACCTAATCTACATTTACGAGAGAGAAGCCACGATCAAAATCTAGTCTACTCATATACGAAACAAAAATTTGCTTTATCCATTTTCAGGAAGCAGCTAAAGCTTTACAATTTTACAGAAGAAAGAAGAGTACGTCTCAAGAAGTCGTCGCTGAGTTGAACAACATTAGACGAACGCTCCACTCCAATTCGGAAGGTAAAGTACCTATGTATTAAAACACTAGCTGTTACCCGTGACTTCACCCGCGTAGAATTTAACAAAAATAATTTTTGCCGAACCTAATTATTTTTGTTAAATAAAGGTAGCCTAATTTACTCCTTAAACTATCAGCTATCTGCCAGTGAAGGTCCCGTCAAAATCAGTCGAGCCGTTTCAGAGATTAACCAGAACAAACAGGCAGACAGACAAAAAGTTAAAAATCGAATTCTTGAAACTTTTACCATATCAACCAAATTTTTCCTGCGGCTTCCCTCGCGTAAATGAACGTCATGTAACAATTTTTATCCCTTGGGAACAATACCTTTTTTAGATGAAAGTTACCATTTGTCATTTTTTGTAGGTACCCCTGATACGAAATTTTATGATGACCGGTCAAGTATTTAAGACGTGGAAATGTATCATACAAACTTACATTCGCATCCTAACTAGTCCTAACTAATATAATAAATGCGAATGTGAGTTTGTTTGTTTGTTACGCTGTTACGCCTTAACTACTCGACCGATGATCATGCACTTTTGCATGTGGGTACCTTTCATCCAGTAAAAGCACTGTTACTAACCTAACCCACATTTATGAGAGTGAAGCAGCAGGCAAAATCTATTTGATAATATTGGTTAGGATTAATTTAGTTAGAATAAGGAATAGTGTGATTAGAGAAAGATGCGGCATAAAAGTGGATATAGTGACGAGAATAGAAAAGGGTATGTTAAGCTGGTTTGGGCATGTAGAAAGAATGGACGAGAAAAGACTGACTAAGAAAGTTTATAAGGCTAGTGTGAATGGAACAATCGCAAGAGGAAGACCTAGGCGAACGTTTCTTGATCAGATCGGAGACGTTCTGGATAAAGGCCAGGTTAAGAGCACCTTAAACCGGCGAGCGCGTATGAGGAATGTTATAAAATTGAATGAAGCCAGAGAAGTGTGTCAGGATTGTAGCAAATGAAATTTAGTTTTATAATAGGAACAGGGGACTACAGGTTCATGTTTTCAGAGGTATAACCACTCCGAGCTGTAGTTGTCTCTTTCACACATTGATATTTCATTCGGGCCCAGCGCGACAGCTATAGATTTGTTACAAATATTTTCTTTAAATGTTTAGATGCTGATATTTCCACTTACATATTATGTTTATTTTTCCAGATACTCAATCTTTAACAAGAATGCCAGGAATGGCAGCACGGCGATATAACAAAATGTCTTGTTGGCAGTTTTTCAGTAAGTAGATCATTTGTGGGTATGTATGTAACTGTGGAGGACAACATCGTGAGGAAACCTGCTTACCTGAGAGTGTTCCTTAATGTTCTGAAAGAGATGGGACGTCTGCCAAGCCATACTAGGCCAGCGTGGTGGGCTATGGGTTATCCCTACTCATACTAAAATGAAGTTACTTTATACGGATTTTGTCGCGTTGTTTATGTTGAAACACTGAGAAGGGGCTCGTGTTCAGTAGCGACAATTTAATACTGGACTGATATTATTATATACAGGTTGTCCGGTAATTAATGAATAACCTTGAAATGTTTTATAGTAGAACTGACGGCCGTTTAGAAAAATATGAAGAACAAACTATCCTAACTACTACCTGAGATATGATTTTTTTTAATAACCCTTTTTAACTTTCTTGTACACTACGACCGTAAATGAATGAATTCCATCGGTTTTATTTTGTTTTATTATTAAAATTAATTTTGCTATATAGACAATCAAAAGTATGATTAACTATTGCACTTTTTTAATATACTATTTTATTTTTATCTTCTTTTTGTCATTTTTTTTCTGAACGACCATCAGTTCTACTTTAAGACATTTCAAAGTTATCCATTAATTACCGGACATCCTGTATAATGTAAAATACGTTTTTTATTTGAGCCGAAATGCCGCTGCTTTGTCTATAAGCTATCCGCAATCGAACTTGGTACTGAGTGCCTCGTGCGAATTGCTTTTACGTTAACGCGATCGAAACGTTTACCGCGTTTGACTCTCTGATTAGTTAAAAGCTTGGAGCAGGACAATCGGAGCACCGAACATCATAAACGTGTCAATCGCGTTAACGTAAATCTCGCACTAGGTACTCAGAAAACAACAAAAATGGATACACACCAGCGAGATTTAAATTGCCTCTTTTACAATATTAGTTTTTATAGCAGTATGCAACAATTAAAAGATAAATGATTTCATCACTGTTAGATAATGCAGAATAGTATTTCGGATGTTAATTCATAAAATACTTTACAATTTTTTCATTATTTATCTAATAATAATACTGATTGTACCACCTTAGTCCTTGAACTGCTTCCGCAACGAAAGTGAAAACGACTGCTGCGCATGAGGTCTAGCGTTCGAATCCCACATTAGACCAACAATATTGGGTTTTCTGGGCAAGAAATAGCAGTTCAGAGTTAAGGAACTGGCGGTGTTAGATAACCGCATGCCACGAAAAGCACGAAAAGACGTTGATGCTGCACCTGATCTCTCACTGTGCCACTAGGATCGCGCCTCAAAAATGCACAGGAAGCCATTTTTCCTGCGCCTGTTTTCCCTCTGTTCCAATCGGATTGCCGTCCTATCGGATTTTGAGAGATAGGGAATAGAAAGTGCACTTGTATTTGTGCACAAAATTATGCACTATAATATCTCCTACACAGGTGGCCTGTATCCGTAAAGATTGGCCGCCGTGACGACAATTAGATCTATAGGATCTCACCTCAGTCCTGTGGAATTTCGACAGTTCGGTAGTTTATTTATCTCCATTGTCTCAGCAGTAATCTTTAAAATAGCAATAAAAACGTTTTACATATAAATCCAAAAAATTGTTCTCAAATTATTATGAATTTATTTTGTCGTTGCAAGAGGCCGCTACCGTCTGGCTGATTTTCGAGTATCCACAATAAATATGTCAATTTACATCTATAATCCCGGCAGTTCTGCGGGTACAACAAGGTCCAAATACGCCTGCTCACAGGAGCGTTTACTGATCATTTTGGCACCAACGACTTCCTGTGCAGATTGAGATTGTCAAACAATGCGATCTGCAGAGCCTGTGGTAAACAGGACGAGTCCATATCACACCTACTGTGTGAATGTGACGCGTTGGCCGGACTAAGGATGGGTTTGATGGGATTGGCATATCCGAACCCTGAAGACTTCAGGCTTCTCCCTCTGAAGTGTACGCTGCGACTGATGCAGTACATTCGTAGGGAGATAGCCCAGGGATAAACCTCGGGGCCGACACAAAAGATCCCACTGCGTCGAAGTGTCGCCGGTCTACACTGACTGGCCTCCAAATTAAGATAAGATAAGATACATCTATAAAATTAGAAAAATATCTTGTAATTTTACAGAAACAACTCCCTCGACACGGCTGGAATTTTATCTGGTCATAGTGCTGAAGATAGCGTACATCTGTCAGGGGCTTCCTGTAGTGCAAGTATACGCCGAGCCGATGTTCACGGCCGCGGTCGGTGACGTAATCTCGCCGAACCTGTGCAGCGTCATCCTGGGCCTGGTGGTGCTGCTGGCTGGAGTTATAGCCGCCTACCTCACCGATGTTGTTGGCAGACGGGTACGACATTACACCTAAGACATAGCACTATTGCGCCATCTAGTGACATAAAATTGTAACATCGCGCAATGGTCTATCGCTAGATGGCGCTACTGGTATCCTTTAGCGATATCCTGTGCGAGTCAACTCATTATTTCATATGCTTTATGAAATTTTGTATTGATAGTGTTTTATAGTCCGCCGCAAGGATGGACCAGAATTATTTATAACATCGTATATTTAATAATTTTATGTCTAACTCTTTCCAAATATACATGCGTATATTATATTTTTTCCTAGCCTCTTCAAATTTACTCATCGATAGCGGCGGGTATCTGCTGCGTGGTACTAGGGACCCAGCTTGTGATGGAGTGGTTCCCGAAGTGGACTGTACCGCTGTTCATATACACTTACGCTACATTCCATACTGTCGGCGCCGGCACAGTGCCTTTTGTTATATTAGCTGAAGTGTTCTTACCAGAGGTTAGTATATAGATACAGACTTCCTACTCCTTTTGTTTTTCATATTTTTGACAATTAAAGATGGAACCTGCATAATAGTACTTATGGTACCCTATCGAGGTATACAAGTGCGATAAAACAAAGTGACCTGCAAGCATATGACCTATCTAACTATGATGATCGTTGGCAATAAGTATGCTCGCTCGCACACCTTTGAAGAAAACGTTGTGCTGACATATGGACAAAGATTTGGTTGCTCTATTAATAGTCTAATGAATAGCTACCAGTTGGTTTTAGAAGCCGATACTGTTATCTTTGCTAAAGAGGTATACTGGCTTCCTCAGCCGAGTCTACCCAGGAGAGCTAAGCAAGTTGAGCGAGCTAGGGTTGTGAATTGCCGGCGACTCTACACGGGGGTTATCCGGTCGATGGCGCTTTACGGCGCACCGGTGTGGGCGGACTCCCTGACCGCTCAGTGCAGGACTCTCTTGCGGAGGCCGCAGAGAGTCATAGCGGTCAGGGTAATACGTGGATACCGTACGGTGTCGGCCGACGCAGCTTGTGTGTTGGCTGGAACACCCCCGTGGGATTTGGAGGCTGAAGTGCTCGCCGAAGTGTTTGCAGTGAGTGAGGCGGTGCGGGAGGAGACGGGTTGTCGTCCCCTCCCGACAGTGATTGAGTGCGCGCGCAATCGAGCCCATCAGGGCATGATTTTGAACTGGAAGGCACGGCTGGAGGTGCCCTTGGCCGGTTTCAGAACCGTTGGGGCCCTCCAGCCGGTATTGGAGCGGTGGGCAGGGCGGCAGCATGGGACCCTTTCCTTCCGACTAGTGCAGGTGTTGTCAGGGCACGGTTGCTTTGGCAAATACCTGCACACGGTCGCTAGGAGGGAACCGAGTCCCGTCTGCCACCACTGCGATTGTGAGGAGGACACGGCGCAGCACACGCTCGAGCAATATTCTGCTTGGGCGGTGCAGCGCCGTGAACTCATTGAGGTTGTGGGTGAGGATCTCTCGCTGCCGGCCGTGATCAAAGCCATGGTCGACAGCGAGAGTAAGTGGGCAGCGGTCGCGTCCTTCTGCGAGGACGTCATCTCGCAGAAGGAGGCGGCGGAGCGGATCCGTGAAGAAAGTATCCTTGCGGATCCGCCTAATGCGCCTAATGCCGCCATAATGAAGGCCGCGGGCGGGAGAACGGGGATCTCCCGTCCGCCAGCCATTGAGTCGGTCCGACGCCCTATGTAGTGCCGGGGCGTTGCCGAGGAGTTGTAGACTGCTGGGTGGGTCGCTGAGGTAGTAATTTTGCCAGCGGCCCATCCACTATACAAGGCAGCGAGCGTGCACACCGTGGGGTTTTGGTCCGTAGGCCCAAAGTACGGGAGAGCCGGACATAACCCTCTCGCCTCCCCTTGTGGCGAGAGGGTATGCATCAGGCGCATTTCCCCAAGAAAAAAAAAAAAAAATAATCTAGGGTTGTGAAGAGACCCTGCTGATCTCTGAAAATGATAAATCTTTATTGTCTTTTACTTCTAATTTCTTAATAATAAAAGTTAAGGTACTAGGAGTTCAGTAAACGACAGTTTATTTTGTTTTTCCAGGTTAAGAGCATCTTGTCGATGTTAGCAGTGGAATGGGCATGGATATGTCACTTCTTTTTTCTCTCGCTCTTTAATCTAGTGATACAGTGGACCGGATTATCACCTGTATTCTACTTCTTTTCCTTTATCTGCTTCGGTACGTCTTTGTACTTCTTTTACTATCTACCTGAAACCAAAGGACTACCTGTGTACGCTATACAAGAGTTATTTATGAAAAAAATAAGAAAATAGATTTTGTAATGGCTTGTTGTTATATGAGTTTTATTTAAACGACAAATAAAGGTAATAAAGGTATATAATAACAATAAAAGGAAAATATTTATGTTGTTGAATAACGTATATAATTATTTAGCTCGATTGTCTATTGGAACCGAGTCCTAAATACATGCAGCTAGCAATGTTATAATGTCGAATGAATCAATACAAATCTTGTGGGCCAATAATAATCAGCTATGTCTGTAAGTATCAACTTGCCAAAAGCACGACATATTATTATTATCGCAAAGTTCGACCAGCTCTGTAGCTGCAAGAGAGCCCAGGCTGTCCGGGGTTATCGATAGCTCATTAACAGCAAACATATGTAGCACTTAGATAAAGTCAAATTGCCAGCCGGAATGTTAAATCTCCCGACGCAGACATCCATATCTATGTTCAATTATAAAAGATATTAAAGTCTCAGAGTCCACTCTCGCACAACCAAACGAGTGTGCTCAGCAATCCTTGTCTTTAGCAGAATTGAAAGGTAAACCAGAGTATTTAGTCAGAGGGCAATCCTGGCTGTGATGATCCCGGTTGCAGCGCAGGTAGCTCGGGTCCGCGACCCCGGCTTCTCGAGCCATCGGTACTGCACATCATGTAGCATCTGCGGTATTGGTGTCCTGCTCATTCTGGCCTACCATATCTCAAGAGGCAGACTTCCTTTTAACTGTCTGAGACGATGAAACGGACTTGCTGGTAGCCTGCAACCGCCGCATCGACCGCTAATGGATATGGCTATATTGCAGAATCATTACTGAGGAAACATAGGTAAACCTGCGCCTACCGTAAAGGAATAAAGGACAGAATCGGTTGTACTGGCCTTCAATCAGATCCTAGCTCCGCTTGGTGATCAAAATAGATAAAATGACGGTACCCACTACATGTTCTACACATTACGTTTACTTACCAACCTTACCATCAGGTGGGCTGGTAGCTTATCTGCCTCATTAGGCAATAATAAATAAATTAGAGAAGACTCTTTATACTCCTGCTTGACGTCATCAAACTATCAGATGTTCGAGTCTCTAACAAAGTCGTGTTATAAACTAGAAGCTTATGACCTATCTAAGAGTTTTAGCTGCCTACATACCAGATTCCAGAAGGATCCAAAAATTTGGGTGATCCACAACGGTTGTTTCGAGTCTGGGTGGTTTAGGTTTTATTGTCTATAACTGTACCCTTATAATCACATTTCATTTAGATTTGGCCAAGGCTATATAGGTTAATTTACCTATCTTTTTCAAACAAATTATTATTAACTCTTTCATTGACAATATTCTTCACTTGCTACTTTGCACAGTGTGAAATTTTGTCTAAGTAGCGGACATACTCATTTTATTCTTTATTTTGATAGATTTAGTTATAATAAGTTATTTAAAAAAAACACCTGGTTCGCTATTTCACTTAATTTTAAAGATATAATCATTACTTTACTTATTATTTTTATAAAAAAATATAAAAAAATTATAAAATAATTAAAACACTTTCTATTAACTAAATGTTACTACCATATAAATGAATACCTAAATGATAAATGTTTATAAAACATAATAAATGGAAATTTAAATATTTACTTATAATAATATACCTAATAATAACATAAATACAAATAAATACATAATATATAAACAAACATGACATACATTTATAATAATAATATTTGAGACATATTCATATCCGCATTTATAATGTTAGTTATAATAACATTGTCTGATTCTATTAAGGTTTCGTGTTAATGGTCCATGAACCCTCCCCAACAAAACAGACTTTACAAGAATAAGTGATTTTGTAAGGGTTTTCTTTACTTATCATCACAAAACATTAATTTATTCACTCTGATCTTTCAGTAACAAATGACAACCCTATTTCCATAGAAATAAACAAAAACTTAGAAACGACGTATCTCTCAGTTCCTGCTAGATAGACATTTAGTTCCTTTTTAATTTGTAGGTACATTAAAATATTGAGCATATTTGCTAAAAAGAAATGCAGATAGTATATATAAAAAAATATTTTTTATATTAAACTTTTTATAATTTTTCTCTTTCTCGTTCAGTTAGGACCTCGAAATTCATAATCCTTGTATAGTTTTAATCGATAATCTAAATCAATCTATTTGCGAAAGCGATTTTCACCTATTTCGAGAAATAAAGATAAAATCATGTTTTTTGGAGTTCAATGACCTTACGAAAGTAATGATTATATCTTTAAAATTAAGTGTAATAGTGAACCAGGTGTTTTTTTAATATAACTTATTATAACTAAATCTATCAAAATAAAGAATAAAATGAGGATGTCCGTTACTTAGACAAAATTTCACACTGTGAAGCGTAACAAACAAACTCACATCTTCATTTATAATATTAGTTAGAATTAGGATAACAAGCACTGGTCGATTAATGTCATCGTTATGCATCACCCACCAGAAAGGACAAAAATCGTCTGCCAGCTCAGCTGATTATACAATTTATATCCAATATATCAACTAATTACCATTTTAATTAATTAGTTTTTCGCCAAAGTATTTTATTTTATCTATTACTTAATGTTTGAGACACCGACGTCAAGTCATTCTAATTGAATTTAAGTTAAAATATTTAAATATATTTTGTAGTTTAAAAGTATCAGTACTTTTTAATAGTCGCGTCGTTCGTTTTAATTTTACATTGAGGTGGAAAATTGCTTACCTAATAAGTTAACGTCAATAATTCTTTAGATTACAAACTAACACTTATGAACGACAAAGTGTATGACTTAGTAAGCTTAGTAAATAATAAATATTTAATAATATTAGCCCTGTTTTAAACTGTCCCACTGCTGGGCATAGGCCTCTCAGCGTGAGAAGGGTTAGGCTATAGTCCAACACGCTGGCACAGTGCGGGTTGGCAGACTTCACATATCTTCTAGAACATTATTGTGGAATCTTATATAATAATAATGTATTTATTTTGCTTCAAATGTGGTACATAAAGATGTTACAGAATATAAATTAGAACAATACACATTTCACCCGTAATACAGGTATGCAAAAATATATATCAATTAAACTACTTAATTACGTGTCTATTAACCAAATTAGGTACATGATAATATTGAATTTGAGATTAATTATTATTGGAAATAAATTTATTCAATCGAGTTCATTTCAATAAATAATATAATATTTTAATCAAATTACATGTAAAATTAAAGACTTCTCGTTTTCGTTTACATGTCAGAATTAATTGAATTAAGTGAGTAGAAATAATGAATAAAAACAATACATGAATAACATTAAATTAGGAATTTTAAAACACCGAGTTTTAGTCGTAATACAATGTCTCTTAATAAGTGCAGTAACGACAAGAACTATTACTTAAAAAGTCTAAAAAGTTTTCCTGGATTAGCCATTCCCGCAAATCACAACAAAAGTTCTTATTCGGTAAATTCACTATCCACTTGGGCAAGGAGTTGAAAATAAGTGTTGCCATATAGACACAAGTTTTTCTAACTAATTCCAACTTGGGCACAGGCACACATATCGCTTATTCGTATTGTCGGTTTTTTCAAAAAGGTAATTGTGACTTTTGACAAATTTAGCCATTTAGCCAATTACACAAATTGGGTTCCGATTTTTAAAATTTTTCTATGCTTGTTGTGTAACTTGGAGGTCACAAAAATATTTTGAAGATTCTTAGCTACTCTTGAGTTCGATCCCAAGGCGCGCACTTCTGGCTTTTCGAAGTTATGTGCATATTAAATTGTTAATTATCGCTTGCTTTAACAGTATAAGAAAACATCGCGAGGAAACTTACATATCTGAGAGTTCAATGTAATGTTCTCGAAGATGTGTGAAGTCTACCAACCCGCAATGGGCCAGCGTGGTGGTCTGTGGCCTAACCCTTATCATACTGAGAAGAGGCCCATGCCCAGCTGTGGAACAGTTTAATGCAGTGCTGATATTATTATTATTATTATATAGCTACTAAAATGGGGATATATTACACCTTTGCACACTGCTTCGAGAAAATTCACACGTGACTGTACGCAATGCGAGAGAATAAGTAAAAAGTATATATACAGTGTGACTGGTTAAATATTGTACATACTTAAGGACATGATAACTTATGGTCAGACGAAAAGTATAAAAAAAGACTAATAATCCGAAGGCAAACCTGCAAAAAAATCCTTCATGAATATTTGTATGAAATATCTATAAAATGTGGACACTACGCGCGTCGCACACAGCTGTCGAGCGTGCCGCGCTACCGAGGCTAATGATCTTTGATAAGAAAAGGATGGGCGGGTGTGCAAATTCGGGAGAGTGCAGGGTGCGGTAGCGGGAGGCGGGGGCGGAGGTTTTGTTTAGCTTTGGTATATGCGCAAGAGTCTTCTCCTTAGCCTTTATTATTCCCAAGTCACTTGAGGTCGGTTTTCTAGTCTAACCGGATTTGACTGGATATCAGTTTTTACACGGAGTGACTGCTATCTGACCTCCGCAACCCGAAGGCTAACGATACCCTAAGGCTAGACCAGTGTCAGGATATTATAGGGCACTGACTTCCCAATAACGACTGCCATAGATGTTCATGGCAGCCGGGACCGACGGCTTAACGTGCTCTCCGAGGCACGGAGCAGGCGATAATTGTCAATCAATACGCACATAATTTCGAAAAGTCATTTATCTTCCTAAAATCAGAAGTGCCCGACGTGGGTTCAAACCCGAGACCCTCTGCATTGCAGTCTGTTGGTCTCCCCACTGAGCTAAGTGTTTATTGGATAACTAAGTCAAATTTTAAGTACCTATTTTTTAGATATTCGGGTCCAGAATCGAGTACTGAATACCCTCCATCAATATGTCCAGTCTTTTACCGATCAGCCTGTATAATTCTGCAAGGTCGGACAAAATTAAATCTAAAGCGTAGTGTATTTGGCATATAACCTGTCTCATATTACATTAGCATGCTATTATTTCACAGTAGCTTGCAATATTATGTCAAGGTGTATAAATACTGCATCAATAAATATTCATTTAAGTAAATAATTACGTTTTATTAAGTGGATAGTTCCTGGATATTAAAGCTGTGCATTTTTGTGAATCTAGTGTTGAGTGATTGGTGTAAAAACTTTTAGTGATAAAGTTAAAATAATGAGCATCCTATTTCAAGTGATAGCCAGTTTTCTATGTAAGTATCAATATAACTATTGAATTATTTATTTACATTGTTCTACTTTGATGTAGATTTATTTTATAAATTATATTCTTGTTGTCGATCCCGGCATGTGACATTAAATTCGGTGATCACACATAGTTGTTCCGAGTCTGGGTGACCGTTGTTTCAATATTTGTAAAATTAAAAATAGTTCCATAGTAACAATTAGTTTTGTAGATTAACTTTTTTCTTTTTCTTTATCTCTTTTTCCTTTTGTTAAGTATGAAGCGGCCGTTTCAGTAAGAGGACAATAAAGGCAAAAGGCTTGCTTTCCTTTATGCTTAGAAATTACGAAAAGAAAGCTTAAAGAACTAATTTCTTTTTCAGTATGTTTCACTTGCATGAATCAGGGCATCATAATTGGCTGGCCGTCATCAACAATACTACTGTTCAAATCAGAGAACACAACTCTACACCGGCCAATGTCTGAGACAGAAATCGCATTGTTCAGTAGTCTACCAGCTATCGGATCTATAATAGCCAACCCGGTAGCTGCGCTCCTACTAGATAAGATCGGACGAAAACATAGTGTGATGTTGACGTCACTAAGTTTTGTGGTGAGTACCATTATTTTCTTTTTTAACCTGGTGAATGCTATGACGCATAACTCTTCGCGGAAAAGGAGACCGGAGAGGTTATGTTGGGCTCACCCGGGAAAAGATGGAACATCCCGGGTACTACCGACTAAATCTACCACGGTGTGCCAACTCACTGCCTTGAATGGTGGATGGGTCGCTGGAACTGGAACCACATTAGCGACTTCTGGTGAGTAGCAAGCTCAAGAGTTAGTATTGTGGGTTCGAACCTCTCACGAGACATAAATTCGTATGATCTACAAATAACTTTTTAAGGTTGAGTATTCTTTGTGTCCGTGTTTGAATGTTCGTAAACGTCTCCCGCGACACAAGAATGACTCCTAGTGCAATAAAAGTCATCTACAAACAAAGCTATGACCCGGTTATTATATGTAGAGGTGGCAGCCCAGTCAAAGATCAGTTATTATTTTTGTCTGTCGAAACAATTCCATTCTGTGTAACGACAATTCATAGACAAAAATCGCAAAGGTCACTATTCCAATCGTTCTAAGCTACGTTTTTAACAAAATTGAAACTGCCTCGTTTTCACGTAAAGGTGCTTCTAAACGGACAAGCTGCAAAGTGTGGCTGCAAATAATGGCCGGCAATAACAGCCATATTATTTAGAAAAAAGAAATATATAAATTTTAAATATTACTATACAAAAATTTATGTTTGGAATGGCCGATGCATTCAATTGTTTTTAAGCTGGCCACCTATAGTTATAAAATAGCGGTCACATATTGCTGTAAAATATTTAGAAATACACATAATATTAGGTATTTAACTATCAAATTGTCGTGTATGTCCTATATCTAATTTTATGGATACTGTACAAAATGAAAAGCTTATTTGAAAAATTAATTTCTTTTTCGAAAATAGTCTATCTTATCTTATCTTGTGTGGGGGGCAGTCAGTACAGACCGGCGACACTTCGACCTAGTGGGATCTTTTGTGTCGACTTCCCCAATACAGACTGCCATAGATGTTCATGGTGGCTGGGACCGACGGCTTAACGTGCTTTCCGAGGCTCGGATCAGGCGATAATTGTCAATCAATACGCACATAATTTTGAAAAGTCATATAACTTCCGAAAGTCAGAGGTGCGCGGCGTGGGTTCGAACCCGAGACCCTCTGCATTGCAGTCTGTCGGTCTCCCCACTGAGCTATCGCTTCTCAAAAAAAAGACTATAATTATACATATAAGTATTATTCATAACATGTACCTACATATAAAAGTTATTGATATACTTTTTATATGACTTGTATTTGAATTCGTTGTTTCTATTAAAAATATTGATGAAATAGTGAGTATGAAAACTACAACCAAACACAAACCGTTACTAATTACAAAGTTTTATACAAAGCTCTTCATATAACCTCTATTATAAGGATATTTTTTTAAAATAACCATTTCTTTCTTTTAGAAAGATAACTCCTACACTAGATATAATTTCTGTGTCGAGGGGGACTTTACAAACATTCAAACAACGGACACAAAGAACACCCAGACTCGGAACAACCATTTGTAGATCACACAAATTTTTGTCCCGTGTGGGATTCGAACTCACAACACTCGGCGCTGTGCCAGTGGCTAGGCGATCACTCATACCACTACGCCATCCTATTGTAGTCATATTGTATTTTATATAGGACACACGAAATTAAATGTGGAAAATAAGTTTTGTTTGTGTTTCAGATAGTCTGGCTAATAATATACACGAGTAATAGAGTGGAAGCGATACTTGCTACAATGGTTATAGCTGGCTTTGGATGCGCAACGTTTCTAGAAATTACGATATACATAAGTGAGATCTCTCAGGACTCCGTCAGGGGTACCTTGACTGCCGGCCCGAACCAGTTCTATTGCTTCGGATTTTTAGTTTCCTACTTCCTTGGAGGTGCTTTAGAGTATTATATGATGGCGTGTACGTGCCTCAGTTTGGCTGTTCTCGGAGTCTTCATGATCGCCATGCTTAAGGAGTCTCCGATGACTTTTATGGTGCAAGGAAGAGAGATGGTAAGTGGATTTTTTTATTACTGCCGGTGTCAGGCGAACTAGGCGCGCCTACGTAGAGACCCATCTGAAGGAAAGAAAGAAAGAAATCTTTATTGCTTTGCAGCATTAAGGTGGACACAATGTGTTTAAGCCAATAAGTATAAAAATACATACATAGTTATATTAATATAGAATAATGTACAGACATTATTATCATGAGTGGGTACAAAATATATAAATAAATGTTAAGTAAGTACATAATTATATATACTAGACAAATTAAAAATTTAAAAACCCCCGACAAATATCGAGGGAGTAGTGAAAAAAATTTAATTCGCCATTTTATGGTGGCGGCCATCTTGGATTTGCAATTTATCATAGTGCCCTTTCATTTGATACCCATATTGCGGGAGTTGTGAAAAAATATGTAATCCGCCATTTTGTGGCGGCTGCCATCTTGGACCGATTTTCATCAAACATAACTAAGAACACTCTCGACTAATTCACCTTTCAAATAAAAAAAACAAAATTAAAATCGGTTCATCCGTTCGGGAGCTACGATGCCACAGACACACACACACACACACACACACACACACACACACACACACACACACACACACACACACACACACACACACACACACACAGACACGTCAAACTTATAACACCCCGTCGTTTTTGCGTCGGGGGTTAAAAATAAATACAACAGTAGGTTAATGAATGTGGTAATGATGAATTAACGTAACATGAACCTTATGATAATCATAACGTCGCAGACGCAGGCCGCGCGCAGCTATGTATTGCACAATTATTATTATTAGATGAGTCATCTAGCCCCCGCCAGCACTGAATAGATCAGTAGATTCTCAATAGGTTCTCTTTCTTTTTCTTCTGTCATCTCTATTTATTAGAGAACGTACATATGTATATACTTTGTCTGAAAGCAACTGAATGATTTTATAATATACTAACTTTTGCTAGCGGCTTCATCCGTACTTTTTTCTACATGAAATGTCTATGCCCTATGTCCTTTTCTGTTCCTGTACCTTTCATGCAATAAAAAGCACTATTTCCAAACGAGTATACCGCGGGCAAAACCTGATCGATATACAGGGTGATTTTGAAATCGTGTAATTCCTTTTAACCACGCATTCTACTGGTAATATAGAATAACCCTGACCATATTTTTATTTAATTAGATTTATTTTTTTTGAAAAATTATTATTCCGTTTTTTTCGTGAAATGGTGTCAGATAGTCATATGTTAACCAACCGAGGCAATTTTAATTTTTTACTAATTAAAATAAAAAATCATATTAATAATTAATGACGTAAATAATAACGGGCGGTCCTTTTTATTGCCCCTTATTATTTACGACATCAGTTATTGTTATGTTATTATTTTTAAATTAGTAAAATATTAAGATTGTGTCAGGTGGTTAAAATATGACTATTTGAAATCATTTCATGAAAAAAAATCTGTACTCTAATTTTGCCGAAACCATTATTCTAATTAAGAAAAAATATGGTCAGGGTTATTCTATATCACCAGTAGAATGCGTGGTTAAAAGGAATTACACGATTTCAAAATCAACCTGTATAAATAGCCAAAGACAAAACAGTTCAGTACCTTTTTTTTCTCTGTTAGTCAATCGATTTTCTGTTTTTAGTAGGTATAGACAAATTAATAAAAATAATTTGGGACAATTAGTTTTCTTTTTTAAATGTAAATTCATAAATATACCTCAAATGTTACATTATACATCTTTATTATTTTTACTATGTGAATGCGACGCGTTGGCTGGATTGAGGATGGGTCTGATGGGATTAGCATATCCAAACCCTGAGGACTTCAGGCTTCTCCCTCTGAAGTGTACGCTACGACTGATGCAGTACATTCATAGGGAGATAGCTAAGGGATAAATCTTGGGGCCGACACAAAAAATCCCGATGGGTCGAAGTGTTGCCGGTCTGTACTTGCCACATAATAACCCTACACATAAGATAAGATAAGATAAGATAGGTCGAATTTCGGGCGAAACTTAGTTATAACTGTTGCAAGTGTAAAGAGTATAGATAAGGTATTTTTATGACTAACACCATTAATGTAAAGCTTCAGCTAGCAACCATATCAGACTCTGTCTACCATGAAATTTATTCCATGCATTAGAAGTGTCACCGTATGATAAAGGTTTGTTCTTTTAGTGACAAACGGAATATATCAGCGGTTGTTTATTCGTCTGCCTGTCTGTCGTGGTGACGCAGCTGTGGTTATGTGACTGCTGTGGATGAGGTCTCGGGTTCGAATCTCCGATCGGACAAAGTGCTATTGAGATTTGCCGCCGTAGTGTTCTCAGGCGCAGAGTCGAGAACTGTGTTCGGTAAAATAATAGGCTCAGGACTACAACTGGTATTACTTGTGACTTAAAACTTTAGGGAAATGTGGTGTAATGAGTATCCCAATGTCCCTCAAGGGCATTTGGGGAAATAGTCGTGAGGATAATGTGTTTTCGTTAGAATTTGTGCTCGTCAATATTAATACTATATAGAGCAAAGTTTTGATTTTTGTTTGTTTGTTTGTTTGTGTCGATTCAACTTAAAAATAACCTGCTTTATAATCACCGAGACCAAGTAACATAGGCTATATTTAATTTAAAAAAAGGTACCGTTTGGTACATTTTTTTTACGTGTGGGATTTCACCCGTACCTCTCTGCGGGGCGACGTAGAGGTTATAAAGGACTCACCGGACTCACCAAAGATGGTGAGCGACGTCCCGGTAATACCAACTGAGCCCGCCACGGTGTTCCTCGACATAACCGCAATCGGCGGGGCCGCGCGAACGACATTCACATGCAATCGCGACTCCGTCGTGGTTTTAGCCCGCCACGCCGTATGAAACGGCAAGCCACTACTTGAAAAGACCGACCCTCTGGTCACCACTACTTTAATCCCTACTGATCCCAGAGAGAAGACGGACACACGACACAGAGGCGCGCGTGGGAACACGCACGCCGCCTCTCGGACCTGGTGTTGATCGGGTGATGAAACCTAATCCAGGTCAAACCTAGAGGTCATCTCGCGCCCTCCGGCGCCTAGTTTTGCGGGTGGGGGAGAGGGTTTAAGCGCTCCCTCTCACTCCGCCGCCTCCTTGATGGAAATGACTTTTGTTTTAAGGAATTAAATTTTTGTGTAATCCACAAATGGTTGTACCGAGTTTGGATGTTCTTTTGTTCGTTGTTTGAATGTTTTTAAAGTTCCCCGCGATACAGGAATATTATTAGTGCGGTAGTTGTCTTTTTTAACCCCCGACGCAAAAACGACGTGGTGTTATAAGTTTAACGTGTCTGTGTGTGTGTGTGTGTGTGTGTGTGTGTGTGTGTGTGTGTGTCTGTCTATGGCATCGTAGCTCCTGAATGGATAAACCGATTTTAATTTTGTTTTTTTTGTTTGAAAGGTGAATTAGTCGGGAGTGTTCTTAGTTACGTTTGATGAAAATCGATCCAAGATGGCCGCCGCCACAAAATGGCGGATTACATATTTTTTCACAACTCCCTCAATATGGGTATCAAATGAAAGGGTTTGACTAGTAGAATACTATACACTATGATAAATTTCAAATCCAAGATGGCCGCCACCACAAAATTACATATTTACACAAATATAAATTTTCAATATGGTTATCAAATGAATATTATGTCGGGGGTTTTCTAAATTTTAAATTTAATTATTAAGAAAACAAAATAAGTAAAATCAGACTATATTGTAAGTAAATGTCACTACAAATGAAAATAATAATCTACATTTGTGCGAATATTTGTTTTTATCGCTTAAATAAATGAAATCGTCATCGGCTTAAAATATCTAATTCCCGGCTGCCCGGGCGTGGGTGAGATCGATTTACAATGCAAGCAATATTCAACATTATGTTTTGAGTTGTAAGGTTTAAATTACATTGTGGAAATGTTTATTAATATCTACGACAGCCGGCTGGCATAAGCCAGGTTCGTACCTGGTAACCATTAGGGTTATATTGAAACACGTAGTCTGATTCAACTGAGAATATATTTACAATTTTTAAGCCTTCTTATATCCTATTTATTGTTCGTGCAAGTAGCGCTAGCACTAATGTGTACAATAATCATTTACACCAATCGGCAACAAGTAAACAAAAAATCTAATATTTACGAGGGAGTTCTTGGAATTCCTTATGCGTGTGTGCGTGCGTATAAAATAGTGCCACGTATAAAAACAGATAATAATAATAATAATAATAAAGTTTATTTCACCACAATATAGAATAGTACATACATAAGAAATATAAGAATAAGTCCATAAGTCTTAAACTATTACTATTACTATAAAAACAGATGGCCTCTTCGCGCGTCGCTTAGGTCGTCAGTTGGTTTCGTCGCGGTTAGACGTATGATGCTCCGTTCGATTACCTTCGCGCGTCGCTTAGTTTGTAAGTTGGTTTCGGCGCGGCTAGACGTATGATGCTCCGTTCGATTGCAGGTTCCTCATAAACTTATATGTTGCCTGTGCGTATATACATATATCAACCTTGGACACATTTTACGTAATTTTGTACTAAACCCGGTGTCTATTGTAAGTAGAACAATATATATGATGCTTAATAAAAATAACCAATAAGTTTGATGATTTTAGGATGCTGCAAAATCCATCGCGTTTTACCGAAGAACAAACAGCACGTCCGCTGAAGTAGTTACAGCACTGAACAACATCAGACGTAGCTTAAACTCAAGATCGGAAGGTAAGACAATGGTACAATTTTTTTTAATAATCCTTTAGTGCCACGGACGAAAAAGTTACAACTCGCTCAAGAGATGGCGCTGTGCTAAGTAACGCACTCCTTCTTACTTGTAATGAGTGCTTAATCGTGCAAGCGAAGTTTATGGTACGAGTTAAAATACAGTATACATATAGGAGCCCGATATCAATCATCGGGCCATGACCCGATACGCACGAACACTTGGCCTGTACGGAAAATCCTCTTTTTCCTGCTGAAAGGACAAAACACCACGTTCCCCCACAATTCTAGAGTAGAGCCTCGCTGATTTCAGCATGAATGGGTTGGCTCGACCGGGGAAGGACTACCCACCCTCTCACAGAATATCGACGTGATATAGCAGTATTCATGCTGTTGTGTTTCGTTCGGTGAAAGTGCCGGAAGCCTAAGCCTAATATAATATTCTATCACATACAACAGCATCTAGGCCAAACTAAGCAGAGCTTATACTATGGATACTAAACAATGGATAAACATACATATATACTTTTTTTTGGTAATTACATACATATTATACATAGAAACACCCAGACCAAGACAAACTTCCATGTTCATGCACACAAATGTTTGACTTGTGCGGGAATCGAACCCGTGACCTTAGGCGTGGCAGTCGGTTACACTAACTACTACGCCATCGAACCGTGAAACTCCTTCTCCTTACCACCTCCTTTTTCTCTTGTTCCTTAGCTGTTGCAGGTGTCCATAGGCTACGGTCACCATTTACTATCAGGTGAGCCGCATGCTTGCTTGTCACCTTAGACGAATAAAAATTAAAATAATTTCAGAGTAGGTCTCCCTCGGTGTGGCGTAATAGTAAATGTGAGTTTCGCCAGCAACAAGTAGTCAGAGACTGTGGTCGGTAGACGGCAATTATAAGCTCGCTTGTTGTATATATTGCGTGGGAGCTAAGAAAACCATAGCTGGTGAAATGAGAGGTAATAGACCCCTGCTTGCCCCCTCAGGGATAAGGCCCGGTATCCACCAAAGCAGAGAAGAGAGGAGACGAATAGAGATATGTTTTGAATAAAGCAATCAGATTTCGTTATTTCCACATCGCTAAGCTTCGGTGGAAATGGATCAAGCGGAGAGGAGAGGATATATCTCATTTTTCTATAGAATTTTGTGCCGCGAGCGAGCAATCGGCGCGGCAGAGTGGAGATGTATGTAACCGGGTGGGCGGGCGGCGCACACCCGAAAGCGTCATTCGATTGACCCGTTTCGAGCTCTCACAGCTCATATCTCTGCTACACACAGCTCACATCTCCTATCCACTACGTATCTCCTCTCCGCTTCGGTGGTAATAACCTGCCAGCTTCGCAGCTCTTCTCCTCTCGTCACCTTTCCTCACTGCTTTGGTGGATGCCGGGCCTGAGGCGTACTTATATAGCCCCACGCCTTTATCTCTGAATGTATATACATATTAGCAATATTATTTTATCTCTTTAGTTGCTTTTTTATTAATGTCTTATTTACCTTGAACAGATGCGCAATCTTTGACGAGAGCGGCACAAAAAATGGAACATGAATTGGATAGAGAGAAAATGTCCTGCTGGCAGTTATTCAGTGAGTAATGCAACAATACAATAATACCATGACATATTTTTATTCGAATGTTAAGTAGTCACGCGCTACTGCATTCGAGTGATATTCGAATGTAGTTACAATATACCTACTATAATAAATAATAATGTCCTCCAAACCGAATTTCGGCCACGACGGCCAATCTTAGCAGAGACTGGCTATCTGCGCAGGAGATATTATAGTGTGAGTGTTCTCTAACCCTCATGATCCGATGAAACGGATAATCGGACACGACCGGAGAGAGATCAGACGCAGGACCAACGGCTTTTCGTGCTTTCCGAGGCACGGGGGTGTCTAACACCGCCAACTTCCTAACTCCGGGCTCGTATTGAGATTTCTTAACAGAAAACCCCAATAACTTTGTGATGGCCCGACCCGGGATTCGAACCCGAGACCTTATGCGCAGCAGTCGCATTCACTATAGCGTTGCGTCACGGAGGCAGTAGACACCATAGCATACATTCACTGTGACCATAAAGCTTAATTCACACGAGCTGAATATACTAGCTCCGAATGCAATGGTCACAAATCCGCTAAGGCAGGCTACTCATAGCGCTTAAAAATCATCACACGATTTCGATCCCAAAGCACACACTGCTGATGTTTTGAATGTTGTCATATGTGCGTTTTAATATGTTTATTATCGCTTGCTTTTACGGTGATGGAACACATCGTACGGAAAACTGCATGTCTGAGAGTTCTCCATAACGTTCTCAAAGATATGTATGCGAAGTCTGCCAACCCGCACTGGGCCAGCGAGGTGGACTATTGCTTAACCCTTCCCACACTAAGGACAGGCTTGTGCCCAGCAGTGGGACAGTTTGTATAAGGGGCTGATATTATTATAATTATATTAGATTTTGCTCGTGGTTTCACCCACGTAAGTCCCGTTTCCATGGGAATATCGTGATAAAAAGTAGCCTATGTGTGAATCCAGGTCTCCAGCTAGATTTTACGTGAAAGAGTAACAAACATCCATACATCCTCACAAACTTTCACATTTATAATATTATAGATTGTAATCAAAGAATATTATTGATCAATCATGTGTTTGCTATTTATTTTGCGTAGGCGTTTTGCGCTTGCATTGTACTGTACCGATACGCCAAGTGTTGTGGGTTCGAATCTCACACACGATAAAATGTGTTATCCGCATATGGTGACTTCATATACATAGTTCTAGTTAAACTAAATAAACCAAAACGTCATCAAAATATACTTCTCGATTTAGGTGATTTTTCAAAAATTTTGTTAAAATTTATTTAGAACCACTTCTGAGGTATGACGTATTAAACAAAAATAATCATCGAAATCAAGAGTAATTGAGTAATAAACATACAGTCTAATTGAGAACATTCTCGATTTTTAAAATCGGTTTAACATTAATTCACTTTTCAGAAACAACTCCATCAACCCGTAGACAATTCTACTTGGTACTAGTACTAAAATTGGCAATGATCTGCCAAGGTCTGCCTATATTACAAATATATGCTGAGCCAATGTTCAGCGCAGCTGTGGGTGACGTCATCTCTTCTAACCTGTGCAGTGTGGTGTTGGGGCTCGTAGTACTGTTGTCGGGGATGGTCGCCGCGTTTCTGGTCGATGTGGTCGGCAGACGGGTGAGTACAAGCCATTGCTATTGCGCCTAGTGTAGTGGGTTCGATATCCCCGACGAACCCGAACGACATCGATCCCATATGACACGGGTCAATAATTTGTGTTATCCAGAAAAATAAAATGGTTGTTCCTAATCTGGGCGTTATTTGTGTCCGTTGTTTGAATGTTTTTGAAGTCCCCCAACATTTGGAATTATTCCTAGTTCGTGACTTGTCGGGCCCTATACGGAAGTGATATTATGCACAAGTGTGTGCGATTTGAACGTACTCCATACATTCCTTACAAACTTTAACTATATTATATTATATTTTATGTAAAAGACCAGCAATAGCATTGTGAAGCACTCCATCCCAAGACACGCACCTCTGACTTTTTGAATTTATGTGCGTAGTGATTAATTATCGCTTGCTTAACGTTAAAGGAAAAGGTCGAGAGGCAACCTGCATGTCTGAGAGCTATCCATAATGTTGTCGAAGATATGTGATGTCTGGTAACCCGCACCGAGCCAGTGAAGTAGATTAACCCTTCTCACACTGAGAAGAGACCCATGGCCCAGCTGTGGAACAGTTTATATGTATATACAGCTTGATATTATTAATTATTATATGAGTAGAGAAACTTAAATACAGTACTCGGCACATTAAACTGTTTTATAGTCTCGCGTTGTATGATTTGTGAACTGAAATCGGGGATCAATGCGCTAATAATATATATACCTACATATATTCTTTAATCTATTTTTATTGTTATATTTTCTCCAGCCTCTTCAAATCTACTCGTCGATAGGGGCCGGTATCTGCTGCGCGGTACTAGGCGTGCAGATCACGATGGAGTGCTTTCCGAAGTGGACAATTCCGCTGTTTATTTACACCTTCGCCACATTCTATACTTGTGGCTCCGGCACAGTGCCTTTCGTGATCCTGGGAGAGGTGTTTTTACCAGAGGTAAGAATTACATTTAATTTGTTAGAAGTTTTTGGAGCATCGTTAAGTAACCATTATTTTCTATTTCTATTTCTTTCTTACTAAACGAGAAAAAATATTTCCTGTCATATTTATAGATAGCCTAGTGGGATACCATTGGATTGCCACGCAGAGGTCTCAAGTTCAATCCCAAGGCGCGCATCTCTGACTTTTCGAAGTTATATGCATATTAAATAATTAATTATTCGCTCGCTGTATCTGTGAAGGATAACATCGTGAGGAAACCTGCATATCTGAGAGTTCTCCATAATGTTCTCCAAGATATGTGAAGTCTGCCAACCCGCACTGGGCCAGCGTGGTGGACTATACCCTGAACCTTCTCACAATGAGAAGAGGCCCGTGCCCAGCAGTGGGACAGTTTAATACAGGGCTGAAATTTTTATATTAAAGAGTTCTTGACAATTAGATAGGGGCACAAAATATTTTTTGAGTCTATACCCTATGGAGGCGGCGCTAGTGACAAACTGACATATTTAAACCCAAGCCAGTTTAATATTGTCTTACGTTTACGCGAATGTTACACATTGAAATTAAACTACTTACGAATTTTATCGCGATTTATTTACAACCCCTACATTTATATAATTTAGAAAACTATTAAATTAATATTACTATTAAACTTTACTAATGTTAGACTATTTCAATTATGTATATACCATGAATGTACATATATCCTCATTTCGCCTACAAAGAATTTTATATATTTAATAATTATTAAATACTAGATTTTGCCCGCTGCTACACTCGCGTTATTGTAGGTTAGATAAGGTTATGTTAGTAATAACGCGATTCGAATGCGAAAGGCCGCGCGGCCTCGCCATAAAGGTGTGAGGAACACCGCGGTGGTTTTAGTCGGTTCAGCCCAAACCCATCTGAGGGGCTGGATCCCGACATATCCCCATCGCCCGCCCCAAAACCGGCGATGGGGAATGTGACCAGCACATTTCCCCGCGTAAAAAAAAAAAACAAAAAAAAGTAATAGTACTTATCTGGATGAAAGCTTCTATGTCCTATTCTGTACCTCTGACAACTTATATGAGTAATTTCATGAACGCATGTTAACGCATTAACGCGTAATAAACCAACAAACAAACTCACATTCGCATTTATAATATTAGTTAGGGTACAAAATTAATCGGTTTAAATTTATCGTGATACAAGTTTTGAAAACTAAATAAGAGAGCCATAATTTAATTTTGCAGGTGAAGAGCATTCTGTCAATGTTGGCGGTGGAGTGGACGTGGATATGTCAGTTTGTCTTTGTGTTCCTCTTCAGCCTGCTGGTACAAGCGGCCGGACTGTCGCCTGTGTTCTTCTTCTTCGCGTTCACATGCTTCGCTACTGCTCTCTACTTCTTTTATTGTTTGCCAGAGACTAAAGGACTCCCTGTGTACGCTATACAAGAGGTTTTTACGAAGAGAATAAAAAAATAACAAATTTAAATGGTTTATTGCTTTTTAATATCGGCATATAGTCCTCTAGAGAGTCAATCTTAACGATGACTGGCCATCGGCAGCAGATATGATGCAGAAGTGTGTGCGTAAACACACTGCGCACAAATACATAAACAGCAACATAACCCAATGGGACGGTAATCCAGCACGACCGGAGAGGGAACCGAAGCAGGAATAATGGCTTTACTAGCTTTCAGAGGTACGGGGCTGTATCACTAACTTCAGTATAAAATCACATTAGTATAAAATTATATTTTTATTTGATTTTAACACTGTATAATACCAAACTTCAAACAAATTTGTTAATTACCTTAACTGAGTGAACAGACAAAGCTTATTTAGCTGAATGTAATTATTTTCAGATAGATGTGCCTAACCTACCCTAACTCGGGAACAGATTTTTATTTGGGATATCAGATTTCTACCGGGATACAGTAGGTAGATCCTTTTTTCTGTACTCAAGGCATGACGTTGTAATTCATTAAAATTAGTACGTCGAGTTGTTATAGCGGACGGCCGTCTAAAAGTTATTTTCATATCCCTCGGGAACAGCACTTATTTTCTGGATGAAAGGTATCTTATATCCTTGTCTGTTTCCCTGGCAACGTGCATGCGAAATTTCATGGTGATCGGTTTAGTAGTTAAGGCTTGAAAATGTAACAAACAAACTCTCACTCGCATTTATAATATTAGTTTGGATTGAAATTCGCAAACTTTAAACAGTATGCTATCCACTATAAACATAATCTGATCTGATAATCGATTCAATGCAAATAATTATACATCCCTATTGTACTTTGGCGACACATGTAGGTAGTACTAACTTTATGACTGTTGTTGAGTCGTAACAATGCAATGGCGCGAATCGAGACGTATGTATTTCCGGCGTAAGTCAAGGCATCGTCTTTTTTTTTTTATTATATAATTGGCAAACGTGCAGGCGAATCGCCTGATGGTAAGCGATTACCGCCGCCTATGGACACCCGCAACACCAGAGGAGTTACAAATACGTTGCCCGCCTTTTAAAAAGGAGTACGCTCTTTTCTTGAAGGTTTGTAGGTCGTATTGGTCCGGAAATACCGCAGGCGACAGTTCATTCCACAGTTTAGTTGTGCGAGGCAGAAAATTTATGGAAAAGCGCACAGTTGTCTACTGCCAACCATTTAAATGATGGGAATGGAAATTCTGTCGCGTAGGACGATGGCGATGGTTTTCGGACCTTTATTGTTATTTCGGTTGTTTAACCTTTTGAGCGCCACGGTCTTTATTAGAATATAATGTCTAATCGCAACATTTATTACAAAAAATACAAATAGAGTTCGTTTAATTCTGTGCGTAATTTTACTATTGCCTAAAACTCTACTTTTCCATTTTTATTTCAATAGAGGCCATTGTTTATTTTAAGAACATCAAAATTAAAGTAGCCATAATTTTTCAACTGTTATAGATTTATAGCTTGGCGCTGGAGGGCACATCTCATTCGACGTAGGTTGGCGCTGAAAAGTTTAAATAATTTTTGGTCTAATAAATGAATAAAATAAGAATTATCTGCCAAAAGTGTTTAGTAAGTCAATATGTATAATGTCTATAATAGTTACCATCACTGGCAATAATTCAGAATTGGAATCACATTTTCAACCACCTCTGAGTTTATCTGGACAATATGAGTGTGGTTTACTTTATTTTTCAGTATTAGGCTCAGCACCGAATATAAACGCTAACAACATTATACCTGTGATCAGAATCGAATGTAATTTAGTTCACGGTTCATATTCAAACGAAATACAAACTCATGTTATTCATGAATTTGTATCTAATGGTTTTCAGTGTGTAGAAATACCACAAAACATTATATACTTTCCTGTTAAAAAAAATACGTTTTCATCTATATCGATTAAAATTGTTGATAAATTTGTATTAATTTCAAAAAAAAATATGCTCCCCTCTTTGAGATATCCGAATGGATCACTGGCTCTACGGCCGCAGGAGAAAGCAGATCTGCTAGCAAATCTCTTTACGGCCAACTCCCGAATCGATGACTGCGGTTCGCAGCCGCCTAACATTGCCAACTGCGGCTACACCATGCCTGATATACATATCAGACAACGTGACGTTCGTGCGATACTGCAATCTCTCGATGTTCAGAAAGCCAGCGGACCTGACGGTATCCCAGCTGTGGTCCTCAAAAAAATGCAGCGAAGTTGTCTCCCACACTTACGCGCAGAAAAGCAAAATGATAATACATTATAAAAACCCCACACTCAATATATATTCTATCCTATATGTCTTATTCCTTTAAGTATCACTAAAGTACACAGAGGTAAGACAAACGATAAGAAATTAACGACAACGACTATATATAGATTTTCTTAAAACTTTAGATTTTCAAGTATGAACATTCTACAGATTACCGAATCACCACATTTTGATAATTCGATTGAAAGTTATGAAATCCAATCTTACAATCTTTATAATAACAGCTTCAGAGAAAATGATGAAATCAGAATCCCCATCCACCAGCAAGATATTTAAGTGTTACCATCAGCCAGCTCAATTTATATCGAAGTCCAAGCAAACCTATTTGGTAAAGATGGGAACCCAATTAAAAAACTATTAACTGTGTTTCTATGTATAATATGTATGTATTTACAAAACAAAAAGTATATATGTATGTTTATCCATTGTCTAGTACCCATAGTACAAGCTCTGCTTAGTTTGGGCTAGATGGTGTTGTGTGTATATGGTTGAATATTACATATTATATTATTATTATTATTATATTCACTAATAACCCTGTTTTGTCTTTGTTTCAAGACATCAGGTACGAACTGAATGGCATTGAAATAGATCGTATAAAAAATCGGGTATTACATCAACAATTAAGTCCTACGTAACATTAAATGAAGGTGAAAATAAAGTTGCAGCCTTATGGGGTTGGAACACGCGCGGACTTAAAAGTGATGGCGATTTTAGTGCTGTGATACCATTAAATAAATTTTAGGATTTGCAGAAGACTGCAATCAAATTGTGATGAATGATGATGAAACACGAACTTATATTAAGCAGGAGAATTCTAACTTAAATAGTGTAATATTTACAGATGCTATTGTACATTTTCATACAGACGTACAAAAAGTGCAATGGAGAGTACTACATATATGTAGGTAAAGGAGTCAGATCGAGAGCGACTTTCACTTTTAAAATATTTAGAAAAAGATAAACCTATTTAAATGGCGTTTAGGAATTGGGATTTATATGAATATAAGACTGCATATCAGTTAGAAAAACCAAGATATGTAATTTTCTGTTTATAAACTAATAGAAGAAGTAACTCGAGATAGTTCACTCTTCAATCATTGTGTGGTAACAAACGTAACGCTTTTTTTGAATTCACAATGTTACCCCTACGAACATTTAAACTTAAAGTTTTCTGAGAACAAATACAATATATTATATGAAATGCATGTCAAATTTCGACAGTCATGTTACAACTGCCCTGTGGATCCGTTGCTTGATTTAACAGATTTCAAAGAGAGGGCTCCTCTCTTTATCATAGACTGTTCCCGGCAAAATGATAGTTTAAAGACAGTTCTGCAAGAGATAGAATGTTCAAGTCCAATACCAGATAATACGACTGGATATTGCTTAATAATTAATTATCGATTTGTGGCAATCCTTTGAGTAATATAGTTCGAAGATTGTCATGAATGCCATCGTAGATGTTCAGGGATTCAAAACAGAAAAAAACAAGTTTGTCGTTATAGAAATTGCTATCCTATATAAAAATAAAATACAGGTGTATTTGATAAAACCACCATTTCCATTTCATGAATTGATAGAGCGAGAAAAATACAAATAAATTGGATTGAATGTAATAGAAATATACATTGGAGTGAAGGATTTATAACATATTCAAAATGTCAGTGTTTTTAATAACAGATATATTAAAAGATAAATGTACGCTAAAGGTTTAGAAAAAGTGTCGTGCTTAAAATATATTTTGAAAATAATAATATAATTAATTTAGAAGATAAAGTGGTAGTCAATATAAATATTCTAAAAATGTGTATAGTTGTATTTACTATCGGGCACGCCACGATCGTGGCGGTAAGTCCCGTGTTTAAGGAGTGGCTGGAGAGGCGGCATGGCGCCCTCACCTTCCTGTTTTGGCTGACACAGGTACTGACTGGCCACGGTTATTTTGGCCAGTTCCTGTATCGTATACGCCGGCAAGAGACGCCCGGTTGTCACCACTGCGGCGACGTTGTTGAGGATACGGCGCTGCACACTTTGGCGGTTTGCCCCGCCTGGGCATCGCAGCGCCGTGAGTTGATCGCGGCAGTCGGATCGGTTGCCCTCTCGCTCCCGGCCGTAGTTCAGCCTATGGTCCGGGGTGAGAGGTCGTAGAATGCCGTCGCATCCTTCTGTGAGGAAGTGATTTCCATCAAGGAGACGGCGGAGCGGGAGAGGGTGCGCTTAAACCCTCTCCGCAACCGTAGAGCGGACGGAGGATGGCGCGAGATGACCTCCAGCCACCCTGTCCACGCGCGCCTCTGTGTTGTGTTCGTCTCCCCTTTAGGGGGGAGAGAGTAAGGCTTTTAAATGAGTAGTGCCTATATTGGGTAGGTCTTATTGTGTAGTGGCCTGCCATTTCACACGGCGGGCTGAAACCTCGGCAGGGTCGCGACCGCATGCGAAAGTGATTCGCGCGGCCCCGTCGATAGTGGTTTTGTCGAGGAACACCGTGGTAGGTTTAGTCGGTATTCCGGGAGGTACATCATTCTTATTCCATCTTTCTTTTACCCCGGCCAGTCCGACATAACCCTCCCGCCTGCCCCCGCGAAGGGGTATGCGTCAATGCATTCCCCAACGTAAAAGAAAAAAATTGTTGTATTTACTATGATTCAGTTTGTGTTTTGAAAAATGTTTTATATTTAAATAAATGGTTGTTAAATCATAATAATACTAGGTAGTTTGTAAGTAGAAAAATGAATAAATAAAATAACAATACCTAACAAACATTTTTTTTTATAATTTCTTTTATTCTTATTAAACAAAATTAAAATATTATTTCTATTTCCAATCACCTATTAATCTAGTAAATGTTTATAGGTGACTAGCAACACCTATGAGACTTCATTTCATAAATATTTGCATCTCATTAAACCCTTGTGAACGACGCTTCGAACAGTGAAAATAGCTCAAAATAAATACGAAACTCGTTATGATATCTATCATAGAAACAAACTACGTTTATTTTCATTTAACTAATAATGGGCTACCGCTAATTCAGATAAAATATTAGTAACAGAAATGGCTGACGCTGGATTCTTTTACTGTGGTAATGGAATAAATGATAAAACTGCATGTTTTTCTTGTGGAGGAATTATTGAAGATTGGGAGATTTATAACGATCCTTGGATGCAACATGCTATTAATTATCCGAAATGTATTTATTTGAATGCCATGAAAGGAACGAAATATGTGATGAATGTCTGTACGGAAACTAGACATTTTAAAAACTACTAACAGCTTTAATACAGCTTATCATCGGCCTCGATGGCGTAGGCGTAGTGGTTAGTGTAACTGACTGCCACGCCTGAGGTCTCGGGTTCGATTCCCGCACAATTCAAACATTTGTGTGCATGAACATGGATGTTTGTCTTGGTCTGGGTGTTTCTATGTATAATATGTACGTATATACAAAAAAAAAGTTCATATAGTTAAGTATGTTTATCAATTGTTTAGTACCCATAGTACAAGCTCTACTTAGTTTGGGCTAGTTGGTGTTGTGTGTATGTGATAGAATATATTATATTATATTATTATATCATGATTTAAGTAGGATAGAATTGGGGAGCTCTGCATCACGCAACTCGAGTGAGGCGAGAGTAAAGCTCCAATTCTATCCTACTGGAAGCACCAGCTTTTAAATATAAAAAGAATCATCAAAATCGGTTCACCTACAAAAAGTTCTGAGGCACACACATAAAAAAACAAAAACCAATCGAATTGAGAACCTCCTTCTTTTTTTATGTCGGTCAGTTAAATAATATGTCCTTAAACGTTGTAGCAGTAGCGTAAGGACCACATTATATATATATATAGTATAACATTGCGCCATCCCTCCAGATAGATTTATGATTAAACTAGAATTTGCTCGCGGCGTCGCTTGCGAAAATGTAGGTTAGTTTGGTAACAGTACTGTTTGCTGGATAAGGTACCCTATGTCCTTTTTTGTTCCCCTGACAAAGTATATGCGAAATTTCATGACGATCGGTTAAGTAGTTAAGGCATGAAAGCGTAACAAACTCACATGGAGATAGTAATAATAATAATAATAATAATAATAACTTTATTTCATAAATGTTTGAAAATACATATACAATAATATTCATAACTGGTCCAGAGAACCACAGTTTGTATCGATGGCACCTGTGCTAGTGAAATTCACTGTATTACAGGTGTCAGCGCCTTCCATTTCATATGTGTACAGTTAAAGAAGTTGACAAACTAACAAAAATAAGCATTATTGTAAATAAATGTTTATAAATATTTTTACCAACAGCGCTTGTTATAATTTTATGATACAATTCGTGTGTGCGCATATGTGTGTTGTGTGTGTGTTTATGTGTGTGTTTGTGTGTGTGTGCGCGCGCGCGCGTGTGTGTGTTGTGTGTGTGTTTATGTGTGTGTTTGTGTGTGTGCGCGCGCGCGCGCGTGTGTGTGTGTGTGTGTGTGTGTGTGTGTGTGCGTATGTGTGCATGTGAAAATATGATTATGGAGAATGAATGAATGAAGAGATATGTATGTTATGACTTATGATGGTGTATTCAAAAGGTTTTCCGTCTGTCCATAGTCCAACGTTTTTAGCCAAGTTGTTAACGCTAATTTGAATCTACTTCTTGTTAGGGGATGTATGTAAATTACTTTGTTAATACGGTTGTACAGAATAGAACTAAGAACGTAGAAACTTCGTCTAGCAAGAGATGTTCTGTGAGTAGCGATAACGCAAATGCGGTCCTTTCTGCGTTTGCTATTGCGATTTAAGGGTACTTCTGCATGTTTACGGAGTGTCACCTGGAGCACAAAAAGCTGTCTCACAGTGAGTACTGAACATTCTTGATACAGTGATGTTGTTGGATATCTGAATGGTTTCCGTAGTAAAACTTTGAGGACAGCTCTTTGTGCCCTTTCCACTTTAATCATATATGTAGAACAGGCACTGCCCCATGTGGAGATGCAATAACAAAGCACTGATTGTACAAGAGCAAAGTACACAAGTTTTAATGTGTTTAAGTCAGCTGAGGATCTTAACTTTTTTACGACATACATCAACTTTCTAGTGCGAGACGATATAGTTTCAATATGCTTATCCCAGCGAAGATAGGAGTCTATATGCACGCCAAGATACTTGATACTAGACGTGTGTACCAAGGGTAAGCAGGCACAAGTATGCTCATTTAGCTGGGTACAAGTGTGTCCCTTTATTTGAAGACCACTGTGCGGTTGGGAGGAAGCGTTGCAGGAGAAGGTAACATATTTAGTTTTTTCAATGTTCAGTGTGAGAAGACTGGTAGCTAGCCAAGACATTACTGTAGAGAGAGCTTTATTTGCGTGACTGTAGGCTTGCATCCAGTTTTTCCCATGGACGATTAATACTGTATCGTCAGCATAGGTGATTATTTTGCAATGTGGTATAGGCAAACGACTGAGGTTATTTACGTACAAAATAAAAAGTGTCGGGCCCAATACGCTCCCCTGGGGCACGCCATATGTAAGTGTTTCTTCGTCACTAATATGCTGACCAATTTTCACACACTGAGTACGTTCACTTAAGTAGCTCCTGAACACCTCCAGAACAGTTCCTCTTATACCTATGGATTCCAGCCTGTCTAGAAGCATAGGAACAGATACACTATCGAAAGCCTTTGAGAGATCTAAGAATATAGCTAAACTTTTAGTTTTCCTCTCTATCAACTTAATAACTGAGTCCGTTAGCTCGATAACAGCATCCTCTGTGGATTTTCCTTTAACGAACCCATATTGGTTGTCAGAGATGAGATCGTAGTTATCGAGGTAACCTATAAGTCTTCTGTTAATGCACTTCTCAAAGACTTTCGACACCGTGGTTAGAACAGAGATAGGTCTGTAATTGACAACTTGTTCTCTGTCCCCATTCTTGAAGACAGGATGGACAATTGCCCTTTTAAATACCGAAGGGAAAGTGCCTGTCGATAAAGAAACATTGAAAATATGTTTTAGGGGTGGAATTAGGTACTGACGAGTTGATTTTAAAAGGGCTGCTGAAATATTGTCCCATCCCATCGCACAATTGTCTTTTAAACTTAAGATTGTAGCTTCTAGTTCCGACTCAGTAATATCCCACAGAGCCATGGAATTACCAGCATTATTTTTAGATGGCACCGTACAAAATACTGAACTTGACTGACAACGCTTATTCTTTTGTATATTAGAGGCTAATGTTTTGCCAATGTTTGAAAAGTACCGGTTAACAATATTTGTAGATTCCCTAGGGTCACTGTGTAAGTTGAGAAGTTCGTTCGAAGGTGAATTTTGTTCACGCGTATTGGTGATAGTCTTAATGATATCCCACGATGCCTTTGAATTACCCCTAGCCGCTTCAAGTTGCTTCTTATTATAATTATTTTTGATTTCTTTTAATAAGTTATTGCAAAAATTGCGATATCGTTTATAAGTCGTTTGAATTATTATATTGTCCGGACATTCATTGAATTTTTGATGTAAAGCATCTCTATTCTTAATACACTTTAGGAGACCAGGGGTAATCCAGGGCTTAATGATTTTTTTCCTGTGTGGTATCTTGACTTGCTTGGAATGTGTCTGGATGATGTTTAAGACTTTAGTGATTAGTGAGTCGGCAGCTAAATTTGCATCATTCAACATGAATATATAAGTAAAATCAACCTTTTGCAAGTCAGATATGACTGCCGGTAAGTCCACACGATTAACATATTGTGGTGGCTTTTTGTATGTGTTATTTGAACCAAGGCACAGTAGAGTGGGCAGATGGTCAGTGATATAAGTATTCAAGATAAGTGACACAGCTTGTCTCGGTGTACGCAGTAAAATGTGGTCTAAGCAAGCACTGCCGCGGGTGGGCAACACATAAGTTGGAAGCAATCCGTTTGATGAGCATATATTGAGATATTCTTCAGCTATACTATTTAATTGTCCAGAAGCTATATCAATATTGATGTCACCAATAATAGCTATACTTTTATAGGCACGAAGCGAGTTAAGTGTTTCATTAAGGCTAGTAAAGAAGTCATTAGCGTTTCTGTGCGATGGGGAGCGATATATAGCTATTATCGCAGCATCTCCGCTAGTACAAATTAGACAGTTTGCGTCCCTGAATGCTGGCCGGGTGACCCGATGTTTCACAAGAGTCCTGACATAAACACAAATACCGTCGTTTTGGTTTGAGTAGGTTGAGTGATAATTTGAGAACCCCTCCAAAGTTGGTATTGTTGATACTTTGCTCAACCAACACTCTGACAATATTATAAAATCACATGTAATATCTATCTTGTCCAGTAGTATAGTTAGTTCATCAAAATTACGACCAATACTGCGTATATTCATGTGGAAAACATTAAGATTTTTATTGTCCTTTAATACATACTGTGAGCATTGATTTGGATTGCATTGAAATGACTTTGACGCATTTATACTGTCCAGATCATCTGATATATTAGTTAGACTATCCACAGTAATAATAATAGAAACGCTAAATAGGTCTTAGCAGTTTTACAAACGACCTCTGAGTGAAGTGAAACTAAATGGATATAATGGCGAATAGTAAGTAAATTTAGTGTAGGTATAGGGTAAATGATATATGTATTGATTGATATAATGAAGTAATGTGTACATTTGTTTTGTGAACGATGGTTGTCGAGTATTAAGTTGGGTTGATTATTTCGAATGATTTTAAGTGTATAATTTATGTAATAATATGTAATGTAGTTGTATTGTAGTTGTATTTTAAGTGAAAATATAGTGTAATAATATGCGATGTAGTGTATTTGTAAGTTAGTTAAATTGTATTCTTTAAATGCTGTCGTAATTACATACTTAATCAATAGCAAAAATCTTATTGTATACAAAGCAGTGTGGTAATAGAAAAAAATAACAAAATCATTGTGTAATAAACTAAGTATGTTACTAATTCTAGGTAGTTTACTAAAATCAAATGGCTTTGACAAATTCTTTGCATCATATAACAACTTTACTGAGATTACTTTATAGAAAATA
Organism: Catocala nupta; assembly: GCA_963675205.1. Lineage (NCBI taxonomy): Eukaryota > Metazoa > Arthropoda > Insecta > Lepidoptera > Erebidae > Catocala > Catocala nupta. The sequence goes on along the minus strand of OY776101.1, from coordinate 3,425,292 downwards.
ATAAAATAAATATTTAGCTTATAGAACAGTGTTTGAAATGATCTAAATGTAGTTAAATTTAAGATCCAACTATTCTGGCTTAAGTAATTTCTTAAGACATAATGTCGAATTGACAAGGATTGTCTCTGATCCTTCACGTTGCCTAAGAAAAATCTTCCCATTACGTGACCAGCAAAACTGGTAGTTATTAGATTTGGCAAATTTACGAGAGTCATAAAATAGTTGTCTCACATAGCCAGGAAGGTGTTCATCTACATAAATAGGCTGACGCTGACCTTTAATGCCAATGGTATCAGTATTAAGTTTCTCAGAGACTGTGCGAGTCTTATTGAATGAGCGGGCAGCGTTTAATATTTGATTTTTAGAAGATACCGAGAGTAGCTCGGCTACAATAGGTCTGTTTGTGTCTTTCTTACCCGGTAACCGGTATATATCACGTAGATCAGAAGCTTCTATGTTGGATTTGACGGCATTACATGTTTTTAGTAAAACAGCTGTTAGGTCGCTCGTTGTTTCCTTTTCGCACTGAGGAACATTCCTTAACTCAATACATGAGCTGCGTGAGCTTATTTGCAGGTCATGAACTTTCATCTCCAGGGAAGTAATGTAGTTGCGTAGTTCACTTTTCTCTTTTTCTAATTTTTCGATATTCTGTTTCATGCTTTCATATCCTTTATTTATGAACTCAATTGATCTTTCAATATAGTTGTTTGTTTCTTGAATTTTTTTGTTTTGAAGCTTTATTTCGGCGATGTCTGATGTTAATTTTTTGAGTACATTGTCTTGTTCCTCTTTCCATGTAGTCAGAAGATTCATAATTTTTTTCTCAAAAGATGATTTATCGCTATCCGGAGAGAAGTTGGGTCGAGGGCGCTTTTGTCTGGAGCTCACATTAGCTCGATCTTGTTCGCTGAGGCCTGTTGGTATATCAGGCGAAGATACCGAACGTTCCGCGGCAGCTGCCGGCATACACGGTGGCGATCTTGCTGTTCGTATCATCATAAACAGGTATGTTTATGGCTATAGAAAGACCACCGCAAAGAAACTCACTTCGTAGCAGAGCGCAGTGAATAAACACGTTATAAGCAGCTAACAAACCAGAAGTCGAGCCGCGTCACAGCGGTCAGCGCAGGTAAGATCGACGACGTCACTGCTCGTAACCGGTAGCGGACGTCACACGAAGCGTCACACGCCGGACGGTCGGGTGTTGTAATTAGTCACCTCCTCGTTTTTTCTGTGCGCCTAGTACTTCACTTAAATATACGTTCACTTAATTTTGATAATCTAACAAATAATTTAGCAAAGTGGACACGTCTAAACGCTTTCGCGGTCCAGGTGGAAGTTTACGAACGCCTGCTCATTTTAAATAGCAATGTATTTAAAGACAACATGTAAACAAATTAAATTAGGCGTATGACATAAAAAATGTATTTAACTAATTAAAATGAGTAATTCTTATTAATTGCAATTCCAGCCCACAATATCGGTCCAACAGCTATTGCCTAGTAGGAAACCGTTGGACTGCCACGCTGAGGTGTCGAGTTCGATCCCAAGGCGTGCATCTCTGACTTTTGAAGTTATGTGCGTATTAAATATAATCTATCCCAACAGAATTTGAGAAAAAGGTAAACTACTTTTAGTGACATTTATTATAAAATACTTTTCTGTAAAATAAATTTATGGATATTTATCAAAAGAAGGACGTTCATATGGCTTATTGTAGTCATTAACTACTTTTTTAAGAGAATTTGAATTTTCTAAATGACTTTATATTTAATTAGGCATGAAATAATTCTTTACATAAAATATGAATTCTATTGGGACACAGTATAGTTAATTATCGCTCGCTTTAACAGTGACGGAAAACATCCTGAAGAAACCTGCGTGTCTTAGAGTTCTCTATAATGTTCTCGAACCACATATGCGCTGGACTGACCAAGTAAACTCCGCAGTAAGAAGCCGCATATCAGACTGCGTTAGATAGTCTGCCAACAGGAAGAGTTGGTGAGAGATCGTGTGAATAGTTGTGTCTGCCTCTATCGCCGATGTGGACACATGTGAGATCAAAGTGACCACGACCACTCTGCCAAGAGCGAAACGAGAGAGAAGCAGAAGGTTATCAAAGAAAATATTACCTATGTATATGAGATAAATGTCAAAAATAGAATACAATTATTATACATTAAACATTAAATATTTTATATAAATAATAATCAATGTGTGGCCCAAACGTGTGTAAAGTTACAGCGGGTGATCTGGATAAATTACGGATTGATAAGAATAACTAAAATAAACCTTGTTAATATCTGCAGTGACAATTCCATTGATGTGTTCCACCTTTCTTTACCAAAATTCAAGAAATCTATTGATTTGTGAAACTGAATTAAATAATATAACTTTGTACCTCTGTGTTCCTGTGTCTGTGTTAATCTCTGTTCCTAGTACTGTACTTCTTTTTTTAAATATATTTTTTTTTGTTGTTGTTCTATTGTTACCCTAATTACTTGTGCATTTGTTATTTTAGATTATAACTTCAAATATTTTTTGGCGCTACTGTATATTTATATGTGGAAACTGCTTTGGATTAAGTGTAGTTAATTTGAAAATTAATTATTTTTAAATTGTATCTGTTTGTTTCCCAAATAATATAAAATAAAATAAAAATAATAATTAGGTTGTTATCCGTGGCGAATGTTGTGACAGTTTTTGTCAACTGAATGTATTATAATGTAAATTCGGAAAAAAGGGTACAGCGTGAGCAAAATGTCTACTCGATGTCTGTACGTTAACCGTACAATCAAAGTTAAAGGCTAATCCAAAAGAAACAATTAATCAATTATATTAAATTAAAATTAGGTAGGTAATAAAAACATGTGTTTTCGGTTGCTGCGTTAATGTTTGAGAACTCCCACGAAAGAAGGTTTGGCGTTTAGTGCATCGGATACCTGATAAAAGAAATAGACTCGTTTCAATTGCTAAAATCAATGTGCTCTTTTAGTTTTTTAAATAGTCGTTTTCTTATAAAGCATAATTCTTGTGTCGCGTTGTACTTAACAAACATTCAAACAACGGACACGAAACACATCCAGGCCCGGAACAACTACTTGAATATCGAAAAAAGGTTTTGTTTGTGTTTCCGAGGGAAGTAGAGCAGGTCAGTCAGGTTTTATAAACATTTTTTGAAATTAAACTTCTGTATATGGATTTTATCGCGTTGTTTATTTATCACTGTATTACAAAATTTTTAAAACTATTACACTATTTATAAGCTAATAAAATTATTTAAACTGTTAAATCTATTTATATTTAGGTTTACACTTTCCTCGACGTTTCGGTTGCTTTTCAGCAGCCATGGTCACCAGATTTAACAGTTTAATAATTTTATCAGCTTATAAATTAGTAAAATTCAATACTAGTAGTAGTGTAATAGTTTCAAAATTTTGTAATACAGTGTTAAATAAACAACGCGATAAAATCCGTATATAGTAGTAGTTTAATGTAAACAGAAGACAATATTTTATAAACTTCTTTAAAAAGACAACTTCCACGCTAGGATATATTCCTAAGTCGCTGCGGACTTTACAAATATTCAATGGACACAAAAAATACTTAGACTTAGAACAACTATTAATGTGGCTCATAGTATTTTTTGTCCCGTATGGAGATCGAACCTACAACACTCGGCGCCATGGCAGTGGGGACGCGACCACTGGAACCACTACGCCAAACGTGCACGAAAAAATATGTTTTATTTAGCGTATCGGCGAGACGGTTGCTTTAAATATTGCGTTATCTATTGTTTTGTCTATTGACAGAGTTTATTTAGTGGGAGGTCATTGACCTGAGAAGAGACAATCATGTCAAGGACTCACGACTAAACGTGCGCTTGCGCAGACTCTTTGTAACTTTACCAAAGATAAATAATTCTAAATAAATGTGAATGTGGGTGCGCGTCTGACATTTTATACAACTTGAGACTTTTTTAAAATATACACCTTAACTTATATTAACAAATTAGGTTTCGTCTTCTCATTCTACTCTTCTTGTTCTTTCTACTTCTTTAGACAAAATCTCAACGTTCCTATTTATGCTGTGTAAGTCAGCGCGATGTGTTTGAATAACTTGTATTTTTATAAAATTTGTTTTCTTTTATTGTGAATGGAACAGTCGCAAGGGGAAGACCCAGGCGAACGTTTCTCGACTAGATCAGAGACGTTCTGGAGAAAGGCCAGGTTAAGAGCACCTTAAACCGGCGAGCGTGTATGAGACATGTGATGAAAGTGAATAAAGTCAGAGAAGTGTGTCAGGATCGTAGCAAAAGTAAATCCATAGTCTCTGCCTACCCCTTTGGGAAACAGGCATGAGTCTATGTATGTATGACTTGTCTGTTTTAAGATTTTAGCGCGTCCTCGTATGTCTTTCTTGGCTGTTATCTTGACACACGTAAGAATAAGACTAACTACTTAAACCTAACTACTTATCAGAGTTATCAGTAATGCAAAATAAAAAAGGAATAGCAAGCAAAATAAATGAGGTAGATAAAAAAAATGTAATGAAAAAGGTTTTGTGAAAAAGATAGCTATCAGAAATGTAAGTCTTAAATTTTTGATTACCGTATTTATAGAATTTTGTTTGTTACAAAACTATAGGTAAACACAAATGCCAAACTTACGAAAGTACATTTTTTTAAAACTACTTCTCCCTAGCTATGTATAATCCCTATATCGCGGGGGCCTTTACAAACATTCACTCAACGGACACAAATAACATTCAGACACGGAACAACCATTTGTGGGTCACACAAATTTTTGTCCCGTGGTGGATTCGAACCCACAACACTCGGCGCAGCGGCAGTGGCGAGGTGACCCCATAAACAACTACGTAGTCAATAAAATTGAACTAAATAAGACCAAATTTTATCGCGCTTCAAATAAGCCTTCTTTTAACGTTTATGAAAGTATTAGCTATCCTTTGGGAACAATACTTTTCCCTCAATGGAAGGTATTCTACGTCTATTCTGTGGCCCTAGCAACGTGTATGCAAAATTTTAATATGATTAGTCAGATAGATTAAAGTGTAACAAACAAATAAACAAACGAAGATTCGTATTTTGGCATCGATTGGCAAACAATTTGATCTGCAGAGCCTGTGGTGAACAGGACGAGTCTATATCACACCTCACCTCACAGAATACCAGCGTGAAGTAACGATACCCGTACTGTTGCGTTTCGTATCGGTGACTGAGAGATCCGGCGGCCCAATTACCCCGATCTTTTCCCTATCCTTTCCTTTGTCCTTTCCCTCCTTCATTCCTTTTTAAAGGGCTGGCAACGTACTTGTAACTCCTTTGGGGTTGCGGGTGTCCATGGGCGGCGGTAATCGCTTACCATCAGGCGATCCGTCTGCTCGTTTGCCCGACTATGCCATAAAAAAAGCCTACTGTGTGAATGTGACGCGTTGGCTGGACTAAGGATGGGTCTGATGGGATTGGTATATCCGAACCCTGTAGACTGGCGCGCTCTTATTAGTAGAGTAATAAGGTTGCATTTTGTCCGCGCAATACCTCACGTCGCCTGGCGATATACGCAGACAAAGTACTACCTAATGAGAGTAATAATACGAGCACACGGCAGAAATTTTGTCCGACATTGTCTCTCGTCTGCGCAGGCTCTAAGGCTGATTTTACAATATATGTGATATGTGGAGACTGATTGTGATATATTTAAAAGAAAGAAGTGATATTATTAGGTAAGATTTAACTAAACCTGATTTTGCAGTAAAGGTGATGTAAGGAGACTGATTTTGATATATGTATTAAAAATAAGAAATTTGGTAAGATTGATAACACAGGTCTGCAAATTTTAATTCTTATTTTCCACTTTTGGATTTGATTGCTGATCTTGGGTTATTTTGGTGCGCTGATTACGTATAGGTACTCGGATCTGTCCTATCACCCTCAGTTTTTTTGATAAAGACTTTTGTATGAAATCGGAAAAAGGGCAACTTTACTGATTGTTTTTTTCTTAATTACAATTAAGAAACAATTACATTACTTTAAAACTTTAAAAATACATTCAAGGGACAGTAATAAATAAATTAAAATATTAAATACTTTTATGGTATCTTGCTTTTTTTTCACCGAAGCTCCGATTGTGAGATTTTCGCTTGAAATTCCGACTTGGATCATCTCGCTTTAATAGCCAAGAATAGTCTGCAATCATTATTTTATTCCACTTTCCCTAATTGCGACGTTCCATTTCCTTCAAATCCTGGTGAAATCTTTCGCCTTGCTCTTCACTTACAGCTCCCAAGTTATCAGGTAAGTAGTCCAAATGCGAATTAAGGAAGTGAAGTTTAATGCTCATCGAACATCCCATTTTTCCGAAATTTTCTATCATTTTCTTTACAATTTCCTCATAATTTGGACTTGCATGGTTTCCTAGAAAATGCCTCACTACTTCCTTAAAAGATTTCCTGGCTTCTAATTCAATTTCACTCAATTTTTTATCGTAATCTGTATCTTTCATCAATTTTATTATCTCCGGGCCAACGAAAATATTTATTAATTATTTCAGTTTAGCTTCGGATAGAGATGGAAATATTTGGTGTAGATATTTAAAACCTTCTCCTTCTTTATTCAGCGCCTTCACAAATTGTTTCATCATCCCCAGTTTTATGTGTTAAGGGGGTAGTAAAACTTTTTCTCGGGGAATTAAATTGTCTCTCACAACATTTTTGGTTCCAGGGACTAGTTCAGCCCTCGGTGGCCACTCTTTCTTTGTCCAATGTTGTCCTCTGTTTGGACTATCCCACTCGCAGAGAAAGCAAGGGTACTTCGTATAGCCTCCTTGTTGACCGAGCAGCATGCCTAAAACTTTCAGATCTTCACAGATCAGCCAACCGTGTTCTACGTACTTTATTTTATCCAAAACATTTTTCAAATTGTCGTAGCAGTCCTTAAAATGTACAGAATGGGCAACTGGCAGTGAAGCGTACTTATTGCCATTATGCAAAAGGACTGCTTTTAAAGTTCGTTTTGATGAGTCTATGAACAATCTCCATTCGTCCGCGTCATATTCGATGTTAAACATTTTCACTAAGCCCGAAATATCTTCGCAATACACTAGATCACGATCTTCAGCAAAATATGGTACAAAGTCTTTTTCTCTGTTGCGATACCAAGAAAATGAAGTGCCAGGAGCAAGCATATTCTTTTCCGATAGTCTTGATCCGAGGAGCACAGCTGCATCTTTTGGCAGGTTTAGATCTCTCGTTAAGTCGTTTAGTTCTGATTGTCAAAACAATTGTGTTCCACTTGTACTTGGCTCGAAGTCAGCATCAGGTTGAGATACCTCTTCAACATCACTGTCACTGTCTTCAGCTTGCAATGATTCCAAGTGTGGTGGTGATGGCGGTAAAACTTTCTGGTCGCGATGCACAGCGAGTGTTACTGATTGCAATATTGGATATGTCAAGTTCTTTTTTGTTTTTGAATTGTAGCCTGTAGTCTTGTAGCAGCAAAAATAACAGTCTTCAATGTGATTCTGAGGTTCTCTCCATAACACAGGCGATTGGAGATCAAAGGTATTGTTCTTCCCTTTTGACCACTTTCGATGTTCACGAACGCATGTGGTACAAACTTTATGTGGGACCCACTGTTTATCTTGATTGGCGATTGATAGGCCGAAATACATATTATAAACGTTACTTATGAATTCGGTTATATTACGCTGCTGTTTTCTCAGCGTAAATTGCCCACAAATGTAGCAAAAATTGTGCGGAGAGTTTAAACACTTACGCGATGACATTTTTCAAGTAAGCGTTACGAAATGCACTGATGTCCTGATTTTTTAAATACAATGATGGTGCTATTTATACAAAAAAATATTAATCTACCCTTATTAACTGTCTTCTCACGATTTAAGTTAATTTCTATTAAAAAACACAAGAAATGAGGTCTTTAGCAAATGACTTAAAATCCACCAGTTTTTAGATAATAAGGGTATGTCACTTAGTCAATTAAAAGTTTTATTTAACTAAATTTATGAGAACTCATTCATTAATGTCTACTTCAACCATTCAATGTGTGTTTGTTCAATAAGAAACGATTAAAATAAAATATGAATTAATAACTAGGAAAGCTTAGGTAATTTTGGCAAAACTAAAGGATGATTAGTAATTAAAAATTCTGACCTGATGGAATTTTTAAATATTTTTACCGTAATTAGCGCCCCAAAATCTATCTAAATCAATCATCAAAACTGAAAGGAGATAACCATTGCAGACCTGTGTAATTATTGTCATAGTGTAATATTGTCTTATGTTTACGCGAATGTTATACATTGAAATTAAACACTTTATACGGATTTTTTCGCGTTGTTTATTTTACTTTAAACACTGTTATTACATAATTTTGAAAACTCTAACACTACTATTATTGAACTTTACTACTATTTATACATATTTTCTAATTAAAACTATTTATATTTAAGTTTACACTTTGCCCCAACGTAAACTTAAATATAAATAGTTTTAATTAGAAAATATATTATTTTTATTTTTCAATGTCGCCAAGACATATTTCGTATGTACGTAAATATGTGTAATAAATAAACGTTCTAGTGATTTTTATCGATATCTTTCATTTAATAACGTCCTGTAAAACAAATACATCCCAGCACTACGCTGCTGAGTCGTAGGTGCTTTTCGTGGACAAAAATTTATAAATAAATTTGAATCCACGAAGAGCACCTGCCAAAAATATTGATGGGTGCCCTTCGTGGACTAGGCTAGGTGCTATTCGTGCAGGTGAATGGCTTCTGACAGGTGCCCTAAGTGGACTACGTCGACAAACTGTTAGCTTCAAAAACATATGTTTTATTAATACGATCAATTATTGTACATAGTTTTGCAATAAATATATCTTTATCTTCAATTGGGTATAAACTCAACTATACTTGAAATCAAACCTGTTAAATGTCGAAATCGTTAATAAGTTATATAAATACTAATACAAATTGTATGTATGATAGTCTATAAGGTTTTTATTCATCTATACGACGTCTATTATAATTATTATTGCTAAGTTTGAACTTCCATTTTTAGTATAACTTTTCTATTTCTGAATTCTTTTAATTTTATGTTAATGTAATTTTAGTATGTTTTTAATTTTTGTGACGAAGGTTTTACTTTTGTTAGATGTAGTTGCCTGTAAATGAATGAGCACAATGCATGTCTGTAAAATATTATTTAAATGTAAGATATGTGTATCATTTGTTGGCGATCGAAATAAAAAAGAAAAAAAAAAAATATTTCATACGGCCAAAAATAATAAAATACACAAACACAATAACATTTTGCACGACCCGGATATTAAACCTGGGACCCTAATTAAAACTTATTCCATGAGACTAACGAGGTAAGCAGTGATATTATTTTATGCATAATTATTGAATACTCCGCCCAATATGGACGAATTATATAACTTTGATTCTTTATTTGGACCCTAATCCGCCATTGTTATGGTATCACTAACTACATATGAATGAGCACCGATCAAGTTTAATAACGATGCGATACAGATCACGTGCCACTTACGACGTTTTAGTTTGCAATTGCCTATATTTAGTACGTAGACGAAAGTGAAAAGAGCGTAAGCGACGCGTTGATTGTGATTATCGCGTCCAGTCGAAACTAGGGATGTGAATAACGGTTAAATAGCAGCAAATATAACATGTTATTTTTTTATTTTTTTTAATGTGTATGTTCGTGATTCGAGACACGTACCTCTGACTTTTCGAAGTTATATGTATATTATTCACATGATGAAGAAAAATATCGTGAAGAAACCTGCATGTCTGAGAAGCCTCTATAATGTTTTTAAAGATGTGTTAAGTCTGCCAACCCACACTGGGCCAGCGTGGTGGACTATCGGCTAACATTTCTCACGCTGAGCAGATCCCCGTGCCCAGCAGTAGAACAGCTTGTAAACCAGGCTGTTATTATATCCTAACTATTTAATATTATAAATTCGAATGTGAGTTTTTTTTGTGCGTTAGGCTTTCAGGCCTTAACTACTTGACCGATCATCATGAAATTTTGCATACATTTTGTCAGGGGACCAGAAAAGGACATAAGGTACCTTTCATTTAGAAAAAGTACTTTTGCTAACATAACCAAACCTACATTTACGCAAGCGAAGCCGCAGAAAAAATGTAGTTATTTATATATTCATATTATACTGTCGACATAGCTAGGAGAAGCGTTGTTTATTTAGTGGCATTGCAGTAAGCTCCGTGTCTCGGAGAACACGTTAAGCCGTCGGTCCCGGCTGCCATGAACATCTATGGCAGTCGTTATTGGAAAGTCAGTGCCCTATAATATCCTGACACTGGTCTAGCCTTAGGGCATCGTTAGCTTTCGGGTTGCGGAGGTCAGGTGGCAGCCACTCCGTGTAAAAACTGATATCCAGTCAAATCCAGTTAGACCAGAAAAGCCGACCCCAAGTGACTTGGGAATAATAAAGGCTAGGGAGGAGAGCAGTAAGCTGCGAAAACACTAAATAAACAAGCAAGCATAAACATGAACATTAAATAATAGCAGTTGCTATCAGTTATAATAACGTGATTAATTACGTGTACCCGTTTAGGCGACCAACGACATTCAATTCATGGCCAGATTCGTTAACATCACTAGTCGCGTAGTTAGTGGAACCAGCCAGTTTTGTTCGAAACGTTGCCGTGAGAGCACGCATAATTTATAAATACACAGTGATATATAAAAATCGTTTTAATTTATTAGTGACCGGTTATCGCCTTCCATTATTGAGTAAGTTATGTTTATTTTGATGATTAAGTATGTAGGAGTGTGTTGATGGATGTTTATTCAATTGTTTATCTCGACTATGGATGTTTGTTGATTGTCCCTACAAAGGAAGTGTTCCATTTATTTGATGGTTTCTGTTTTATACATTTTGTTGTTGGATCTGAGATTTAGTAATAATAATAATAACTGCCTCTGTGGCGCAGCGGTAGTGAATGCGACTGCTGTGCATGAGGTCTCGGGTTCGAATTCCGGGTCGGGCCAACATAAAGGTATTGGGTTTTTCTGTTAAGAAATCTCAATACGAGCCCGGAGTTAGGAAGTTGGCGGTGTTAGACACCCCCGTGCCTTGGAAAGCACGTAAAGCCGTTGGTCCTGCGCCTGATCTCTCTCCGGTCGTGTTGGATTATCCGTCCCATCGGATCATGAGGGTAAGGGAACAGAGAGTGCACTTGTGTTTGCGCACATACTTGTGCACTATAACATCTCCTGCGCAGATGGCCAGTCTCCGTTAAGATTGGCCGCCGTGACCGAAAATCGGTCTGGAGGACAGTAATAATAATAATATTCTATTACCTATACACAACACCATCTAGCCAAAACTAAGAAGAGCTTGTACTATGGGTTCTAGACAATGGATAAACATACATATATACTTTTTTGTAAATACGTACATATTATACATAGAAACACCCTGACTAAGAGAAACATCCATGTTCATGCACACAAATGTTTGACTTGTTCGGGAATCGAACCAGCGACCTCAGGCGTGGCAGTCGGTTACACTAACCACTACACCATCGAGGCCGACAAAAGGCTGGCCGTGAGTTTCTTGCAAGTTTCTTCTGATAGGCTCAATCCTTTGCCTGAACCTAGCAATTAACCTTAATGTAGCTTCAGTAACTTAGTAAACTCACTAACTTTTATATTTTGACGTTCATAAGTGTTACTTTGTAACCTAAATGAATAAATGATTTTTGACTTTGACTTTGATTAGTCAATATTTTTATGGATGTCTGAACATCCACAAAAATCAATACATATATATACTTTTATACAGCGGCTTAAGATATTATATTTTCTTTAAAAAAATCGTTATGTATTTGAATATCTATATTATATTTATTTGTACACACAGCGACACATCAACCTAGACTGTTTGGACTTTAAACTATTAGAAGTTGAACGCTGCGAATCGTGGGAGAGAGTGCGTTATATTTTTGTTACGCTCTATCCTTACCATTACATCGAGAGCAGCGATAGCTCAGTGGGGAGACCAATAGACTGCAATGCAGAGGGTCTCGGATTCGAACCCACGTCGCGCACCTCTGACTTTCGGAAGTTATATGACTTTTCCAAATTATGTGCGTATTGATTGACAATTATCGCCTGCTCCGTGCCTTGGAGAGCACGTTAAGCCGTCGGTCCCGGCTGCCATGACCATCTATGACAGTCATTATTAGGGAAGTCGACACAAAAGATCCCACTGGATCAAAGTGTCGCCGGTCTGTACTGACTGGCCCCACACAAGATAAGATAAGATACCATTACATCGACATCGACACCACTAAGCACTGTCTCTTTCCGACAATTCTCTATTTTGTATATAGCGTAGTTATGTGTATATAAGGAGTCTAACTTGATGTGTAGCCGTGTTTACGTATAGCGAAGTGCTACTGCGTCGATTGTTTGATCTCCACACGAACTACACACGGTGTTGTGGCTTCGAATCACATACGGGACTAACATTTGTGTGATCCACAAATTGTTGTATCAAGTCTGTGTGTTCTTTGTGTCCGTTGTTTGAATTTTTGTAAAGTGGCCAGCGATACAGGGACCATTACAAGTGCGGCAGATGTTATAAAATAAAAATATGAATATTGTACTCGATTAGAACTAAATGCTATAATAATTTATATATTTTTTGTATTGAAATATGAATTATTTAATAATAAGTAATAATAATAATATAATAATATCAGCCCTGTATTAAACTGTCTCACTGCTGGGCACGGGCCTCTTCTCACTGTGAGAAGGGTTAGGCCGTAGTCCACCACGCTGGCCTAGTGCAGATTGGTAGACTTCACATATATTCGAGAACATTATGGAGAACTGTCAGACATGCAGGTTTCCTCACGATGTTTTCCTTCACCTTTAAAGCAAGCGATAATTAACTATTTAATACGCATATAACTTCGAAAAGTCAGAGATGCGCGCCTTGGGTTTGAACTCGAGAACTCTGCGTGGCAGTCCACCGGTTTCCCACTAGGCTATCGCTTCTGTAATAAGTGTGCTAATAAGTATTAAGATAAGAAGCACAATAAATTAAACAATCTTCTAAATAGTTATTACATTAATAATTAAAATCAAAGTTGTATTTGAATTAAAAATATTGAAAATCAATAAAAACACTTACTTAAATAAATATAAATAAATATATATAGCTAGATATGGCCCATTGCGGGTTGGCAGACTCCACATACCATCGAGAACTTTTATGGACAACATTTAGACGTGCAGGTTTTCTTACAAAGTTTTCCTTAACCGTTAAAGCAAGCGATAATTAACTATTTAATACGCATATAACGTTGAGAAGTCAGAGAATCGCGCCTTGGGATCGAACTTGAGACCTCTGTGTGGCAGTCCAAGGTGTCCTACTAGGCTTTCGGTGCAAGTATGATAGTCGGTCCAACATACACAGTTTTACACCCGGTGCTACTACTGGCAATTATATGACAGAAATACCAATAACTTATCTTATTCTTATCTTGTGTGGTGGCCAGTCAGTACAGACCGGCGACACTTCGACCCAGTGGGATCTTTTGTGTCGACTTCTCCAATAACGACTGCCATAGATGTTCATGGCAGCCGGGACCGACGGCTTAACGTGCTCTCCGAGGCACGGAGCAGGCGATAATTGTCAATCAATACGCACATAATTTTGAAAAGTCATATAACTTCCGAAAGTCAGAGGTGCGCGACGTGGGTTCGAACCAGAGACCCTCTGCATTGCAGTCTGTTGGTCTCCCCACTGAGCTATAGCTGCTCTTAATACCAATAACACTTTGTTATCGAACTGGGAATCGAACGCGAGATGTCTTGCACAGCAGTCGCATCCGGTACCACGGCACCGCCAAGGCCACTGACAATATTATAGACAATAAAAGTTTTTGGACTATCGCCATTTGTACACATACTTAATATATCTAATGTTAGACAACGGGTCTTACTCGCGATAAAGTATTTAAAAGGTAATAAATACCGTAAATAATCTGTCAACCCGTAACCACGATCGATTCAAATCGGTCGAAACGTTGGGCAATCAATAGGTATTTATTACCTTTTAAATACTTTATCGCGAGTAAGACCCGTTGTCTAACATTATATTAAGTATTATAGAGAATGTTCAGATATCTAATTATAAATTATTTTTTTGTAACAATGATGTACTTATATAATAATAATATACAAGCGGTTAAATCAGTTATGGTCGAAATTCGACCATAATTGATTTGTATTTTAAGTTTGATAGTTATTAAGGTTTTATTATCTATAACTATACCCTTATAATCACATTTTATTTATACACCTACTCCACATACATATGTAACCATAGTTACAAAGAATTCTATGACATCAGACGAACAATGCCGAAATACTACGAACGCGATTCGACGGCTTCTGTTAAATGCATGGTCGTGTGCGTGTGGTGTTTTCCCAGTAATTTAATGTATTTCTAATGCATGTTTTATAAAAATATTAGGATTCGCTACTCCTTCTCCATATAAACTTTAACTGTGCCAAATTTCATACTTCTCCGTCCGCGCAATTTTGGTAAAAAGGGGTACAAAGTTTTTGCTTCGCGTATTAATATATAGAAGTATATTGACTGTACGGACACCGTAGTAATTGGTCGTCTAGACATTGCCACTGCGCAGATAGTTGTAGGTTCGATCCTCACACGCGACAAAAATTGTTTCGTGTGAAAATATCAGATGGATCTAATATCAGAGGGTGATTGAGCCTCCGGCACTCTCACTCACCGAACGAAACACAACAGTAGGAATACTGTTATTTCATGTCGATATTCTGTGAGAGGGTAGTCCTTCTCCGGTGGAGTCGGCCCATTCATGTTGAAATCAGCGAGGTTCTACTCTATAACGTTCTGAGTCTGGGTTTTCTGTGTCCGTTGTTTGAATGTTTTTAAAGCTTCTTGCGATACAGGGTTTACCAACGCGGGAGTTTATTTATTTAATAGGCACAACTACAGATTACATAGTACAAATACGAATGATAATAGTTATTTTTTTTGGTCGCCCGTTACACAGCGATCTGTCACCACAGGGCCATTTACCAGTGGGTTGGCTGGGTTTCTGATTGGCATGCTCGGTATACGACCCGTGTCGTATCCTATTTTACTTCACTGTTGCAATTTAAGTGTATCTTAGGGCTTCTTTCGTTTCAATCTGCGAATTATACTGCTGTCTTCCATAATAATAATAATAATAGTGATAAAGATAATTTATATGTTAATTTGGATATTGGGTCTTCAAAATGATGGATGGATGGATGGATGGAGGATGAAAGGTACCCTTCTTTGCCCCTAACAACATGCACGTGAAATTTCATGGTGATCAGTTGAGTAGTTAAGGGGTGAAAACGTAACATACACACTCACTTTCGCATTTATGATATTAGTTAGTATTACAGAGTATACAAAAATGACAATATATTCTGTTAGAACGTATTATTTACAGACATGTCGCACAATCGTAGTCCTAACTAATGTGAATGTGAATTTGTTTGTTTGTTTGTTACTCTTTCACGCCTTAACTACTCAATCGATCATCATGAACTTTTGCATATAGGGTTTTTTTTGGAAGAAACGTGTTGTTTTGTCGCGCGATAATAATTAATTTATATGCACGTATGTACATAACTTCAAAGAGTTAAAGGTGATGTTGGTTTGAATATCAGACCTTAGTCCAACGGTCACACCGGGATTTCGTTGCTTAAATATACTGGTGACTCAGCGAGAGTGAATACGACTGCTGTGCATGAGGTCTCGGCTTTGATTACCGCGCGGTGTTATTGGGTTTTATGTGGAATTCTCAGTAGTAGTATGGAGTCTAGAACTGTGGCAACGATAGCCTAGTGGGAGATTGTTGGACAGCCATGCAGAGGTCTCGAGTTAGATTCCAGAAAGAGAGCGAGAAGCGCAAATCTATCTTCTCGAAGTTATTTGCGTTTTAAACCTCTCAAACCCCGCCGTTGTTAACGTAAATAATACACAATCGGGTGTGCTCGACGCCCTATCCCGTCACAGGGGTTTTACGGGTACAAATCTGAAGACGCCGATCGGTGTCAGCGGGGTTTGAGAGGTAAAAAGTTAATATTCGGTTTATTAACGGTGAAGGAAAACATCGTAAGGAAACACAGGTGTCTGAGAGTTTTTTAAATGTTCTCGAAGATATGTGAAATCTGCCAACCCGCACTGGGCCAGCGTGGTGGGCTATAGGCTGAACCTTCTTACAATGACAAGAGACCCATGCCCAGCAGTGGGACAGTTTAAAACAGGGCTGTTATTATTATAAAACTTTGGCACCAATGTGGGTAACATATACCTACTCCATAGGGCAGTTGACGGTAACCTTGTTGTCCAAAAAAACCAAATATAGACAATCCACAAGTGAAATCGATTCAAAGAGCAATTTTCAACACGCTTTGATTAGCTTCATACGTGTGTTAGTATGTATGTAAAGGAAACTTTGAACATGATTTTGACCCCCTTCAAAACGTCAGATTAACTCGAAATTTAGCATACTTATCAAATATTTTATAATTAAAAAAAAAAAGATATTATAAATAAATAATAGTTTTATTAAAAAACACGCTTTATTAAAAAAGTAAACTAAAAAGTAGAAAATAATTAAATATTTTTATTTTGAAATTAAACACTATACGGATTTTATCGCGTTGTTTATTATATATATATATAGTATATATATATATATATATATATATATATATATATATATATATATAGTATATAGTTGTATATTAATATTTTTATGTAAAAAAGAGTAGGGGTTATCAAAATATCTACGAAATACAGGCGTGAGCTGTGCCTCAGTCTGATATTTTAAATGTCTCATTCATGGACATATTCGGATTTTTATACCAACGATATATATATGGTATTGTATGTAAAAACAATCTTAACTTATATTATAAATGCGAATGTAAGTTAGTTTGTTTGTTACGCTTTCACGCCTTAACTACTCGACCGATCAACATGAATTTTCGCATACACGTTGTCAGGGAAACAGAAAAGGACATAGGCTATCTTTCAACCAGAAAAAGTACTTTTATGGCCAGTCCCACAACTAACAAGTAAAAGTTATCCAAAAGATAAATCGCATGCTGTCTCACTCTTGTTAGGTTAAATAAGAAAGATGGCGAGACTTTTATCTTATAGATAAATGCTATTTGGA
Organism: Catocala nupta; assembly: GCA_963675205.1. Taxonomy (NCBI): domain Eukaryota; kingdom Metazoa; phylum Arthropoda; class Insecta; order Lepidoptera; family Erebidae; genus Catocala; species Catocala nupta. The sequence goes on along the minus strand of OY776101.1, from coordinate 3,407,977 downwards.
GGTGGTAGGACAAGCCCTTACTACGTGGGGAATAAATGTTTTGCTACGCCACCTCCGCCTGGCAGACCAAACGGGGCAGACCCAAGAAATGTTGGCTTGACGTCGTAAGAGATGACATGCGTGTCAACAACCTCACACCAGAGGATGCTAAAGATCGTGCGAAATGGAGGAGACTTAGCGGGAAAGCGGACCTTGGGTTCTAACGCCAACGCCGCGGATGCAACCGGGACAAACGCTAAGATGAAGAAGAAGAAGGATAAGCCCTTACTAACCTAACCTATATTTACGCGAACGAAACCGCAGGCATAATCTAGTAATTAATAATAATGCAACATTCTTACTAATATTATAAATGTGAAAGTTTGTGAGGATGTATGGATGTAAGGATGTTTGGATGTTTGTTACTCTTTCACGCAAAAACTACTGGACCGATTGCGATGAAACTTAGTATGTAGATAGCTCGAGACCTGGATTCACACATAGGCTTATTATCCCGATATTCCTACGGGAACGGGACTTACACGGGTGAAACCGTGGGTAAAACTAGTCGTCTATATATTTCAAGTCAGTTACGCTTTTTGAGTTAAAACCAATATCAATACTTTGACTTAGGTACACGAGAATCGGACCCGAAACTTCATACACAGCAGGCGGATTAATTCCCGCTACGCCACTGAGGCAATCTTTTCATAATATGTTTAGTAAATTCATAATGTTATGAAAGTGAATGTGAGAGAAGTGTGTCAGGATCGTAGCAAATGGGAATCCGTAGTCTTTGCCTACCTCTCTGATAAATAGGCTTGAATCTATGTATATACGTATGTAAATATTGTTATATAATCATCTTCTGTACTAATAAAACAAAGCTGAAGAATTTTTTTGTTTTTATTTGAACGCGCTAATCTCTGGAACTACTCGTCCGATTTGAAAATTCTCGCTGCTTTGGATAGCTCAATTCTTCAGAAAGGTTATAGGCCATATAACATCACGCTACGACCCATGGGAGCGGAGCAGTAATCATAAACGTGGGTGAAAGCGCAGCGGACAGCTGCTATTCTTATAAACAAAAATATATCTTATCTTATGTGGGGGCCAGTCAATGCAGACCGGCGAAACTTCGACCGGGATCTTTTGTGTCGGCCCCATCTATCCCTTATCTATCTCCTTATGAATATACTGCATCAACCGCAGTGTACACTTCAGAAGGAGAAGCCTGAAGTCTTCAAGGTTTGGATATGCCAATCCCATCAGACCCATCCTCAATCCAGCCAACGCGTCACATTCACATAGTAGGTGCGATATGGACACGTCCTGTTCATCACAGTTTCTGCAGATCAAATTGTGTGCCAATCTCAATCCGCACAGGAAGTCGTTGGTGCCAAAATGGCCAGTGAACGCTCCTGTGAGCAGGCGTATTTGGCCCTTATTGTAGAAAAAGATAACTAACCTTTATCTAATGTGGATAAGATGATAAAAATGTCATTTCTCACGTACAAATTTGTTTTTGCTATGTCTTTAAATTATTAATGATATTGATAACAGTTTGTTATCATATTTACTATTTACCATTTCATACAGTGTTGATACGCGAGCAAAGAAAGGCCTGTCCCGTAATAAAAACTATAAAATAGAGTTTTGACTGGTTCTTATAGGTATTCAAGAGTCGTTTTATCTATGGACAGTTAATTTTAACACATTGTATTCTAATAATAATAATAATATACATCAGCGACTTGCTTTAAAATACGAGCTCGTGGACTTAGAAGTACTGGACTACAGGTAAGTGCTCCGGTTCTCGATAATGGTCATGCAATGTTGTACTGGGATCGGTCCATCATTACATTACTGACAGGACTGTTGTAGCCTTTTAGCCATAACTACAATGTCAGGTCTATGGCTTGACATTATGGTGGTGGACCGATTAGAGGCCGAGCAATGATCGTCGATATTACCATTTCTCATGACGGGAATCTCGTGAAAGCAGAAAAGGATAAACCAGTTAAATATCTGGATCTGGCGCACGAGATTGTCGACATGTGAGATGAGGAGTCGGCGATCATAGTACCGATAGTCGTATCAGTCCATGGACTAATTGCCAAGAGTCTCGATCACTAGATGACTAGATTAGTTGGATGGCTAGATTAAGTCTCTGATGCAGAAGGCCGTATTGCTTAACACGGCACGCATCGTGAGGAGGTTCCTCTCGCTGGAGCTCTAACCACCGTTAGCTTTTACCCAGTTTCCGATGCCAGTAGGTTAAATGTGTTTTATTTATAATTATGTATTTAGAAATATAATTATTAATGAAAAATTTGTCAGTAAAGAGAATAATAATACAATAAAAATTATTTATTTTTTAAACGCTCTCTGTTACATGTTATTACTAAAGTCTAAAATTAGGTGCATTTTATATTACAAATATAATTATATTAAACAATATAATTATTTATTATTATATTAATTATATTAAATTATATTATTATTTTTATTAAATATAAAATTGTATAATAGTTATCTCCCAAACTAGGTAAATCTGTATCTTGGAAGACCTTCTATGGATATGTCAAAATACTGTCTGTAGCTTAAACAACGCGTTTGTTAAATATAGCAACTGGGCCCTAGCCTTAGTGTCATGAATATCACAAATAATATTTTTCTTAATTAAAATAATTGTAAACATATTGTATTTTAGTTTATATTTGACGATTATTAGATTTATTTGACGGTTATTTTGAATAGTTTTTATTACAAAAATTGGCACTTAGATTATCTTATGTGAAATTTTGTGAAGATGTTTGTTTGTTTGTTAATCACTGACGCTTTGACCGAACTGTTGAACGGATTTGGATGGAACTTGTCTCATTTTGGATTAATCCTGTTCTAAATAAGGTAAAGTTGTAGCTTATTAAATAATATTATACAAATAGAGCATCTAGGTAAATGCCGTTCATTTTTAAAAAAATGATTTATATATTCTTCTATACTAATATTATAAACAGGAAAGATTAGATTTTTTATTTCTTTGTAATGATTTATCTCAGAAACTTCTCAACCGATTTTAAAAAATCTTGCACCATTAGAAAGCTATATTATCACTGAGTAACGTAAGCTATATTTGATTTAAAAAGCTACTGTTAAAACTAACATAACCTACTTTTACGCGAGCGAAGCTGTGGGCAAAAGCTAGTCATTTCTAAAGATAGCTGTAAGTTTGTCGAATAGTGTGATATAATAATAATATTAATAGTTACCTATATAACGGTCCATCAAACACCCATATCCATAGCCCATATATTAGAATCCATACGTAGCAATAGTCCTACGCCTGCTGCGGCTAGTGCCGCTGTAGATGTTCCATCCCACCTTTGATTAAAACTCTCGAAGAGCCTCTTCACTTGGACCCATGTCTCCGTGTAAGCCTCCCAAAGGGCCAGGTATTTTCTAATATAATATGTTAGAAAATACATGTGATAAAAGAAACATACTAAATATAATAATAGTTTATTGTTTCTCTCTCACATAGCTACAAAATACAAAAATTAACAATAGAAACAAAAAAAATAAACAGGCGGGGCAGTCTTTTGGGACTGCCGATAGAAGTGAAAACTAAGTAACTAGCGTGTGGTGACGATGACGCGAGTTTCACGCTTTTTGTTCACCCAAAAAGTACACATATATACACAGTATACATATAGCTCATGGAAAGCGTTCGGTGACGATGACGCGAGTTCCATCATTTTTGTTCACCCAAAAAGTGCTCAACGTGCCTAAAGAAGTTTTCACTTCAAAAATAGTCTCACATCTAAATCCATAATAGGCATAGGTATAATTTACCCACATTAATAATAATAATATTCTACCGCATACACACAACACCATCTAGCCCAAACTAAGCAGAGCTTGTACTATGGGTACTAGACAATGGATACATATATACTTATTTTTTGTAAATACAAAAGTACATATTATACATAGAAACACAAAACAACGCAGACCAAGCCTAACATCCATGTTCATGCACACAAATTTTTGACATGTGCGGGAATCGAACCCGCGACCTCAAGCATAGCAGTCGGTTACACTAACCACTACGTCATCGAGGCCGGCAATATAAACACATTATAGACATTATGTGTTTAGGTCCTATGTAATAGGAGGCGAGGCTGTTTTTATTCACTGAGCATAATATCAGGGCTCGTGTTGCTACCGAGAATTTTTCAAAAATCTTTTCCGTACCCGGGAATCAAACCCAAGACCTCATGCACAGCTGTCGCTTTCACTGTCGCTGCACCACCAATTAATATCATTTTAAACAGTAATACTGTTTTCTTTAATCCTAACTCATATTATAAACTAGCTGTGCTCGCGGTTTTACCCGCGTTTATAATTACTTCGCTGCCCCCGTGGGTTGTAGCGTGATGTTATATAGCCTATAATCTACCTTGATAAATAGGCTATCCAACACTAAAAGAATTTTCAACTCGGACCAGTAGTTTCTGAGATTAGCGCGTTCAACCATACAAACAAACAAATTCTTCAGCTTTATAATATTAGTATAGATTACTAGATATTGCCTGCGGTTTCACCCGCGTAAGTCCCGTTCCCATGGCAATATCGGGGAAAAAGTAGCCTATATATGAATCCCGGTCTCCACCTATCTACATACTAAGTTTCATCGCAATCGGTTCAGTAGTATTTGCGTGAAAGAGTAACAAACATCCATACATCGTCACAAACTTTCACATTTATAATATTAGTATACATAAATGTGAATGAAAGTTTGTTTGTTCGTTTGTTGCGCTTTAAAGCCTTAACTATTCGACCGATAAAATTTCGCATACTCGTTGTCGTTGGGTAGGTATAGAAAAGGATATATGTTACCATTCATTTGGAAAAAGTTCTGCTCACAAGGGATAAAAATTAACATACCCTACATTTATGCGAACCAAAATCTAAATAATAATATCAGCCCTATATTAAACTGTCCTGCTGGGCACGAGCCTCTTCTCAGTGTGAAAAAGGTTAGGCCATAGTCCAACACGCTGGCCCAGTGCAGGTTGGCTGACTTCATATAGCTTTGAGAACATTATTGAGAACTCTCAGACATGCAGTTTTCCTCACGATGTTTTCCTTCACCGTTAAAGCAAGCGATAATTAACTATTTAATACATCGATCAAGTATATTTGATCGATGATTTAATACGCATTTAAGTTCGAAAAGTCAGAGATGCACGTCTTGGATTCGAACTCTGCGTGCCAAGCTCTCGCTGCTATTCTTATAGCCAAAATCTAATAATATTATAAATCCGAATGCGAGTTTGTTTGTTCGTTTGGTACGCTTTCACGCCTTATAATGTCCTTCAGACAGGATTTCGGCCAACGGCGGCCAGTCCTAACGAAAACTGGCCATCTACGCTGGAGATATTATAGTGCACAAGTGTGCGCGCAAACACAAGTGCACTCTGTTCCCTAACTCTCATGATCCGATGGGACGGTAATCCGACACGACCGAAGAGAGATCAGGCGCAGGACCAACGGCTTTACGTGCTTTCTGTGTGAATGCGACTGCTGTGCATGAGGTCTCGGGTTCGAATCCCGCGTCGGGCCAACAAAAAGTTATTGGGTTTTTCTGTTAAGAAATCTCAATAGCAGCCCGGCGTTAGGAAGTTGGTGGTGTTAGACACCCCCGTACCTCGGAAAGCACGTAAAGCCTGCGCCCAATCTCTCTCCGGTCGTGAGAGTTAGGGAACAGAGAGTGCCCTTGTGTTTGCGCACACACTTGTGCACTATAATAAGTATCTCCTGCGCAGATGGCCAGTCTCCGTTAAGACTGGCCGCCGTGGCCGAAATTCTATCTGGAGGACATTAGGCTTTAAAACTCAAAAATTACATAACCGATTTTAAAAGTTCGACCTTCTTTTGTGTCCGTTGTTTGAATGTTTCTGAAGTCCCAGACACAGGAATTATTCCTAGCGCGAGCGTGGTCATTTTATCAAAAACAGAAATTAATTCTTTTAATAATTAATATCTGTAATTAGTATCTAGATATATAAGAAAAATTATAATTGCTACTAATGTAACATAAATTTTATTTATCACCTATTGCAGTAATTTTAATAAATCTATGTCATGGAATTACATTGTATTATCAAATTATTTGGCGGTTATTCGTCAAACAACAATACTAATTTTCATATTATATATTTTTTTTCTTAATTTTAGGGAAACAATTGCTTGTAATTAAAAATAAATTTAAAATTCAGCGTGTTTCTCACGTTGATCTCTTTAGATATGTAATTGCATTTAGTGACTTTGTATTTAATCATAAATTAATTTAAAACTTATCTCATAATACTTAGTTTGAACTTCACTGAGTTCATGGACATCTGACAAATACTTCAGTTTTATTTTATCTTTGTTACTGACTATGCGCGACTGCTGTGCAGAGGTCTCGAGTTCGATCCCAGGGCGCGCATCACTGAATTATCGAAGTTATGTACGTATTAAATAGTTAATTATCACTCGCTTTAACGGTGAAGGAAAACATCGTGAGGAAACCGGCATGTCTTTAGAGTTCTACATAATGTTCTCTAAGATATGTGAAGTCTGCCAACCAGCGTGGTGGACTATGGCCTAACCCTTCTCATACTGAGAAGAGGCCCGTGCCCAGCAATGGGGCAGTTTAATACAAGGCGGATATTATTATTTGTTATATACGTGAATGGTGTATTAGTTTCAGTGATCGAGCCACTGCACCCAGTGTAGTGGATTCTACGTTAAGTTCATTTATATAAACACACTACTTATTACGGGGTTATGAACAAATAGTAATGAAAAGTTGAAAAAAAAAGTAGGCTGATTTTATACCCTTATAACATCAGCCTATCTGCCAGTGAAAGTCCGGTCAAAATCAGTCCAGCCGTTTCAGAGATTAGCTGGAACAAACAGACAGACAGACGAAAACTTTAAAATCGATTTGAATTAAGTACCATATAAACTTTCATATGCATTAAGTAAAAAGCTGTTATCGTGACATTACAAGCAAACACTATAATTTTATTTATTTGTTATATATTTGTGTAGATAAGTTTTAGTTGATAATTGAGAAACAGGCCATTATTTAATTACATTTCATTATCATACTCACTTATTCTCTATGTAATTATCTTATTGTCATTATGCATGACTAGTGTGAATAAGATAACTACAAATATAAATACAAATTATAATGAGCGCTAAACAATTCACATTATCTAATCAGTTCTGTAATCCTAGTACATCCATATTATAAGACCAGTTTAAACACTAATTAAATTATTATATTATCATAAAACAATAGTGGGAATGACGATAGTACATCTAATTATAGCTTGGTATATTTAGTTCTTCAGCACTTAGCTTTACGTACACACGGCTACACATCAAGTTAGACAGCCTATATACGCATAACTACGCTACATGCAAAATAGAGAATTGTTGGAAAGGGACAGTGCATAGTGGTGTCGATGTAATGGTAAGGAGCATAACAAAAATATAACGCACTCTCTCGCACGATTTGCAGCGTTCAACTTCTAATAGTTCAAAGTCCAAACAGTCCAGGTTGATGGTCGCTGTGTGTACAAGCTGACCTATGTAATTCGTCTGCGTCACATAAGAGAATTTTCCCCATTTTTGCAACATTTTTCATTGATGCTTCGCTCTCTTATTGGTCGTATTGTGATGTGAACTCTTCAGCTTTATAATATTAGTATATATAAAATCAACGGTGATTATTTGGCAAACTTTCATTATGATATGAATGTTTGTATTCCTTCTATGCAATAAAGAAAGATACATTTCTCCATTATCACTAGCCCTTTTTTGTATTTTTGTATTTAGTATTGTCTCACTATTTATGAGAATATCAATGTTTGTAACCATTTGTTAGGCGCTTATATAAATGTAATTATCAGAAGGTAGCACTGGCTTCTAAGATATAGGTCCATACATAGTTTAGAAGTCAGGCTCTCCAGTTTGTTATATATTTCTTAAGCCCTAAATTTTGTACCTAGATTAAGTGTTATTCTTATGGAGTAATAAACTTTATTATTATTATAAATAAAAATAAAAATTGCTCTTTTTGTACCGACTTATATAACTCTTCGCCGTTCGTGTATGTCGACATCGGCTACAATTGATTCTCGGATGGGTCAAAGTATTATTGGGTATTTCCGTCAAAAAGTTCTCAGTAGTAAGTAGCTCGAGTCAGCAATAGTTCTTATTACATGGGACCTGTTTTTTTTTTATTTTTATTCAGTTTGCCTTTAGTAAATATAATAAGTATACTAAAATAATAAATCTTCTCCCTAGCCTTTATTATTCCCAAGTCACTTGGGGTCGGCTTTTCTAGTCTAACCGGATTTGACCGGATATCAGTTTTTACACGGAGCGGCTGCCACCTGACCTCCGCAACCCGAAGGCTAACGATACCCCAAGGCTAGACCAGTGTCAGGATATTATACGGTACTGACTTTCCCATAACGACTGCCATAGATGTTCATGGCAGCCGGGTCCGACGGCTTAACGTGCTCTCCGAGGCACGGAGCAGGCGATAATTGTCAATCAATACGCACATAATTTCGAAAAGTCAAAAATTCCGAAAGTCATAGGTGCGGGATGTGGGTTTGAACCCGAGATCCTCTGCATTGCAGTCTGTTGGTCTCCCCACTGAGCTATCGCTGCTTATTATACTAAAATAATAAATGAGCTACAAAAATAAAATACTGATAAATTTACCAACAATAAGCTAACCAGCACATACATATTCATGTGACATGATACTGTTTGATTCCCGCACAAGTCAAACATTTGTGTGCATGGACAAGGATGTTTATCTTGGTCTGTGTGTTTCTATGTATAATATGTATGTATTGGACAAAAAAGAAAGTATATAATTATGTATGGTCTTTCCATTGTCTAGTACCCATAGTACAAGTTCTGTTTAATTTGGGCTAGATGAGGTTCTGTGTATGTGATAGAATATTATCATAATATTGTGATACTGTGTTGAATTGTAGTATTTAATAGAAATTATTAAAAATAGATACAGTAGAAATCAAAAAAATATAAAATAATATAAAAAATTATAATAATTGGCGAAATGTGAATGTAATCTGTCTGCTTCTCCTTTCGCGGGTATTGGCGAGACGATGTATAAATTTGAGAAAATATAATTTTTTCAGGAACTATGCTCCACACCAAATGAAAGTACCAGGATGACAGAAAAGGCAGGTGTTCGGTTCGAGGAGGCAGAGAGAAAGAAGGGGGTTATTCTGACATCGATTGCTCTGTTGAGTGCGTCATTAGGATGGCTAACTCGCGGGTCCCCCACGATGGTGGGAGCGATCGCCCTCGTCGCCACTTATTTCATGACCGGCAACAGATATCAGTGGATTTATATATTAAAGAAAACATATCACAGGGACTTTCGGTAAGTACCTAGATTTTAATTTTTTTACGGCGCATATCCAAAAACCTGATAGGAGATTATGTTTTTGAGCCGTTTGGGGTCGAAGCGAAATAGCAAAATGGTTGATAGACGTTTCCCGTGACCAGAGAGCTGGTCTTTAGTTCGCGGAAAGAATAAGCATTGCCATTCAATGTGGCAATACTGCTAGTCTTCTGGGCACACTACCAGTCGACTGTGAAGCGGAGGAATTCTATGACGCCTATTAGAGGGATTTAATTTTCTATTTTATTTCTGTTTCATAATATTTTAGGTATAAGTTAGTTTTAAATTATTGTGTATATTGATGATTTCCATAAAATACATGAATAAATAAGTACCAAGGAATTTTTTTTTGATGTGTAATTCACTTCTACTTATACCAAGTAATAAAACATATATATATATTGTATTATGTATGTCACCTAAGCGGTAGGTGAAACACTTGCCCAATATTTGCGATAATGTGCTATTTCTGATCTCATACATACATGAGTGAGTTAGATTGTCATTTACCAAGTCTCTTCCGATCTCGCGCAGCTATTAAAAACCTCCGGAAAGAAAAATCCAATTACATTTTATTCGAACCGGGATTCAAACTTGTTATCTCGTGATCGCCGAGAATATAAGCGTAGACTCACGAGAAAAACGAGGCAGTTGAAAATAATAAAAAGTCACGCATATTAAGTAAAACATTTTCCATCAAAGGGCATACAAGTGCACGGTCTGACTGTAATTACTAAATAAATGTTAAGTATAATTTACTGCGACGACTTTTAAACCCGCATTTGATTATGTCTATAATAATATTATAAAGAAGAAAGATTTGATTTTTTGTTTGTTTGTTCGTAAAGGTTTAACTCGAAAATTACTCAACCAATTTTAAAAATTCTTTTACCTTTAGGGCTTGTGCACATCACATTTTTTAAACGCGCCGTTGACGCGCGTTTTAGAAACGTACGTTGAAGGCGCACTTTTATCCTACAGAGCAGTTTGTTGTCGATTTACACACGTGCGTTAGCATCGCGTTCGTATCGATTCAAACGCGTGACACCCGGCGCGTCTGTATCGACACACACGCGCGTTAGCATTGTTCTTCCGCCGGTATACATGATCTAGTTGTTTGAATGTTTGTAAAGTTCCCTGTGGCACAGGAATTGTTGCTAGAACAGGAGTAGTTTTTAAAAAAACTTTCTCTACTTACATCACTGTGCGAAACATTATATGTAAAATGGTGTATCTCGATGATATACGTATGTCGCACCGCTCCGTAATAACCACAACGTATAACCTAACTGTGGTTTCTTGTCTGGATAGTATGTCAATGAGATTCTATAGATACATAAAGAATAAGAATAAGATATAAAGTAAGTAAGTGGCATGCATATTAGACCTCTATCATTTAAATTATCTACTAAAATCTATACTAATATTATAGCTGAAAAGTTTGTTTGTTTGTTTAGTTGAACGAATGCAGGAGTAGCTTTACTCAAACATATTTACAGAGCGTAGGAAAACTCACAAAATGCTATTGGTGTTTTTTGCGACCTTTCAAAAGCATTTGACTGCGTCTGTCATGCTACGCTCATACGGAAACTAAGGCATTACGGTGTTCAGAGTAAGGCACTGGATGTAATTACGTCATACTTGAATAAAAGGATTCAGTGTGTAGAAGTCAATGGTTCGAAATCAAATACCTTACCTGTAAAGCTACGGATGCCGCAAGGTTCGATTATAGGCATATTTTTATTTTTAATTTATATAAGCGATTTACCTTTTTATTAGAACAATATTAACAATATTTGTGATGTTGTATTGTTTGCTGACGACACTTCTTTAATATTTACAGTAAATAGGAATAGGGACCATTTTGACGAAGTAAACAGTGTATTGATTCAAGTACCAAAATGGTTTACTTTAAAATTAAATAATTTAGTACTGAACCCCAAAAAAACAAAATGTGTTAAATTCACACTGCCTAATATAAAACATCTTGGTCCTAGCATAACATTGAACGGTGAGGTACTGGAAGCAATAGAATCCACAGTGTTTCTGGGCATTACACTTGAATCAAAGTTACAGTGGGTGCGCAAATATCTTATCTCTCAGCGAAACTTAGTTCATTAGAACAGATTCATTAGACATTATTTGCATTGTATATAAAGAGGCAGACCTAGGCGAACGTTTCTTGATCAGATCGGAGACGTTCTGGACAAAGGCCAGGTTAAGAGCACCTTAAACCGACAAGCGTGTATGAGGAATGTGATGAAAGTGAATGAATCCAAAGAAGTATGTCAGGATCGTAGCCAATGGACATCCGTGGTCTCTGCCTACCCCTTTGGGAAACAGGCGTGCATCTATGTATGTATATATATAAACTGTCCCTTTACTGGGCACCGACCTTTATTCAGTGTGAAAAGGGTTAGGACATAATCCAACACGCTGGCCCAGTGCGGGTTGGTATGTAGCATATGTATGTCAGTGACATTAGGTGTCAGCTGACTATAGTGAGTGCATTGAGCTCACTCAAGTGACAGATCAAAGAGTTAATTATATATTAATTGGCATATTAAACGCTTCAAAGTTCATAGTTATTCCTGATACCTACATTACGCTGTGTTCGTGATAAGCAATGTGATGTCAATGGCCGTGTTGTAAACATCGTAAGATGATAAAAACTACATAGTATACAATCCATTTTTTCTTAATTATCAGAGTCGAAGTCAAATATCATGTAGGTCACAAAGTAACGCTTATAAACGTCAAAGTTAGTGAGTCTTGTGAACTTGCTGAATTTATATTATGTACTAAACATATTTGATTGCACTGATGACGTAGTGGTTTAAGAGGTCGCCTCGCCACTGCCGCCGCTTCGAGTGTTGCGGGTTCGATCCCCACACGGAACAAGAATTTGTGTGATCCACAAATTGTTGTTCCGTGTCTGGGTGTTCTTTGTGTCCGTTGTTTAAATTTTTGTTAAGTCTCCCGCGACACAGGAATTATACAAAGTGCGTGAGTTGTCTTTTAAAAGAAAAAAGTAAGTCAAAAATCATTTAGGTTACAAAGTAACACTTATGAACGTCAACATTTATGTGTTAGTGAGTCTAGTGAATTTACCTTCAGGTTAGTTGCTAGGTTCAGGGAAAGGGTTGAGCCAATGAGAAGAAATGTGCAAAAAATAGGCGACCACTTTTTTAAAACTTATTTTACAACATATATGTACAACAAGCTGTTGCAGCCATTTTATCATACTAGATTTTGACTGCGATTTCGTTCGCGTTGATGTAGATTTATAAGATAAGATAGATTTTGGTAGCTTTTATGTTATTCTGATGATTAAACAATAATATTGTAAAGTTTCATCAAAATCCGATCAGTAGTTTTTGCGTTAAAGAGTAACAAACATCCATACATTCATCCATTCATCCATCCTCACAAACTTTCACAATTATAATATTAGTAGGATTTTAGAAACTGTTAAGGAGTCTGCCCACTACCCCGTCTCATACCATGACCGTGCTAGAAACGTGTCAGGCAAAAAAATATTCTTTGTAAGGAAATGTATAAGACTATGCCCACTAGACCATTCCGTCACCGATCAGCAGTTCCTATAGCAGGGCGTATCGTGTTGCTTTTCGTGTCTGATACGTTTCTAGCACGGTCATGGTATGAGACGGTGTAGTGGGCAGACTTCTTTAAACTCACGGTTAAATTTTAAATAAAAGTAAAAATGGCACTCACATACATAGGTATATATACCTATCTTGCTTGGAAAAATAAACAAATTCATTTAAAACCGATCAGTTACTATTCAGACTATATTAGTTCAGTTATAAATTGAGATCACAAAAAACGAAAGACAATAAATAAACGTACTATAAAGATAAAACAATTACTAACAAAAATAAATACGTAAGGTATGATAAGATTTAAAAAAAATGTATTGTCACGTCGAAAAAGAACGTAAATATTAAGTTCATGCATAATGCTAAGAATAAATGCCGTGCATCATGGACATTAATCAAGGAACAAATAGGTGATATTCAAACACAGGAACATATTGAATACATAATGCACAATAACAAACAGGTAATAGATCCAACTGAGATAGCCACATTATTCAATGAACACTTTATTACCACTACTAATATAAATATAAATTCAAAACTAGATTACAAACTAATTAGTAAAGTTGAATCAACAATGTTCATAAAACCGACATCGGAAGATGAAGTAATTAAAGCACTGAATTCGTTAAAAAATACGAATGCCGTTGGATATGACGACATATCGACATCTATTTTAAAAGCATGTAGTAATGAATTGAAATTGGTACTATCTCACATTATAGATTTATCCTTTTCTCAAGGTGTATTTCCTGAAAAATTAAAACTATCAGTCGTGAAACCGCTTCATAAAAAAGGCAACAAAAATGATTTAACTAACTATCGACCAATCACATTAGTTCCTATATTATACAAATTATTTGAAAGGTTAATGTACAATCGCATAATAAATTTCCTCGAACAGTTTGATGTTATAGTAGAAGAGCAGAATGGCTTTCAAAAAAATAAGTCCACAACCTTAGCTGCATTTTCACTCGTTCATAATATCACAAAAAATCTTGATGACAAACGTCGAGTCACGGCCATATTCTTTGATATGAGTAAGGCATTTGATGTCGTTAGCCACGAAATTCTTCTTAAGAAATGCGAACTGTATGACATCAGAGGACAAGCCTTACAGTGGTTACAAAGTTATCTTTCTAACAGGAAGCAGTGCGTAGAGATTAAGAAAATTAACGATAATCAGTTAGTCACTTCGTTTAAATCCAAATACAAATCTAATTTATTTGGTGTACCCCAAGGCAGTGTATTGGGTCCATTACTATTCTTGATTTACATTAACGATATTCCTCAAGTAATAGAACACAAATGCGTACTTTTCGCAGACGACATTTCTGTAATTATTTCAGCAAAACGTAATTACAATCAATACGATTACCTTCTAAAGTCAACAATTGATACAGTGACGCAATGGTTAAATAATAATAATCTTACTGCTAATCTAAGTAAAACTAAACTAGTACAATTTCATAATTATAAAAATATGTACGATGTAATTAAAATTAATGGCTATGAAAATAAAATTTTACAGGTAGACAACGTGAAATTTCTCGGCATTACCCTTGATAAAAATTGTAATTGGAAGGAACATATTAAAGTTGTTTGTGCACGAATAAACAAGTTTGTTTACGCTTTAAGAAACTTGAAAAACCATGTAGACGATAAAGCTGCGCTATCTGCCTACCATGGATATATTGGGTCCATTATAAGGTATGGAGTGCTCTTATGGGGTAATTCCACCGATATTAATAAAGTGTTGATCTGTCAAAAGAAATCTATAAGGGCTATTTGCAGTGCCGCACCTCTTGAATCTTGTAGACCATTATTTAGGAAAACTAAAATTCTTACAGTTATATCCACTTATATTCTCGAAGTCGCACTTTTTGCCAGAAACCATTCGAAATTATTTAATAAAGTATCTGAACAAAGACAGCATCTTACGCGAGATAAAACTAAACTCTCTGTATTAAGGTCTTCTAGTACTCTACATCAAAAAAACTGTTATAGTATGGTGGTCAAAATATATAACAAAATACCTCGAGTGATACGAGAACTACCCTATAACCTTTTCCGGAAACAACTGATAAAATGGCTTACAGAGGGATGTTTCTATTCGATGTCTGAGTTTTTGGAATACAAAAAATATGAAGTTAGATGATAATGTACGTTGTTAATTGTGTTACAAAGAGTTTATTTTATTATTGCAATTTTTAGGTTTAGTTATTAGAGTAATGTTAATTTATCTAACATAAATATTTGCATGCCGCCTGCAAGGCGAAACATGTTGTACCATAGACATTAAGAACACCTGTCAACCATGTTTCAAGCAAATAAATTATTATTATTATTATTATTATTATTATTATAATACGAAAGAAAAAAGGAAAACATTCTTAGAGATGTGCCTCTATATATTTTCTCTAGTTACCAGTCCGTCATATACCATATGTTTACTAAGCAAGACAAGTAACGAACACATTAATTTAAAAAAAATATATATAATTATAAGTAAACTACCTTGACGGCGCAGTAGTGAATGCTATGCACGAGGTCTTGGAATTCGAAAGTGATATCGATATTTTCTTTTTTTAAAACACTGACTCCTGTACCGAATTTGGGTCACAGCGACCAATCTTGACGGAGACAGGCCATCTGCGCAGGAGATATAATAGTGCACAAGCGTGTGCGCCAACACAAGTGCACTCCCTGTTCACTTACTCTCATGATCCGATGGAACGGTAATCCGACACGATCGAAGAGAGATCAGGCGCAGGACCAACGGCTTTACATGCTTTTCAAAGCACGGGGGTGTCTAACACCGCCAACTTTCTAACTCCGGGCTGCTATTCAGATTTCTAAATAGACAAACCCAATATTTTTTTTTGGACCGACCCGTGATTCAAACCTCCACGGAATAAATAAATTGCTGCATTATGAAATTTATGAATAAACATAGAGTCAGTTCTATAAATAGAATTAGAATGCAGATGAACATGGAACACCTTATATTTATATGTATAATATTGAACTTTAATACATTGTCTGAACTTTAATTTATTGCTGATAAGAACTTACTTATCAAATGAATAATACACGTTTTTGTCTTATTATGCTAAATTTAACACTACGTTATATGGAACAGGATTCGTACTCATTAACGAAGGACTTTCGGTAATGAGTACGAAACCCATTAGGAACATACATGTTTTCAATTCTGTAGTTTGATGACTGACGATTGAACCCAAGACTTTTTTATTGCAATACCTATACCTCAACTCATTGCCTACTAGCGTTGTTTTGTTATATTAAAAACTAGCCTTCACCCGCGACTTCATCTGCGTTGATCGTTCTTGCGCGGATTCCTATTTTTCTAAAATAATGTAGCGTAAGTTTCTCCTTATAACATCAGCTATCTGCCAGTGAAACTCCTGTCAAAATCGGTCCAGCAGTTTCACAGATTAGCCGAATTAAGCAGACAGACAAAAATTTTAAAATTGATTTTCCCTTTAAGTACCTTATATGTATACTTTCATATGCATTTAATGAAAAGCTGTAATTTCACATTACAAACAGACACTTAAATTTTAATTATTTGTACCTAGCAGACCTAAGAATAACACTGTTAACAATAAAAACTGCAATGCTATTCTATAAGATTTAACTTTCGATCTCATTTCTCGTCTCGCAGTGAATAAATACCTACTGTCAATGGCATGAATATAGTGAATTCGAGGTGAACTAACTAACTAACTGAACTAAATAATCATACTGTGTAACTCAAAAATCCTAACTAGTTATATTATAAATGCGAAAGTTAGTTTGTTTGTTTGTTTGTTACTCTTCACGTCTTAACTATTTGACTGATCGTCATGAAATTTTGCATTTAAACGATGTCAGGGTTACAGAATAAGACATAGGATATTTTTTAGTCTACAGTATCGTCTATTGATTAGTACTCCTTTCTTAGACCAATCTAATTTTCAAAATATATTTTCAAGCACGGCAATAAAA
Organism: Catocala nupta; assembly: GCA_963675205.1. Classification (NCBI taxonomy): domain Eukaryota; kingdom Metazoa; phylum Arthropoda; class Insecta; order Lepidoptera; family Erebidae; genus Catocala; species Catocala nupta. The sequence goes on along the minus strand of OY776101.1, from coordinate 3,390,856 downwards.
AGTTTTGGTGACAAAGGATCTCCTTGCCTGACTCCTCGTTCAATGTTTATTTCACTTCCTCTGACTTCCAGCTTTATCTTGCTTGTACTCTTTGTATAAATACAGGGTGTCCAGTAATTAATGGATAACCTTGAAATGTCTTATAGTAGAACTGAAGGCCGTTCAGAAAAATGAAAAAAAAAAAATATAATTATATTAAAAAGTGCAAGCTATATTAGCATAGCATACTTTTGACTGTCTATCTATTAGCATAATTAGTGTTTAATAATAAAACAACAAAAACCCGATGGATTTCATTCATTTATGGTCGTAGTATACAAGAAAGTTATACATGGTAATTAAAAGAAAAACACATATCTCAGGTAGTAGTTAGGATAAATTTTTTTCATTTATTTTTCTCTACGGCCATCATTTCCACTATAAGACATTTCCAGGTTATCCATTAATTACCGGACAACCTGTATATTTCAGGATGTTAATATATTTGTGATCCACTTTGGATGTTGCAATGCGTTCCAGATCGAACAGTGGCTGATGGTATCGAAGGCTTTGCAATAGACAATTTGAGTCAATTGACTATTGACTACATTATAATAGGAATCGATATTTTTGACGGCTCACTTGGGATTTGTTTTTGTCTACATCCTGCCTTTGTATGCCTGCTTTATATGCAAAGGCCATAAGGTAAATTTAAAACACGATAATGTAGCTAAATTAAATTTGTTGTTCATATGTATGTAATTTATGTCTCACGTAGGAATCGAACCTGCATAAGTACAATTTACCTAATTTACCTATGCATTGGTTTACTATTTTCATTTTTATTCTCGGGATGCATTAACATGTCACGCCTTTATGCTGAATGAAATATTAAATGAATCGCCCTCAATTTGTAGGTCTCGAACTTATTACTTTGAATGATACAAGCCGGCGCGGTGTCTCGTGTCACTCAGCTCTGTTCATTCATGGCGCCCTGGTACTTACGGGCGGTACGAAGTCCGTAGATGCGATACACAATAGAGGGATTTTGTTGCATTCTTTCGTTGATTGTGTCTGTCTATATTTCTATTGAATTGGTAAATAAAAAATATTTTTACAATATTCAATATTTAAAATCCACCATTTTGTAAAATTTGCCCATCTCTTGGTTTTAAAGATCTATGCCACAGGAAACATCATTCTGCTTGCCTAGTACTTGATGCCAATATCCTCTCGTATACATAATACATTTAGTAGATGCTTTACTCAAATTTTCATAAATTTGTATTTTCTCTCTCGCGGCTATCCATCGGGTATCGTGCGATCTGCTTACAGACTATAACCCCTTTACGCGAAAATCATGTTGGTCCGTTGCAAAGAAGTACAAAACAACCAACATATTATGTACTTTCGCATTTATAATATTGGTAAGGATTAAAATGTATTTTTTGCCTTACATTTTAGACCTAAATACGTAGGCCGCATCCTACCACCATCCATCGTAGGTGAATGCTATGTTTAACTTGCATTTATCCGATTGTCTTATGTTGGAAACATTTCCAGACATAAAGGTTTTCTGAAGAAATAATGGCTGAATATATGGAACCATCTGCCATTAGAAAATTTCCGTTTTTTTTCCGTGGGGTTATTGGTCGTGTCGCACGAATTGTGCAAAATGACACTTTGTTGAAATAATATGTACCTATTTAAGTATCGATTCGCACACATCCATATAATTTGAGAGCGAAATTAACCGATCTGGAAAAGAAGGTGCGCAATTCAAAACCTTTATTTGTGTAAAGTGTCCTTTCGCACAATTTTTGCGGAACCAATTAGACCGATAGACAGACGACGTTGTCTAATAGGAGGTCTTTTTAGCGAGCTAATTGAAATAGATCAATTTTAAAATCTGTAGGGAATACAATAATTTAGCTATGCACGATAAAATGTGACTCGTCTAACTTTGTATGCAAAACGAGTGCGGTACTCGACAACGAGTTTTTAATCAAGGTGATTTTCGGCAACCGACTTACTTAGACTGGCAACTACATTACCTACTTATTACATTGTCCCGTGACTGGGTATATTATAATGAGAACTCTGAGAATAAGTATATAACCAAAATATAAAATGAGGTGGAGACCTTGTGTCCTGAAATACAAGCCACAAGCTTAGCTTAGGCACCAGTCTCACACAATATTGTACACTGTTATTATGTACCTAACCTGTGTAATGTATCTACGTAATATTGTGATGAGATTATAAAAAAAATAATAAAAAATAAAAATATTTTATTCACAGGCTACCTAGGCCCACATTGTGTTAGTTCTACATTATCTTATAAACTATGTTAGTAAATATTAGGAACACAGAAAGAAAACAAATTATTATATTACGACCACATATATTTTCATCAAGCCCCATGTAATACATGAAGCTTGATGAACCTATCCATGGTAGGCCCATCCAGCCTTTCAGCAAACACCCTCAGGATACTGTTGGTGCTTCCTCCCACTCTGCTTGTCAACGACGCCACCTTCTTACGCATTATTGCGAAATAGTCGTCAGTGTGCGCATCGGCGAACATATCTGACGCACTACAATAGGGTGGAAGCCTCAACAGCACCCTAAAGGTATTATTGTATTGTACTCGCAGGGCATTGTTTGCCTTTTGGGTATGATTAGCCCAAAGGCTGCTGGTGTAAAATGTTTGGCAGTAAGCCTTGAAAAGTGTAATTTTTACTGGTACTGAGCAACCAGCAAACCTTCGAGCCACCATATTTCCCCGCACGGCCAATGCCCTGCGCTCCCTTTCCATATCTAGGTTGTCTTTTAGGTCTTCGGTAACAATGTGGCCCAGATATTTAAACTGGGTAACTCTCTTTAAAACTGAACCGCACAGCGCAACTGCAGGGATATGTGATGGACTTTTATTTGTACCTCTAAACACCAACAGTTCACTTTTCGTAGGGTTGTACTTTAGTCCATACTGCTGTGCATAACCCTCACAAACAGAAAGCAATTTTCTAATTCCACAGATAGATGGGCTCAGCAACACCATGTCGTCTGCGTAGCTTAAGTTATTGACACTAATTCCATCTATGTGGCATCCGACATGTGTGTTGCTGAGCTCAACCAGTAGTTCATTGACATAAATGTTAAAAAGTCGGGGGGAGGTCAAACCACCCTGTCTGACCCCACACTCTAGTTTGTACGGGTCAGAGAGCGCATTTGACCATTTTACAAAATTTCTCTGCTTATCATACCACATAGATAAAGTGGACACCAACGAAGCAGGAACACCAGCCTCCTGAAGTTTTCCCCACAGGGCATTATAGGAAACCAGGTCAAATGCTTTTGACAGGTCCAGGAAACATGCATACACAGGTGTTTGTCTATCCGTATAATACTTGACAGTATGCTTCAACGCAAAAATGGCACTCTCAGTAGACAACCCAGCACGAAAACCAAACTGTGCGTCGTGTAACTGGGTATATTTACCGAGGTGGGCGTCCAGCACACTGTCAAGTACCTTGGCTATAACGGTCGCCAGTGAGATAGGCCTATAGTTACCCTTGTCTGCGATGTCCCCTGTCCTGTCCTTCACAATAGGTATAACTACTGTATCCAGTAGCTCTTGTGGTAAGTGAGAATGTCCCAAGCAAAGATTGAAGAGCATAGTCAACACTCGAGACAGGTGTATACCAGCGTTTTGAAGATGCTCGATGCTGAGCCCGTCGTGACCAGGAGATTTGCCCCTCTTCATACTTTGAATAATAGATTTTATTTCTTTACATGAAAATCGTAAGGGTGATCCTGAACGACAGTACTCAGCACCGGTCCTCCTCGGCCCTGTACCGAGAGGTGAACTCATTTGAAAGTGCTCTCTAAAGGTATTCGCTATCTCAGTGCAGTCATTCTTTCCCTCCACGCTAGCCGAAACGCTTGGGGTATTATTATTCAGTTTTTTAGTCCCTTTCCAAAATGACGTGAAACTTTTATTCGAATGCAAAGTGGCTAGAATGTCCATTTCAATTTTGCTTTGATTTTTAATACACCAATTTAATTTTGATTTAAATATTTTCCGCGTTATTTTCATTTCTTCAAAAATAGGCCCGCCAGTGGGTTGACCGTGCCACATCCAAATTTTAAACTTAATCTTTGCTTGGGCGTGAACTTCCTTTACATGTTTGTTCCAGCCCTTTATACCTTTATTTTTTCCTATAATGCCCCTAGAGGTCTTACTACTGCTGGCAGCTTCACTTAATACATTTACAATTTTACTATACATTTCATCCAACAGAATTTTATGTTCGGGCTTATCACAATATTTATCCGCACACAGTATAAAGTTTTCAGGGAAGTCTAAGCTCTTTAATTTATTATTACAGTGCAACCAGTATTTATTTATTTCTTCCGAGCTTCTTTCACCCCAACGTATGTCATTACATACTTTTTTAACAAATGTTTTTTCTCTAATTAAATTAATATCACATTCCAATTTCAGTGGAAAGTGATCTGACCAAAAAGAGTCGTAAATCACCTCAATGTTCACTATTGTTTTGGACGCCAAACGAGTGACAAGACAGTGGTCAAGCCAACGTTTACACCCATGTGAGTCACTAATAAATGTAAAGGTAGGCGACAACATACCTAGAAAATTGACATCCGCGCATAATAATTCTTGCTCGTTACAGAAATCAAGAAGTTCATTATAGAATGACTCACCTGGGTGGGCGTTGAAGTCCCCTAGAACAAACACAGATTCCACATTATTACTTTGTATAATTGAGTACATTTCACTGAGACATCCCGTAAAGTCTAACAAGTTCTCACTGCAATCCGTTGGCATATACACATTTATCACAATAAAAGATCGGTTGTTCACAACTACTTTGACTGCACAGATCCTATTATTATTACTTTTCACTATCGACACATGATTAAAAGCACTTTTTCGCCACAGTATGGCCACACCACCATATGGTCTACCTTTGCAAATACCAGCAGACGTGTCTATTGAAGACTTTGCGGTATAGCTGAAGCCTTGATCTATATTTTCGAGAAAATGTAAATCATGTGGATACAACCAAGTTTCCTGTAATAAGACTATATCAGCCTTCCTGCACAGTGAGCGCACGCAGTTCACCGATCTCTTCACATTTTTACAGTTAAATGTTATTATGTTCATGTTCGAAGCACTATCCATTAAGTTTTGGTTTTAATTTCATTTCCTTGAGAAACACTCTTGTCGTCCTCATCTCTTCTATTTTTGAAGTGTACAAAACGTCGAAATGTGATGCCATCAGGCCACATCTTGTCATCTAAAAACGTTTCCAGCTTGTTTTTGTTTACAAGTAATTTGAATGCATTGTAAGGCCTGTCTTTCTTCATTTTAATTTTCTCCAGTGAAACTACTTCCGATGTTTTATTTTTTTTTTTTTTTTTTTTTTATGTACAGACCGATATCGTTTTCTGCGGTTTCTTTGTTTACATTAGAAATAAACAACGGAATTTTTACTTCAGCTGCTTTAAACTTTTCAGAACAGTCCGTGGTCGCTTTCCCAGTTTTACCAACAAACCGGTTTCTAGTCCTTCTTTTTTGGACTGTTATCCATTCCTCGTTTGGTTCGTTTTGCATTTTCCATTCACCTTTTCTCGTAATGTCCGCCATAGAGGGCTGTCTTGTTTCATCAGTCACTGCATGAGACACAGCTGATTCGGGCATATTCGTGCAAAACTCGTTTTCCATAAGCGTCGAGTTAATCAGTGCAGACGCACTCGGCTTATCTGTCTCAGTCTGTGCGCGAGTGAGAGAGCGATACTTCGGTGACTCACTGCGCTCGATGCTCGAATGTCGCCTCATCACGTTGTCACCGGCCGCCGGCGATAATCCGATAGGCCCGCTATCCAACACATACCCTCCTCTTTTTCTTGTGTTAATATTGCGGGTTAAAAACGAGGCAACTGGCCTGCTTGATTCCAATTCCAATTTTAGGTCATCCAATTGATTCAATGTTACATATCTGTCCTTTATATCATTAATTTCTGTACGCATAATCAGCAAGTCTTTTAATAATTTGGTAACATCGACATGGTCGAATGTAACGGGCGGTAATTTTTGCAAGTCACGCGCCACAAAAATCGGCATAAGGTCCGGATCAGTTACTTTGAAAACACATATCATATCTTCAAGGTTTCTCTGCTTTTTTCCCTCTTTACGCCTGGATACTTTCTTCTGTTTACCGTTCAGAGAGTGAAACAGTAAATCTTTAGCACATTCTACCTCCTCCTCAGAAAAAGCAGATGAGCAAATTCTAATTAAACTTTCGTTATCTATCACTGAGATCTTATTTTGAATAAATGATAATAGTTCACTTATTACTATATTACAACTCACACATTTTAGCGTATTCACAGGTATCGTCGCGGAATTTGCCATATTCGAACCGCTCGCGAGCGCGGACACCGGACGACGAAATACACGAATAAAACCCCCGACTCAAAATTCATATGATACCTATATCGAGATGTAAAAAAAAAAAAAAAATCGCCATTTTGTGGTGGTGGCCATCTTGGATTTGGAATGTATCATAGTGTATAGTATTCTACTATTCAAGCCCTTTCATCTGATACCCATATTGAGGGAGTTGTGAAAAAATAAGTAATCCGCTATTTTGTGGCGGCGGCCATCTTGGACCGATTTTCATCAAACGTAACTAAAAACACTCCCGATTAATTCACCATTCAAATAAAAAAAAAACAAAATTATAATCGGTTCATCCGTTCGGGAGCAATGCCACAGACAGACACACACACACACACGCACACACAGCAACGTCAAACTTATAACACCCCGTCGTTTTTGCGTCGAGGGTTAATAATATTTATTTATTTAAATAGGACAACCTAAAAGGTATAGGTAGATACACTATTACATAATAATAATCGTTATTACCAGTTTTACAATTTTTTACATACAGTGTACTAAATCAAACGTTATTCTTACAAATTGTTGGTTATTACAGTGTTTTAACCATCTGACACCCAAGCTAAGATTGAACTTGTGTTATGGGTGTCAGGGCTGTCAAAAATTGACTCCTTTATTACAGTATATACGTAAGTACGTTGTGTGTAATGTGGTGTTCTTATTCCCGTGCGCTCCAAATCTATTCTTGTCTGTTATTGTTAACACTAAAAATTGACAGAAAATAATACTGAGCTGTGGAGCGCACGGAAATAAGTCCTTTTAAGTAAGGTAGCACTAAAACACTAGCTATAAGAACTAGCCATAAGAACATGTTTTCAATTCATGGCAGTCGTATATACAACGCAGTTAACAGGCAATGTAATATCTATACGTCTACATTTGAATGTAAATGGATCATTGGTCTTAGCTATGGAGAGGTTGAAAGAATACTTGAAGCATGGGATAGATATAGGTATAATAGAGTATAACCAAAATTATATTCACATTAAAGCTATACATCACATTATAACAAACACACATACACATACTTTCAATCATACATACTCATCTTCAAAAACACACACACACACACATATTCTAACACGAAAACACACTATACAGATACTTACATTTTATTACTTTTTCATTTTTCTCGCATGTAAGATATCTTTATTTAGTTGCCACGGCATGCATATAATAACAGTTAGAAACAGATTATAAACAAAAACAGATACTATACTAAAATATATCGAAATGATAATACTGTATACACGCGGCTGACCGCCTGTCTGTTCGAGATAAACGCAATAACTACTGAACGGATTTTCATGCGGTTTTCACCAATAGCCAGAGTAATTCACGTCATTTCATTTCGGTGTATAATTTGTTAAGGTTTTGTACTACCCGTGCGAAGCCGAGGAGGGTTGCTAGTATATTATATTATATATAGTATTTATTGTATTACTTTACACTAATGGTACACATCAATATTAAAATAAGCCACGATAAATGCCTGTTCACTTGCGTTTATTTGAAAAATACCCCATTACATTATTTTCAATATTTTCGAAAGGATTACAATATTTAGATTAAAAAAAAAAACAGATCAAATTTATTGTTGTTAGAAGGTAACACTTATGTACGTCAAAGTTACACTAAATCTTTTCTGTGAACTGCCACGTTCAGCAAAGCAAGCGTGTAGGGCTCATGAGAAGAATGGGCAAGAAACTCATGGCCAATCTTTTTCATCGCCAAGATTACAATAATACATATTTCGTTTACAAATCATAACTGTAAGGTGCTGCAACCATTTATCCATGAACTGCTACTGAACATACTCAAGCATTTAATCAAATTTGATGGTAGCCTCTAAAGCAGCACTATGGTAAATAGGAGCATCCATTTACATGTACATAAATAATCAAGACAAGGCATGATTATAGTCCGTAGTTTTATCTATCTGTTTAAATAAAAATGTAGTAAGTAAATTATCGAATTCTACGAAATCAAGGTCGACCAGTTACCACAAGTAGCACCCGTTCACGAGTACCACGCGTGGGCAAGCCATCGCCTCCCTCGCCATATTGAAGAGAAGAGAACGACCCGGACCATGACGCCACCACAAGCAATGATATTTGAGTGAGCAAACGGTCTTTTGCGGTCAATTACGTTTTTCCCGACGCATGCTTTTTAGTAGCCATGGTCATGTGGAGACTGTGATGGTAGTCGTCTTAGCTTGACAAGACAATGAAGTGAACTTACCGATGACCTTAATACAATACCAGTAATTAAAATGGTTGAAAATTGTGTTTATGTAATAAGCCGCGATGAAATTCGTATCAGTGTGGTAGATTAATTCGCTCGGCCGCGTTGAGTCGCTTACATATAATGTTGAAACTTACCTACATTTTATTTCAAACTTCGTAACACTTGTAACTCAAATATATGGTCAATTCATGCAGTGCATGTAATTAATATAACTAGCCTACAATATAACATGTAGTAGATTAATTTTAACTTTGAGAAAGCTTGGTTATGTTGGTGAACTAATGTGTTATTGTAGACTGTACACATTTTGAAGAAAATTATTGGAGATTCTTATACCATTATGATTTTGATGATTTTGCTTTATCTTTTAAATTACTGTCTACATTAGTAGTGAGCTGTAGTGAATGCAGCTGGTATTCAAGAGATCTTAGTTTGATTATCAATCAGTCTTTTCAGGTTATTTTGTAAATAATAACGATGGCGTAGTGGTTGTGTAATCGACTGCCACGCCTGAAGTCGCGGGTTCGATTCCCGCACAAGTCAAACATTTGTGTGCATGAACATGGATGTTTGTCTTGGTCTGGTTGTTTCTATGTATAATATGTATGTATTTACAACAATAAAAGTATATGTGTATGTTTATCCATTGTCTAGTACCCATAGTACAAGCTCTGCTTTGTTTGGGCTAGATGGTGTTGCGTGTATGTGATAGAATATTATATAATTTTTCACTAGTAGCACGGAGTTAGGAACAATGCCCACTCGCTATTTAATTACTAGGAACTAATAATAATTATGCACCTCTGCCTACCCGTTATAGCTTGCTTATCATGTTAAAACGACTGTTAAGTATGTATAACGACAGTTATTTATGCATTCATTAGTTAATTACTAATCATTACGCACGTAACTTCAAAGGCTGTGACTCAATGGCGAACTCGCTGATCGATTGATGCGCGAGGTCAACTAAATTTGCCACGAGTTCGGCTCATAGGTGGGACCGCTTACAAATACACAGCCGTCCATTCACCGGGTAAATTTATCTGAATAGCTGAATTTAATTAAGTTAGATAATATTGGTGCCAATTCTGTTGTCACAAAATTCTCTAATCTTAGCTAAAAATCTCTAAAATTTATTTTAGTCCTGTCACTTTTAGCGATTTCAGAATACGAAATGTCGTTTGACAGGACTAAACTAAATTTTAGAGATTTTAGCTAAGATTAGAGAATTTTGTGACAACAGAATTGGCACCATTGTCTTACTTTTACGCGATTGTTTGTCATTGAAGTTAAACTGCTTTTTACGGATTTTATCGTCGTTTCATAATTAACGATTAAAGACGTTCACTGCTGGACATAGGCCTCACCCAAGGTTTTCCACACAGACCGGGCCACCCGCGTCCAACCGCTTTTATTAGATTATTTTGAAAGTACTACTACTGAACCTATAATACTATTTTAGAGCTAATATTTTAATATTATTAAGACTATTTATATTTTTATTTACATTTTCTCGACGTTTCGGTTGCTTTTCAGCAGTGATGTTCACGTGGAGACTCACTATTAGATAGCTGATCGAATTATGTAGACTCTATGTTGGTGAAGTGCGTATATAAATAAAAATCGCGTCTTTTGATTTTTTAAGTGATTTGAATCATTCGAGAATTTTTAATTAAAGTTCTCGGTAGCCCTTGTCCGAATCAGGAATTGAACTCATGGACAGAAGAAGGAGACTTTTGTGCATGGGTTCGATTTAGGTTATTACTGCTGCGCTACAGAACCAGTCAATAATCACCATGAGTTTAAAATATATGACATGTACCTATAACCTTTATTATTCACAAATCAAATATGATACTTACTAAAAATCGTCAGAATTGAATTATTAGAATATTTGGGTTACACGAATACTTTCATATTATCGATAGTATTTTTTAAATATAACTATCAATTTGAATTACAGATCACTGGAATTTCTGTGAACCTTTTCAGCTAAGTTACAATGTTTGTATTAGAAGAGAATTCACATCGGTATTGCAGTTCGAAATTTGAACTCACTACTTCTCACGACGATCGCAACTCCAATAAATTATTTAGAATATTTCAGTAGGAAACCAATAAAACATGCAGCATTATACGCAATCTTAAAATAATTATATTTTTTTTTGAAGTGAACACTTCTTTAGGCACGTTGAGCACTTTTTGGGTGGACAAAAATCATGGAACTCGCGTCATTGTCACCGAACGCTTTCCATGAGTTATATGTATACCGTGTATATATGTGTACTTTTTGGGTGAACGAAAAAGCGTGAAACCCGCGTCATCGTCACCGCACGCTAGTTACTTAGTTTTCACTTCTATCGGCAGTCCCCAAAGACTGCCCTACATTTTTTAAAAGACATCGCCCGCTCTACGAATAATTCTGGTGTTGCGGGGGACTTTACAAACATTCAAATAACGGACACAAAGAACACCCAGAGTCGGAACAACTATTTGTGGACCACACTTGTGTTTGTTCCGTGTGGGAATCGAACTCATAATACTCGGAACGGCGCGCGGCGGCAGTGGCGAGGTGACCTCATAAAACACTACGCCTTCCGTGTCATTTGACAGTAATGAGTCTTAGCTAGGCCTGCTGGTTTAATCCTAGGAGCCTACGTTGTGACCTGAACATACCAAAAGTAGTCTACGAGCATATCGAACTTGCCTTGCCAGTACCAGTATAATTAGCTTTATTTATATGTTATTATTTTAAATTATTATAATTATTCAACTTTGTGGCTTTTGCATATTAAATGTAGCTCATTAGTATTTTTATATAGCAAAGCATTCAAAATTAAAGTAATATCAAAGAGTCATTTACCGTAATAAACTGTTAAAAATAAAGTTCTTGTCTATTTAATATTGTCTTATGTTTACGCGAATGTTATACATTGAAATTAAACACTTTATATGGATTTTATCGCGTTGTTTATTTTACTTTAAACACTGTTATTACATAATTTTGAAAACTCTAACACTACTATTATTGAATTTTACTACTATTTAAGCTATATATTTTCTAATTAAAACTATTTATATTTAAGTTTACACTTTGCCCCGACGTTTCGGTTGCTTTACAGCAGCCATGTTCACGGGGAGACTAAGATGGTAGTTGTCCCAACGTTCTGAAGTGTAGACTTCGTAGTAAAATTCAATAATAGTAGAGTTAAAGTTTTCAAAATTATGTAATAACAGTGTTTAAAGTAAAATAAACAACGCGATAAAATCCGTATAAAGTGTTTAATTTCAATGTTCTTGTCTATTTTAATAAACGCAAAATATTCACATTTTATATTTATTTTGATTTAGAACATTTTGTGATATTATGACACTGAGATTGAACTCCATTTTAAATCTATACGAATATTATAAAGCTGAAGAGTTTGTTTGTTTGCTTGAACACGCTAATATCAGGAACTACTGGTCCGAATTGAAAAATTATTTTAGTGTTGGATAGCCTATTTATCGAGGAAGGTTATAGGCTATAATTAACATCACGCTTTAACCCACGGGAGCGGCGCAGTAATCATAAACTCGGATGAAACCGCGGGCACATCTATTAGATTATATTACGAGAAATAGCCAAAGCATTGCCAACGATTAGGAATTTAATATAGACGAAGAGAATTGAGAGGGATAGGTAGCCTCTGGAAAGTTCTTTTTGCCGGGCGAAAACCAGTGACAATGTTACTACTCACACAACGGTTGCCATGAAAGTCAAAGTCAAAGTCAAAAATCTTTACTTCCATAAAAATGTGCAAACAATTCTTGGACACGTCAATTAACTGTTATATTAATAAAATATAAACAGAAGGAAATAAAAACTTAGCATTGAAAAAAGCCTGTTCGGTGAGTCTTTCATGAGAAGAAGCAGGCAAGAAACTCATGACCACTCTTTTTAATCGCCAAATAATGTTTATAACAATATAATTCAACTTTATATAATTTTTCTTAAATGAGATGCTGTTTTAAATTTATTAAAATTTACATCTTCTTCGTATATTCGAAAGGTTAGATACTAGTAAGTATACATAGCATAGTCACATTCTGACAGCTAATTTTAGACTCCGCGTACGTGACTTAAATTTTTGTCAATTGTCGAATGTCGGTCTTACTTCAAACAGGCAGTGACCATTTTTTGATAGAAAATTATGATAGACTTGTCTGACACAGGAACTTGGAATCATGCGATCAATGACGCTTACGTCGTAATTATGAGGACTGTGCCGTTGGGTGGACGAGATAGTCTCGGAGTTTGCAGAACGTTAAACTATTATGAACCTATGTATGTTGTAACTAAATATTTAGCTAATTTATATTCATACTAGATTTTCCCTCGCCTTCGCTCGCGTAAATGTAGGTAAGGTTATGTTAGTAACAGTACTTTTAAATATTATATTTCCTTTGTTACTCGGTGATAATATAGCTTCCTAATGGTTGAGTAGTTTTTGTGTTAAATCGTAACAAACAAACAAAAATCAAATCTTTCGTCATCTAATATTGGTATAGATACGTTTGGTTAGCCTCCGTTCTATTATTCATTTCGTTGTTTATATTCAATCCCAAAAATGACATGATAGAGCATCTATTATAATATATTATGTAATCATTGAAACTTACGACTGGTTTCTGGACCGCTGATCAACGGAAAATTATAAATTAGCTGTCAAACTCCATAATAAGTACAATTCTTGTTTCTGAATGTTTGGCCTACTTGGCCTTGTCAAATGATTTTAGGATTACCTGAAGTTGATTTATGAATGATTATTCTCGGGCACACCACGATCGTGGCGCTAGTGACACAGGTACTGACTGGCCACGGTTGTTTTGGCCAGTTCCTGTGTCGTATACGCCGGCAAGAGACGCCCGGTTGTCACCACTGCGGCGACTGCCGCGACGTTGTTGAGGACACGGCGCTGCACACTTTGGTGGTTTGCCCCGCCTGGGCATCGCAACGCCGTGAGTTGATCACGGCAGTCGGATCGGTTGCCCTCTCGCTCCCGGCCGTAGTCCAGTCTATGGTCCGGAGTGAGAGGTCGTGGAATGCCATCGCCTCCTTCGGTGAGGAAGTGATTTCCATCAAGGAGGCGGCGGAGCGGGAGAGGGAGCGCTTAAACACAAACCCTCTCCTCAACCGCAGAGCCGGGCGCCGGAGGGCGCGAGATGACCTTCAGCCACCCTGAGGTTTGACCTGGGTGTGGTGGGCTTTGTGGGCCTGCCCACCATCCGTTCAGCACCAGGTCCGAGAGGCGGCGTGCGTGTTCCCACGCGCGTCTCTGTGTCGTGTCCGTCTCCCCTTTAGGGGGGAGACAGTTGGGCTTTTAAATGAGTAGTGCCTATATTGGGAAGGTCTTTTTGTGTAGTGGCCTGCCGTATAAATACGTGAAGCAAAAACTTTGTACCCCTTTTTACGAAAATTGCGCGGATGGAGGAGTATGTGATTTGGCACAGTTAAAGTTTATATGGAGAAGGAGGAGGGAATCCTAATATTTTTATAAATTATGCATTAGAAATACATTAAATTAATGAAAATTTGTACACAACCATGCATTTGACACACGCAGTAGAATCGCGTTCGTAGTATTTAGGCATTGTTCGTCTGACGTCGACCAATTCTTCGTAACTATGATTACATATACCTTATTTATGTCATAAAAAAAAAGGAAACAAAGTAGCAAGCTTACGAATATCGTCAATGAAAGAGTATAGTTATGTAAATAATAATTTGTTTGAAAAAGACAGGTACAGCCATGGCGAAATCTTAATGAAATGTGATTATAAGGGTAAAGTTAAAGACAATAAAACCTTTCTAACGATCAAACTTAAATTTTAAATCAACTTTGGTCGAATTTTGACTACTAGGCGACCGCTAGTCATAATTAACATGTCAATTAAGCGTCTCTTAATAAAGAAATGAGATGTATTATTAATCGGTCAATTAAAACCGTACAATAAATATAATAATAATTAATTACTAAGTCGTTTCCAATAATAGAATACTAATATATAATAAGTCAATCATCAAGTAATTAGGAATATGCCAAATTAAATTAGATCCTGATAAGTGAATAATAAAACAAAGAAAAATAATTATATAAGATTATCCCATAGGAAATCTTTAATATTATAGTAGCATTTATGCAATAAAAGATTTCTTAAATTAGGAAGTAACATTAAGATCCTTAAAATTTGGTACTTGATTTTATTTTTTGGGTGCCACGCAGAAAATGCTCTTGCCCAAAACCGCTGTTTTTGCAGTTTGCATGCACAGTTTATGATTATCACTTTGGTTGCGGTTCACGGTTGCAAATAGAGACATCTGATAGTTTACTAAATAGTTGTGGATTGGTTTTCACAAATAGCAAACATAACTTGCATGAATTTTAGATATCTAGCAACACTGCTCAAAAAATTTAAAATACTTATTATATTCAAAATATATGCAAGCGGAGCGAACAATGGCCCGGTTAAATTTAAAAAAAGCTGCCCTTTTTTCCTACAGACAGTTAATTTTTGACAGAATTTCCTATGAAAAATATGTAAAAATTAACTGTTCGCTAAAACGACTCGTTTCTTGATATAGATACCAGGCTTAAATAATTTATATAACATAGCTTTTAGTGACTGGTTCTTAGTATATAGCTAATCCTTAGATTGGCTCTTAACTATTGAATATGATTATTTTAGATGTATCTCTGTATCTTTCAGCCTTACTTATAAACCACGCTCAAATATTAAGAGGTAATTAAGTATCAGTATAGTGCCTAATCAGGAAAACATATAAACGTTACTCAACTTTAATAATGTAATTTGGTCAAGGTAAGCCCTTGTTCAACTAAATTATTATTATTTGTGTGTTTGTGTCAATGTGTTTTCCCCGATGAGAAACTCGTTTTAATACTTAAGTACCTCTTAAATTTAAGAGTAGTTTATAGGTAAGAGCATGTGTATGTATGTATTATTTATATCCAGAATATTTATTATACTGCAAATTACTTTGAAACTTCTTTCTTCTGAAGTCATTTTTCCTGTCCTCATTCGGAACACAGGAATACTTTACGCTCGAACTACTAGGTATGCATAAGATGATGACAAGTAATCTGAAACGCCGGACGCGGTTGATAGCTCTCTATTGTGCAGCCACAAGGTGTCCGTGGCAATTGCCCGTTGGACCTTGGCCTCTCCTGATCTCCTAGTACTTTTGTGAGTGTTTATTCTGGGAAGTGTTCGAGTATGTTCTCAGGTAATTCTAGATAGTTCTGGAAGAAGTTATCTTAAATAATTTAGACGCAGTTGCACGAAATAAATTATAAAAATAAACTAATGACATCCTAGCTGACATATTACTGGTAAAGATTGTTTACGAGTTGGGTTAAATATACTTATCTACTAATATTATAAAGCTAAAGAGTTTGTTTGGTTGAACGCGCTAATCTCAGGATCTACTGGTTCGAATTGAATAATTATTTTATTGTTGGATAGCTTATTTATCGAGGAAGGTTATAGGCATAACATCACGCTACGACCCATAGGGGCGGCGTAACCATAAACGCTGGTGAAACTGGGGACACATCTAGTCAATAATGAGAGACGAAATAACGTCACAAATTATAGTAACAATTTAATATAAGTGCATTCGTTGAATGACACAATTCTTTTTGGGACATTTACTTTGGCAATCATTTTATTTTTATTTTGTACTAGATTTGCCCATGGCTTCGATCGCGTAATTGTAGATTACTAACAGTATTTTTCTGATTCTGAGGCGCTCATAGCCAGTAGCACTCACTGATCGGTAAACGATTAGTGAGGTTAAGCAACGTTGGGTGCGGTCAGTCTATAGATGGGTGACCGCTTAGTGGTATTTCATCTGAGCGTCTGCGTGCTTAGGAGGGCACGTAAAAAGTCGGTCCCGGCTGTTGCCAAATTGACAGCAGTCGTTAAGCCATGTCAGAGGCTTACGGGCGGCTTG
Organism: Catocala nupta; assembly: GCA_963675205.1. Classification (NCBI taxonomy): domain Eukaryota; kingdom Metazoa; phylum Arthropoda; class Insecta; order Lepidoptera; family Erebidae; genus Catocala; species Catocala nupta. The sequence continues at coordinate 3,374,126 of OY776101.1, read as the reverse complement.
AACAACTCTTGACAACAGGTTGGCCACTAAACACACGAAAAAGAAAAAAAGAAAAAAAAGGAAGTATTTTTCTCTGGATAAGAAGTATTTCTTGCCTGCGTTAAGTATTTTGCTGGGTGGGTCGCTGATGTAGTTTCAGTTACAGCGATCCACCCACCATTCAAGGCAGCGAGTAGGCACACTGTTGTAGGTTTAGTCAGTAGTACTCAGGATGTTCCATTCCTTTTAGGTTAGGTATGTAACAGTACTTTTTCCCCTGACAAAGGGTAGGCAAAATTCTATGGTGGTGGGTCGAGTAGTTCAGGCGTGAAAGCGTAACAAACAAACAAACTGCCATCCACATTTATAATATTAGTTAGGATGTTACACTTTTCGGAAAACTTATAGTTAGTTTGATTTTAAACAACAATATTACAAAAAAATAATGCCGTTTTTCACAAATATTTGCAAACGTTGGTGCAATAGATACCTTGATTGTCATAAAGGTAATATTATGTTATGGTCATTAATATTAATTGCAAAAGTTAATTTTAACAGTAAGAATAACATAACCGTTCCTACAAACAACCCTTATCTTTACGTATATACGTGTATGTGTGTATGTCACTGAACGCCTCTTTAACGACTGGACAGAGCTTGATGAAATTTTTGTGAGTGCTGTTTTTCGATAATTCGCAATTAGACCTCGTAGGTGGCGCTGCGATTGGTTCATTTGGGCAGGACAACGACTGTCAGACCACGTAAAGTGATTATACTGTAAAAACTTTTTCCAATCATCATTAGACACAAAATCTCTTGCTTAGTAACTTTTCATTCCTCCTATCTGTGTAATCATCGAAGGTCTATGAACAAAGTTGCTTTAGACATTTAGTTTAGAAACAAGTTAATGCTTTTCGCAACACACGTCTATAGTACGCCGGATAGCTACTAATACCAGGATCGCAGCCGGCAACAAGATGTACGCATGAGGTGTCGGTCCATACTTGCAATGATTGAATGATTGCTCGAACAGGCGAGCGCTCGTCATCGATGTGTTATGTAACTACGTCACGTTTCTGAGTACCTGGTAGATTGAATGTGGGAATGTTTGGATGCTGGATGTTTGTTCATTATCTTGCTCTTATTAAATTTGTACTTAATTTAGTTAGTAAGTCCAAGCTATGAAGCATTTTCTAATATTTTTTATCTACGTTGTCTTTGCCGAGAGCTGTGTTATGTAAAATTTTTGCTAATGTGTGTAATCTGGCTCTCTGCAAGTTAATAGTCACATTCACTAAAGATATCACATTTCTCAACCATTAAATCATGATCATCTAAGACCACTTACTTAATATATGTCATGTCTAAACCATTAAATAATTTATCAGTACGATTTAAATTCACACGTAAATAAGCAATTTAAAAAAATTAATAGGCTATCGGTACTTGCGAATTTTTTTAATGAATTTTATAATAAACTGCACGACAACGTGCCAGCTGCATTTATGAATGTTTTGTTAACAAGTGGAGCCACATAGTACAGTCAGCAACATAAGGGGGGGGTCCATTAATTAGGTGAGGCGATATGCACGATTTTTCGACCCCTCTTCCCTCTTGATGAGATGTTGTGAGATTTGGCTCGATTTCCTCCCTCCTACCATACACAAATTAAACAAAAATACCATACAAAAATACGCATTTTGAAAAATCCCACATAAGATATTTCAAAATGTGTATTTTTAGTGTAAATACTTTAATCTGTGCTTAATTGTGTTGGATTTATTTAAAAAACATAATTTGCTTAATAATTTTTATTGAAGGCTAGTTAAGACTAGTATTTAAGACAACTAAGAACCCAGAATCACAGTGAGAAAATTGAATAATTAAATACCTAATTAGGAACTACTAAAATTTGTAAAAGTATATTCATTCTAATTCAGTCCATGTAGACTCATGTATGGTCTCAACAGTGATTACTTAATTTAATCCAGTTTTCTCGCAATTTTTTACAATGTTTCTTGCGAAAAAAATATATAAAATATCAGCCCTATACCCCGAAATCTTTTTGTGAAAACAGTATCAAAATTTTGAGTCAACCTTCTTGTGAAAATAAGACTGTTTCAATTTTGTACGCCGGAATCTCATTCACATTTTAATAGTACTATGTTTCGCATGAGTCTGTTGTTTATATTTTATATAATATCAGCCCTGTTTTAAACTGTCCCACTGCTGGGCTCGAGCCTCTTCTCAGTGCGAGAAGGGTTAGGCCTAACTCCACCAGGCTGGCCCAGTGCGGGTGACAGACTTCACATATCTTTAAGAACATTATAGAGAATTCTAGACATGCAGGTTTCCTCAAAGCGAGCGGTAATTAACTGTTTAATACGCACATAACTTCGAAAAGTCAGAGATCGAACTCGAGACCTCTGCGTGGCAGTCCAAAGGTTTCCCATTAGACTATCGCTGCTGTTATTTAGATTTTTATCTGTTGTTTATATAATGTAAATTTATTTTGCTATAAAACGTCAAATAGGAAAAATGTTCATCTATCACAACACGTATTTTAGGATAAAACTGAGCCATGCTGGGCTACGTACTTTAAAACATCGTCGTAAAAGTATGATTTTAAGCAATAGCAATTATATTCTACTTAGACCTCATAACATATTTTGAGAAAAGTTAACTTCATGTTGATCATATTTTTCGTTATAATACTATATCCTCAACGATGTTACTGTTCTGTTCCAGGGGTCTTCGAGTCCTTTTACACACAATCTTCTGGATCTGGATGTGGGAGCGACAAGGCAAAACCGTCGTCTCAAGATGGACAGAGGTGGCGAAAATGAACGCGAACAAGAAGGCGTTTATTATGGACAATAGGTCGTTGACTTTCAGAGAGGTAATACTTTTGTTTTATGATGCCTTGGTACTTGAGTCTCTCAATACCGGAGTGCACAGGGATTTCTTTCACAAATATTTGCTTCTGATTTGTCTTTGTATCCGTTGTTCAATAATTGTTATTTCTGCAAGATAAAGATATAGTTTTAGTCGTATTAAAAATAATAACCAATTTATTTTTGTCTTTTCGGATGGCGTGGTGATGTCCTCGCCACTGTCACTGCGACGATTGTCAGTTCGATTCCCACATGGGACATTGTAGTTACGAATCTGGGTACTCTTTGTACCCGTTGTTGGAATGCTTGTGAAGTCCCACGTGGCAGAGGAATTAGCCCAGTGGCCGAAATTGTCTTTAAAAACATTTAAAACAACACAAAGTAAAGTAGTTAGGTACCTAAGGATCATAATGAATGGCAATGTGCCAATGTACAGATTCGGCGATTACTGTAAATATCTTTTTGTTTTTGCATGAGCGCCATATAACTTATTAAAGCAAGTTAAAAAAGTACAAGCCAGTCACTAACATGACAAGGTGATTAACAGCGCTCATTAATAATTTATAATGTTTTCAGGGAGATGAAATCAGCAACCGCATATCTTGGTACTTTAAACGGCAAGGCTTCAAGCCCGGTGAGGTGATAGCCCTGTTGATGGAGACACAACCTGAATACGTGTTCATTTGGCTGGGGCTGGCAAAGATTAGGGTTACCACAGCGCTAATAAACACGAATCTGAAGGGCGCCCAACTAATCCATTGCTTGAGGATAGCGAGCTGCAAAGCAGTGGTGTTTGGTGATGAGATGAGTGCGGGTAAGCTGTCCTGTTTTATGATATCCTGGTAGGCTCAGTCTTTCTGTTGTTATTAAATAGGCCTTCACCGTTGGTCTTGTCTATACATACATATATGTATGTATATACGTGAAGCAAAAACTTTGTACCCTTTTCTATAAAAATTGCGCGGGTGGAGGAGTATGAAATTTGGCACAGTTAAAGTTTATATAAAGAAGGAGTGGCGAATCCTAATATTTTTATAAAATATGCATTAAAAATACATTGAATCAATAAAAAAAGAATACATGCGTTTGATGCAGTCGAAGTGCGTTATTATTTATTTCGGCATTGTTCGGTTGATGTCGTAGAATTCTTCGTAACTATGGTTATAGTACATACCTTATTTATATGCAATAAAGATAAAAAGAAAACAAAATAGCAAGCTTAGGAATATCGTCAATGAAAGAGTACATATTATAGTTAAGTAAATAATCATTTGTTGGAAAAAGATAGTTAAATTAACCTGTGGTTATATTGGTATAGGTAGTTATAGACAATAAAACCTTAATAACGACAAAATTTCAATAATTTATGGTCGTAATTTCGACCAATGGGCGACCGCTAGTTAGATTTATTTTCTAAGCGTTTCTCGCGCACAGTTACTTCCATGCAGTAGGACTTAGACCAGCGACTCCGATAAATCGAGTGATTACTATGCATTTAATAATCAACACATATTCAAAAATATTATGGAGAACTCTCATACAGGTTTCCTCACGATGTTTTTTTTTCACTGTTAAAGCGAGGGACAATTAACTATTTAATATGCATATAATTTCGAAAAGTCAGATATTGCATTGGGATCGATATCGATACCCCTGCTTGTTAGTCCAACAGTCTCTCACAAGGCGCTGCTGTACATTATTCGTCTCGTTGTAATTAAATTTCGGTCGACACGTCTGTTGTACGCCGTGCCTGTTGGATACGACCAATCATAAACTTATAATTTGCTTCGTATATTTTCAGCTATAAAAGAAATCCAGCACGAGATTCCAGACATACCCCTCTTCCAATTCAATTCACCTGATCGAGAGAGTGCTCCAGTTTTACAAGACACTGCTCCTTTGGCGACTGAGCTGAAGGAAATGTCTTCAGAACCTGTGGTAGATGCTGGTGTGGCGAAACCTAGGGACACCGTGTTGTATATCTATACGAGTGGAACAACAGGGTTTCCTAAGGCTGCTGTTATAACTAATATTAGGTAAGCCTGGATTTTTATAAGCATTTTATATTCCACTTGTCTTGGTCTTGGTCTGTGTTTATATTCACGGCTGATCAGATTGGATAAATTAGGTTTAACCTGTGTGGATTTCGTGTTTTTGATTTTATATTTCTTGAAATCATAGAGTATCGATATAATTTGTAAAAAATATTTGGGACGTCGTCCGTTTGATTGCAGCTGCGACAAACAGGTAAAGCTGTTGGTCCTGCTTCTGATCTCGCATCAGTCGTATAGGATTGCCGTCCTATCGGATTATGAGAGTTAGGGAGAGAGTGCACTTGCATTTGCGCAAACACTTGTACACTATGATGTTGCCTGCGGAAATGGCTAGTCTCTGCCGCCGTGACCGAATATTGGTCGGCAGGACCTTATTCCAAAATTAGATGTGCCACTACTATGCGTACATATAATTAAAATGTAACCTTATACTTTTCCAGATATATGCTAATTCCACTAGGAGTGCAGAGAGCTGCGGAGCTTACGTCAACAGACATAGTGTACGATCCGCTACCTCTTCATCACACGGCTGGCGGCGTATTAGGAGCAGGGCTGGCGGTCATATCAGGCTGTACCGTCGTACTGAGGAAGAAATTCTCCGCTTCTAATTATTGGTCGGACGCGGCTAAGCATGGCTGCACGGTAAGTACAGAATAACTCGTTATACAACGCTTTAAAACCATGGTTGAATTTTTCAATAAATAAATTCTCGATTCTGGGAGCACAAGACCTAATTCTTGCCTCGGCATAAAATATCTATCGTACTATTTGATATCTTATAATTAATTTTTGTCATGATCTGTGCCTACCCCAATATTGTCCAGTGCCTACCCAAGGTTTGAACTCAAAACTCTAGGGTTGTATATTTGCCAGCGTTATTAAGGGGGCGGAGCTCTCCCTTAAAAAAAACTCTAGATAAGCCAAAAACTGCTGGACACGGGTCTCTTTTCAGTATGAGAACGGATTGGTCATAGTCCGTCACGCTGCCAGTGCCGGTTGGCATGGTTCACACATAGTAAAGAAAATTATGAATAACTTTTCAGACATACAGGTTTTCTCACGTTTTCCCTAGCCGTTATAGCAAAGTGTAATTAACTATACATAATTTGGTAAATTCAGAGCCATTGGTGTGTATGTAGGGATATTTTTAAGATGGGACTCGGCTTCTAAATGGCCAAATACAAGGCCCTAGGATGGTAATCCGGGGGTGTAGATTAAGAAAGAAATCCGAATATATTAAATAATACGATAATTATTTTATACCGACGCACGTATTAGGTCTCGGCCTCCTAGATTCGGTGAAGCCAATGAGTATTGATTTACCGAAAAATCCAAACTTTATCTGCCCTCCTGTTTTCCTTATACGAGTATACGCCAATCGTCAGAGGCAGTCTGCGTTGCTTGTTAATAGAAATTTAATAAATTCATAAATTAACTATATATTTCCAGGCGGCTCAATACATAGGTGAAATCTGCCGCTATTTGCTCGCCGTCCCGCCGGGTCCCAACGACCGCGCGCACAAGGTCAAAGTGGTCTTCGGGAACGGGTTGCGCCCGCAGATATGGACTGAGTTCGTGGAACGGTTCGGCGTTAAAAGAATCATGGAGTTCTATGGAGCGACTGAGGGGAATAGTAATCTTGGTAAGAATATATTTTATAATAATATCTCGTCTTATTATTACTGTTTTTAATACACTGCAAAGGCTAAGGTAAAAGTTCATTATTGATAGAATATAATTATTATATATGTAGTGCTTTTACAAATATAATTACATTCTATCACTATCTACAAATCTAAACTTTTCGATTTATTATCTACTAGATGTTACCCGCAGCTTCGCTCGCCTAAATGAAGGTTAGGTTAGTAGCAGTATTTTTCTGGGTGAAATGAACCCTATGTCCTTTTCTGTTCCAATGACAACGCGTATGCGAATCCTCATGATGATTAGTCGAGTAGTTAATATGTGATAGCGTAACAAACAAACATAGTCACTTTCGCATTTATAATATTAGTTTGGATACAATAAAAGGAGTACCTAAGTAAATTAATAATGCTTTAAAACTTCAAAATATGAGACCTATTTGCAGTTACCACTCAACAACATGTAACATGCCACGTGGCGTAAACGCTCTTATAAAATAATATTGTATTAAACTGTCCCATTGCAGGCCACGGGCTTCTTCTCAGTGTGAGAAGGGCTAGGCCATAGTCCACCATGCTGGCCCCAATGCGGGTTGGCAGACTTCACATATCTCCGAGAACATTATGGAGAACTCTTAGACATGCAGGTTTTCTCACGATTTTTTCTTTCACCGTTAAAGCAAGCGTTAGTTAAGTGTTTAATACGCACATTAGAAAAGTCAGAGATGTCAGTGCCGTCTTGGGATCGAACTCGAGACCTCTGCGTGGCAATCCAACAGTTTCCCACTAGGCTATCACTGCCATAAAACTGCTTTTAATAGACTCTTAAATGTTGTTGCAGTGAATCTAGACTCTAAAGTGGGTGCTATCGGATTCCTAAGCAGGCTGTTCTCTACGATCTACCCACTCACATTGGTTAAGTAAGTTTTACTGCTTATAATATTTCTTGTACTCAATTCTTAATACATTTTCCAAAGTCAGTTGTGTGTTATCGGTTCACTTTTTTGCATCATACATCTTCTTACACCGTGGTATACCCCACGGTGTAAGAGGATCTATGAAGCAAGAATAGTAAGTTACAAATTAAAATTCTAGTTTCGCCATCACTGCAGTCAAACTTTAATTGAATAAGCATTTGTTGTGAAATTGAATTATAACACATATAATACAAGTAAAATAACAGGCAGACTGATATATAAATTTTTTTTTATTTCCAGTATTTAAATTGTAAATGTTTTGCTTTAGAATAAATATAGTTTTAATCTGAATTAAATTTAGTAGCCTAAAGATTTTGTGAAGTCATTTATATTGTATTGTATAACTAGCAACTTGCCCGGCATCACACGGGTAGTACAAAACTTTAACAACTTATACATCTGAACCAGCCTCATACTCTATCTATGGCGAAAACCGCATAAAAATCCGTTCAGTAGTTTTTGAGTTTATCGCGAACAGACAGACAGATGCGGTGGGAGACTTAGTTTTATAATACGCAGTGAGAAGTTTTATTATTATATTAATATTAATTCCAAGTTAAATTTTGAGAATAAAACGTATATGTTAACACTTTCAGATGTGATGAAATAACTGGTGATATTCTTAGAGATAGCAATGGAAGGTGCATTCAATGTGGACCTCATGAACCGGGTAAGCAAAGCCTTTGCTTCTTTGCATCTTTGTTACTTTCATAAAGTCTATATTAATTAGTCTATATTAAATAATAATTTCCGGATCGCGAGGGACTTTACAAACATTCAGACAATGGACAGAAAGAACATCCAAACTCGTAACATCAATTTGTGGATCACACAAAGTTTTATAAGCAGTGGCGAGGTTTAAATGGTGGCATCGGTGTTACCAGCATACCGAATGTTGTGGGTTCCAACACAAATTTTTGTCACTTGTGGGACAAGGGACAAAAATTTGTGCTGCCCACAATTGGTTGCACAGATTTAGGGTGTTCTTTTAGAGGACCCTCCTCCTAGATATAGAAATTTGAAATTACAAGTAATGGAAATTACTGAAAGGTTTTTGTATTACAGGTCTTTTATTAGGTAAAATAGATAAAAGGAAAGCAATCCTAACATTCGCTGGGTATGCTGACAAGACTGCGTCGGAGAAGAAGATGGTTCGAAACGTGAGGGTCGAAGGAGACTGCTACTTCAACACTGGCGATGTATTAGTCATGGATCACTACGGCTACTTTTACTTCAAAGACCGCACGGGAGATACTTTTAGGTGAGCTCTTGAATACACATGGTAGCCTGGTACTCTTTCTATATTGTAATACTTTAACTTGTAAAGCCAGAACGATAGCAGAATTTTCACCAATAACTGGAGTTAGAGTTGATTTAGCTTTTTAGCTAATATCTTATATTATAAGCAGTTTCCATGCTAAGGTAGAATGTAAATTATAGCAAAAGAAAAAGACAATCCATAAAGCAGGACTTGAACTAGCGACTTTGACAACTCGTGTCGTTGTGTTGGTTCTATGTCAGGGATTGCTGTTTTCTGTTATAGATATTTATCTGTTTACATTTTGGCCAGTATTTTCGCGACTGTTGTGTATTTGGTCTCGGGTTTCTAACTGAGTCATGCAGTGTTATTTATTACGTTTTCTGTCAAGAATGAGTAGAATTGCGGAGTCTGCAATTGTACCCGGTACAAGGCCATAGGTTTGCCTCCTTATTTTTGGGACCTTAAATTATAACCGGAAAATGGGGCTGGCCGAAATGAGACACCCCTTTCGGCGACATATAATAATTGAGACTTTTTATGTATGTATAAATATGTCTAATATTTATTCGCTAAGAACTTCAGAAGTACTTTTCCAATCAGGCCACCTTAGCTTTGCTTAAAGGAGACTGTGTTCTGATTGTACACCCGTAATGGAGACCGTAAAGACATAGGTAATGAAACTATTAACCTGTCAATTGCTGGAATACCAGATAATCAACAAATCAACTGAGTCTAATCGCCATGCCAAAGCCATGTCAAATTTCAACTTGTAAACAAAACAAATATTGCTTGCAGGTGGCGGGGAGAAAATGTGTCGACAGCCGAAGTGGAAGGTGTGATCAGTTCGTTGGTCGGACTGAAGGATGCTGTAGTATACGGTGTGAAGGTCAGTATACCTACCATATAATTATTAATAAGAATATTATCAGCCCTCCTGGGCACGGCCGTCTTATCAGTGTGAGACGGGTTATCGTGAACCATGCTGGCCCAGTGCGGGTTGGCACATTTCATGTATCTTAGAGAATATTAAGAAAAACTCTCAGACAGTTATGTTTCCTCAATATGTTTTCCTTAACCGTTAAAGCATGCCATAAGTATGTACAATCGGCACTCAAACAGTCAAGAAATACGGCAACTTATGCTATGGCGATTTCCATTGGGCAATCTTTTCGTAATTTATTTCTATATTCAGAGTTACGAAACATTTTTTAATGACTCTGTAAATAAAACTCGGCAGCCTTGTAATTATTCACTCCGTCAAGAGTAATTCATAAAATAAATTAGGAGATGACCTCGGAATTTATCGCTTCTAGGAACAAGATAGTATTTTAAATTATTAAAGTGCAACCATATTGTATCACGCTGCCATAATTTAATATACCTAAAAGTATTTGGAGCATTATAACCATACGTTTATGTATAAAGTAGTTACTATTTATTCCAGATACCGAACGTGGAAGGCAAAGCCGGTATGGCGGCGATCGCAGACCCTGATAAAACTCTCGATCTGGCTTCTTTAGCGAAAGGACTAAAAACCTCACTCCCAGTATTCGCTCGACCGCTTTTTATAAGGATACTACCAGAGTCACCACTTACCGCCACATTTAAACTCAAGAAAAAGGAGCTCATGGAACAGGGCTTTACCTTAAATCTTAATTCAGATCCAATGTATTTCTTAGATCAGAAAACTGGCGAATATGTTCCTTTAACTCAAAAATTGTATGATGATATACAACAAGGTACGGTCAGGTTGTGATTGAGTTACTTTTAAAGACTTTAAAGTTTATCTTCACTGTGGTTTCCTAGTAATTCTGGTGGTTTACGTTTTCCTATTGTTCTGATGCATTTGTTTGGATGGGTGGATAATTGTAATAAATAAAAAAGAGGTATATATTTCTGGAGATTAATTTACAGCCTATTTATATAGTGGGGGAATATGTTAGCCTATGAACTCACACAGGCTATGCAAAGATTGTTTAAGCCTATAAGAACTAACTTATTGGCAAAAATAAATCTTTCGGAATAGTAATTTCGGTTAAGGTAAACAAAACCAACATTTTTTTTTATGTAGAAGTGTGTGACTATTGATATTATTTATACCAAGAGGTTCATAGTGACGCAGATAGGCTGTATATTGGGCTAGTCACCCAGGGTATACTGAAATCTAATAGCAGAAGTGCTTTTAAAAATTTTGCATTCCAGAAAAGCATTCATCTGGATAGTATTGAAAATTGTTTAATAGAATTAGCGATTTACTGATCTTTCTCTGTTGATACTGTTCTTGATAACAATATACGGATAATATGCATAAGGAACTCTTACACTGTTGCACTGCAGTCTACCCCACTTACTCTTAGTCTCTCAGTTTTAAGATAGCAGAGCTGTCTTTACCGTAACAGTTCTATTTATTAATCTTATATTGTCACATTTAAAGCTATCTTGTCTTTTTCATCCAGCTATCGATTACTGAACATGTACAATACACATTCCATTTTCACAATGCTTGTATTTTTGTGTTTGACAACAAAAAGCGCTTACACTTTTGTTTCTTCAAAAAACCTTCTTAACTATAATTTCGTGACTATTGTATATGGTTATGGCTGTGTAAAGTATATTCGAATAGGTAGCTAAAACAAATTTTAGAACAAAGTTTTTGAAACTATTTATGTCATGTGTCATTGCATACGAGAATTTACTCGTTGCTGACAAAAATTACGCCAAATATTGCCCTTCTGTGTAAGGTCTTATAAGACAAAATAAACATATCAAAGAATTTAGTGTTCAGAATTAAGAAATAGTGTTTGTAAGTATCTGGTTTTTGTATATCTTTGTTTTAAGCTAGAGAATCTCGGTGTAAGATTTAGTTAATTGTTTATGCATTTATGTAAATTATTATTGGAAATTAAAATATTCATAATCATACCTTTTTTTTTATTGTTTAGGACCACGCCTACGAGAAAGGCTTACGAGAGAAAAATATTGTGAGGGCAAATTGCCAAGTTTGACAAAATGCTTGTATCAATATACCTGTATATATATTACCCTCGTAGTAATATCAAATACAAATACCTCGATTTGTGCCATATGTTTATGAATAATAAAAATGTCTTCGCGATCAAATTTTGGTCACGGCGGCCAATCTTAACGGAGACTAGCCATCTACGCAGAAGATATTTTAGTGCACAAGTGTGTGATCACTCTCTGTTCTCTAACTCTTATGATCCAATTGGACGGCAATCCGACACGATCGGAGAGATACCTTTAGATGCTTTCTGAGGCACAATGTTCTCTAAATCCACTGTCTAGCTCCGGGCTGCTATTAGGATTACTTAGCGGAAAAATCCAATATATTTTGGTTGGTCCTAGATTTTAATACCTCATACACAGCAGTCTCATTTACTACCGCTGTGCAGTAGAGGCAGTCATACGCTGAAATAAGTGCTTATTCTACATATTGGATAGCAACAATAGCTTAGTGGGAGACCGTTAGACTGCCACGCAGAGGTATCGAATTCGATCCCGAGGCACACGTTTCAGACTTTTTAAATTTATATGTAAATTAAAATAGTTAATTATCGCTTGCTTTAACGGTGAAGGAAGACATCGTGAGAAAACCTGCATGTCTGAAAAATCTCCATAACGTTCTTGAAGATATGTGACGTCTGTCAACCCGCACTGGGCCAGCGTGGTGGACTATGGCCTAACCCTTCTCATACTAAGAAGAGGCCAGTACCCAGCAGTGGGACAGTTTAATACAGGGCTGATATTATTATATCTACATATTAAATAAGGTAGAAGGCAGGTAATAAAAAATAAAATACTCACACGCACATTTAAAGCCATTTAATCATCCATACAAAATGTAATACATAGTAACAACATCCAATGTCCACAAATACGTATCTTTAATTTAAAATTTGGCTAAAAATTATGTTCCTTCTATTTTCATAATACCTATCTATGTGGCTATCTATAACTAAATATGTATGTATGTTTGTACACTCACATTGTGCAAATATTTCTAGCTTAAAATTAATTCTATTGGTCATAGTTGGGCTGTTGAACATAAAATGTTTAATAGTCAGGAATGTGATATATCGAGATTTCAATTTAAGTTTAGTTTTGGCGATGTATATGTGGATACAGCAGTAAAAAGTATATAGGTCTAACGTTTGTTTCGATCTTATTTTGTTTGGGTATAGGTGAAGGCAAAACAGTTCAGTGTCATTTACTCCACTGTTCTTCAAATGATTTCTTTTGTTTTCTTGCTATCGATGAGATTTAGTGCAGCCAATAAAAACATGGATGTGTTTTCTCTATATATATGATTATGATCGATTTTCGACCACTTGGCTAATACTAGTCAATATCTAATAGTCCAGTGACGTCAGTATTTAAGAGAAAGTTCAAATGAGGTGAATAGTACGGTTAAAAATTACAGCATTTTCGTATTTTAATAATACATAACATAACATAAATACAATAATTGAATAGATTGCATTTCGTGGAAATTATAATCAAAATGGCATACATAGTTAGCCCAACTTCTTCCCAATTCAAATATATATGAGTACCATTGATTCTTAAAGTGTAAAATATAGACGATCGAACATGGTGCGTCCGAACTACGAACGCCGTCCGCTGTCGAACCATATCCGATTGTGTGGTGCACAGTGCACCGAACATTATTATTTATTAATACCGGAGGTTAGACATCGAACTCGGTGCGGTACCAAAAATATATGATGGTACTTGGTGCAGTGGTGTGGTGTGAAGAGCGCGCCGTACAACGTACTGTATGTTGGGTCGGCCGCATCATGTTCAATCGTCTATTTACACTTTTAAAACGAAACTCTTTGTGCATCCACATTCCTCCAAAACAAATCTATATTATCAATACTGTGTTTATTTTATTATATAGTTTAAACATTCTATTTTCAAAAAATACTATCACACTTATAAATACATTTTTATTGACTTTGTGTGAGCAATCTACTTCGGTACATTCACGTTCAGCTTCACATTTAATATTACTAGTCACTGATAGCGACTTTCGCGTCCTAAATCTCGGATATAATATTTAAAAGTCAACGCTATCAACGTTATAATGATTGATAATGGTGTATATTTTAGACATTCATCTGAAAATAAAAATGGCTGACATTTTTTTTAGATAACTCTCGTAATAAAAACTGTTCAACATAGAGTGCTTATCTAGTTTAATAATGTGAACTGAAAAGATTTTTGACGTTTTGTTTTATTTAGGAAAATAATGGCCTAGTGGGAAATCGTTGGACTGCCACGCAGAGGTCTCGAGTTTGACACCACGGCATGCAACTATGACTTTTCGAGGTCATATGCGTATTAAATAGTTCACTACCTCTCGCTTTAACGGTGAAGGAAAACAACTTCAGGAAACCGTTGGACTGCCACGCAGAGGTCTCAAATTCGAACCCAAGGCGCGCATCTCTGACTTTTCGAAGTTATATGCGTATTAAATAGTTAATTATCGCTTGCTTTAACGGTGAAGGAACACATCGTGAGGAAACCTGCATGTCTGAGAGTTCTCCATAATGTTCTCGAAGATATGTGAAGTCTGCCAACCCGCACTAGGCCAGCGTGGTGGACTACGGCCTAACCCTTCTCACACTGAGAAGAGGCCCGTGCCCAGCAGTGGGACAGTTTAATACAGGGCTGATATTATATTATTATAAACCTACATATCTTAGAGTTCTCGATAATGTACTCAAAGATATATAAAGTCTGCCAACAGACACTGGGCTAGCGAGGTGGACTAGCCTAACCGTTATCACACTCAGAAGAGGCCTGTTCCTAGTAGTGGGACACATTCTGTACAAGGCTAATGATTAATGATATACGTAGGTTACACTGAAACAAGATTGCATTAGATTTTATTACGAGAATTGGTCCTCTTGGAATAAAAGATATATCATTATCTTACAATGTTACATAATATGTAAATTAAGTACAAATAAATATAATTAGCTCCATGTATATTAATCCAGTAATAGTAAAATAAGGCGACTACTAATGAAGCTATTTTGTTCAAACGCTTCTCGTCATTTATTTACTCTTGAACAACAATAATGATTTACTCTCGTTCCGATCACCACACTCACTAAGTTCCTAGGACGGATGAATAGTCCTGGAACCAATGCAATAATTGAATTGGCAGTATTAAGACTAATATAATATAATAAATATAATAAACACGGCTTAGGGCAATCAGCGGGATCTGGTTTTTTGGCTCATTGGTTATGTCGCACGAATGTGTTCGCACGAATTGTGCGAAACCATACTATTCAAAATTAGTTATTTTGCGATTTGCTCGCAGCCATATAATTTGAGTGCAGAACGAACCGATCCAAAAAAGAAGCTGTGTGGATCGACACCTAAAAAGTATTATTTTTAATTTGTGCGTAACGATCAATTAGCCGGTTTGTGCAATTGACTTATTTTGTTTGAATCATTTCGATGCATATTGGGCTGAATTCTTTATTAGTGTTGGCGAACAAAAATTCAGCTCAGATCTGAAAATACTTGTATGTGCACATAACATTGGCTAATGTAATTGAAATTGGGTCATGTATTCGGGTATATTTCGTTTGCAGTATAGCTTCTACAGGTTGCCGATTTAATTACCTACAGTATTTTGACTGTGGTCCATTAATAGTTGTGCCTAGTCTGGGTATTTGCTGTGTCCGTTATTTCAATATTTATAAGTCCCTCGCAACACAAGAATTGTTCCTAGTGCGGAAGTAGTATTTTTAAAAGAATAAGAAGTTAAGAAAGAGTTGAACCAGACCATGATATACCAAACTAACACCAGCAAAAAGAAAGGACTTAATTTTTTTATTAATACGTTCTCTAACTTTTCTAACATTTAGTCAGTCCCAATAACACGCGGGCGACGATCCGGACCGATCATACGGTATCTCACGTGTGATCAAGAAGTAAGGATGAGTGCCTAGTGCGAGGTGCCACGCACTGGGTCATAGTGGTCGTCTATGGCCTAGATCTTCTCATATTAGGAAGAGACCTGTGCCCAGCAGTAGGACAGTTTAATACATGGCTGATTTTTATTGTCTGATTAGTGAATCAGACAATAAAAATCAGCAGTAACAGTGTCAGCAACAGTGGTACTAGATGGGCATCGTATCTGCGATCGTGTGGAATGGCTACTACAAGTATTTTTAGATGGGGTTTCAAAAATAATGCTGTACATATTGCTTAAGCTCGTACAACACCACATTGAAGTATTCAATGTATAACATTCGCGTAAATATGACAGTATTATGTATTGGTGATTAAATCGGCCCCTTTGTAAATTATTGTCCGAAGAAAAAAACGCTTGTTTACCGTGAATCTTGTAATCAAAGTGACTGGTTTGAACACTTATGCGTTTTATTATAACTAAAGCCTTGTTCCCAATTCCATTCACACTAATAGTTACTCAAAATTGTTGATTTACTTACTAACATTGCGACATTAGAACACATTAATTGGAAAAATGTCATGGAATGTATACTCCTTTTTCTTAAAATATTTCCATTATTTAACCTGGTTTTCATTCACGTACCTATAAATAAAAAATCTTTACAAATAATACATAGATTTATCAATCAGCCTATGGCGGTTCACTGCTGGCTATATCATATTACACAAATAATATTTAATATCTAATAAAGTAGTTTTTATATAATAATACTAGCTGTTCCGACAGACGTTATCCTGCAAAGGCGAAAAAAAAAAAAGTAACCAATCTAAACCATCCTCAAATCCACTTGAACACACACAAAAAATTCATTCAAATCGGTCCAGCCGTTTAGGAGGAGTTCACTGTCAACACACGTACAGAAGAATTATATATATAAAGATATAAACAAATTTAGAACATTTTTATTCTACCTTCTGCAATAATCATGTATCTACTTGTTTTTCTTCAATATGTTTATTTTTACGCCACTCGGCAAACGTATCTATTATTTTTATTTACCTTATGGTATTCTCATGTAAGTGGATTTCATTCTTTATGAGAAATAAAGTTCTTAGTTCCGATTTTCCTTTAGCAAACTTTTCTTATGTTTTTCCATTGAATAGCTCACAAATACCCGATACTTTAAAGAATACTGCAACGAATGCAGTCAACTAAGATAAGCATCCATGATTTTTAACTCAGGCCTTTTTATACCCCATTCACATCAGGCTTGGAGTCTGTCTTATTAATAAGGGCCAAACTATAAGACTAAAAAAAAGTTGTTAAATTCATCTAACATAAAATTACCTGTGTATTTTTCGGATTCTAGAATATGCTAAAAACATTTTGGTTGACCGATTAATCTTCACAGTATTGTATTGCATTCGTATTATTGTGCACGTCAATTCCAATTAACAAATCCATCATAAAATATCAATTTCAGTAAAATAACTGTTTCTCATATCTCATATATTTATTTTTACACTATTTGTATGTCATATATGCTTTTTAAATAATTTGTTGAGTATCTTTAATGAATACTGCTGTTTGTATTACAGTACAGCCTCTCTAGGCCGAAAGTGCACCTAAAGAGTGCCATTTACAATTGTTTACGTATTTTTAATAATAGAAGGTTCAACGCAAGCGATATTATTAACCATCAAAGATTTAAAACATAGATGAGACCTCAAAGTATATAGATCAGAAAAAGTGTCCACTCCAAGAAGAGTGAGCTCACAATGTAATCATTTACATGATAAGAACGGTAGTATGCAATTATCAATATATTATGTGAGCGTGATGATACTAGGTATTTATAATTTAGATGACATGTTGGCATTGTGTCAGATGACAACGTCCAGAAAGGTGACCATATTTAAACGTAGTCACCTATAATTTTAATTTTTGTTGATCACAATTTTTAAAAATACATGCAGCATTTTTTTTGTCATCTCATATTCATTATTTCTTTAATCCACAAAACATATACGCATATTTTTATCATATAAAATTAATTTTTAGGTCGCAGCAGCACACCGGCGGCCAGACATAATAGGTATTTAATTATATCTGGCATTCCAACAATTGACAGGTTGACGGCGAAATTATGATGCCGCCTATTAACCAGATATTATAATGTATAATAATGGTATGCATCAACATCGTGCAGTAGATGAATTTAATTTTCGCTCATGGCAATTAGATCCAGTACTCACAAGTACATTCATAGACCATACTGAAAAGAATAATATGTAATGATGCTGCTTCCAATGCAATTTGGTGCAAACTGCGATTTATTTTCGTCCTGTCTTCTTCAATGCGCGAAAACGAGATGCACCTTTCATACTGTTCAATCACTGTTATTAATTAATAAAACTTACAAAAAACTGGCACGTTTGCTCCAGCTTTACCAGATCATCAGACACCATGAAGCGATATGTGTATCAATGCTACCTTTAAATCTTGAGCCACAACATTTGGCAATTTCCTAACTCTACTTACTAGGGTATCATAACCTAACAACAACCTATAACAATATACACCATGAATGTTTTGAGAACCTCTGTCATCGTTCTTCATTCTTTCTTCTCCGGGTAAGGACCATAAGAGGTCCATCTAAATCTCCATCGATTTGTTCTTGAGACTTTCCTTTAGTTTCTGGTACGATGAAGAATATGTACAAGGAGCCCAGAAGTGTGATGGAGGCGCATATGTAGTAGGTGCCGTGGAGGCCTAGTGTCACAGCCAGGCTGCCGTAGTAGCGAAGTAAAAAGAAACTGCTGAACCACATCCAAGATATCAGAAGACTTGATGCGAGGCTTCTTACCTGTGACAAAGATAAATATTATATTGTCTTCTGTTTACGCGAATGTTATTCATTGATATTAAACTACTATATACGGATTTTATCGCGTTGTTTATTTATCACTGTATTACATAATTTTGAAAATATTACACTACTGCTACTATTGATTTTATTTTACTAATTTATAAGCTAATAAAATTATTTAAACTATTAATCTATTTATTTTTGGTTTACACTTTCCCCGACGTTTCGGTTGCTTTTCAGCAGCCATGGTCACGGGGAGACTAAGATGGTAGTTGTCTCAATGTTCCAGTGTAGTTATTTCAAAGTATCCGAACATAATTTAATCATTGGTGTTTCTATTTACGCAGAATGAGCTTAAAGTATCATGAAGTCTAGCTGTGGTTTGTTTCTTCTTGGGTTTGACTATTTGAAGTACTGGATCCCAAGCAACCAGTACTATTTTTTATGATATAAAAAGGTAATAACGTCCTGGTACAATATTTTTATCATACCTATGTCCAGTATTGAATATCTAATGGATGAGATGATGTTAACTATGTACAATATTGCAACGTGAATGATACAGTAAATAGATACCATAAAAAATACAACAGACTCACTGACAATTTATAAAACCAAAAGGTTGCTTTTGTATAATTTTTTAAACGAACTTGCTAGTTGATAAGCAGCTCAGATATGAAGTTATTATAAAACTAGCTGAACCGCGCAACTTCGTCTGCTTCACATAAGAGATTTTTTCCCGTCATTTTCCCCGTTTTTGCAAGATTTTGCTTCGCCCAGCCCATCTAATACTAAAATATTTTTCAAATCGGACCTGTAGTTCCTGAGATTAGCTGAATGTTGTAAATAAATATAAAATTAGATACTCACATTCATAGTGAACCATTCCGATATAAGTACATAAGGCACGGATCCCAATCCGATATTGTACAAAAACAGGATAACCGACATCAGAGCCACAGGTGCCCACAATGTCTCCTCATCCCCATTCTGCAGCCTATTCGTTACATTCTGAATTTTCCATTCTCCAGAAAAGCTCTCGTTCTCCAACTTAACGTCACTACCGTTCTTCCATTCTGGAATGTCTGGCAATTTCCATTCTGGAGTTGTTATGTCTGTAAAGTTGTTGACTATCTGGAGGTCTTTGTCTTTAAAGTTGTGCGTTCGTCTGTAAGGCCACAATCGGTGCGAGTACCAGGTGTGTATGCGGAGACTAGGATCGCAGTAAACGCCCAGGATTACGAGGCAGCATGTTATGCCAGAACACGACCACAGTAAAAGCATCTGAAATCAACAATACCAAATATTAATTATGTGTATGACTCGTTTTTGGAGTTTTGACTAACAAACTTAACTTATAAATATTCTAAGGGTCAGGCTGCATTAAGACACTAAAGCACACAAATTATAAACTTATATATATATATATATATATATATATATAATAATGCTGCTTAGAAGAAAAATCAACAAGCTCACTATTATATTTATATAATTATCATCCTCCTCGATCCCTAAAATTTTTGGTTTCACGTCATAGGGGCAGCAAATTTTGCCGTCTACCTAGAAAACTGCTGCCTCCATACTCCTGACAATTTTCTAACAGAAAATCTTAACAACTCTTCACCTGACCTAAGGGATTCGAAATTGAGACAAAAATTCGAATTAAAATTCGACAGAGTTGCGTCTAAACGTACGGCATCTTAATTTTTATGTAAAAGCAGCTGACCCGCGAACTTTGTCTGCTTCTCATAAGAGATTTTTCCCGTCCTTGCAACATTTTTATTGATGCTACGCTTCTATTAGTCATAGCGTGATGTTATATAGCCCATATCCTTCCTCAATAAATGGGCTATCCAACACTAAAAGATTTTTTCAATTCGAACCAGTTGTTCCTGAGATTAGCGCATTCAATACAACAAACAAACTTTTCAGCTTTATAATTAATATTGTTACGGCTAATGCCCTCTGTCGGCACTGTGGAGAAGAGTCGACGGTTTCTAATAATAATTTATTACAGCACCATCTATTGACATCTTACGGAACTACGTATTTGTCGCTACGAGTTCAGTGGAGAAAGCGCTGGCACATTCTCGAAACATCGCGCTGTTGCGTGCCGTGTGTGACGTTTTCTGGAAAACTTCAGAAGCACTTTACCCACATATAAATAGAGCGCACGCGCACCGCCGAGTCAGTTTACAATCGTAAGCGATCAAGTGTTCACCGAAGCGAACGGAAGCGAAGAATACTACGGAGTTTGAGTTACAGTGAAAAAGTGCAGTATAGTGTTTGTTGTGTATTAAAGTTAATTGTGTGCTAGAATAAAACGTTTTAGTCGATAATATTGTTTTATATTCTTATCCGTCGAACCCAGCACGTAACAATATTATAAAGCTAAAAAGTTTGTTCTTCAAGTGGCGTTCGAAAACCATATCCATATTTTATACTAATGTATAGATATGGCATTCGAATTTAACTATACGCATTACTAATTAGTAACAATACCGTCAAAAGTATTTCTAGATAATTAAAAGCCGTTTAAATGTCATTGTTACCTTTCGTCCAAGTTTGTCAACTGTGACGGTGGCAACTGCGGCTCCTAACACCAGTGCAGTGCCGCATAGTATGGAGCCAGCCTCTGATGATTCGAATAGTTGACGAGGAACAGTACTGAAATAATAGAACAAATTTTCGTTAGTTTAGGCGTTTCTATTATACGTACTAATGCAATTAGGGTCACAAGTACGCTTCCTTCATATTTGTGTCCTATTTTCATTATTTTGTTACCCGCTGTGCTACGGAGGGAAGTGGTATTTTTTTCTAAGCTCGTAGCTCGCAAGCGGTTCGTGAGCGGCGTATTTGTGGCGCATTCGTGGCGCATTTTCCAGATCTGGACACACCCTAAGATATGGTGGTAAGGTCTTGATCGGTGATCACTGAGCTTTGTATTGGACTGGGGGTCTCACCCGTTATATATAGTCAAGTTGTAAGCCGTCACGTTCAGGTGTGGGACAGTGTGGGTGGAATGCCTCAGTACTGCTGCGGCGAAGCTGTTGACGGCACCAGCTCCGCTGCCCGCGGCAGCACTTAACACCACCACGCAGGAGATGAGAGCGCGACGAGACCGCCGATGGCGAACTGGAAATGTCACATAAATAGTTTTTTGTAAGACTTCTCCGGCACTACTACTAATTCCTGTGACGACAACCTCTCGCTGGCTCGCTAGTCCAAGACCCTATTCAGAATGTTTCAGTAGGTAACCAATAAAACACGTAGCATAAAGGAGTCCACTACACCGTCTCATACCACGACCGTGTTAGGAACGTATCAGACACGAAAAGCAACACGATACGCCCTTCACTAGGAACTCCTGGTCGGTAACGGAACGGAAATTAAATTATTAAAGAGAAGAAGAAAAGAAAAGAAAGAAAAAAGAAAAAAGAGAGGGGAGATATAATAGTTTTAATAATTTAATTAACTTCAAAATTAGTAAAGTTTAATAGTAGTAGTATGTAGTGTAACTGTTTCTTAATTATGTAAAAGAGTGTCAAATAAACAACACAATAAAATCCGTATATAGTAGTTTAATCTCAACATATTCTTATATTTTTTAATTTTAGTTTTCGAGTTCGAAAATACTCTTATACAACAGCTTTGTCCGTCTGTCTGTTATACAACTTTCAACTCAAGAACCGTAAGAGCTAGAGACTCGCAGTCAACGCCACTCGACTCAACACCGAAATGACTATGACCCTTGACCTCTGACCTCAAGATCACGTGATATCATTTTGTAGACTCTAAGATTTACGGCAATTCATTGCCTTTTCTTATTTGTATATGGATACTATATGGCAGATTTATAGCATAATGACTGCAACGCCTGGTACAAAAATGAGTTGTAATATACTGAAATTACAATTTGATAGCGATTTAAAAACATTGTCGTGAATTTTTATTGTGGGTATTTCTAATAGGCTCAACCTTTTCCCTGAATCTAATAACTAACATGAATGTAAATTTAATAAACTCACTAACCCTTTTGACGTTCATCAGTGTTACTTTGTGACCTAAATTAATAAATGATATTTGACTTTGACTTTGAATCATTTACTCATCTAGGTCACAAAGAAACACTTATGAACATCAACGGTTAATAATAAGAATAAATAAGATGCTAACTTTAGGCAGGCTTCTTTTGAGTCCAAAATACAAAATATATGAGTATGGTCAACGCTACCACATTTCCTGTGGCGATCTACCTAGGTTAAATGGTTAAAGGTTATTTATCTTTCGTCAAACTTCAAAATTTCCACCGCCGGCCGGCTTATAAAATACAGTACTAGGGACATTATATAAATGTTGTCGATTCTTGAGTAAAGGTAATATATCTGGCAAAAAGGGCAAAAAAGAATAGTAAAGATACGTATCTAAATGTCTCGAATTCTTATTCATAATACGAAGACAAAAAATATTACTCACACAATTCTCTACAAGCCGATAGCTCATTTTTCTTATCCGAGTTGGAGTCTAGACCACTGCTTCTCTTGAGCATCGGTTGGAAGGTATCAGAGTCCTGTCTCCTCATTGGCTCCCGTCGCCCGTAGCAGTCTGATGTACGGATCTTGACCTCTTGCTGCTCTATTACATCAGTTAGGTCTTCTCGGAAATCGGAGCCATCGAACCAGCAAATTATTTTAGCTGCGTCCTGTAATATTAAAATCGGGTCTGTAATATTAAATAAGGCAGACTTCCGAGCCAGAGGTTGCGGGTGCTAATCCTACCATTGCACTATCGACATGAATCCATCCTTTTCTGATAAGGGGATAAGGATAAGGATAAGGGGAGTGGACAGGTTATGACGGGCTTACCCGGGAAAAGATGGAACGTCCTAGGTACTATCGACAAAACCTACCACGGTGTGCCAACTCGCTGCGATGAATGGTGTCTGGAACTGAAACTGGATGACTCTTTACTTTTCTTTCATGATGATATTTATTTGACTCTATTACTGGACATATTAGATTAAGGGATTTTTCACATTACCCATACATATAGGTACATGTTCTGATAATCTGACGACCGAAGCTGGTACAATCATAATGTACAACTAAATAAACATATCTTTAAGTATACCTGGGAAGGAAGGATGGAGGTGTATTACCCCACATTTTATTTTCACCAAGTATGTTTTTGTTCTTATGGAATAATATGGCTGTATCAGCAAGCTTTTGGCCATACAGCCAGATACTGTTACTAGAGTTTCTAGACAGAAGAACCGAATTCCACTTTGTTCGACACGTGAATTGAACCCCAAATCTTATGCACGGCGTTGGTTGCATACACTACCGCAACGATACCACAGGTACTTCTTAGAAACTACCATAAAAATACGTCTTCTTCAATTTCAGAGCATAGCTCTTCTCGGTAGAGTTATCGTCACATATGTATGTCTGCCTTCTGCTTTCCTTTTAACGTTTTGATATGACTTAACGCCCATTTTTTCAGTCACTTGTTGGACAAAGGTATGTAATAGTCTGCCCCTTCCTCTAGTTCCTTCAATTTCTGGATTTGGTTCTTAAATTTTTAATAATGACATCTCCAGCCCAAGGAAGATTCCCTGTGTCGCGGGGGACTTTGAAAACATTTAAACAACGGACACAAGGAACACCCAGACTCGGAACAATTATTTGTGGATCACACAAATTTTTGCGCCGTGTACGATCCGAACCCACGACACTCAACGCAGTGGCAGAGGCGTGGTGACCACTTAAACCACCACGCCATCCATGCCATCTTCTTGTTAAATAGTTCTTAAAAACATCGTCATAAAAAGACAGGAAAAAAAATTATTACCTGAACCCGTCCCACGCTGATGAGGAACGAAGGCGTCTCTGGCAACCAGATGAGTGATACCAGTAGTACTGTGGGTGGCACTGCCATTGACAGGGACAGCGCATGCGCGGACAGCACCCCGCCTGCTGCGTACGCGAACAGAATGCCACAACTGGAAAGACAGGCGATAGAAACCTGTTTAGTTTATGTGAGGAATAACAATAGATAGGACGGTACTAGCATTAATAATAAAAATATCAGCCCTGTATTAAACTGTCCCATTGCTGGGCATGGGTCTCTTCTCAGTGTAAAAAGGGTAAGGCCATAGTCCACCACGCTGGCCCAGTGCAGGTTGGCAGATTTGACATATATTTGAAAATATTATGGAAAACTCCTGGACATGTTTTTTCCCTCACGATTCCTTCACCGTTAAAGCAAGTGATAATGAGGCAGAAGTGTTTCACTTAGATCTTGTTAGCTATGGATTTAAATCGCACGTAATAGGGGGCGAACATATTGACGTATACCAAACTCTATTGCAGATTCCATGCCGCTAGTATTTCTTGACAGATAAACCCTATAGCACGTTGCTCGAACGGCTATCGAACCAAAAGCCATACGAACAGACCGTCCACTATTGAGTTATTCAGAGAAGATAGCTTTGTGGTGGTTTCGTATAAAACTATTCGTAAAAATTGTGCGATACGACACATTGCAAAAATATTTTTAGTTGGTGACGATTCACATATAATCTTTTTCAGACGGCGTCGTTTCGCACTCAAGTTATATAGATGTGTCCGAATCGACACAAAAAATATCATGTTTAGCAATTGTCGATTCACACAATTTATTCGTACGAAACGATCAACTAACCTGAGAAGATTGATAAAAAAAAATTGTGTACCAAAGTAGCGCACAATTCATAATTTTGTTTTTTTTCCTAAGTGATTAGATTGAGGTGCATCACTTCCACACTTCACCAGTTATGATTACAGGTATTTTCTAACATATTATATTAGAAAATACCTGGCCCTTTGGGAGGCTTACACGGAGACATGGCTCCAACGTGAAGAGGCCCTTCGAGAATTTTAATTTAAGGTGGGCTGGAACACCTACCGCGGCACTAGCCACAGCAGGCGTAGGACTATTGCTACGTATGGATTCTAATACAAGGGCTATTGGTAAGGGTGTTTGGTGGACCAGCACATTATTTTTTTATTGCCTTTCGTGGCAGACCTGCAAGTGGCCCACCTGATGGAAAGTGGTAACCGCTGCTCATGGACTTCAGCAATGTCAGGACACAGCAAAGCCGCTGCCTACCGAATACTGGTAACTATGGATGGAAAACGGCGCCTATTATTATTATTTTTATTATCTTTAGTTTATTAGTATATGGTATGGTTAATATATGGTATAATGGCTGTAACACCTTGTTGATATGAGTCGTAAAACACTGAAACTATATTGAATCGGCGATTTAAAAAAGTGGTCGTGAGCTTCATGCAGGTTTCTTCTCATAGGCTCAACTCTTTGCGTGAACATACCAACTAACCTAAATGTAGCTTCAGTAACTTAGTAAACTCATTAACATTCATAAGTGTTTCTTTGTGACCTAAATGATTTATGACTTTGACTACCATAAACTACTATTTAGGATATATTCCGTAACTTTGAAATATTACTTATTGCTTAAGTATTTTATGAGTGGAAAGCGGTTTAATATTTGCAGCTCTTTACAGAAAAGATATGTAAAATACAGAGTACTGTAAACTTAGTGATTAAAAATAGTGACCACGGGTTTCTTGCCAGTTCTTCTCATTGGTTCTACGGCTTTGATTTGCTGAACATAGCAATAGGTTAAGGTAAATGTCAATTCACATTAATAAATGTAACTTTTACGTTCATAAATCTCTCACTGATTGGTAAACGATTAGCGAGGTTAAGCAACGTTGGGTGCGTCAGTCTATAGATGGGTGACCGCTTAGTGGTATTTCATCTGAGCGTCTCCGTGCTTCGGAGGACACGTAAAAAGTCGGTCCCGGTTGTTGTCAAATTGACAGCAGTCGTTAAGCCATGTCAGAGGCCTACGGGCGGCTTGAACAACTCTTGACAGCAGGCTGGCCACTAACCACACGAAAAGAAAAGAAAGAAGAGTGTTCCTTTATGCCCTACATTAATTAATATATTTTTTATTTTGTTCTTATTATATTTTGCTCAACCTGGTAATCGAATCTCGTCCGATGCTTAAATTACTGCTGTACCACCAAGGCAGCAGCACGATGTAGTAAGTATTTGACATACCTGCAAGCTAACGATGGCATGGCAGCTAATCCCCTGGTCCTCGGAGCTATTTCTGCACAGTATAGCGGCGCTAGCGATAGCGCGCCGGCACCTCCTGCGCCCGCTGCTACCCTGGCTGCCCACACCCCGCGTGGACCGCACCATGCTGCTAGAGACCAGCTTATCTGGTAAAAGACAGATAAATAACATTATTTTTATAAATATAAACATGACAGCTTTTTTTAAAGAAATTTCTCACTCTAGGTAAACGAAAACGACTAAACATTTAAACAGACGGACAAACAGTGTGCCCAGACCCGGCATAACAATTTGTAAAACACACAATTTTTTGTCCCGTGTGAGGATCGAAACCACAACTCACGGCGCACTGGTATGGCAAACATTTTAATCACTATGCCATCCATGCTGTTAAAAAATTATCCATAGCGGTTAGTAAAATATTATCCCGCATATTACCGCACAGATTTTAATGAAACTTGGTACGGTACACTCATAGATTTGTCTTTGCGGATCCTCTACGGTATGTTTTATCATATAACAGTCAGTTCAGTAGATTAAGAGATACAAGCTTAATCCCTATGTAGGGTAACATTAAAAAAAAGGCGAAATTCATCACGATTGTTCGCATTAACATATTTTGTTTAGGTACGTTGTTCACTGAGTTAAAATATCTACCCTATCTTCTTTTCGCGCGAGGCTTAGTGAATTTTGAATTTTGTTTTTCATATTGGTTATAAATAATTTAATACCTAATGAAGCGTTACTCACAATAAAACTAATACAAATACAAAAAGCGCCAGCCTTCCGTCCTCTGGCATCAGCGAGGACCGCGAAGAATGGAGCGGCGGGTAACGCTACCAAGCACGGCAGTGCGGCTAGCCATGCACCTCCTGTCAACGCCTCATTCCCTAGTACCCCCGACACCCAGCCAGTACTGCAGCCGTGAGTAAAGCATGCGAGGTTATCTGAAAAAAAAGTACATAAAATACATATTTCGTTTCATATATTTAATTAATTGCTCTTGAATAATCAAGAACAATTAATTAAATAAAAACAACATTCCAAATCAGATAACGAATTGAATCAGGCTTCACATAACAAATTGATTAATAAATTGTTTGAGATGATGCCCTCAGCCACCTTTTATCATCGCACCGCTCGCCATCGGCGGGGATTTTATTCTCATACTCGCGGACGCTCAGGTTGTGCTATGAACTCCTTGCCACGGCTTTCCAACAAGACTACAGTATGGGGTTCTTCAAAAAGGGCGTTAAAAGGTTTTTACAGGGTCGCCAACGCGCAAGTGATGCCT
The DNA here is from genome assembly GCA_963675205.1 of Catocala nupta. Lineage (NCBI taxonomy): Eukaryota > Metazoa > Arthropoda > Insecta > Lepidoptera > Erebidae > Catocala > Catocala nupta. The sequence goes on along the minus strand of OY776101.1, from coordinate 3,346,046 downwards.
CTAGTGTTGCAGGCGTTCATAGGCTACGGTGACCATTTACCATTAGGTGGGCCGTACGATTGTTTGCCAATTCGATAGTAAAAAAAGAAATTGTCTCACGCCTGTATTCGCAAAGAGATTAGTAGAGGTATATTACGCCTACATTATGCTGACTATGCTTTTATGTCCCTCGTAATACAAGAGTGAGGGCCCGTTCTACGAGCTCTGAATAGCATTTATCTATAAGATAAAAGTCTTGCCATCTCTCTTCTTTAACCTAACAAGCGTGAGACTGATGCACTTTATCTTTTGGATAACTTTTACTTGACAGTTGTGAAACTGGCCATAAGCCTTTTGCTGTTTATCGGGCGTAGTTCAAGACTGACTGCTGCAACTAAAATTTCTTGGCAGAAAACCCCAATAAAATATTTCTCGATGGGTAATGTAATGTAATCGATCGATGCAAGTCGGTCGAAACGTCGGGCAATCAATAGGTATTTCTCACCTTTTAAATACTTTATCGCGAGTAAGACCCGTTGTCTAACATTATATTAAGTATGTGTCCAAATCGCGATAGTCTAAAAATTTCTCATAATATAAGTCTACCAGATAGCCTGACCCTGTATCAATAACCACACTAAAACACTGAAAGGTCTACTTACACTGGCCTTCTCATATAATGCCTAGTAACAAATAAAGACAAGCATTCCGAGCCCTAAAATGCCGTACGTATGTAAATACTTCGTCAGATAATCACAAGACCTCGACTGAAGTGACCGTAGACTGTTTTTACTGCATACAATTACCTGTGAATACCGCATGATAAGCTGTAGTTGACGTACGAGGGACGTATCAACCCTTCTCCGACTCGCTTGATCCCTCTTTAGAGTCACATAAAAGAAAATGTATACGTAATTTGAACTACGGTTGTGTGGATCCGGTGAAAGCTAATTTAACTTTGTAAATACGTATCTCCTTTTGGACGAATAATATGATATTTAATGGTATTTACGCATAGCGTAATTTTAATCGTACCTCGTATCGTCCTCGACAAGGTAGGTAGAGTCGTATTAATAATAACTAGCGGTCGCCGCGTGGTCGAATTTCGACCATAATTTATTTATATTTTTAATTTTGATCGTTATTTAGATTTTATTGTTTATAACTATACCCTTATAATCACATTTCATTCAGTCACCTACTCCACATACATATGTAACCATAGTTACGAAGAATTCTACGACATCAGCCGAACAATGCCAAAATACTACGAACGCAATTCGACTGCTTGTGTCAAATGCATGGTTGTGTGTGTAGTGCTTTTTCATTAATTTAATGTATTTCTAACACATATTTTATAAAAATGTTATAATTCGCAACTCCTTCTCCATATAAACTTTAGCTGTGCCAAATTTCATAGTCCTCCGTCCACGCAATCTTCGTAAAACGGGGTATAAAGTTTTTGCTTCACGTATTAATATATAGATAATACCAGCCCTATATTAAACCGTCTTACTGCTGGGCACGGGCCTATTCTCAGTATGAAAAGAGTTCGGCCATAGTCCATCACGCTGGCCCAGAGCGGGTTGCCAGACTTGACATATGTGTCTTCGAGAACATTATGGAGAACATTTCAAATATGCAGGTTTTCTGGCAATGTTTATCTACATCGTTAAAGAGTTGTACTACAGCCAAAAATTTAACTCATAGATGCAGCCTACTACGCCTAAAGATTATCACCTTTCTGGAAGTTAAGTTGTCACCTGACACACAATGCTTACATGACATCTGAATTATCAATATAGCATCATCACGCTCACTCATAATGAAAGTTGTAGACCTGTCCTTTACCAGCGGCTCGGATACGAGCATCCAAGTGCGCGCCACATTAAACCTTATTGCATTAACCTTAACACTTAAAACTGATTGTTTATCGGCTACGAATGGATGTTTTCGGCAAAGGACATATCATAAGGTATTACGAAAATATAAACATACCTACGTTAGGTTTAAATACACTATCGCTTTCTAACTAACGTGTGAGTTCACTTTTCTTAAGGAGAAGACTTTTAGGTTCCAAGTCATAGGGTACCCAATACATTTAAAATCATAGCATGTACCTGCATGCTACAATGTATGTTACAGAGGATTAATTAGCTCCCCACGCGCGCCTCTAATTTGTGACCACGTTGTGACTTCGTCCCCCTCAAGGGTGGGTGGATTTGAGTAGTGGTCTGCTATTTCATAAGGCGCGGCGCGGCAGGCCGAAACCTCGGCGGGGTCGCGATTGCATGTGATTCGCGCAGTCCCGCTGGGCCTGGTTATGTCGAGGAACACCGTGATCGGTAGTAGGTTTAGTCGGTATTACCGGGATCATCATTCCCCGGTGAGTTCAACATAACCTCGCCGTCACCCCGCGCAGAGGTATGCGTCAATGCATGCCCGGAATAAAAAAAAAACAAGTTATATTTTTGATAATGTAAAAATACACGATAGAGTGCTATAACTATTTATTCATTTTCTATCAGTTACTTTTATAGTTCTAGTAAACTATACAATACTTTTATTGTATGTTCTAATGGTCTAGCATTTTGGGATGTTGTGTTTGCAAATACTTACAAATAGCGGCTGATACTATCCGTCGTAATGAACCCCGCCATCGTTTGGACGCGGTTCTCTCGATGCGGTTCCTGTGAACAAAAATATACTATATTTCAAAGCTGCAACTGATAGGGAAAATGAATCTTAATCATCCAAACTTCTTAAATTTATGCATTTCTAGTACAATCGTTAAGAAAGTAAATGTTTAGTATGTAAATATATTATTGGAATGGAAAACTTTTTGTTGGTTCAAATCTAATAAAAAATTGTTTGTTATTGCGTGTGCTAGAGCGAAATAATGCACTACAGAATGTATGTATATCTGTCGTTTGTATTTAAGTTGCGGCTTTTGAGTTTTCTTTGTTTCATGAGTCGTTCGCGTAAAACTTCGGAAGAAATGTTGAGTGATAAATACAAATTTAATTGTATCAATAAACATAATTTTAAGTAATATAAAATTGCGAATGTGTGTTAGTTTGTTACGTTTTCACGCCTTAACTACTCGACCGATTATTATAAAATTACACATACTCGTTACAAAAAAAGGACATGGAGACAATCTTTTATTCAGAAAAAGTACTGTTATACCGCTATAAAATTAATAAATACATGCATAATTTAAATTCAACTTCTTTATATTTTATTTTTTATAAACACATTTTTGTTTAAGTTATGTACAGTGAATGAACGGTAAATTTGATTAATGGTTATTCAACGAAACGACTTGTAAACTACTTTCTAGTTTTGTTACTTTCGACGATTCTGTCGAGTTCAATAATTCACCGACAATTGTTTGAGAGTACTTACTCTATGAGAGGTATTATTAAATTTTATAGAAGGTATGTGTCTTTGCGGGTCGCCTAAGACCGGTCTGTGTAGAAAATCTTGGAGGAGGCCTATGTCCAGCAGTGGACGTCTTTCGGCTCCGATGCTGATGATGATGTATCTTTCTATAAAATGTTTTACAGTTATCTAATTCTAGATTTTACAAGCGGCTACGCTCGCGTGAATCTAGCTTTTATTACTAAATTAATATTCCTCGGGAACAGTACTTTTGTTCTGGATGAAAAGTACCCTATGACCTTTTTTGTACCCCTGACAACGTGTATGCGAAATTGCATGATGTTCGGTCGAGTAGTTTAGGCGTGAAAGCGTAGCAAACGAATTTACATTCACATAATATTAGTTAGGATGATAATACTTATTTACCTACTTCTAAATAATTTCTTTTTAATTAATGCATCCCACCATTATTTATTTAAGCCTCGCCTTACGATGTAGAATGAACGTCGGGCATTAAATTCGATTATATACAAAAAAAAATTATTGATAAACTTGGTTTTTACCCAAAACAATAAAAATTGTCTATTGTGTATGGCATCATACAAGAACTGTGATGTGTTTTGATAATACTTTTACAATTTGGTAGATTTAATTATATATTATATAAACTCTAAGCCACATTTCAAATTAAAATTTTGTAGAACTGGAAAATGGATGCGTATTGCGATTCACTCGGCCGAAATCATATTTAATAGCTAGAAATTTTAATACCATATACCATTTATCTTATGTTAGCTTTAGCCTGCAACTTAGTTCGCGTGGCGAGTTCGTCATGGCAACAGTAAATAAATAAATAAATAAATATTCTACCACATACACACAACACCATCTAGCCCAAACTAAGCAGATTTTGTACTATGGGTACTAGACAATGGATAAACATACATATATACTTTTTTGTAAATATATTAATATACATAGAAACACCCTGACCAAGACAAACATCCATGTTCATGCACACAAATGTTTCACTTGTGCGGGAATCGAACCTGCGACCTCAGGCGTGGCAGTCGGTTACACTAACCACTACGCCATCGAGGCCGACAGTGCTAAACTTTTCACTACTCTGCTTACTTAGTACGATTCATCATTTTGATAATTCTATAAATAAATGTTATCTAAACCATGTTACCTTATATCATCTCTTTATCGCGATTTATAAGTTTAATTATGATGATCTTCTAGTACTACAAATAAACTAATATTAACAAACCTAACCAATAAGTAAAACGTAATAAAAAGGAAAGCCACAAAATATATCATAGCAAATAAATAAAATGGCTGGTTTAGACAGCGTCGTAAAATTCCTCAACATCACTTTCTACTGGATCAGTGCCTAAAAGACTGGCAGCATAGCCACGAAAGCCTTCTTGGTGCTTTTATGTTTAAATGACGCATGTACAGATTGACAGCGACAATATACAATTTTATTATATGTACGTATATATGTATGTCAACCAACGCAGAGTGTTGCTAGGCAACATAAGAATGCAACATGCACTTAATACCTATGCACACTCAGAGCGCTATCGACCGTGTCTCTTGTACTAGACTATAAGCTATTATAGTTTAGTTGAGAATAAGTTAGACGCTTCTGTCGCCCTAGTAACTTGATAGCACACATGTATGTTGACCTTTCGTCTATAGCACCTCTTAGCTGTTCTGCGGGCCTAGTCATTATTAGTAAAGTTTGGTAATTTTAGACAAAAAATGTGTGGTCTAACTTACATACATATAATTATATTGTTTTTACCCGACTGCTTCAAGAGGGTAATGTTTTTCGAGCGTATGTATGTATGTATGTATGTGGTTATGTATGTCCATTTCTTTGGCACGCCGTACAGCCCAAACGGCTGGACGGTTTTTGACATATGAGGTGTCGTTGAATTCATCAGAATTGTGGTAGTGACATAGGCTATATAAATTTTCAAAATGGCGCCCGCAAATGAAGAAAAAAGGGGGCTGAAGTTTGTTTTTTGTCTTACCTTAGCAATATGGGTATCAAATAAAAGGTCGTGAAAAGTACCTTTCAAAAATATATATATCATATCACGTTTATATGTATTACTGTTTTAACACAAATTGTCAAAAACCGTACCAATTATATATCGGGACGCCCGAAGTATCATTTTCTAGCAGGAATCTATTCAAGTCAGGAACTCAGGAATTACATTGCCTGTACTTAGTTATATATTAAAATAAAAAACCCGACTGCTTAAAAATAATGATTCGAAAAGAGAAAAACAAGTATCACAATATCTATATAAAACTCGACTGACTAATGCATTGTTTTGTAAGCTTACTTTATCAAATAATGAAATAACTACATATGTATATTCAAATAAGTTAAACTAAATACTTTATGGTGCTGCAGGCGGGGACAAACAATACTTTGTTACCTACGGGCAAATAAAGATCTACCAAAACTAAGTTTAAATAAAAAAAACTAATTCTTCCTCGAATCCACTTAAACACACAAAAAAAATCATTCAAATCGGTCCAGCCGTTTAGGAGGAGTTCACTGTCAACACACATATAGAAGAATTATGCATATATATAAAGATAAGATTATGTGATTCATATGACATGTTCTTAAAACAGCAATGTTTGTTATGAATCTGTGTAAAAGCTGTGGTTATTGCATTTATTACTAACATGGAAAATGTATTATTTAAGTTTATGCAATGTAATAACGTTTTTTTTCCTAATAAAGTAAAATAAAATAAAATACCCATACTGGACCTGCGCGGTTAACGCCTAACCCTTCTCATACCAAAAAAAGGCCCTTGTCCGGCTCTGAGATCGCTTATAAATGGCTGACATATTACATTACACTTCTACGCAAGAAAATGCCGGCCGTCCATTTTCCTTAGTCACGATTTTAATTAAATTTGGGCACAGGGCTATTTCCGGACAAATTGAGTGCCATTATGACATTACAATCTAACTTAATAGGCGTGAAAACGAATATAAGCGCAAACTAGCATAACTTGTCTGTTTTAATATTAGGAGCTGTACATAATAGTTCTGCTAAAGTACCTTGCCATAGATATGTAGCTTATAGTCCAAGATCCCAGGGCTCCCAGACATTACTTTTATTCGCAGAAATAAAATGTATGGGATAAAGTGGTGTTAATACGTACTTTGAAGGTATGCATACCTGCTAGCTTGGCTCGGTGGCCATTTGTCCGTTACCAGGTGCTCAAGGCAGGTAAAAATAATAATCACTTTTATATCATAATTAATATTGCCCGACGATTACCGTCGGCGGTAACTTTTACCAAACGCTTTATCAAAAAATATTGTGACTTCACGTATATTCTCAGTCTTGATTTTTATATATGATACTCAGGGAACTTCTACATTTGTTTTTCTATTAGTGCCTGTCGTTATGACTACACGCCGCCTGATGGTAAGCAGTCGTGTAGTCCACGAACAGAGGTCTCTACTTTGATGGCCTCTGCATGCAGGTGCTTTTGCATGGTAGCAGGATTTGAAGAAGGAAACACATATCTCGACAAAGAATCCCAAATTTTAAAAGTTAGACAATGATATGGAGAGCCATACTACTGACCAAGAATGGTACGCGTTCTATGTAATTGGCTTTACCGTTAAAGGTGACACCTTGTAACGCGGACCGCGCGACCTTGACGGCTGCGCGCGAGTCGGAGTGGTGGCTGTCGCCCCCCCCCCTTCCCCTCCTGCCCGGCGGTAGCCATATATAAGCCCGATCGCGTCCTGGACGTGCCTCCTTGCGGCCCGGCTCCACACCTTCAGTTAAGTGTTCCTGACTACAAGGACACGCAGCAAGCCTTTAAGTGACCCACGCCCTGTCTATTTTATATTGTTAAGGTTGTACATGTGAACTAAACGCATTAAAAGTGTAATTGCCATACCTTCTCTTATTTGTATCTTTTAATTAAATTCTCCTAGGGACACCACGCCCCTACGGCGTGGCCTGTTCCTCTAAAACCTACATTTCTCGTAAAGAAAACCCTAAAGGTTACAACCTAAGCCCAGCACGTGTTGTCCTGCTGTGCTCAAAAATAATATCTATACTAATTTTATAAAGACGAAAGGACAGATCTGTTTTTTAACACGCTTTTATTAGCTTGTTATATATCTATGAATATAGATTTACATAGGTAACGGAATCTTTGAACGTGATATTCAGCCCTTTCAAACCAACGGATTGATTTAAAACTTGGCACACTTATCGAGGACCGATGACAATACAATAATTTAGGAAAAGAAATAAAACATAAAATAAAATAATAGCTTAAAAATAAAAATAAATATTAGTTTAGAAACTAAAAAACACGCTTTATTAAAAAGAGTTAAACATAATTTAATAATTTTAATGTAAAAAAGGGTGTATCAAAATTATTTTTGTTTGTTTGTTGGTAAGGATTTAACTCAAAAACCAATTAACCGATTTTAAAAATTCTTTCACCATTAGAAAGCTACATGATCACTGAGTAACATAGGCTATATTTTATTAAGAAAGTATTGTTACTAACAAAACCTAAACTAGCCAAATCTAATTTTACGAAAGCGAAGTCGAGGGCAAGAGCTAGTCATATTAATAAAAATTGTCCTCAAGTTTTATATAATATAATATGTAACGGGTATTAACGCGAGAATGCATGTTTATCTTTTTTATGCTCGACGTTTCGACCTGGTTACACCGGCCGTGGTCTTATAGCTGACTTATAGCCCGTTACGTATTATATACATACATCTATGTATATGTATATATCATGCAACGCGAAAGTTTAAAAGTTATTATATCTTCAAGTTCTCCGTGATAACTATAGCTTGATAAAAACGAGCAAAAGTTATAAATAAAGTAATAAATGAAACGAGAAAGTGTGCAGCTGTCGCAGATTTGATTCGACACGGTTCGATTGCTCGTCCTCAACGTGAAATTCGATAGAATCAGGTTTTGAATTCGTTTGCTTTGGATCGACACACGCGTAGCTTCGCGATGCATTCGCGAATATACCTACTACATCTTTGTTATTTTTGTTTAAAGACTTCTACTGCACAAGAAATATATCCACAGAATTTATTCAAGAAGTCTTTTTCTCAGGCGACTTATACACAAATAATACCAGACTGATGGCGTAGTGGTGTAAGTGGTCGGCTCGCCACAGCCACTGCGCCGAGTGTTGTGCGTTTGATACACCCACACGGGACAAAATTTTGTGTGATCCACAAATGGTTGTTTGGAGTATGGGTGTTCTTTGTGTCCGTTCTAAATATTTGTAATGGTCCCCGCGGCACAGGTATTATAAAGAGAAGATCTTCTTAAAAAAAAATTATAAACCATAAATGAGGGAGAAACCGCTGTGTACATCAAATGAAAGAATAAAGAGAGAATAGAATAAAGTAATTTCCTTTTAATTGCCGTTACAATTAGTATATCGAGTTTTGCCATGGATGCGCAGGTAAGCATGATTGTGTGATTAAATCACGTGAAAGTCCAAGTCGGAGAAATCACGGCACACTGATGATATCGATCTGATGATCTGATCTGATCTGATCTGATGATATCTAGTAGTATAGCAACTGCCTCCATGGCGCAGCGGTAGTGAATGCGATTGCTGTGCATGAGGTCTCAGGTTCGAATCCCAATCTCAATATCAGCCCGGAGTTAGGAAGTTGGCGGTGTTAGACACCTCCGTACCTCGAAAAGCACATTAAGCGTTGATCCTGCGCCATATCTCTTGGCGCTCGTGTCGGATTCCCGTCCCACCATATCATAAGAGTTAGGGAACAGAGAGTGCATTTGTGTTTGCGCACACACTTGTGCACTATAATATCAACTACGCAGATGTCCAGTCTACGTTAAGATTGAATTAGAAACTAAGATTCGGTCTGGAGGACATTATCATTATGAATAAAGTGTCCACTAAGCACTGGTATAGTATTATATTATGTGTGACTAAGCTTTCCCTATTAAAAACTGTCTCGAAGAAATAATAGCACTTTGATCTGACTTTAAATGAAGATCAAATTTTCAAAACACGTTCATAACTTTCTAGACACTACGGTTTACTTGATGGAAAGTTCTGGAGTATATATTAACTAAGTATAAGTTAAATAATTGTCTTGATGGCGCTGCTATAGTAAACGAGACTGCTATGCCTGAGGTCTGGAGTTTGATGCATCGGACAAAGTGCTTTGGGGGCTTTTCAATTATGCCCAGTTGGCGGCAATGGGTTCATTCTGTAATACGTAAGACCTAAAGCGGAAGGTGGCGGAAGATAGGTGTTTAATAAAACTTGAAGCTACGTGACTAAAGCACTTAAATTAAATAACTTATAATTATAATTCAAAGTAGCGATAATTTATATTCAGCGATATTTTTAAGCAGAGATAGCCTAGTAGAAGACTTTTGGACCGCCAACCAGAGTTCGAGTTCGATCCCAAGGCGCGCATGTCTGACTTATCGAAGTTATAGTGCGTATTAAATAGTTAATTATCGCTCGCTTTAACCGTGAAGGAAAACATCGTGAGGAAGCCTGCACATCTGAGAGTTCTTCATAATGTTCTCGAAGATATGTGATGTCTGCCAACTCGCACTGGGGCAGCGTGGTGGACTATTGCTTAACCATTCTAACTCTGAGAAGAGGCTTATGCCTAGCAGTGGGACAGTTTAATACAAATCTGATAAGATTATAATTCAGAAATGCATGTGTAGATTTGCCAATTTGATCGGGGTTATCTGCGTGCGACTATGAATGTAGTGCGACTATGAATGTAGATATTGCATACACATTCATAACTTTTTAGGTACTAGGTTAACAGAAAGTTCTGGAGTATGTGTTACCTCAGTACAACCAAAATGGTAGCGTTAAAGAAGCAATAGTTTAGATCTAAATTAAACCGCATCGCTTGAAACGTGCAACTCTAGTGAGGGGAACTATAAATAGATTGTATCGATAAGGTTGATTTATATTTAGTACAGTATTGTATCGGTTTGACGTAATCTAGTATTTTATATCATACTAGCTATTTCCCGCGACTTCTCAAGTGGGAATTGATTATATCCTACATACCTGCTTCATCTCTTTATGGGGTGGTAGTTTGAAAATCTTTTTTAAGTGGACTCACTGTCCCTCGCAGTTTAACTCCTTATACATCCAAATCCTTTCTGTAGCTCTACGAAACCTACATTGCATAAAAAACCTCCATGCAAAATTTCTAGTGTCTCAACCCAGGTTTTTAAGCTGTGCGTTGATATATCAGTCAGTCAATCAGTCAAGCAATCAGTCAATCAGTTTATCCTTTTATATATTTAGTTGTATACATATACAGCCGTATAAAAATATCGCGGGGTATTTTACAAAAATACAATTAACCAACAGAAAGCATACTCAGTACAAATTATTTGTGAATCACACAAAATTAAATAATTGTCGCTTGCAGGATTCGAACCCATAACAATAAGGGCGGCTGCAACGAAGCAAAGCCTTGCTCACTACGCCATTTGCATACACGGCAGTATTAAATCAATGAGATCTTCGGCAAGTAAACGAGCTAGGAAAATCCCTCGAGGTCAGCTATAATAATAAGGTAGTCCCACAAATATTGTGACAGTTGTAACACCTGGTCACACCTTTGAAGATCGTTATCCTAAAGTTGCAGACATCAGCTATTCAATAACAGTAGCTCCTTGGAAAAATGTGAGAGAATATTCAAACTGTCTGAATGGACCAGACATTCAACTGCGTTATAATTGGAAATAATAAGTATGGTACTTTATCCTCAAATTCTTGTCAATAATGATTATGAAAAGGAAATTTGTTTTAATCATTTGTATATAATAAATAAAAAGTTTGTGATAATGTTTGAAAAGCGTAAACTGTTGGACGGATTTGGATCAAAATTGGCATACAGAGAGAACATGTTCGGGATTTACACCTAGGATATTTGTTATCCTGGTACTTCATTTCTGCGGTATCTACGCGGGCGAAGGTGTGGACAGAATCTTGTTAGGTATATGCCTGAGATTGTCATATATAGGGATAAAAGGTAGCCTATGTGTTTCCTCAAGATACGATGTATCTCCTTGCCAAAGTTGAAGATAAAGATACTTTTTACTAAAACCAGTCCGTTAGCAGTTGAAGTGACATCACACGTACAGAAGAAATATTTATATATAAATAGGCGTAGCTTAGTGGGAAGACCAACGGACTGCAATGCAGAGGATCTCGGGTTCAAACCCACGTCGCGCACCTCTAACTTTCGAAAGCTATATGACTTTTCGAAATTATGTGCGTATTGATTGACAATTATCGCCTGCTCCGTGCCTCGGAGAGCACGTTAAGCTGTCGGTCCCGGCTGCCATGAACATCTATGGCAGTCGATAAAAATATTTATGTATAAATAATATATAATTTATATATAAATAATGTAAATTCATATATGCTTGTCTCGAATTTTCAGTAATCGTCGAATTTTCAACCACTTCGCGAACAAACTCGTATATATGAAGATAGATACAGGTATTTTGCGACCGCCTACCCTAGTTAGATAATTAATCCCCTCTTGTCATCGTTGGCGCTCCAGCCTCACTAGAAATTAATATGTTTGACATGCAACGATGTGACCCAACGTAACATAATCAGACACCTTTGCATCGTCACATATTAAAAGCTAGCAATCTACGTTACAACCTTTATGCTTGTCGAGGGTGTGGTATGATCAGGGCTCGGAATAACGGTTAATATTGCTCTTAAAACCGTTATAATACCGTTCACTGATTACCCGGGTAATAATAACGGTTTCAATCAAATCGTAATTGTTTTGATTATCGGTTAATACACACCGCAATTTTAAGTACCCGCTAACATTGCGAGCTAAATTAAGCGGTAAAACTTGGACGCTTGACCTGGTAATAGCTTGCGTCGCTTATTCAGCGAACCCCTGGTGAGACCTTCGTGCTGCTGTCACCGGTTAATCGGTTAATTTTATTGAAGGGAATCGAAAGGGGAAAGGAACAGTTTTCAATTTTACCGGTTTAATTTCGGTACCTAATCGAAATCTAAAGCGCAATCCTTTCTGTTACGGGATCAATAACCAAAACCGATTTAAAAATTAACTGGTTTGCATTATACCGAATGCATACAGAGTTAAATGTAAAATAGCCGTGACTTAATTACCTACTAAAAACCTTTTAATTCACCTCTTTTCATAATTTATTATGTGATTCTTTTCATACAAAAGTATAATAATATCAGCCCTGTATTAAACTTGCCCACTGTTGCGCACGGACCTCCTCTCAGCGTGAGAAGGGTTAGGCCATAGTCCACCACGCTGGTCCAGTGCGTATTTGCAGATTTCACATATCTTGGAGAGCATTATGGAGCAATCTTAGGCATGCTGGTTTCCTCACGATGTTTGCCTTCACCGTTAGAGCGAGCGATAATTAACTATTTAATACGCGCTTAACTTCGAAAAGTCAGAGATGCGCGCCTTGGGATCTAACTCGAGACGTCTGCGTGGCAATCCAACGGTTTGTAATGTAAAAAGTGCTACGATAAAAGTTAGAAAATAACTAAAGAAAATAGAAGTAACAATTATTAATATATATTATTAATTGTATATAATTAATCGCTTCGCCATTGTGACTACGGCGCGAGGTATGGCTTCGAATCTAAACGGGATAAAAATTTGTGTGATCCATGAAAGTTGATCCAAGTTTGGGTGATATTTGTGTCCGTTTTTTAAATGATTTACAAAGCTCCCACGGCCCAGAAATTATTTCTAGTGAGGGTATTCTCTTTTCAGAGATTAATTAAAGAGACGAAGCTTTAATTGACTTTGCTGTACAACAATTAAATAAATTTTTAACTAGCAAGTAACGTTAAACAAAAATGAATACCTCACCAAAATTAACTATGCTTACATACATGTGTTTGTTTAATAAGAAAGATGATATTATTTATTGTATAAAACAAAATTATACAATTTGATTATATCCAAATCCCAAAATATATTTATTTCAAACATTTTATTGTACATATTTGTTGTAATTCAAGCTTTCTAGAAGCACTAAAAGCAAAACGTACACTCGTAACTCTCTATAAACATCATATTTTCACGAATCACATTATCTAAACTGAAGAATTTCCCACGGGATCTCGATATCGACAGTCAATATTTTCTTATATCTAATGCACGCGTTCGTAAACTTTCGGCAATTTTCGGAAGTTTTCGTGGTTGTAGCCATTTGTGGTGCTTAATTTTGGATGGTAAATAGAGCTCTTTTCGTTTATAGTGCCCTGGTACTTGCATTTATGTATGAGCGAGGGTTTATGTAAATTTTGATGCTTTTTAATTGGAATTCATGGATTATATTCAGGAAAGAGGTACGGATATGGACCGTACGTATATGTATGTGGTCTGTATGCCACTGAATTTTGGTTATTTGGAGTAGCAACGTGCTAACGTACATTTTACTTTGTATGTGTGGAAGTCCAACTCAATGAAAAATCTTTTCTAGTGTTTATTTATTGTATCTGAAACTCAGTAAATGGATAAATAGTATTAGGAATATAAATTTTAGGTAACATAACTTTTTGTATTCTTTCGCCTGAAGTACACTACATCCAGATGTTATTTATTCGTTCCAGAGGTAACGTGTACATTTGAAACAGTTCGTCTTTTGTATTCGAAGAAATATAGTATCTTTTGTATTGTCAAACGGCGGCGAAGCATGCTATGGCCTTTCTGGTTGAAAATATTGCCTCAATACTTCTTCCAACATTTTAGTCATTTCCTAAAAAACCTAGTTTTTGGTGGTTTCATTCATTCTTGCAGGGTAACAATTTCTGTAATCTTTATTTTGTTTAGTAAGTTCGTACAATAGTTACAATATTTAAATGCAAAATACATGGTTAAACTTACGCAGTACAAATACAATGTCACTGGACCCCACACAAGGATGCCTCGAGTCGTGGAGACCAGATTCTTGCCTAGTTTATTACTTTTATTATGATCTCTTTATTTGGAAATCCAGTAGTTGTTACATAATTCCTACATAACTGAATAAAACTATAAAGAGTGACTGAATACACAACATTTCAAGGCGTCACAACATGCATTATTACGATGTATCATCAGTATCACAATATATAAAAAAGAAAACCTTTTATTATTATTTGAGTTAGAAAAATAATGTCTCAGAGGTCGCCAGTTCGATCCCCAGGGGCGCATCTCTGACTTTGACTTTTCGAAGTTATGTGCGTATTAAATAGTTAATTATCGCTAGCTTTAACGGCGAAGTAAAATATCGTGAGGAAACCTGCATATCTAAGAGTTCTCCATAATATTCTCGAAGATATGTGAAGTCTGTCAACCCGCACTGGGCCAGCGTGGTTGACTATGGCTTAACCCTTCTCACCCTGAGAAGAGGCACGTGCCTAGCGGTGAGACAAATTAAACTGGCCGTTTAAACAGGGTTGATATTATAAAGAAAAAAAAAGAAACCGCAATTAGTAACATATTAACTAACTAAGTAAAAATATTATTTATGAAAGTCTGACATATTTTTGATGTTGACGCTAGAATGATGAAAAACATGAGCTATTTATATTGCCATTCATAACATCGACTATGCTCACGTAACGCCCACACTGAATAAAATTCATCCGAATTTAACCCGATTCATATTCAACGTACAGTCCGCGGGTATGAACCGAATCGTGATCTATATCACGAGCCGTATTGATAAATTTTGAGTGGTATAAGCATATTATTAGTTGTTTTATCCACCTATTACATGGACGCATAGATTTAAACCATAGATACAGGTATTATATCGCACGATAGAGAGCGATAATGTATAATCTACACAGAATAAAATTATATCTAGTACATATGATATATTTAAGAAAAATAATCTTAAAAGGTCTTAATAAGATCTACAGAGTCATAGAAGTTAAGTAGAAAGCAGCGATAGCTTAGTGGGGAGACCAACAGTGGGTAGACTTTTCCAAATTATGTGTGTATTGATTGACAATTATCGCCTACTCCGTGCCTCGGAGAGCACGTTAAGCCGTCGGTCCCGGCTGCCATGAACATCTATGGCAGTCGTTATTGGGAAGTCAGTACCCTGTAATATCCTGACACTGGTCTAGCCTTAGGGTATTTTTAGCCTTTGGGTTGCGGAGGTCAGGTGGCAGCCGCTCCGTGTAAAAACTGATATCCAGTCAAATCCGGTTAGACCAGAAAAGCCGACCCCAAGTGACTTGGGAATAATAAAGGCTAGGGAGAAGAAGTCATAGAAGTTTTAGAAGATGGTGGACTAGTGTCCTATTACCCCTATTGCAACCATTGCACCATTGCAGATAACATACTTTAGGCTGCAAGTTCTCGAACTACCCAAAACTTGCAGCCAATATACCTTATATTTGGGTGGACTAATCACGAAACCATAGAACGACATATATATATAGATCCTAATTAGCTCTGTATTTTCCTCCATCCCTTTTGCCACGAATCACGTAAAAAAATAATTTACTCGTAATTAATTTTGAAAATTAGTATTGTGATATTAAAATAGGCGCTAAGCTTTTGCCCGCTATGGAAAAAAACAAAATGCTTATCTACAATGATATGTTATAATTTTTTTTTGTATTCAATAATAGGCTAATATCATCTAGCCTGAAAGTGTTCCCGATCAGCAACAACAAACTAGAACGAATCATAAATTGCAGTGTATAAAAGTTTGGCGAAACACGAACTTCAGGCTGTATGTAAGGTGTCTTAAAAAGGTTTTTAGATGTAGAGCAATAATACAGCTTATTATTATAAAAGTATAGTTGAAATTCCTACAAGGCCGCTGTAGGCTAATGACTGCCGAATTAGCAGATTTGTTTTTGTTTGTAGGTCACGCGTCGAGCGCCCAGGGCGCTTCAATTTTCAATAGAGGACCTCTAAATAAATTGCAATTAAAAATATGCCGACACTTGACCTGATTATCGTTTTGATAAGGCTGACGTGTGACGGGTTAAAACTTAAACTATGACATCATAGTAATAATTAATATTGCAATGCAATAAGTTTTAAGCAATATTCATATCATTGTAACACTAAAAAAAATTGTTGACTATAAATGATTTGTATTTGAATTAATATATTAATAATTACTAGCTAATCCGGCAGACAGTGTTCAGACCAAAACTCAAGGACGCTTGCTTTTAATTTTTCCTAATTCAAGAATTTTCCTTTAATTTTCTAGTATAATCATTAAATGCATTATTTGAGAATAAATTAAGCCAAATGTGTCCAGCCGTTCTGAAATTATGTGCTTACCTACAAACATAAATTAATCATAATATTGTCTTCTGTTTACGCGAATGTTATTCATTTAAATTAAACTACTATATACGGCTTTTATCGCGTTGTTTACTTAACACTTTATTACATAGGTCATTTAGAAACTGTTACACTACTATACTACTATTAAACTTTACTAATGTTAAGCTAATTAAATTATTTAAACTATTTATATTTAAGTTTACACTTTCCCCGACGTTTCAGTTGCTTTTCAGCAGCCATGGTCACGGGAATACTAAATTAATATTTTTTTTTCTAAACTGTTAATAAATTCGTCACCTAATATTACTTTGCCGTGGCGTCCTGCCAATTTGCGCCGGAGTAACTTATTGTTTATTTTGATGAAAGTTTAATCTCTCGGAACTAACAGTCATTCCTGTGTCGCAGGGCACTTAAAAACATTAAAACAACGGACATCAATACCCAGATTTCGAACAATTATTTGTGGATGTCCCAAATCGGATTAAACACAACACTCGGCACAGTGACAATGCCGCCTTACCACTACATAGGTACAAGTCACATAAAAAACAAATAAAAGGCTCATTTAATTTGAACACAGCAACGGCGTATTTTAAACAAATTAGCCGCGGTTAATGTTCATTACGAAATTGTCTGAACATCACAATAAACAACATATATTCATCACAATAAAAGCTGATTCCCACCGGATACTTTCCACTGGTTACGAAGCTGTTAGCTTTAATTAATAAAAAACGCGCCTTGACACACGTTTTGTAATCTTGTAATGGAAAAAATGTTTAAATAATTTATTGTACATTTTTGGACCGTTTTTGTGACGTTTTCGCTATATTGGTTGAGAGCGACCATGCAGATTTTCATATTGAACAAAGACAAACGCAACGCCATAATTGATGAGCCTAAGAATTGTTTGCACATTTTTATAGAAATAAAGATTTTTGGCTATGACTTTAAGAGAGACTAACATAACAACTGATATGCTTATATTTAAAATTGTATCTCATGTATGTTATGATCAGTGAAACAGTTGAAAACAAACGAAGTGAAACAAAACGTACAAAAGATGACAAAACACGCAACGGAACCTAGAATATTTTCACTGGGTAAACATCAACTGATCAAAGCCATGGTTGAATGTATATGTTAACACCCTACAAAGTATTTTTCTATATTAGGCCTTTTTTCACGTGTGGAAATGCTCCTTGCTCCTGATGGGTATCGCCACGACGGGAGGCGAGAGGGTGATGTCGAGCTCTCCCGAGATTAGGCCTTTTTTTTGTGTCCCAATAAACCAGCAGGGGAGCTCTTAAAAGATTCATCCATAGCAGGACCCCTATGTGGGTGCGGGCCGGGTTAAACGGACTCGACCACCTCTCAGCCCCAGGGGCCTCACCGCACTTTCAACGTTAGAAGGCGCGCAGGGACACCGCGCGCGCCCTCTCAGGGCTCTTAATTTACGGGTCGGCCTTGCCACCCGGAGCCCCTAGGTGAGGGGCTATGGAGAGCGACATAAGCGCGTCTCCCGAGATCAGGCCTTTTTTTTTTTACTGCCGCCACCTTGTGCACGCCGTCGGAGGCCGAAGGTAAGTTTTTTTTTTTTCTTTTTTTTTTTTACGGGCTGAATTCCTCGCGGAGGGCGGAGGGGCGTGCCGGACTCTTACCGGCTAAAACCACCCCGGTGTCTCCTCGCACGTACGGAAATCAAATTCTTCCGCAGCCCCACACTAGTGCTGGCCTCTACTCCTATTACTGTGAAATTTGTGAATATAGGTTTAGCTGTGGTGGCCATAGAAAACTTTTTATTGTAGCACTCTTGAAGTTCTAACTTAGCTTATCTATATAAGTTTCTAAATATAATATGAAGATATACCAGGTTGTCCGGTAATTAATGGATAACCTGGAAATGTCTTATAGTGGAACTGATGGCCGTTCAGAAAAAAATAAAAAAAAGTCTATCCTAACTGCTACCTGAGATAAGTGTTTTTATTTTAATTAAGTACCATGTATAACTTTCTTGTATACTACGACCATAAATGATTGAAAGCCATCGGTTTTTTGTTGTTTTATTATTAAACACTAATTATGCTAATAGATAGACAGTCAAAAGTATGCTATATATTAGCATAGCATACTTTTGACAGACTATCTTGCACTTTTTAATATATAATATTTTTTTTTTTTTATCTGAACGGCCTTCAGTTCTATTATAAGACATTTCAAGGTTATCCATGAATTACCGGACATCCTGTATATAGACATAAATTAAGTCTCAAAAAAAAACGGCAAAATCGTCTAGGTGTAATTTGATCGCATGCAAATTTTACTATCCTTAGCTACCAGGAGCACATAACTAGCACGCAAGTTTACCTACCTACTGCTTAGTGCCTTCAACTAATTTATGCATTACACCCGTAAGTACTTGAGTCGTGTTGTAGTCAAACATTTATATTGCGTGATGTGCAGTGTTTAAAAGTTAGAACGACTTGTGAGCTGTTAAATTAAGTAACCAAGGTAGAATTCATAATGAATTGTTGGTTATATTTTATATGTAGTAGATGGTTGTCAAATTCATTGCTATTTACAATAGCCTGTTGGTTTGTAGATTAATAGATTATGCCAGTGGCTTCAATCGCGGTGTATCTATAATTTTCCATCCCTGAGGAACAGTACCTTTTTCTGAATGAAAACCTACCACCCTATGTCCTTTTCTGTACCGCTTACAATGTCTATGCGAAATTTCATGATGATCTGTCGAGTAGTTAAGGCGTGAAGGCGTAAGAAACAAACAAACTCACATTCGCGTTTATAATATTAGTTAGGGTGTATTAGATGCTTGTGAACTTCATTGCTGCTGTAATGCGAGTAAGTAGATCATTACGTGAAAGTGATAAATATCCGTTGTGTAGGCAAGCAAAATGTCATTTTGGGAAAATAATGTCAATATTTCTGCCTATAATATTGATAAGTTTAAACACATTGTTTGTTTTAGTTTATTTTGCTTGAAATTTTAGTAATAATTTATTTTATCACTAGATTTTTACCGTGGCTTCGCTCGCGTAAATGTAGGTTAGGTTAGGTATGGTTTCTAACATTTAATTTTTTGCTGGATGAAAGCTACCCCCGACAACGTGTATGCATAATTTCATGTTGATCGGTCGAGTAGTTACGGCGTGAAAGCTTATCAAACAGACCAACTCACATTCGTATTTATAATATTAGGATATAAGGATTGCTGCTGACTTATATTATATTATACACAACATAGACTCACGCCATTAATTTCCGTAGTGAAGGCCCCACATTTCACCAATTATGATCTAGGTCTCACTTAATAGCTCCCCCAGGCTTCTACCGAGCGCAGTATCGTGGCGCCGTATTCTGAAAACTTCCTATCGGGTTTATTATTATATTATCAGTGTGTATTATAATTTTATGGCAACCGTCTCAAATAGGTAGGCGGGCAAATACGCGGGTGCTTTGATGATAAAATACCTAACTATCCACATATTAAGTAAAAGCTTTTCTGCAGTCCAGCGAACAAATACAAATGCACATGATCACTCTGAACAAGATAACAGAATTATGTAATTTTAGCACAGATGTATATGTGTAATATGTAGGTAAAGTAAACGCATATTAGTTAGTTTGAAAGTAGTGCTATTTCTACTTTATTTTTCTTATTTGGCGATGATAAGCCTTACGGTTCTATCTGTTTGCTAAATTCCCAAATAGGTTCTTAAATAACATACATAAAATTTAGTCTTACACAAATAAATAATAGCGATCCTTCTGGCCATTTAGGACGGATTCCATGTTGAACGGATTCCATATAGGACGGATTCCATTTTGGACGGGTTCCATATTGGGCGGAAACGGTACAGTCATTATTAAATTTTTCTCGAAGATATGTGAAATCTGCCAATCCTGCAGTCTGCCTAGTCTGCCAGCGAGGTGGACTTTGGCCTAATCCTTTTCCCACTAACAAGAGGCCCGTAATTAGTAGTGAAAAAGTTTAATACAAGGTTGAAATTATTGATTTTATTATAATATGAATATGTTGATTACCTACAAATAACACATATACTGAGGCGCCGGCCCCACTGCGGGCGGTATAGCGGTCAGAGTTCCGAGTTCTGCGTTCCACGTTCACTGTCATGTATGTCTTAGAATCCTACACACAAAAGCAGACAGACCGCGGCGGTCAAAGAGAAGGCACGTTCTGTCGGAGTTCCATTATTTTCAAAAGCAGTCACGTTATCAGGCGATATTGAAGATTTTTAAGTAAAAAGAGCGTGTGACGTGTTGCCACTTTGAAGGATTACTGAACTCCAGATTTCTAGACCGCTCGCTGTGTGGGCAACTGTGAACACTGAACGCAGAACGCAGACGGCCGGAGCAATGTGTTCGGCGCCTTACTGTAAAAAATCAGCTGTGCTAAAATGACGAAGGTTTAACGGCTTTGGGATCTTGTACTATAAGTTGTACAAAAAAATACACAAACGAAATTCTTGTACACTCACATTCCAATCTCGATCGATGAGGTTCACGACAGCTATTCAACAAACAAATGTATCGACGCCGGGAATTCAATCTCTGAAATGGTTGGAGCTTGATTGAAAAGTACGGTGACATCGTCGATTGTTGGCCTAATAAGGTATTGGATTAAAGTTAATATGAGTTCATTAGAACAGCTAGGGTTGATGGTTTCTGTCTTTTATATGATGTAACTTAATAGCTAAATGCATAAATACTTCTTTCATAATATCATAATTATTAATATTTCCTTTATTTTTATAATTTAGTTTTATATAGACAGTACCATATAGCATAATGACTGCAACACCTGGTACATAAATGAGTTGTAAAATACTGAAACTATAACTTTGATGGCGATTTAAAAGAGTAGGCTTGAGTTTCTTGCAGGTATCTTCTCATAGGCTCAACCTTTTGCCTGAACCTTGCAACTAACATAAATTTAATGTAAATTCAGCCTTTCTTTTTATTTTATTTTCGTGTGGTTAATGGCCAACCTTTTGTAGGCCTGTCTGCTCTCAATTTGGCAACAACCAGGAATCGACTTTTTACGTACCCTCCGAAGCACGGAGACGCTCAGATGAAATACCACTAAGCGGTCACCCATCTATAGACTGACCGCACCCAACGTTGCTTAACCTCGCTAATCTTTTACCGATCAGTGAGTGCAACTGGCTATGAGCGCCTCACATGTATCTTATCTTATCTTATCTTGATCCGGGGGCCAGTCATTGTAGACCGGCGACACTTCGACCCAGTGGGATCTTTTGTGTCGGCCCCGAGGTTTATCCGTGAGCTATCTCCCTATGAATGTACTGCATCAGTCGCAGCGTACACTTCAGAGGGAGAAGCCTGAAGTCTTCAGGGTTCGGATATGCCAATCCCATCAGACACATCCTTAGTCCGGCCAACGCGTCACATTCACACAGTAGGTGTGATATGGACTCGTCCTGTTCACCACAGGCTCTGCAGATCGAATTGTTTGACAATCTCAATCTGCACAGGAAGTCGTTGGTACCAAAATGACCAGTAGACGCTCCTGTGAGTAGGCGTATTTGGCCCTTGTTGTACCCGCAGAACTTCCGGGTAAAGCCCGTGGCTCTGTTTGCAATGAAGTTCTTGGAGTGTTCCAGACCCCTAAGGGCCATCTACTCCAGCCTGTGTTTATCATTGCCATGTGCATTCAAAGCTGCCTTGACGGTACTCTCAGAGAGACCTACGAATGGCTCGGGGCCCACAAATTGTTGCTCCGAGCCCTTTTTTGCTAATACATCAGCCTCCTCATTACCCTGCACCCCTGCATGCCCCGGAACCCACACCAGCCTGACTGTGTTTTTCCTGCCAAGTTTGTTAAGGGCTTTAACACAGTTCAGGACCAGTGCTGAGTCCACCCTACAGGAGTTCAGAGCCTTAAGAGCAGCTTGACTGTCACTGAGAATATAAACAATGTTGTCAGTGACATTGTTGTTAATATACTCCTGCGCACAGGCAATTATAGCATAGGTTTCCGCCTGGAAGACCGTTGCATATTTGCCCATGCTTTGGTTCACCTTGCAGTCGTTGGCATAAATACTAGCGCCTGATCCTGTTTCCATTTTGGAACCATCGGTGTACCAGATGAGACAACCCTTGTCAGGGGATCGTAGACCTCGTCTCCATTCGTCCCTTGTGGGGACCTCACATGTAAATGTAATAAACTCACTAACCCCTTTGACGTTCATATGTGTTACTTTGTAACCTACATGCAGATTTATTATGACTTTGACTTTGTGTTGTCGTAATGGACATACATAATAATTTGTCAGTTCCAAAGGGAACAATTCAGAATTAAGTTCATACGAAACGAACATTACTGAATTTATCTATACTAATATTATAAAGAGGAAAGATATGTATTTGTATATTGTTTTATTTTTATTTATAATGAAGGATGGATCGTTGAGGACTCTGCTAACATTCAAACAACTATTAATGGACTAATTTTTGTAGAGAGAGTCAATCCGTCAACACTCTGCGTGACATAAAGTGTAGGCGACAACTTTAACCATTACATGTTCCTGCGTACTTTATAAATAAGAAATGTTGTTTCACTACATATTATAAAAGAAAACTACTGAACGGATTTCCATGCGGTTTTCACCAATAGACAGAGTGATTCATGAGGAAGGTTTAAGTGTATAATTTTTTAAGGTTTTGTACTACCCGTGTGAAGCCTGATCGCCAGTTCTGTATAAGAACGGAACCGGCAACTACCATAGTATTGGTTATTGCAAAAGAACTACATAGATCAGTGATTCCTAAAGTGGGTTCCGCGGAACCTAGGGGTTCCTCAAGTCACCAGGGTTCCACGAAATCATTTATTTTTGACAGTTAAATAATTCTAAATATTATTTTCAAAATATTGTCTTCTGTTTACGCGAATGTTATTCATTGAAATTAAACTACTATATACGGATTTTATCGCGTTGTTTATTTATCACTGTATTACAAAATTTTGAAAATATTACACTACTACTACTATTCATTTTATTTTACTAATTTATAAGCTAATAAAATTATTTAAACTATTAAATCTATTTATTTTTGGTTTAAAAGCAACCGAAACGTCGGGGAAAGTGTAAACCAAAAATAAATAGATTTAATAGTTTAAATAATTTTATTAGCTTATAAATTAGTAAAATAAAATCAATAGTAGTAGTAGTGTAATATTTTCAAAATTTTGTAATACAGTGATAAATAAACAACGCGATAAAATCCGTATATAGTAGTTTAATTTCAATATTATTTTCAAATAGCGCAAAATATGTAAGGTGAAGTCAAGTTTTTGTTCTTATTTAAATTACAGTGTCTTTGATTTGTAATCATTTGATACGGGGTTCCATAAAATAAAAGATATTTGGTGAAGGTTTCGTTATCTTAAAAGTTTAGGAACCTATGACATAGATTACTGCGCCGTCTATCAATATTAACTTAAAATACGACCACGATTTCTTGCGACAAGAATTCGTTGTGATGCTGGATTTAAAGAAAAGATTGCATGATAAATAAAACCTTTTGTTGGGCCATGATTTCACAATACAAAGGCTTTTTATACGTCCAAATCAACTCAAAATGAGAATTAATGGGATGTTGTACCGATTGTATTAAAGGTAAATAAAGGTTTTTATGGTATTTACACGTTTATAATACAAGTATGAATATTAATAATTTGATTTCCGCGGTAGCTCAATTGTAAGGTATGAAAATACTTGGATAGCGATGAATTGGGATGCGGTTTAGCCAGCTCACCCATTACCTATAAAGAATGGCGTAAGAAAAGTAACAGTGTTTCTGCATTTTCCCACATCGAGTAAGAGAGCCAGTGATTCAAAGAACTATCTTCCTTTTGGCTAGAGTAGGCAACGTGCGCGTGATATCTTGGTATTACAAGCGATAATAGGCAGTAGTAATCGCTTACCATCAGGTGGGCTATGTGCTTGTTTGCCATATTTGTAGCACCAAAAAGGCACCATTTGGATAATAATATTATTATTTGGCAGCCTCGATGGCGTAGTGGTTAGTGTAATCGACTGCCACGCCTGAGGTCGCGGGTTCGATTCCCGCACAAGTCAAACATTTGTATGCATGGACATGGATGTTTGTCTTGATCTGGGTGTTTCTATATATAACATGTATGTATTTACAAAAAATAAAGTATATATGTATGTTTATCCATTGTCCAGTACCCATAGTACAAGCTCCGCTTAGTTTGGGCTAGATGGTGTTGTGTGTATGTGGTAAAATATTATTATTGGTTTAATCAGAATCAGTTAAATAATCAGTCATAGACTAACTATAATTTAAGGTCCCATGCGGTAAGGAGCGTGCCTACTGCTGTCAGCCAGGCACAGTTCTACTCTACGCTTCTTAGGGGAAAAAAAGAACATTTGTTCTTCTCGTCTCTTATAAAAATATGTTAGCTTATCATGTTTTAAGAGGACTGTCAAAAGACCAGTACGATTTAAAAATTACAGAGATCGCTCATTCCTTTTTTAAATTTCCAAAATCTTAAATTATCTTCTTCTTCTTCTCCTTAGCCTTTATTATTCCCAAGTCACTTGAGGTCGGCTTTTCTGGTCTAACCGGATTTGACTGGATATCGGTTTTTACACGGAGTGGCTGTCACCTGACCTGCGCAATCCGAAGGCTAACGATACCCTAAGGCTAGACCAGTGTCAGGATATTATAGCGAACTTACTTTCCAATAACGACTGCCATAGATGTTTATGGCAGCCGGGACTGACGGCTTAACGTGCTCTCAGAGGCACGGAGCAGGCGATAATTGTCAATCAATACGCATATAATTTCGAAAAGTTATACAACTTCTGAAAGTCAGAGGTGCACGATGTGGGTTCAAACCCGAGACCCTCTGCATTGCAGTCTGTTGGTCTCCCCACTGAGCTATATAATATTAAATTATATTATTCTTATTTAAATTTGTTTTGTAATAATAACCTAATGACACTTTGATCGATACGAAAATTAAAACCTGAGACCGCATTCCTGCAAAGTGATCGCATTTATTACTGCCGCCAACTATAAATGAAAAAGCCATTATAAAGACATCTCCCTCGCTGGGATTAATCACAAAGCAGCGAACTATATAAACATTGAAACAACGGACACGATGAAACCTTTTCATTCGTACCGAAGCGACTCTACGACTGAGTACAAAAAAATTAAAAAGCTTACGTATTTATCTCATCTTACGGTTTCACGAATTAATTTGCTTATACCGATTACTATATAAGAAAACCGTACTATTTTCGGTTATTATGTAAAAGTGTTATCTCTTGATGTTTTTTTTCATAAGCCACTTAAAACCGTATCGCTTGCAAACAAGCTTATGCCCGCTTGCTGGTGAGCGTAACTGCTTATCGTTAGGCGGGCCTTTGCTTGATCGCTACCTTAATAAGTAGAAAACCTATAAAACCAGTGAAGATGAGAAGCGTTAAAGCGAAATGAATCCTCGTCGTCAAATCGCAATTAGTAAAAGTAAAAAGTCAAAAAATATACACGTATTGAAAACTTAATGCTTTAATATACAAAAGAAACAGCTCACCAATTTCCGTAAAAAATGTTCAAAGTCAAATGTGAACTAAAATGTTCAGGCATTTATATTGATTTGACTAGACTACATAACATTGTCTTATGTTTACGCGAATGTTACCAATATATTCAAATTAAATAATTTTATACGGCTTTTATCGCGGTTGGAATATTATCATTTGAGGTACTTATCACACTGAGAATAAGTAGATCAGAACTTTATGTGGTACAGTTATTGTTGTGAAAATTGGCTTTTAGGTCACATGCCATCGGTATATCAACGTCAACAATTACAAAAGAAAAGTTGGCATAGTGGAACTTTTCTGTTGACGCGGATAACCGGAGATTCACGACACAGCTCATAGAACTATTGTTTCACAACATCAGTTCGCAATACAGCATTAAATAACACAGAAATGTATAGACAAATAAAATAATACTTTAAACTTAAATTTTTGATCACTAGGTGAACACTAGTTTATTTAAAAGCGAGCTTATGATTAATCTAGTATTGGCCTAGTAGTTGAAATTTTGATAGCGGCCGCAGTAGGCGGCGGAGCGGATCCGTGACGAAAGTATCCTTGCAGCTCTATGGCGGCTTCAGGCGCGCAGGTGCGCCTATGCGCGGCTGATGCCGCCATAGAGAGAGCCGCGGCCGTGAAGCTGGAGACCTCCCGTTCGCCAGCCAGTTGTCGGGGTGTCACCCAGGAGTCGTCGTCTGCAGGCATTTGACACTGGCCTGCGTTGGATTCTGCTGGGTGGATCGCTGATGTAGTTCCAGTTCCAGCGACCCACCCACCATTCAAGGCAGCGAGTTGGCACACCGTGGTAGGTTTAGTCGGTAGCACCCGGGACGTTCCATCTATTCCCGGGTGAGCCCGTCATAACCTCTCTGTTTCCCTTTTCAGCGGAGAGGTATGAGTCAACGCCCACACGTTAAAATAAGGGGTCCAAATTTAAACACAATCATTATGGAAAATTTGAGGAAAAAGTATCCTATGTATACAAAAATCCTAACTAATATTAAAAATGCGAATGTGAGTTTGTTTGTTGATTACGCTTTCACGCCTTAACTACTAGACCGATCATCATGCAATTTAGCATACACGTTGTCAGGGGAACAGAAAAGGACATAGGGTATCTTTTATCCCGAAAAAAAATACTTTTACTAACCTAACCTAAAAACTAACTGGTTCCAAAGCATTTTTATTGATGAAATGATTGCAAAATAGAAAGTCGGTTGACAATTAAAGAAGTATAAAGCACTGAACTGTTTTGTATTTGCCCATTTATATAATGTAAGTAGGTATCCCAAATATCCCATAACTATCGATGACCACTGAGCCGATAAACTGAAGTCGCAAATACAATTCCCTATACAGCCAGTATATGTAACCATCACCCTATTTATTTATAAGGGTTCAAATTGAAGCCCGGTAATAAATTCGCACTAACTGTAAGGTAATCCCGATTTGCGAAGATATATAAGTACTCTAGGGAGCATTGGGTTAATCTCTTTGCTGTTACTGTCAGCCTGGTATCTGCTGTTGGTAATATACGGACTTTTATCGAAATAATGAGATGGTTATTATTTTTAACCCTCGACGCAAAAACGACGGGGTGTTATAAGTTTGACGTGTCTGTGTGTGTGTGTGTTAGGAATATGTATGTTTGATGAAAATTGGTCCAAGATCGCCACCGCCACAAAATGGCGGATTACATATTATTTTTCACAACTCCCTCAATATGAGTATTAAATGAAAGGGCTTGACTAGTAAAATAATATACACTACGATAAATTTCAAATCCAAGATGGCCGCCACCACAAAATGGCGAATTACATTTTTTTTCACAACTCTATCAATATGGATAATTGTATATCAATCAAATTAATTATGTGTCGGGGGTTTTATACATTTTAAATTTATAGTTATTATTTTATTGGCATCTAGGTATTATTGTATACATGCATTTTTTTCGTACCTAATGTCATTCCTTAACATTTTATGAAAATGGATACAGCAGTTGAGTTGTAAAACTGAGTGCGTAAAGAATGTCAATGTGTTGAATGCGTGCGATCGAACACCGATACACTCACTGGACAAATATTTGCGATTCACAAAAAGGTGCTTTTGTCTGGACGATTATTAAAAAGGGAAATGTGTTCGTTGAAGTTATTTGTAAAATATACAATTTATTGTGTTCTATACCACCAAAATATTGTATGAAGCGATTGTTTTATAAGCGTACAAATTCAGCGTGCAGCCGTTAAGTTTAGTTATATAGACTTAATGTTTAAACTAACCAGTGCACAGTTTTTCAATCTTAGAATTTTCTACCCTATTTTTCGAACCGTTAAATTATAGTAAACTAGCTTTTGCTCGCGTTCTCGCTCGCGTAAAAGTAGGTTTAAATCGGTTAAATAATTTGTGGGTTTAACACTTACAAACAAACAAACATACAAAAATCAAATCTTTCCTCTTTATTAGTATAGATAAATAAATCTGAATTGGATTATTAATTTATTATAATTAAACATTCTCTTAGTTGGTCAGTGCTGTCTATGGTTCAAAGTTTAAGATATTCTCTAAGAAGATTGTGATCTCCTTAGAGATGGACGAAATATCTTAGTTTGGGAGCCAAAAATCCAAGCTAAATTGAACTTAAATGGAAATAACATCCCCGTGCCTCGGCAAGCACGTAAAGCTGTTGAGGAGCGCCTGATCTCTCTCCGGTCCTGTCGGATAATCTGTTCCATCGGATCATGAGGGTTAGAGAACAGAGAGTGCATTTGTGTGTACGCACATACTTGTGCACTATAATATTTCCTGCGCAGATGGCCAGTCTCCGTGAAGATTGGCCGCCGTGATCGAAATTCGGTCTGGAGGACATTATTATTATTATACCTCTTAAATGTTTCAAAACTACATTTTTTCTTTCTACATTTCATTGGCCACATCTTTGATTATCAAGGATACATAAGCTCTATTATCTAAAAACATCTGCGGATCTTCCCTGTGGAGTAAACATCACTTAACAATTCGCAACTTACTAAGGACAAATGTTGGAATTCATTAACTACAAGAGAAAAATCCAATTTAAAAGTTAATGAGCGTTACTCCGAGCTTAGCAGATTAAACTTATTACTTAGTTGTTTCTGCTACCCTAGTCAACGTTTTATTTATAGTGTCGTTTTATTGCACGCTCTTGTGAAAAATTGCTGTAATTTTCATGAATTTTTTTATTAATCGGTCTAATTTTTATTTACTTTATAAGAATAGGCTATTTATTAACCTCTGAGTCTTCTTCGAAGAGGTTAATGAAAACACTATGTGGGTCTGTGTGTCTGTCTGTTAGTGATAGGCATAGCTCCGGAACCACTGGACCGATTGACTTGTAACTTGGTGTACAGACACCTTGGGGTCATCCCTCGGTCGAGTTTGAATATAGGCCCTATGACTCAAAAGACCCCTGAGATTTTAGAGATTTGAGGTTACAAGGTCATAAAGTCAGGAGATATCCACCAACAGAGTGATTTGGAAGTCCAAGGGAGAGGCTTTAGCCCAGCAGTGGGGCATTACAAAAAGCTGAAAAAAAGCTCACATGAAGACGAAGAGGTTGAATCCTGAGTTTTTACACCCATCTCGTTATTATATGTATAATTATTATGAAAAACATTATAGCAAAAATCCCAAAATAGACTTATTTTTATCATCGTTGTAAACCGTTTTTATTGGCTAGATTTATTTTGACGACACACGTTTGTAATCGTCTTCTGTCATTGCTTGCTGTTCAATGTTTATTTACAAACGTGTTAAGTCAATTGACGACTCGACGCCATATTGGCGGACCAAGCGTTTTGAGAGAGAGGTTAAATAATCAGTCATTTTGTAAAGATTTATTTATAAATCAAATCAAATCGAATCAAATTTATTTATTGCGAACATGGGTGTACAGTATAGTGATGGTAAACATTTAACTTAGATCGCCATGGACTACCTTATGGCATGCAACATAGGTAAGTACATATAATTTACTACATTAAAATATTACAATAATCAAATTTAAAAATACCAACGAATCATATTATATGATAAATAAATCGTTTTACAAATAACCTTTACATCACTGAGTAATGTGAGATGGTTACCTCAAAATTAGTAGTAGGTAACTATTTCCGTAAACCATAGGCAAACGTGGCCTATTGCTTTCACAGTTCCTGATTCCATACTACCAATGAAATATTCTTGACAAAAGTACCAATAACACTTTTCTCGATCCAAACATACTAACACAGTCAGTATCTCAGTATAATAAAATTAATGTGTTATAGCTGTTTCCACAAGTACTCTGGAAATAAATGAATGAATGTTAAGATACTGTTTTAAACATAAAAAATAAGTTGTGCCTTTCCAGTGATCAGAAAGTTCTCATTTAACTTACAAAAGCATAGAAACCAGACGTAGTTGTGAAGCTAAAAGGACCCAGACTATCCTCAATAATTATTTTACGTTAGCTATTATTTTATATATGTTATTTTAAGCTATTTAGATAAAGAAATTAACTTGATTTTTGTTTGTAATCCGTTCTCTTTCATGCTTGTATGTATATTGTAGCGTTTAAGAAATGCATTTACAAACATACAACTAAAGGACGCAATGCACATACAAAATCGGCCCATCGGAGAGTCGTGCTGACAACACTCAACGCGACAACAACGGCAGAACGACCTTTCGCCTGTTGTACTGTCTGTGCAGTCATCTTCAATATAGGTAATTGGCTCTAAATCGATACGAACAATGAATGTACTTATTTTATTCTGAATATATTATTAATTATATACATAATATAAACACAATTCTTTAAAACTAACATAATTATACCTAAACGTGTGTAGACACCCTTGCGCCATAACATCTTCCCAGCACGGCGGGTTGTGCTGGTGCTGCTGCATCCGCGGAGACTCTCAAACGGCGCAAATATAAAAACCTGGCAGGGGATTATCTTTTTGAGCCTTATGGGGTCGAAACGCTAGGGTCATGGGGTCCCAGTGCTCGTGCTCTTTATAGAGACATAGCGAAAAGGTTAATCGATTCTTCCCGTGACCAGAGGGCTGGCCTTTATTTCGCGGAAAGAATAAGCATTGCCATTCAACGTGGCAATGCTGCCAGTCTTCTGGGCGCACTACCAGTCGAATGTGATGCGGAGGAATTCTATGACGCCTATGAGAGGGTTTTAGTTATTTTTCTTTTTTGTTTCTCTTTTATAAAATTTTAGATACTAATTAATTTGGAAATACAAATTTAACAAGCACCTTATATTATAAGTAAATAAGACTTCTAAATCGAAATTAAATATACGTATATATTATATACTGCTTTATAAGGATTTATCACGATGCCTAACACTTTTATTACATAATTTGGAAAATAGAGAACGGGACACAGTCTCCCCGTAAATATGGCTGCTAAGTAACCGAAATGTCGGCGAAAGTGTAAATTTAAATGTAAATAGTTTAATAAGTAGTAGTCATATTTTCAAAATTATGTGATTAAATTGTTAATAAACCAAGCGATAAAATCTGTATGAAGCATTGAAATTAAACAGCATGCCATGTTCACGGGGAGACTAAGATGGTAGTTAGTCTCCCCGTGAACATGGCTGCTGTAAAGCAACCGAAACGTCGGGGCAAACTGTTAACTTAAATATAAATAGTTTTAATTAGAAAATATTTAGCTTAAATAGTAGTTAAATTCAATAATAGTAGTGTTAGAGTTTTCAAAATTATGTAATAATAGTGAAGCAGTTTAATTTTAATGTATAACATTCGCATAAACGTAAGACAATATTATAGACTTCTAGATCCTCAAGAAAACTAAATGGGAACATTTCTGTCATGCGCAGAATCAGTCTAAAGAAAAGCAATCTTCTCCCTAGCCTTTATTATTCCCAAATCACTTGGGGTCGGCTTTTCTAGTCTAACCGGATTTGACTGGATATCAGTATTTACACGGAGTGGCTGCCACCTGAACGCCGCAACACGAAGGCTAACGATACCCTAAGGCTAGACCAGTGTCAGGATATTATAGGGCACTGACTTCCCAATAACGACTGCCATAGATGTTCATGGCAGCCGGGACCGACGGCTTAACGTGCTCTCCGAGGCACGGAGCAGGCGATAATTGTCAATCAATACGCACATAATTTCGAAAAGTCATACAACTTCCGAAAGTCAGAGGTGCACGACATGGGTTCGATCCCGTGACCCTCTGCATTGCAGTCTGTTGGTCTCTCCATTGAAGAAAAGCAATACAGCCTAGATAAGCCTCAGTGTATTAAAGTAGAAATCTTAACCTCAACTTTAATAGAGCGCGCTTTGATAACTGTATAAGCACTGCAATATGGGGCTTTGAGAAAGCACGGACTAAAGGGGCTTTCAAACGAGAATTATTTTTACTGCTATGTGTGGCTGAAATATACAGGCCGGCAATAACAGCCATATAAATGAATATACGGCAATGTTATACATACTCCTTCTTAAAATATTTTTTAGTTAGACACCTCCCGCTCTAGGATTAATTCCTGTGTCGCGGGAGACTAAACGACATCTGGATGTTGCCGAGTCTGGGCTCGGAACAACCATTTGTGGATCACACGATTTTTTGTCTCGTGTGGGATTCGATACCACTACACTCTTGCAGTGGCGTTAGTGAGACGAACATTTAAACCACTATGTCATAAGGGCGGGCAGGCCATGTATTTCCAGAGAGAAAGTTATGTTCAGTATGACCGATGTATTTAGTCTAGTTAAATTGCCTTCTACAGTACATACTATTTGAGATACTTTGAATTACGTAGCTCATAGTATGTCAATAACCATCACAACATATTATAAAAAAAGTCTCCCACCGCGTCTGTCTATCTGTTTGCGATAAACTCAAAAACTACTTAATGGATTTTCATGCAGTTTTCACCAATAGACAGAGTGATTCATGAAGTAGGTTTCAATGTATAATTTGTTAACAAAGTCTCCCACCGCGTCTATCTGTCTGTTTGCGATAAACTCAAAAACTACTGAACGGATTTTCGTGCAGTTTTCACCAATAGACAGAGTGATTCATGAGGTAGGTTTAAGTGTATAATTTGTTAAGGTTTTGTACTACCTGTGCGAAGGCGGGGCGGGCGGCTAGTGTTTTATATTAGAATATACAAGCTTTAGTTAATGCACTGACCGGGGAAGCGCTTCTTTTTCGCAGAATATCGACGTAAAGGAGTATTATATGTAGTAATACGTTTTGTTTGATGAATGAGAGCGCACGGCATATAATATGTTTATATAATTAATTCCCTTCCTTCTACCCATCCCCTTTTTATAGGCCATCATCTTACCATCAGGCAGAAGAATGCGCGTTTGCCTGCTTACGTGGTTTTCATTAGGCAGCGTTTTAGTTATCTTTCCTAAAATCACTTTTGTTTTGATTAAAAATCCTATTCATGAGTTACGATTATCGCTTACTATCTTTATATATAAATCTTTTGTGCGTGTGTTTGTAATTAAACTCCTCCTAAACGGCTGGACCGATTCCGATGAAATTTTATGTGTGTTTAAGTGGGTTTGAGATTGGTTTAGATTTTTTTTCATGTGTTCAGGACAACGTCTTTCGGGTCCGCCAGTATACATATAATATATCAACCCTGACTTAAACTGTCCCACAGCTGGACTCGGGCCTCTTTTCAGTGTGTGACGGTTTTTACGCTATAGTCCAAAACGCTGGCCCAGTGCGAGTTGGCAGACTTCACACATCTTCGAGAACATTGTGGAAACCTCTCAGACATGCAAGTTTCCTCACGATGTTTTCCTTCATCGGTAAGCAAGAAGCAAGCAAGAACTCTCTATATTCAGGTACTTTATTCCTATATGTATTGTGTTTTAGGAACATACTGTATTGGATTTTACAACATTTTCAACGAAAACATTATTTTTACTTTCTTATTAGGACTATTGTTATTTTACTTTTTAATTATTTTTTTTCTGCTTTATCATGTATTTTTGTTTTCAATCGTAAGTGTAGTACTTCTATACACCTGTAAAGGCATTTCATTTTGTACCATTCCCTGTTATAAATTATAATTGTATAGGGATGTGTCAATGGTGTAACTTTAAATAAATAAATAAAGCAAAGCAACAATTGACTAATTTAATACGCACGTAACTTTAAAAAGTCAGATATGCGCGTCTTGGGATCGAACTCGGGACTGCGTGGTAGTCCAACGACCTACTACTAGGCTATCGCACATATATCCTTTTGCCAAATGTAATTAAAGCACCGATTAATGATATTTCTGCCCTTTACGCTAAAAAGTGTCAAAACACGATATATATTATGTAAAAGGTAAGATTTGTGTGGTTTGTTTATATTTTTGTTTGTAATTAATAAACTTAAAAACTATAAGACCGATATTAAACATTCTTTGACCGTAAGATAGCTAATTTATTCAGAAGTAAAATAGGCTATATAACATCACGTTATAAGTCACGGGAAAAGAGCAGTAATCAAAAATGTGCGTGAAACGGGGGATTACAGCTCTAAGTCTATACTAATACTAGCTGACCCGGCAAACGTTGTTTTGCCATAAAAAAATATTTGGCATATAAATTAAAAAAAAATGTTGGTGTTGGACAACCCTTATCACTAATGGGTATGAAAAATAGATAGTAGCCGATTCTCAGACCTACTAAATATGCATATAAAATTTCATAAAAATCGATCAAGCCGTTTCGGAGGAGTATGGTAACTAACATTGTGACACGAGAATTTTATACAGGATGTCTGGTAATTAATGGATAACCTGGAAATGTCTCATAGTGACGGAAAGGTCTAGTGGACATAATCTTATATATTTCCTTACAAAGAATATTTTTTTGCCTGGCACGTTTCTAGCACGATCATGGTGTGAGACGGAGTAGTGGGCAGACTCCTTTAATCTAATTTCAACATATCTTAAAAACTAACATAACCCTATCTATTTTTACGCAAGTGAAATCGTGGGCAAAAGCTAGTTCATATATATAGACTGAATACATTACAAGACTTAGGGAAAATCCACAGTTGTAGACTAAAGCTTAAGTACTGGCGGAGCACGTACACTGCACGCTTGCACGCCACCTACAAGATACACGCAATGTATTTGCAATGTGTACCGTTTATATATCTTACTTATGATAAGCTCGCAAATTGCTTACCTAACCAACGTTATAAATGAAATATTTAATAACCAAATAAAGAAATACACATTCTCAGACATAAATCTATACTGTAATATTATAAAGTTGAAGCTAAGTTTGATTGTTTGGTTGAACGCGCTAATGTCAGTAACAACTGGTTCAGATTGAAAAATTATTTTAGTGTTGGATACCCCATTTATCGAGGAAGGCTATAAACTATATAACATCAATCGTCATCACATCAATGAAATATGTTGCTGAAACGGAAAAAATTATTTTAAGTGAAGCAGACGAATTTGCGCGGATCAGCTATTAATAATACAGGTAACTTATCTTATCTTGTGTGGGGGCCAGTCAGTACAGACTGGCGACACTTCGACCCATTGGGATCTTTTGTGTCGACTTCCCCAATAACGACTGCCGTAGATGTTCATGGCAGCCGGGACCGAATTATGTGCGTATTGATTGACAATTATCGCCTGCTCCGTGCCTCGGAGAGCACGTTAAGCCGTCGGTTCCGGCTACCATGACAGTCGTTATTAGGGAAGTTGACACAAAAGATCCCACTGGGTCGAAGTGTCGCCGGTTTGTACTGACTGGCCCCCACACAAGATAAGATAAGATACTCGGTGATAATATAGGAAGCTTTTTTATGGTGAAAGAATTTTCAAAATACGGTATGTAGTTTTTGAGTTTAGTCTTTCCAACAAATAGGCAAACAAACAATCAAATCTTTCTTCTTTATAATATTAGTAGATATAGAGTATAGACAACAGCGAGTAACGATAATCATAAATTTGCTCTTAGAGTCATTGAGTTAGATTGTTGATTGTAATACGTGTTAGAGTGCATGCTCTCTAACACAATCAGTCTGAGCCATGGTGTTACTGCAGCGACAGGTTTAGTACATAACCATTTTTTCTGATAGTCAACATTTTAAATATTAATTTCTCTCTCGTATTGCAACAAATTTTGATGTTATTTTTACAAAAAGGCATCTTGTGAATGCTATTCTTTCTTGCAGTTGTTCCGAGTCTAGGCGTTCTCTGTGTCCGTTATCTGAATGTTTGTAAAGACCCCCGCGATACAGACATTATTCTCCTATCCTACTGCGATAGTTATGTTTTTTAAAATAAAACGTATTACTTTCAAATGTATAACATCCGCGTTAACGTAAAACAATATTAGGTGAAGCCTGTTTTTCAGTTTTGGTATGGTATAAAAATATCCTTATGTTCGTACTGTTACACCCAGTGCTATCTCTCGGCATTGTGGGGAAGACTCGGCAATTCCGTCTAATAATTTATTACATCACCATCTATTGAAGTCTTACGGAACTACGTAGTTCACCGGTACGAGTAGAGTAGAGAGAACGCTGGCACATTTTTGAATCTTTGTATTGTTACGTACCGTGTATGAAGTTTCTAGAAAACTCCGGAAACGCTTTGCTGTACGCTTTGGGACGGTCAGCGCTCGCCCAGTCAGTTTACAATCGTAAGCGGTCAAGTATTCATCGAAGCAAATGGAAGCGAAAATTCTACTGAGTTTGAAGCAGTTACAGTGGAAAAGTGTAGTATAGTGTTTGTTGTGTTTTGAATTTAATTGTGTGCTAGAATAAAACGTTTTAGTCGGTAATATTGTTTTACATTATTATCCCTCGAACCCAGCTCGTAACAGTACATTATAGAATAAAAAGAATGGCGTTTGTGATTATACATATTTGTAATATTAAGTATTTATACCTATTTTAGACACTATTAGTGTCTCTATTACATAATTTTGAAACTGTTACACTATTATACCACTATTCTAACGTCGGGGAAAGTGTGAACTTAAATACAAATAATTTTAATAGTTTTAATAATTTAATTAGCTTAAAATTAGTTAAGTTTAATAGTAGTATAGTAGTGTAACAGTCTCTAAATTATCTAATAGAGTGTTAAATAAACAACGCGATAAAATCCGTATATAGTAGTTTAATTTCAATGAATAACATTCGCGTAAACAGAAGACAATACTATTAGTGTCATATATTTTAGTCGTGGCTCTGTATAATTAGCTTTCTATCGTAATTACTAATATGAATTCTAATACCTACTATTACTTTTCTAACATATTAACGTTAATTGTTCAGTCGACCCAAAATAGAAATAAATGCAAAAAAGACAGATCAGGAGAATTGACCCTAGATAATGAAAAGTCTTATGGAAAAAAGAAGAACAAGGCACTTTCGACCCAAAAACAGTAACTTGAAATAAATTTTTTTTTAGAAGATATATGCCTTCCTATTTTTCGTCCCTGTACCATGGGGAACAATTAAAAACGCGATAAAGAACACTTCCTGCTGTTTGGGGATAAACAAATTAAATTACTGGTACTTACTCGTGTTCATTATTATAATTCTTAACTTTGTAGCACACTGATCTCTATAGTAAGTAATTTTTACTACTATATCTTTGAACAAACAATCCAACTAATGCTTCCAAAAATATGACTCCATTGATTTTCGCATTTTGGTATGAGATCTGCAGTGAGCGTACTTAAACCTAATACTTATGATGGATCGACTCGACAATC
Source organism: Catocala nupta (assembly GCA_963675205.1). NCBI lineage: Eukaryota > Metazoa > Arthropoda > Insecta > Lepidoptera > Erebidae > Catocala > Catocala nupta. The sequence continues at coordinate 3,307,867 of OY776101.1, read as the reverse complement.
AACTCAAATGTTCGATATCGATAAAACTTACAACAAAGACGTACCTATTAAAATGGGGGTAAAATTAGTGCTTTTTCAGATTCATTTCGATGTTTAGACTTCCAATGTAATTAAATTTTGCAGGCGCGGTAAATATCAGTCTAAATAATTACAAAATTAAATAGTTATCCAATTTATTATTACAGTCCAAATTAGATACAATTGTGATTTTTATATAAAAATTCAAAGTTTATATCAAAACCACGCTAAATACTTCAAATTACGATAACACGCTTATCATTAAACATTCACACAGAACAGCCATTGGAATATAAAGCCGGGGAAAAAGTTTCTTCGCATTTTATATGAAAACTCAAGACAATATTTTTAAAGTATATTTACATTTAATAACAATATAGGTATATGTGCAATTTTGTATGATGACTGTCTGCCATCTTGTACGTAGTGACATAATCCCGTTGCTGTAGAAATTTTGGGACTTTTGATCAAAAAAACGCGACATGTAGTTTTTGTAGTCCGCTCTTGATGTTAACCTGATACTGTCTAAAGAATTTTGATGAGACCGAATTAAGTGGAAATCTGATGGTGCAAGGTCAGGGCTATGTGGCGGATGCATTAATACCACCCAGCCAAGCTCTTTTAATTTTTGCTGAGTGACTAAAGATGTCTGTGTGTGTGTGTGTTATCGTGATGAAAGACGCTTTCTCTCAATTTCTTGCTTTAATCTCATCAGTTGTTGGCAGTAGATATCCAAATTGATGGTTCTGCCCGGCGTGGCGGTAAAAGCTCATAATGAACAATCCCACCATACACACAGCATCACCTTATTGCGATTTAGCCCGAGTTTTGCCACAGTCTATGAAGCCTGACTAACCTTTGACCACGATCTTTTTCGCATGTTCTTATCGTACGTGATCCATTTTTCATCACCAGTTATCAATCTCTTTGAAAACGGTTTGGTTTCATTACGTCTCAATAAAGAATCGCAAATGAGTACACGGTTTCTTTCAGTGAGCTCGTGTGGCACCCAAATATCGAGTTTTCTTGTATACCCAGCTTTTTTCAAATGGGTCAAAACTGTTTTGTGGTCAATCCCCAAATCTTCAGCTATATCGTAACTAATGACATGCCGATCCTGCTCCACTTTTTCAAAAATGGTGTCCATTTTATCCGTGACATGGCGACCAGAGCGAGGTGCATCAAAATTCCCGGATTGAAAACATTTAAACCGACTTTGTGCTACTCTTACTGAAACCGCGTTAGGTCCATAAACGTTAAATAAAAAAAATTAAAACGTATCGAATGTCTTCATTAGATTCCCTCATTTTGACAGAAAGAAAAACAAATGAAAATCGGCGAGAACAAGATATTCTTTAAAAATTGTTTCTTTTTTTGAAATGTAACCTTTCTAATGGTATCAAAACCAGCCAGATACCACTAGTACAGCCCAAGAGATTTTATTAAAATTTATAAAGACTATATGCGAAAAGACTTTTTCCCCGACCTATTATAATATGTATGTCAGAATTGTCATTATAGTTCCATTGTACGCTCAATGGCGGCGCTTCGATAGGCATACACAAATGGCTATTATGTTGTACGGGATAGCCAATCAAGCCGATATCCGGTATTTTCTTGATATAGTTAGTATATACGTACTAACTATATCAAGAAAATACCGGGAATCTCAACTATAATATTAGTTAAGATTCCCGGTACTATATTATAAATGCGAATATGAGTTTGTTTGTTACGCTTTCACGCCTTAACTACTCGACAGATCATCGTATAATTTCGCATACACGTTGTCAGGGGCACAAAAAAGATATAGGGTACATTTCATCCATAAAAAGTATTCTAACCTAACCAACATATGTATATACGAGCCAAGCTGCGGGCAAAATGTAGTTGTTAATAAAACACAAAAAATGTGTTATTCATGCAAAATTTCAGACATTCTTTGTTGGATAATTTAACCATTGTAAAAATCGCAAAACACTTTTGAAATGAACTGACAAAATGGGGCATAAACAATCTAAACGACAAATAAAGTTCGGATGGCGTAGTGGATTTGTAAGGAATAGCCTAGATATACAATGTACATAATGTAAATTATATGTCTAGACCATCCCTTACAAAATAAATGCCATTTGTTAAAATTACGATTGTATCTAATTCGGACATTATTTGGAATTATAATAATTAATGTAATGTCCTCCAGACCGAATCTCGGTCATGGCGGCCAATCTTAACGGAGACTGGCCATCTGCGTAGGCGATATTATAGTGCACAAGTATGTGAGCTAACACAAGTGCACTCTCTGTTCCCTAACTCTCATAATCCAATGGGACGGATAATCCGACATAACCGGAGAGAGATCAGGCGCAGGACCAACGGCTTTACGCGCTTTCCGATGCACGGGGGTGTCAAACACTACCAGCTTCCTAACTCCGTGCTCGTATTGAAATTACTTAACCGAAAACACCAATAACTTTTCGTTGGCCCGACCCGGGATTGGAACCCGAGACCTCATGCACAGCAGTCGCATTCACTACCGCTGCGCCACGGAGGCAGTTAATTTCTGGTAAATATGTAGTACCGAGAGTTAATAATGTCTATGGAGACCGAACATTAAACAAACGTATCCCTTATATACTCAACAATTTACCAGATGAAATCAGGGACGAAGAAATAAAATATAAATTTAAGAATAAACTAAAAAAATATCTACTCAGTACACTGCCATAACTTGTCTATATGTATATGGGTGTGTGTATGTATGTATGTGTATATATATATATATATATACACCTAACAGTTGTTTTTCTATTACTATTTTGTTTTTATAGATTAATATTACTATACACTTTCATAAATTATATTAAACTATGATTGTAAATCGATCCAACAGACAAACTATGTACATATAGTTTTGTTGGACTTAGTGTTAAATTGTAAGAACTACTATGTACCTTTATTAAATAAAATAAATAATAATAAAAAAAAAAAAAAATTAATACATGTTCCGAGATCCTACATACCGATTTACAAGTATATGTGATGATATTCATATTTGAATAATTTCGCCTCAAATTTGCATATAGTTTAGTACTCTGACAGTGCGGCGCGTCCTGATTTAATATTCTCCATGAACTGCATAACAGTGTGCACTTAATGTGATAAGTTTTATATTTATTGTCATATTTTACTTCTGTTTTTAGGAGTGCACAGATGACGTAAATAGTGGTTTATGTGGTCGACTCGGCGTTATCACTGTGCCGAGTCTTTCTTCTTTCTTTCCGTGTGGTTAATGGCCAACCTGTTGTCATATATATATGATATGAATTTTTAGACGAATTTTACTAAGTATTCAATTTAAAGGTAAGAAATCAATTTTAATCGTAACTAATATTATAAATGCTAATGTGAGTTTGTTGTTGGTTGCGCTTTCACGTTAAACTGCTCGACGAACCTTCATGAAATGTTGCACACAAGTTGTCAGGGGTACAGAAAAGGACATAAAAATTCTGTTACGTGCTGGGTTCGACGGATAAGAATATAAAACAATATTACCGACTAAAACACGTTTTATTCTGTCACAATTAACTTTAAAACACAACAAACACTATACTACACTTTTCCACTATAACTGCTTCAAACTTCGTAGTATTTTCGCTTCCGTTCGCTTCGATGAACACTTGACCGCTTACGATTGTAAACTGACTCGGCGGTGCGCGTGCGCTCTATTTATACGCGGGTAAAGTGCTTCTGGAGTCCACGATGATTCGAGAATGTGCTAGCGCTCTCTCTACTGTGCTCTCACCGACACTACGTAGTTCCGCAAGATGTCAATAGATGATGCTGTAATAAATTATTAGAAGGTACTGCCGAGTCTTCCCACAGTGCCGTCAGATGGCAGTAGCCGTTACAATACTTTAGATCCAGAAATAATACTGTTGTCTAGGGATTGGAAATTTACATAATACATATACGACATAAAATTTACGCGAGCATAATCGCGGGAAACATCTAGTAACGAATATCATACAAATAAGACAATAGATAGTTCTCGCTCTTCGAATAAATCCCGGGTCACGAAGGATTTTTCAATTCAATGATCATTGGCTAATGAGACAAGGCGCTATCATACACATGGCTTCCTATAGCATTGCAGATATAATACCACTAATAATATAATATAATAATATTCTACCACATACAGATAACACCATCTAGTCCAAACTAAGCAGAGCTTGTACTATGGGTACTAGACAATGGATAAACATAGGTACATATATACTTTCTTTTTGTAAATACTTATATATTATACATAGACCAAGACAAACATTCATTGAAATGAAACTACTATATACGGATTTTATCGCGTTCTTTATTTATCACTGTATTACATAATTTTGAAACCATTACACTACTACTACCATTGAATTTTACTAATTTATAAACCTAAATATAAATAGATTTAATAGTTTAAATAATTTTATTAGCTTATAAATTAGTAAAATTCAATGGTAGTAGTAGTGTAATAGTTACAAAATTATGTAATACAGTGATAAATAAACAACGCGATAAAATCCGTATATAGTAGTTTCATTTCTATGAATAACATTCGCGTAAACAGAAGACAATATTATACAAACATCCATGTTCATGCACACAAATATTTGACTTGAGCAGGAATCGAACCCGTGACCTCAGGCGGGGCAGTCGGTTACACTAACCAATACGCCATCGACTGAAAATAGAACGAGTGAGGAGATATTTAGGGTATTTAAAAGCCTATGTAGGCACCTCTATGTCTTTCTATTGCTTGCAATTACTTTGATCTTTTGGAATGACATGAAGTTCACTTTTTCTTCACCCCTTCCTCTTCTTTCTTCTATTTTATCTTCTTAGATCGTTAATGATCCAAAATATAGGCCACTAAACCAATTGCTAGACTTATAAATACTTAAAATCTCTGACATTAGATTTACTACTGTCCATATAAATGATAAATTATTTCAATCGGGAGGATGATTCGATTCCAAGATAAAGACAAACGGTACCCCGTTTGTCTTCATCTTGGAATCGAGTCATCAGCAAATATAAGCGTCGCTGCAGTGATTAAGGTCATCAGTGTGTAGACGTCGTTAGCGTTGTGTGTCGAAATACCGACAGTGCAAATACAAATATAAATAATAATGGCCAAGTGAGGCTAGTTGCCGAAACCCATACTTCACGAAGGTGCTGCTGAGCACACACCAGTCATTCCGTGACCATGCTTCGATGCAAGTTGGTTGAAATATCCGGCAATTACTAGATATTTCTTCATATTTAAGAGCTTTACTCTTGTCGGTGGAGTATACGCCATCATTCTCTATTTACGGCAAATTCCTTGACCTCCTTATAAGACATGACCTTCGCCTTTTCCTTTATTTGGTCAGTAAATGACCTTTTTCGTCTGCCCTCTTTCCTCTTTCTTTTACACTTTTCCTTCTATGATGTTTTCTATGAAATCATCATGTCTTATAAGGTAGCCAAACATATTTTCTCTTCTGTTTTCAATTGTCTTTAAAATGTTACGATTTTCTTAGGTAATTTATTAACTTTTAAATACTTCATCGAGGAAGATGCGTTGCCTGTTATTATATTAAGTATATAAAATACCTTCCCTGTACTATCTTAATTTCAATCTAGAATCGCATAATTCAATAAAACCATTCAATAGTGCTTGTTAACATCGAATGAGCGAACAGCATTAAGTTCTAATCAAATTATATCCGAATAACGAGTACCTATATTAAACGGATGTAATCCCGCTTTAAGCTACAAGCAAATTGTTCGATAAGGGGTAAATTAAATTTAATCCTGCTTTAAGCTCCTGTGAAGCCTGCGGACGCTTCGGTTCGGTACCTGTAATACAGCTACGCTACAAACGTATATACACAGGTATTATACCGATACCTTCAAATTAAGCAACCAAAATGTAGCTTCAGTAACTTAGTATACTCACTAACCTATATATTTTTACGTTCATAAGTGTTACTTTGTGACCTAAATGAATAAATGATTTTTGATTTTGACTTAAGCACGTATAAAGACTGAATTTAAAATTTAAAAGCGGCGGTATCCCAATGTTTGACGTATTGGACTTGCGATCGAAAGGTCGTAGGTTCTAATCCCATCCATTGCACTAGTGTCGTGAACCCACTACTAATACAAGCATTTTAGCTTATCTGGACGGGTTAATAAGAATACTAGTAATTTGAAAACCAAACTGCTAGTATCTTTAAACAAAAAGAGCTTCATATTAGTTCGTTTATATTATATTAGGAATCCCTCGGGAATGGTATTTTGATTTCTGGACGAAAGGTGTTTTATGTCCTTTTCAGTATCTCTGACAACATGTATGCGAAGTTTCATGATGATTGATCGAGTATTTAAGGCGTGAACGATTAATTTATTTCTTATATTTCACATCATCCTAACTAATATTATAAATGCGAATGTCAGTTTGTTTATTTGGTACGCTTTCAAGCCTTAACTAGGCACTCGATCGATCATCATGAAATTTTGCATAAACGTTCTCAGAGGTACAGAAAAGGTTATTTTAATTTATTTATACTGTTTTATTTATTTATATTAGATATTTTTATTTAATAATATTTTATATAATATTGTCTTCTGTTTACGCGAATGTTATTCATTGAAATTAAACTACTATATACGGATTTTATTGCGTTGTTTATTTAACATTGTATTACATAATTTTGAAACTGTTACACTAATAAAATTGTTTATGGTCACGGGCGACCATGGCTGCTGAAAAGCAACCGAAACGTCGGGGAAAGTGTAAATCTAAATATAAATAGTTTTAATAGTTTGAATAATTTTATCAGCTTATAAATTAGTAAAATTCAATAGTAGTAGTAGTGTAACAGTTTCAAAATTATGTAATACAGTGATAAATAAACAACGCGATAAAATCCGTATATAGTAGTTAAAGTATTTTTATATTTAAATTTTTATATATAAATGATATTTAATTAAATTATTAATTAATTAAATTAAATTATTTAATAATTAATTTATATATAAATGATATTTATGTTTTTTATTATTATTAGTAGTTGTCGGTGGTAGCTGAAAATGGATGGTGATGGAGTGAACTATTGTTTAAAGCACGGAAAAATAAAAAATATACACGTCACAGCATCATGCTGAGCGGCTATCATTTTTTCATGCACTAATTATGTTTGTTTTTGTGATTGCATTATTAATTTTATTTTATGTGGGCTGAAATAAAAATAAAATTTTCTTTCTTTCTTTCATCTATTAAAAGTATTGCAACTAACCTAAGCTACATTTACGCGAACGAAGCCGCGGGCATAAGCTAGTATTAGTAATACCACAACGTAATATCCTCTGATGTTAAATATTCTGTGGTAATAGACCGAATGAGCGCGGTTAGAGATATGGCAACCGAGATTTAAATAAATTAATTTTGATGGGTCGGCAACGCGGCTTTAATAATACTGGTGTTGCCAGAGCCATAGGTTACTAGGCCAGTAACCACTAACCATTGCCTTAGTTTCCTAATCTTAACTAATATAATAAATGCGATTGAGAGCTGTGTTTGTTTGTTACGCTTTCACGACGTAACCGCTCCACCGGTCATCATGAAATTTCGCATATCGCATACTGTTTCCGAGGGATAACAATTTATTGATAAGAGCTAGATTAACGCAAGCGAAGACTCGAGAAAAATCTTATAAAAATAAGGCAATATTTTGCCTAGCTAACAAGGAAAACTATGAGGCCTGGTATCCGCCAAAGCAGAGAGGAGAGGAGACGAGAGGGGATGTGTTTTAATAAACCAATCAGATTTCGTTATTTCCACATCTCCTCTCCACTTAGCTTCGGTGGAAATGGATTAAGCGGAGAGGAAGCGTCACGGTAGAGTGGAGATGTGTGTAGTTGTTCTCGCGCGCCCCCATACTCACTGCCTTTTCCCCGCGCTTCGCACACTAGAAAGCGTCATTTAATTGACTGGTTTCGAGCTTTCACAGCTCACATCTTTGCTACACACAGCTCACATCGCCCCGCTACGCATCTCTTCTCCGCTTTGGTGGAAATAACCTGCCAGCTTCGCAGTTCTTCTCCTCTCGTCTCCTCTCCTCTCTGCTTTGGTGGATACCGGACCTTACTATCGTTTTCCTTGTTAGCTACTAATAATAATTATGTTCTTACAATATATCTCGCACAAGAGGAAAATACGTTCTAATTGGCAACCCCTTCGAATGTACTACAAAGATTTACAACCTTTTCCTTAACAAAATGTCCTGTAATTTTCCTCTCAAATATTGAGGCAATAAATCTATTCCGGGTTTGCGCCTGCCGAGTCAATATGTCTTGTATTATCCTGTTTATTGAAAAGGTTGCCGTGGTCCGGCCGGGTCGCTGTCGTTGAATTAATAATACAACGTTTAGTAGGATCGATACGATGTCACTTGTTTTACAGAATTAGCTCCTTACGTAGGATGATGTCCTAGTACCGGTTCGTCTAAGATGTGCGTAAAAAGGACATTGTTTTTTTGGCCTTTTAGTCGTTTCGCACGAATCAGTTCACACGAATTGTGCGAAACGACACGTTTCAAAAATAATATAATATGTTTAAATGTTGATTCGCACATATTTTACAGTTCAGTTCGTGTCACTTTCAATTATATGGATATGTGCGAACAGACACTTATTTTTTTTTTTAAATTTATCCTTTCGCACAATTCGTACGCAAAAACCAAGAAGCCGTTGTTTTTTTATATTCTATCTTCTTCTTTCGCCTACAATTCACAAGGTGTGATTAAGAAAGTATTGCACAAAAACAAGCAACAAATCTATATAAATACTAGTCTATATACAAATGTTATAAAGAGATAAGATTAGATATTTTGTTTGTTTGTTTGTAAGGATTTTTTTATAAAATAAATCAACCGATTTAAAAAATTATTTCACTATTTGAAAGCTATAGCTATTATAAACCTACTTTTACACGAGCGAAACAGCACGCAAAAGCTAATGTTATATAAAGGTAGTTGTTTTTTTATTTCCTCTGACAACAGGGTGATTCATATAATGTAAAAGGCAACCACTCATGATCTTAGATGTGCTGCATCGCTTCCTTTCTTTTACACAGTATTTAATTGAGTCATTTTAATCCTACTTATATTATAAATCTGAAAGTTTGTGAAGATGCAACATCTGAACACGCAAAGACCTACTTACTTAATATTGTATAAGCAGCTAAACGAATTTGGGTCACTTGGCACATAGAATACAGAACATGATTTTATTCCCGTATACATTCTCATAAGTCTCAAGTCACACGGGCAAAAATGCGAAGAAATATAGGGCCAGAAGAATCCTTTATACCTATTAATCTGTAAGCTAAACTATAACCAGATAGGATGATACAATATTGTATCTAGTCGCCGTTAGACGAATTAAAACTAATACAGGCCCTGAATTCCCCAGTTATGAAAAGTTTTATTAGATTTTTGCATGGCGGGATGCGAGATACACAGATACCAGCGGCGCAGTATAGGTTTTAAAATTGTAGTTGATAGACTGCTATAAGCTCTCTGTGTTCCGTAGGACACTACAAGGAACAATATTTCATCTGTCGATTCTTTTAACAAATCCTGGCAACTCGCATCTACGGATACTTGCAATCGGTTACAGTAAAATTTTTGAAGGGAAAACTTCTTTAGGTGCGTTGAACACTTTTTGGGTGAACAAAAATCATGGAACTCGCGTCATCGTCACCGAACGCTTTCCATGAGCTATATGTATACTGTGTATATATGTGTACTTTTTGGGTGAACAAGAAGCGTGAAACTCGCGTCATCGTCACCGCACGCTAGTTACTTAGTTTTCACTTCTATCGGTAGTCCCCAAAGATTGCCGCGCATGCTTTTGTTAAAGGACTGTTCTCGTATTTGGAATAATGCCTGTGTCGCGTGGGACTATAAAATAATTTTCAAGTTGGTCCTGTAATTTTAGAGTTTATGCATTACAGACCAAAATTTATTTTTTATTATATAAGTATAGATATAAATTCGATTTGATTTGGAAAAGAACTGGGAGTACTAGGAATAATTCCTGTACCGCGGGCGATTTAACAAACATTCAAACAAGGAACACAAAGAGCATCCAGATTCGGAACAACATTTTGTAGATCACATAAATTTTTGTCCCGTGTAGGATTCGGACCACAACACTTGGCGCAGTGGCAGAAGCGAGGCGACCACTTACAGTCAAAGTCAAAGTCAAAAATCATTTATTCATTTAAAGTCACAAAGTAATACTTAAACCAAGTTACGCCATCTGTACAGTCTTCGGGCATGCCACGATCGTGGCGGTAAGGCCCGTTTTTGAGGAGTGGCTGGAGAGGCGACATGGCTCCCTCACCTTCCGGGTGACACAGGTAATGACTGGCCACGGTTCTTTTGGCCAGTTCCTGTGTCGCATAGGCCGGCAGGAGACGCCCGAATGTTATCACTGCGACGACTGCTGCGATGTTGTTGTGGACACGTTGCTGCGCACTTTGGCGGAATGCCTCGCCTGTGCATCGCAGCGCCGTGAGTTGATCGCGGCAGTCGGACTGGTTGCCCTCTCGCTCCCGGCCGTGGTTCAGTCCGGAGTGAGAGATCGTGGAACGCCGCCCCCTCCTTCTGCGAGGAAGTGATTTCCATCAAGGAGGCGGCGGAGCGGGAGAGGGAGCGTTTAAACCCTCTCTCCAACCGCTGAACCGGGCGCCGGAGGACGCGAGATGACCTCCAGCCACACTGAGGTTTGATCTGGGGGTGGTGGGCTGTGTGTGTCCGAGAGGCGGCGTGTGTGTTCCCACGTGCGCCTCTGTGTCGTATCTTTGTCCCCCCAAGGGGGACGGTGGAGGAAGTATTTTTGTGTAGTGGCCTGCCGTTTCACACGGCGGGCCGAAACCACGGCGGGATCGCGATTTCATGTGAAAGCGATTTGCGCGGCCTCGCCGTCTATAGTTGTGTCGAGGAACACCGTGGTAGGTTTAGTCGGTATCACCGGGGTATCTTTTTCCCGGTGAGCCCGACACAACCTCTCCGTCGCCCCGCGGAGAGGTAAAGGTCAAAGCACTCCACCACGTAAAAAAAATCTGTATTGTCTTCTATACATACCTACTTGCAATCGGTTTCAATTATATTTAGGTAGACTTTATGCTTGTTTACAAATTACTTACCGCGCCACATTTCATTACAGTAATCATAAAGACGTAATGACAGCAGTAATTAAAGCAGTATACACTGACGCATGGCTGCTTGTAAACTTTTACGAGCCGTTTCAAATACTTGGATGGATTAGTGTGTGGTGTATTATCGCTACAGAGACAAATAGTCTATAATAACAGTTCGGTGACAGCCCACGATGTAAACTGTTATAGTTGTTTGTTAGCACATAACTGTACTGTGATGTAGTACTAATGTGTATTTTGTGCTAAAGACGTGGAGTATCGAACTTAAAAATAATGGATTATGGGTTTTCAATCACCAGAAATATCTTAACAGAATACATCTAGGATTTTAAAATAAGTCAGCCCGATATATGCTTTGCTAATAGTAACGGGTGATTGTTTAAGCGTTTGGTTTTTAATTTTCAAAAAAGAAGGAAATTTGGAAAAATGTTTAATATTTTTATTGGGTAATCCCCAAAAAATCAATTCATGCCATTTATTTTTAAAGATTGTTTAAAATACATAGGCTACCTCATCAGGCTCATTCAAAAAAAGTTTTATTACTTATCTAAAATAAACTATATTTACGCGATAAAAAAACTAGTAATATTATAAATGTGAATGTTAGTTATTTTTATTGTTTATTTGTTACGCTTTCGCGTAAACGTTTTCAGGGGAACAGACAAGGACATAGGGTACCTTTCATCCAGAAATCAGTAGGTTTTTTTTTACCTGGCTGTATGCCTTGCCCCATTCCTCGCCGCGGGGGCAGGCGGAGGGGTTATGTCAGACTCACCGGAGTAAAAGAAAGATGTTGAAAAGATAATATACCTCCCGGAATACCGACTAAACCTATCACGGTGTTCCTCAACAAAACCGCTATAGACGGGGCCGCGCGAATCACTTTCGCATGCGGTCGTGACACCGCCGAGGTTTCAGCCCGCCGTATGAAACGGCAGGCCACTACACGATAAGACCTACCCAATATAGGCACCTCTCATTAAAACCCTACTGTCTCCCCCCTAGAGGGGAGATGTACTCGACACCTACTAACCTAATCTAACCTATATTTACGTGAGCGAAGCCATGGGCAAATTCTAGAGGCCTTTAAAAAGTCTTTGTTTTTTTTACTACTTCATAATTCTAACGAAATTTTGTATAGAAGGGTATCGATTTCGATATATTATAATGATTAACGATCGGTACAATTAGTGGTCTGCACTTGATATTCGATCAGTAAGCTGTGGATATGACGTCAATGGAAAAACATATCTACTAATGAGTTTTCGTTCACGGTGAAGTCATTAATACTCGTTGTATAAGCTACAACGAGTATTAATGAGCTTGAATGCGCAACTGCCGATTGGGGGATCCCTGATTGAATTATTGGGTGAAGGATGGTGGAGGCTTTTTCTGTTCGGAAATTGGTTCATATTGATCGTATTAAGTTGATTGTCAATACGATGTTTGAAAATACTGGTAGCGTATTATGAAACCAAAGTTATAAATGGCTAAGGTATTGGGATCAACTTTTTCATGGCGAAGAACGGCTTTCTTCTTTCTTTATAAGAAAATATAAAATAAAAAAAGAGCTTTGCTCTTGTCGGTGGAGTAAACGCCATCTTTCTCGATTTTCGGCAATACCTTGACTTCCTTATAAGATATGTCATTCGCCTTTTCTTTTATTTCGTCAGTGAATGACTTTCTGGGTCTGCACGTGCTCTCTTTCCTTTTACGATGTTTTTTATAAAGTCGTCATGTCTTATAAGGTAACCAAACATCTTTCCTATTTTATTCTTAATTGTCGTCAATATGCTGCGATCTTCTTGGATACTATGCTGTAAAAAATTATGATCATGAAATCACTATGATAAAATTCTTTTACATTTGGAAGCGCATTTCACGGTGAGTTAGAATTTTATACCTGATATGAATAAAGAAAAATAGAGTATGTCTACCACGGAACATTTCAACAACGCCATTGAATGTTACATGATACAGAATGCAGCTTCACAAAAACCCACTGTCAATTAGCCATGTAATTAATAAGTACTTAACTACTTATAACAACCAAAAGTACTTATGAATTAAATGCGAACAAAACAATTTCTTTTTTAAAAAGAAAAACATAGCATGTGATAGACATATCCGCATTGTGTATAACTCTTGTGATGCGGAGGACCAGTGGCAGTCTAAATCAAATTGTCATTGCAAACATTAAAGCGATCCTAATCCTAACTGATATCTTGTCTTATATATAAAATTCTCGTGTCACAATGTTAGTTACCATACTCCTCCGAAACGGCTTGACCGATTTTTATGAAATTTTATATGCATATTTAGTAGGTCTGAGAATCGGCTACTATCTATTTTTCATACCCCTTAGTGATAAGGGTTGTCCACCACTAATATTTCTTTTTAATCTTTTGGTCAAAATATTTTTTTCATGGCAAAACAACGTTTGCCGGTTCAGCTAGTATTAAATACAAAATTGAGTTGGCTTGTTTGTTACGCTTTCATGGCTTAACTACTCGACTGATTATAATGTCATTTCGCATACACGTTGTCAGGGGTACATATATGGACATAGGGTACCTTTCATCTTGATAAAAGTTCTGTTCCGGGGGATAGAAATGTAATTACATTACCTAGACTTACGAAGCCACGGGCAGAATCTAGTAGGTATTCTATAACATTTAAAGTGCTTTAGTCGCTGCATACCTTATTATGTTACATTTGTATGCCTTTAATATTTCGTGATACTTATTTTGTATATAATAATAACAATAATATTCTATACATACACACAACACCATCTAGCCCAAACTAAGCAGAGCTTGTACTATGGGTACTAGACAATGGATAAACATACATATAATATTATTTTGTTTTGTTAATACATACATATTATTACACATAGAAACACCCAGACCAAGACAAAACTCCATTTTCATGCACACAAATGTTTGATTTGTGCGGGAATCGAACCCGCGACTTTAGGCGTGGCAGTCGGTTACACTAACTACTACGCCATCGAGTCGTCGATATATGTAAAATAGATACCAAGGAAGTGAAACTCATTATAATTTCTGTGACTTATTATTAAGCTACCATATAAAGCGAACCTATTGTAGAAACAAGCGACCAACATAAATTATCCGTAATATAAATTATACTAAATAAATAACTTCTTAACATAATAACAGAAAATTTATTTCCATTTCTATTACAATCTATTTCAGTACATGTTACAACTAGCACGGGCTGACAAGCAACTGTAATTTGTATTAAGCATATGTCGCAGTTCGAAGTAAAATCTGTGAATTCATAAATCGTCTAGCTAGTTTGTAAACAATTTAAATTGAATGAAATTAAACTACTATATACGGATTTTATCGCGTTGTTTATTAATCACTGTATTACATAATTTTGAAACTATTACACTACTACTATTGAATTTTACTAATTTATAAGCTAATAAAATTATTTAGACTATTAAATCTATTTATATTTAGGTTTACACTTTCCCTGACGTTTCGGTTGCTTTCCAGCAGCCATGGTCACGGGGAGACTCCCCGTGAATAATTTTATTAGCTTATAAATTAGTAAAATTCAATAGTAGTAGTAGTGTAATAGTTTCAAAATTATGTAATACAGTGATTAATAAACAACGCGATAAAATCCGTATATAGTAGTTTAATTTCAATAAATAACATTCGCGTAAACAGAAGACAATATAATTTAAATTGAATGCATATCCATGAGTACAGCCTTGATACTGTATACAAGTAGACTGATATTATTAGCTACTAGCTATTTCCCGCGGCATCACTCGCGAAAAAGTAGATTAGGTTATGTTAGTAACAGTACTTTAACATATAGCCTATGTTATTCGGTGATAAAGCTTGTTAATAGTAAAATACTTTTTTAAATCAGTTGAGTAGTTTTTGAGTTAAGTCCTTACAAACAAACAAACAAAAAAACAAATCTTTCCTCTTTGTAATATTATTATATGTAGCCTTAGGGTATCGTTAGCCTTCGGGTTGCGGAGGTCAGGTGGCAGCCGCTCCGTGTAAATACTGATATCCAGTCAAATCCGGTTAGACCAGAAAAGCCGACCCCGAGTGACTTGGGAATAATAAAGGCTAGGAAGAAGAAGTAGATAGTACAAACTAGTATTGGTCTAATTATCGTAGAGCTGAGCTTATCGGGTGGGACAAGGATAACTCTATATTACGTATAGTGTTGTCTTTGTCCCACTTAACGAGCGAGGTACAACTTGTAGTTCGCGCACAAACGGTGACAACTGAATGACGCCGGTAATACTGCCAGAGGTACGAGAGAGGAAGGCTATAGGCTATATAACATCACTATACAACTAATAGGAGCGGAGCATCAATAAAAAATTGTTTAAAAAACGGGGAAAAATTGTGTTATTTGGAGCAGACAAATTTGCGCATAATATACACATATTGCCTAATTTGCGCGGTAATTCCACAATATTGTGCCCCAAATAATAACGATGATTGTACTATATGATACTTCTCAAGAAAAGCAAGTAAGTTAAGTAGTAAGTTCTAGAATGTTCACGAAGTGCTCACATGCCTACTGCGATAAGTAGATGGTATTCGAGGTGACTTGGACTCGAAGCTTTATAAGCACTTACCATCGCAAATCAAACAACTTAACGCTATTTTCTGAGCAATTTTAGAATGTGACTTTGAAATTGTTTGCTTTAGTAGTTATTTTGGTATACGGGTTAAAACTGACATGTGTAAGTAGCGCTTCTGTTACCGCTTATATTTATGAGTGAGATTGTCTTCATGGCGCAGCGGTAGTGAATGCGACTGCGGTGCATGAGGTCTGAGGGTTCGAATACCGGGTCGGGCAAACAAAAAAATAGTTATTGGGTTTTTCTGTTAAGAAATCTCAATAGTAGCCCGGAATTAGAAAGTTGGCGGTGTTAGAAACCCCCGTGCTTTGGAAAGAACGTAAGGCCGTTGGTTCTGCGCCTGACCTCTCTCCGGTCATATCGGATTACCGTACCATCGGATCTTGAGAGGAGTGCACTTGTATTGTCTTCTGTTTACGCGAATGTTATCCATTGAAATTAAACTACTATATATGGATTTTATCGCGTTTATTTGACACTTTATTACATAATTTAGAAACTACCAACAAAGCCCTATATAGTAGTTTAATTTTAATGAGTGCACTTGTGTTTGCGCACACGCTTGTGCACTATAATATCTCCTGATGGCCAGTCGCCGCTAAGATTGGCCGCCGTGACATTAATTCGATCTGGAGGACATTATTCATTATATTTATGAGTCTGCTGTCTCTTAGTGAAGCCTACAATACCTACAATGTAACGAATATACCGAAGTTTCGGGGCTATTGTTGGTACCAGTACACACAGCGACACATCAACCTAGACTGTTTGGACTTTGAACTATTAGAAGTTGAACACTGCGAATCGTGCGAGAGAGTGGGTTTTATTTTTGTTACGCTCTATCCGACGTCCCTTGCCGACAATTCTCTATTTTGTACGTAGTTATGCGTATATAGGGTGTCTAACTTGATGTGTAGCCGTGTGTAAGTAAGTAACGATTTGGTCATCCTAAACTCTACAGTGAAGTGATATCACTTTAAAAGAAAGAAATCCAAAGACACTTCGTGGTGGATATGTACTTAATATTTCGTTCGCTCGAAGATTCGGATAGACATTTTCGTGGTAGACCAGTAGGTAGACTCCAATTCCGGGTCGAATACATGATGTCTTTTTATTAGAAAATTCTTTTTTGCTGCACCGATTCTGGTAATGTTTAAATGGCAATAGGCTCGTCATTTTTTAAGTAGGATCTATATAGCGAAGTGTAGGTGTCATATGTTTCTGCCTGGAGATTATAGGCGTTACAAAATATATGTATGTAGAATTAGAATATGTATATTCTATTGACTTCCCTTGCAAAATGCAAGAATCTAATTATGTGAGAAGGGATTACAGATCAGACTTTTCTTAACAAGCCGTTATTGTGTTTAGTGTAACCGACTGCCACGCCTGAGGTCGCGGGTTCGATTCCCGCACAAGACAAATATTTGTGTGCATGAACATGGATGTTTGTCTTGGTCTGGGTGTTTCTATGTATAATATGTATGTATTTACAAAAAAAAAAGTATATATGTATGTTTATCCATTGTCTAGTATCCATAGTACAAGCTCTGCTTAGTTTGGGCTAGATAGTGTTGTGTGTATGTGGTAGAATATTATTATTATTATTATATTATAGAGAATATTATTGGATATCGGCTTTATCAATATCGCATTGTTATTATATTATATACCTATTTGTGATCAGCTGATACGGATTATGACATTTATGACTGTTGCCAATATTCTCGAATTGTTTTGTACTTTATTAAGCTCTGAGTCTTCTTCGAACAGGTCAATGAAAACACTATGTGGGTCTGTGTGTCTGTCTGTTAGTGACAGTTTGTTAGTGACAGGCATAGCTCCGGAACCACTGGACCGATTGACTTGTAACTTGGTATACAGACACCTTGGTGTTATCCCTCGGTTGTGTTTGAATATGAACTCTGTGGGTCAAAAGACCTCCGAGATAAAGGGGTCAAAAGGTAAAGTCAGGGGATATCTACCAACAAAGTGATTTGGAAGTCCAAGGGAGAGGCTTTTGCCAAGCAGTGGGACATTACATAAAGCTGATGAAAAAAAAGGTCACATGAAGACGAAGAGGTTGAATTCTGGGTTTTTACACCCATCTCGTTTTATACGAGTTTAACCTCTACTTCCTTAATAATATTATAAATGCGAATATGAATTTGTTTGTATGTAATGCTTTCACGCCTTAACCTCTTTACCGATTTACATTAAATTTCGCATACGCCTCGACAGGAGTACAGAAAAGGACATAGAGTACTATTTATTCAGGAAAACAAAAAACTTTTACTAACCTAACCTACATTTACGCGAGCTGAGCCGCGGACAAAATCTAGTTAATTTTAAATGTGAAAGTAGTTCTGATTGTTTGTTACCTTAAAATGACTAAATATCTGAGCTGATCTTACTGAAATTTGGCAGAGCGATAGATTGTGTTCTGGAGACATAGACCTTTTATCCCGTATGTGTTTCCTGTGAGAATCATATAGGCAAAGCCGCAGGCAGAAATTAGTAATTTATGAAGAAAAGTAAACTGTAATTGCATTGGCTGTTGTTTTGAAGACTGTATTTCACAATAGGTACGCACCCTGTCCTTGTTGCAAGGATTGAATGAGGGAGAATTGACTGTAATTTACATTAAAAAGCCGCGTGACGTATCATGTAAACAGACGCCACTTCGCAAGGGCCCTAGCAAACCATCGATACCAAAGGCAAGATATCGAAGGCCGTTACAAAAATCATGTTTCAGTTGTAGAATTAATGAATAATCAATGTCATATGTCAACTATTTCAATCTTCGTCGGACACATCCTTGCCTATCTAGTACATTTCCACCAAAGATGCACTTGTAGTAAATTGAAATTTTGCCAAACAATTCAAAATTCTCTACTATCCGATTCTCGCCTTGCCTTACTGGTGGAAAAGCACCTTAACGACTTAGAAACCTAATTCATAGCAAGGTATATAAGGCAAGGTTGCGATGACCAGGGTATATATTGCTCTGTCGAGCTGCTTCAATACGAATGAAATCTTAGAAAATTTCCTTGTAAGCGTATGAAAGCCGGCTTTCAAGCTTCTTTTTCCAAGGTATTCTGCCACTGGACGCAGACATAGGCGTCGACTCGCATTTAGACAATTTTAAGCCGTCATAGTACGGCTATAGAGTCTTCTTTTGTCTGAATTTTTGTAACAATATAAAGAGATACCGTTGTGCTTATGTCTCTTAGATTTCAAGTAAAAATCACTCAAGTCGCAAACTACGTTTAAGAATGTCGAAGTTAAATTAAAAAGTTATATTTACGTTGCCAAGTCTGTATAAGACGAGGCTGTAAGGTAGTCTACGCGCGGTAGGTGGTTTAGAACTGGGGTGAGGACACAGAGCAAAAACAACCTTCATATATTGCGATTAGGTTAAGTTTAGCTTGTACATACAATAGAGTTAGTAAACTGTTGAAGAACAAATGAGTGTAACTTCTGCAGGAAACATTATCTACTATGTGATGTCTTTGCGACAAGTGCCTACAATTTTCTCAACGTTGCTCTGTTTATATGGTGAGTAGGGTTACTATGCTTCTTAAAGCAGTACTGTGCTATTAGATGACCTTTGTGGCCAGTAACTCCTTAAATTGGCAACAGAGCAGATTCTATTTTCAAACGGTTGACAATCGATTTTTTTTCTAAATGCCTCTGGTATTGCGAATTCTATAAACTACGAAGACCGCTTCCCAAAGTCAATATTGACTAAAAAGCTATGTGCTTTTAGTCAATATATAGGCTATACGGATGGTTATATAAACATCCATATAATATATAGACTATATGGATGGTTTAAATGGCCGCCTAGCTAATAATGCCTCTAGGTCGAGTGTGGTGGGTTCGAATCTATGATTTATGTGAGAAATAACACCAAGACTTCCTATGATATGATTTGAGATTGAATGGTAGTAAAGTACCTCGTGATAGAAGTCTCATTTAAAATAAAAATATAAGAACTCCTTAGTAGTATAAAAAGACGGATATTATTTAAGAACGCATTACCTACTCCTATTTATTCTGTGATGCGATCACCGACAACTTCGCCAATCGTTTTTAAGTCTGCGAAACAAAAAGTTCGTCTTAAGTCTATAAAAATTCCCGTTTCGATCACAACATTGTGTTTAAATAACAATTGGCTGTTTATAAATTCCTTGCACGTTACTGGATAATGTAAAGAAAAAGTAATTTTTGTTTGGAATCCGTTTAGTAACGCGTCGATGAACGAAATGTGATATTGTATTGCTTTACTGGAGACAATTTTATTTCAAGGCTGTTAAATAAAATGGAGTTAGTGTCGTGGATCTGGAAATGTTTATTTTAAAAGAGTCTGTAAAAAGAGATAGGACGTAACGGTATCCTTTCTTATAGGACGTAACGGTAATCTTTCTTATAATAGGGTAGTTACCTATGTTTAAATTATGTACCTTATTTTATATACAGGAGCAAATGACAATCAAATAAATCATTTTGTGAAAACAGTATGAAAAGTGGCTACAAAATATGGGAGAAATTAATATTTAAAATTTTGATATAAGAAAGACGTGTAGTAGCGATATCTCGCATCACCCTCGCACAGCTACATTTAAATAGCGGCTACGTCACAATTTGTATCGTGCATCCTTTTTCTGTCATTAGACAATTACCTTACCTTTTTATAATTGCCCATTTGAAACGCTTAGGCCTTAACTATTTTTAAGTAGATTTGAAAATTCTTTGTGTTGTTGAATTATGGTAAAATATGAGTCAACTACCCGATTAAAGTAACTCGCCAGGGCATGAATAACTGTATTATACGAAGAGTTAAATCTAAAAAATATCATAGATCCCTATTATTAAAAAATATGAAATTAGTCAGAAATCTTAGGCCATGAACAAACGAAACGATAAGTTATATTTTAATTAAACAAATACATAATTCACATAATATATACAAACAAATTATTTACAAGAAATTTATACTAAAGACAAAACAGTAACAAAAAAATAATTAAAAAGCGTCATGATTTTCCTCCGGAAGAGATAACGTATGTACTATAATAACAATTTCGTCGTTCAAAATAACGTTCGTTGTATAATTTTATCCGAATGGCCAACACTAATAAAAACACCAAAGGAATACATAGGTTACAAAAGCACGGTATGATTTTCTTCCTTACTTCTTTCTTCAAATATTTCGGGTTACTATCCCTTTTTTATATACATATTTTACGACGATACCTTTCGATCCAAAGTTTTCCAATCCCTTTCAAGGACCGACTTGTATATCAATCCACGTAGGTACCAGGGCAGCAGAAAGTCGAAGCGTTCGCAATTCAAATATGCTCTATGCAAATACTCTTATGATTCCACACTTAGCATTCGAAATACGTTCAGTATCGCCGGGCAATAGCGGAGGAAAATATACATAAATTGACCTATAAACTCGATGGTAATATAATAACAAAGTGCTTTTTATTTCGTTTAGAAAATTAACTAAGGTATGTTCTAAATTAGAATGTTTGAGAAAGGACGTTTAGAGTGAATTTTCGTGCCGATTTTGTTTGTTACTAATTGAGTTATATACCATGGCATTGATTTTTTGGATTACAAGCATTCAGGATTCATAAAATACTCGATTTTGCTCGCGACTTCGCTCGTGTAGATGTAGGTTATTTAGTTAGTTATGGTTACAGTACTTTTTCTTAATGAAACACTGTGTCCTTTTCTATTCCTCTGAAAACGTGTATGTGTAATTACATGATGATCGGTCGCGTAGTTAAGGCGTAAAAGTGTATCAAACTAATAAACACACATTCGTATTTATAATTTTAAATAGTTTGGATTAGGCTTTTCTTATTTTCAGTTCTCTGTCTACATTTTAACTTTGCTAAAATTTGACATAAACAAGCACACAAAAGACATGTTGACTGGAAACGTTGTCAATTAATTATTTAAAATTTAAATAAAAAGTAAAATCTAAGCCAGAAGAGAACATTGTACATAGTCCCACGCTAATTTGTCTCAAAAGGGCAGACAGAGTTGTATTTCACCCACACGTCGCCTACTATAGTTTTTACGTCCCATGAGGCAGAGCCTACTACCATCTAGCGAGAACAGTCTCGGACTTCTAACGGGCAATGCTTGACAGAATCAACCAATAGTAGCTATGGATAAACTAGTAAAATTTTAAAGCAATTTCTACTGGCATAGTTAAAAAAATATCATATAGGAATATATTAAAGCATTTTAAAATCAATTAATTAGATAGGCGCAGATGCCTTAATGACGCTATGTTTGCAATCAAAATCTTGAATCACAAAATAGACGTTTACTAGCATTATTTAAATGCCGTGCACCATCCAGGATACTTCGCAGCTGTATCACTCCACTTTGCCCATCATTACGAAGGAATTAGGCGCTAGCAAAGTATTAGGCGCTAATTTCCCTTACGCGAGAATATGTAAGTTAATCAAATAAATAGCTCTATTGGCAAACAAAGAAGAATACTGCTCAAACAGCTGCCCGATTAGCATTATTATTATATAGATACTTGTAATTTTATTACATTCACTTTTGTAAATGCTGAATGTTGATTTCCGCACTCATAATAGTCAGATGTGGTGTTTGCCTATAAGTGTTCGTTACATTATCGTTATTGTTCGAGCTCCTTTTATTGTGTAAACATTTTAGTAAATCAAATAAATAAAATACCAAATTTCATGATGATCGGTCGACTAGATAAGGCATAAAAGTGTACATAACAAAATATCTCACATTCGCATTTATAACATTAGTTACGATTAACATTTTTATTTATAGGTACTATATTCTTTTTTACGGCAATGGATGACCTAAACCTAGCCAGTGAAGTATGGGTGTGTATAGCTCTGTCTTATACTCCGGCTTAAGAGGGTGTGATGCTTAAATATCTCTGTGTATTACAGTCACTGGCTACCCCATCTGCGAAGTGTAGACTTTGTAAATAGTAAACGCTCTAAGTAAAATATATAGGAACGTAAACAATTCCTTATTAATCTAAGTAGTACATACCAGGCTGTCAGTAACGCAAGGAGTTATTCAAACGTTAGTCACAAACACATTGTAGACATTCAATATCCGTCGACTGGGGTGGGAAATAGCGAGAGAAAATTAAATTGATCCAGACAACCCGCGCTTAAAATAGACAGCTTTTATTTTGGTATCGCGTTTTGGTATTTAGAAAGAGATTGTTTTACTACATTGTTTGAATGTTATACGAACATAGTCTCGTGCTGATATCTTAGAAGGAGACACCTTGGGGTCATCCCTCGGGCGAGTTTGAATATGGGCCATGTGGGTCAAAAGACCCCTGAGATATAGTGGTCACAAGGTCATAAGGTCACGGGATATCCACCAATAGAGTGATTTGGAAGTCCAAGGGAGAGGCTTTTACTCAGCAGTGGGACATTACAAAAAGCTGATGAACAACAAAAAAAGGTCACATAAAGACGAAGAGGTTGAATCCCGGGTTTTTACACCCATCTCGTTATTTGTTACGTCACATTATTATAAGTTTTGTCTGGACCTTCAAATTCGCACGCAGATCCAATAAACAAATACCACCTTGAAACCTTCTAAACCATATATCGTAACATATCGCTGTTTCTCAAACTTATTCGCCTTAGAATGTGCGAGAGACTACTATAAAAAGTTTTTATTGCCTTAAAATAAAGATAAAACGACAATAACTGAGACAAGTAAAAGACTTTTGACTTTGTATATCATATAAAAGAAGATTGTGAGCTTTAAGCGGAAGATATAGACAGTTAGTTGCGATGTTTATCACTTTGGATATATGTATATATAAACTAGGTTTTGCTCGCGGCTTCGCTTGCGTAGGTTAGGTTAGTTATAGTGTCACTGATGTAGTTTCAGTTCCAGTGACCCAGCTAGCTGTCACACCTTCCGAACTTTCGGGAGATCCCGACATAACCTTCTCGCTTCCTCTAGTGGCGAGGAGATTTGCATAAGGAGCACGTCAAAGCGTAAAAAATTTTTAGTAGCAGTACTTTTTCTGGTTTAATGGTATCCCTATGTACTTTTCTGTCCCCCTGTCATAAGATGAGCTTCGATAAGAAGAGGTAAACTTTTAAGTGAACTATAGTGCTCATAATATTTGTGAGCTTAGTTCATATATAATTTGAAGGCTAGCTTTGTTTAAAGACTTTAATATAATCGATATATAATTTAAAAGCTAGCTCTGTTCACCTGACGACGTGTACCTTTGTGGAAATTTCATGATGATGAAGTTAAGGTGTGCAAGCTTAAGAAACTCAGACATGCAGGTTTCCTCAAAATATTAAAGTGAAAACCTTCACTATTAAGACTGCGCTGAGCGAATGCCAAAACGGGCGGTCGTAGTTAAGTTAACAAAATCAACACTTTTTATTTAATACAAATATAAAATATACATTTACCATAACAATGAATGTATTTACAATTACTCCGCATAAAAAACTTAAATTATTAATATTTTCGCCTACAAAATTACGTATATTTGCACGAAATATGCAAAAAGTAAGCTCGTATTACGTGTTTTTAGATTATAACAGTAGATATCTATTCTATATTACAGCTTAAACGAAACATAAATAGTTATATTACAATTCCGTCCCAAATATTTAAGTTATTGGTTGACAATAAAGATACATATTTATCACAAAAGCACTTCAAATCCACCATACATTTTAACTATGGCGGCCGCGCGCCGATTTGAATATGGAGCTCTGTCATTCAGTCCACCCGCGTCTTACGCTCGGCGCAGTCTTAAAGCGAGCGATAATTGACTATTTAATTAGCATATTATATGAAACTATTGCGTAGCAGTCCAACGGTCCTATCAGGCTGCTAATGAGCTACAGAAATGTTATTTTACTGTTGTTTTTCAGCGCTTTTCATCACTCCGAGATAGAATAGATGCAATCAATACATATGTAATGGACTCGTAGCGAAGACTCGTTTGCTTCACAAATACGTAAATATGAATGAGCTTACGATGAAAGAAAATGAAGCTTTTATGTTCACTGCATAAAAATACTCGTATTTTATAAAAAGATTAATAAATGTAAATAGTACTATGAATTTAGATTAAACAATTTATTTCATTACCTTATAAATGCAAATGTGAGTTTGTTTGTTAAGCTTTCAAGTCTTAATTGCTCGACTGATCTTTAAGATATTTTGCATACACGTCATCAGAAAAACAGAGCTAGCTTTCAAATTATTTATCGATTATATTAAATTGTTTAAAACAGAACTAACCTTCAAATTATATATGAACTAAGCTCTCAAATAATATGCGCACTATAGTCCACTCAAAAGTTTACCTCTTCTTATGAAAGCTCTACTCTTCGAACAGGCTTTTTTCAATACAACATTTTTATTTCCTTTTAATTATTTTTATTATTAAATTTTAATTAATATAGCAGTTAATTGACGTGTCCAAGAATTGTTTACACATTTTTATGGAAATAAAGATTTTTGCCCTTGACTTTGACTTTAAATGTTCTTAAATGCGTATGTAGTAAATACACTACAAGACTACAATTTACGAAAAATTTTATTGTAAATTGTAGTCTACTGACTATAGTTGTAAAATTTAAGGCGCTAGCGTGGGAGGTATGCTTCGTGTAAACGACCTATGCGAGTCACTCGCGCAGTGGCTTACGTCTTCACCCCATTTCTTTTCATTCCTTTGACAATGCCCGCTCTAGAGATTATTCTCCTATACTCAAATACAAGCAGCGATAGCCTAGTGGGAAACCGTTGGACTGCCACGCAGAGGTCTCGAGTTCGATCCCAAGGTGCGCATCTCTGACTTTTCGAAATTATGTGCGTATTAAATATTCGCTCGCTTTAACGGTGAAGGAAAACATCGTGAGGGAAACTGTATGTCTTAGAGTTCTCAATAATGTTCTCAAAGATATGTGAAGTCTGCCAACCAGCACTAGGCTAGTGAGGTGGATTATGGCCTAACCCTGAGAAGAGGCCCGTGCCCAGTAGTGGGACAGTTTAATATAGGGCTGATATTATTATAGGTATACATAGAAAAGATAGACGCAAATAACATACAAATGACTTTATAAACAGAAATTATGGACGGAAATGACTCCCAGCTGTAAACAATCAACAAGGTATTGGGGTGGATAGACACCGTTTTCTGTTCGTATAATTTTTGGATTTTCAAAAAGGCAAAGTCTATACTAATGTTATAAAGCTGAAGATTTTGTTTGTTTGTTTGGTTGAACGCGCTAATCTCAGGGAAGGAGTTTGATTACTGCAAAGTATCAATTGTTGTCAGATAGTATTTTCGAGTCAAGTGTACATTATGTCAGTCAGTTTGTTGAAAAGTATTACCTAGGGATAAGCCTTGAGTTACAATAATAATTATACGCGACGGGCATAAAAAAGAATTCAACTTGAAACACACAAAACTGTTGTAGGTACTCAAACTTATAACTCACTAGCAGACCCACGCAACTTAGCCTGCTTCACATACATAAGAGAATTTTCTCAGTCTTTGCAAAATTTTTAATTGAATCGTCGCTCGTATTGGTCGCAGCGTGATTTTATATAGCCTATAGCTTTCCTCAATAAATGGGCTATCTAACACTAAAAGAATTTTAGAACCCTTCTGGTTCGAATTGAAAAATTATTTTAGTGTTGAATAGACCATTTATCGAGAAAGGCTATAGGCTATATAACATCATGCTACGACCAATAGGAGCGGCGCATGAAATATGATGAAAAATATTGCAAAAACGGGCAAAATCTTTTATGTGAAGCAGACGAAGTTGCGCGTTAACTAGTGATAGATAAACAGACAACTCCTGCACTAGGAACTCATCTTATGACACGAGGTACTTTCAAACATTCAAACAACTGACACAAAGACACCTAGACACGAAACAATTTTTTTTAGATCACACACATTTCTGTCCCGTAAGGGAATCTAACGACCACACGACCACACTCAGTGCAGTGTCAGTGGCGAGGAGACCACATAAAACAGTAAGCAATCCGTGCAGTCTTTAATTTCCTTTCCTAGGGTTAGAAACGCGCGAGTGACAAACAATTAGTTAATGTAGCCGATGACCATTCCCACGCGCGCCTCTGCGTCGTGTGCCCCGATTAAGGGGACACAGTAGAGCTTCAATAATAATAATATAATATTCTATGCATGCACACAACACCATCTAGCCCAAACTAAGCAGACCTTGTACTATGAGTACTAGACAATGGATAAACATACATATATACTACTAGTTTTTGCCCGCGGTTTTACCTGCGTAAGTCCCGTTTTCGTGGGAATATTGGGATAGGAATAGCCTATGTGTGATTCCAGAACTCCAGCTATCTACATACCAAGTTTCATTGCAATCGGTTCAGTAGTTTTTGCGTGAAAGAGTAACAATCATCCATACATCCATACAAACTTTCGCGTTTATAATATTAGTAAAGATTTATTTTTGTAAATACATACATATTTTATACACCCAGACCAACTCAAACGTCCATGTTCATGCACACAAATGTTTGACTTGTGCTGGAATCGATCCCGTGACCTCAGGTGTGGCAGTCGGTTACACTAAACACTACGCTATCGAGGCCGAAATGTAGGGTGCCACTGTGCCTAAAGGGTAGTTAACACTTGTTGTGTAGTGGCCTGTCGTTTCATGTAGCGGGCCGAAACCTCGGCGGGGTCGCGACTGTATATGAAAGTGATTCGCACAGCCCCACCAATTGCGGTATTGTTGAGGAACACCATGGTAGGTTTAGTCGGTAACACCGGGAGGTCCATTATCATCATTACCATCTTTCTTTTACTCCGGTGAGTCCAACATAACCCCTTCGCCCGCCCCCGCGGAGGGATATCAGTAAATGCATTCCCAAACGTAAAAAATACCATCATGCGGGCCACGTTTAATTTACTACCCAGGTATGAAAATACCTTCAATGGAAACTATTATTGAGAGTAAGTTTTCCTCAAATCACTGCATTCCGCCTCGGAAGGGTTAGGTTATGTTAGGTTCCTTCCAGCGGAGCTCCGACTTAGTTTGATCTCTATAAATATATATATTTTGGTGTTCAATTAGTATTTTTGGTAAGCATATTTTGCTGTGCAATTAATATTTTTGATGGAACAAAGGAAAAAAATTTAGGAACAGTTAAATACTACCCAAATTTTTTGTGTGTTCTAGTGGATTAGATAATGGTTTAGATTCTGTTTTTTTTTATCGTGTGTACAGGACGACGTCTGTCGGGTCCACTAGATATATTATAAAAATCTACATAAACGAAAGACGGTACCAATTGACTACGACTTTAAAAACCCATTTCTATGTTTAACAATCGGCGTAACCGTAATACAGTACTGACATATAATACTATAAGTCAATTTAAAGCGTGCCATTTTACCATTTCTGTGAATACTGGAGATGTTTCGATAAGTATTACTATCGCGTACTGTGTACGTGTACGTGCGGTGTAATTGCGTTATTTGCATACCGTGCACTCGCTGAATGAAAAATGGCGCGCATGACGGTATATTAAATAACGCACCTGCGATTCTTACTTACAGTTATTTCATTATAAGGTACTAGCTTTAGCTTGCGGCTTCGCTCGCGTAAAGTAGGTTATCTTAGAAACAGTAAAAGTAAATAAAATATAGCCTATGTTACTCGCTGATAATAGAGCTTTCTTAATGGTGAAAGAATTTTTAAAATTGGTTGAATAGTTGAAATTAAACTACTATACACGGATTTTATCGCGTTGTTTATTAATCACTGTATTACATAATTTTGAAACTATTACACTACTACTACTATTTAATTTTACTAATTTATAAGCTAATAAAATTATTTAAACTATTAAATCTATTTATATAGTAGTTTAATTTCAATGAATAACATTCGCGTAAACAGAAGATAATATTATGGTTGAATAGTTTTTATGTTAAACCGTTACAAACAAACAAAAGTCAAATCTCTCCTATTTAAAAAAATATTACTTATAGATAAGCATTAACAGAGTTTATATATCATCTAGCATGCCTTAAGAGCCATGCACATAAATCCATGAAAAAGGTGAGACACAAGAAATTTTTAAAATCTAGTTTATAATAAAAAAATACAATATTAAATTATTTTAGTATAAAGTCTATTATAATAATATCTAGTTTATTTATTATAATATCTATTTTATAATAAAAAATTATAATATTATATTTTTTATTATAAACTAGATTTTCCACGCAGCTCCGCTCGTGTTAATGTAAGTAAGGTAAAAAGTACTTTTATCTGGATAAAAGTTACCCTTTGTTTTATTTTGGTTCCGCTGACAATGTGTATGCAATATTTCATGATGATCGGTCGAGTAGTTAAGGCGTGAAAGCGTAACAAAGAAACTCACATTCGTATTTATGACATTAGTTAGGTTTAGAACGATTTTAACACATACACGCATAGTCACATGCCAATAAGAGTTGTTTCCACACTTCGCTAATTATGGTCATCTACCGTATAGACTCTATGGACCTATAGAGATTTTTCCATAGAAAATAACAATAACACTTAGCCCGGGAATCGAAAGCGAGACTCTTCTCTTACACAGCAGTTACTTCACTAACTATATAAATTATATTAGTATTATACCTATCCTAATCCTGACTATCTTATATATAAAATTCTCGTGTCACAATGTTAGTTACCATACTCCTCCGAAACGGCTTGACCGATTTTTATGAAATTTTATATGCATATTTAGTAGGTCTGAGAATCGGCTACTATCTTTTTTTCATACCCCTTAGTGATAAGGGTTGTCCAGCCCTAACATTTTTTTTTAATCTTTTGGTGAAAACATTTTTTATGGCAAAACAACGTTTGCCGGGTCAGCTAGTAATATTATAAATGCGAATGTGAGTTTGTTTCTTCGTTCGTTTGTTACGCTTTCACGCCTTAACTACTCGACCGATCATCATGAAATTTCGCATACATGTTGGTCAGGGAAACAGAGAAGGACATAGGGTACCATTCATTCAGAAAAATTTACTGTTATTAACCTAACCTTCATTTACCTATGCGAGCGAAGCCATAGGTAAAATATAGTAGGATATAATTTCACGAGTTGTTTCACAAAACATTAAACAAATTAGCAGAATAACAAAAATAAAATTGAACAGTCAATGTCCGTATTGAATTGTATAAACAACTGATTGAAACTGACATCGTAAATTACGATCCACTTTTTTTTATGCAACTTGTTTGGCAAACAAGCATACCATATATCTGATGGTAAGTGGTCACCGTAGCCTATGAACGCCTGCAATACCAAAGGCATAATTTGCGCGTTGCCAACTCTTTAGAAAAAAAGGAAGTGGGAAGGAGAAGGAGCGGGAATGGGAAAAGTGGGTGATTGGGCCTTCGGCACTCTCACTCACCAAACGAAATATAACAGTAGGAACACTGCTATTTCACGTCGATATTCATTTAGGTTTTAAGCTAATTTTAAAGGAGTAGTTATTTAATCAGCTTTATATATAACTGAGAAAAGGTATCTACGCGATCATGCTTCCAATTTGTATTATATACCCTCCTGAAAAGCTTGACGTAAATATAATTTAAATTCTTTGAGACATTATCTATACTAATATCATAAAAAGAAAAGATTTGATGTTTTATATGTTTGTTTGTAAGGGTTTCACTCAAAAACTACTTTTAAAAGTTATTTTATCATTAGAATGCTCTATTGTAACCGAGTAACATAGGCCACATTTTATTTTAAAAAAGGACTGTTGTTTACATTACCTAACCTACTTTTACGCGAACGAAGCCACGAGCTAAAGCTAGTATAATATTCATTATTTATTTATGTTACGTAAAATAGAATGACTTGCGCCAATTACACTATTTAATCATTATTTATATAAAACAAATTCAAAATTTTATTTAAACCTATTTCAAATTTTAATTTAATATATGTACCTATATAATAATATCAGCCCTGTATTAAACTGTCCCACTGCTGGGCAAGGGTCTCTTCTCAGTGTGAGAAAGGTCAGTCCATAGTCTACCACGCTGGCCTAATGCGGGTTGGCAGACTTCATATATCTTCGAGAACATTATGGAGAACACTCAGACATACACGTTTCCTAACGATGTTTACCTTCACCGTTCTTTCAGACATTAAACACATGTTTAAACCGTTTTATGTTTCTATGACTTTCATATGCCCGTTATATGACTGCACGGATGGCCTAATGGTTTATGTGGTCGCTTCACTGCCAATGCGCCGAGTGTTGTGGGTTCGAATCCCACACGGATCAAAAATTTGTCTTATCCCCAAATAGTTGTTCCGAATCTGGATAATCTATGTGTCCGTTGTTTCAAAGTTTGTAAAGGCCCCCGTGACACAGGAATTATTTCTAATGCGGATATGTATTTCAAAAAAATTGTTTATTTAATTACATTTTATCATCCTGTTACATGCTATATAAAGCCAAATTCTAAATTAAATACACAAATGATAACTACTCAACGATTCAAAATACCATATTGTACAAAAAAAATATTTATTTCCTCAATAGTCTGTATTGCTTACTTGACTATTTTACGCACATAACTATCATTACTTATTACCTACATTTGTCCTGCAAAGGTCAGAATCTCACATAAGGCCATCACGTAGTTTTTATGAGCATTGCCGTGGAATATGAGACACACAAGGATACCTTTTATCGGGTGATTTTTGGTTAACGCACGTTAGAAATAAAACAAAAATATTAAAACTAGACAAAAATAAGGAATATCGAGCATACCTACATGTGAACAGGTTCGGTGCTGATTTAATTACCTGAAATGTTTAAAGATATGAATCAGATATTTTCCATTAAAATCTATACTAATATTACAAACAGGGAAGATTTGATATTTTGTTTGATTGTTTGTAACGATTTAACTCAGAAACGACTCAACCAATTTTAAAATTCTTTCACTTTTTGATAGTTATATTATCACCAAGCAACATAAGCTACATTTTATTAAATAGAAATACTGTTATACCTAAAATAGTAAAACTAGACAAATAATACCAAATGTCTAGCATACCTAAATGTATATAGATTCGGTGCCGATTTAATTACCTGAAATATTGAGAGATACAAATCAGATATTTTCTATTAAATACTGTACTAATTACCATATTATCATTATCAAATATTTTCTATTAAAACCAATACCTATACCTATAAAATTATAAAGAGGAAAGATTTAATTTGTTGTTTATTGTTTGTAACCATTTAACTCTATAACTATTCAACTGATTTAAAAATTATTTCACCATTGGAAAGTTATATTATCGCCGAGTAACATAGGCCATATTTTATGTAAAAATAGTTCTATTACTAACATAACCTAACCTACTTTACACGAGCGAAGCCGCGTGCAAAAGCTATCCCGATAATCCCGTGACAATTTTACTACACATGTACGATTTAATGTCCAATTAGATATGCATATTTCGCATCCGTTTGGGATGAATGTCAATAGCATTATCTAGTCTTAAAGATATAATTATGAAGATATTTAATATATATTTTCAGATCCATACTAAGCCCTAGGCGATTAATATTCAGATTAACATGAAATCGGCGTTCTGTATAATATTGGAGGGTATCCTGATGAAAGCTACCACAATGTTGTAAAATAACGAACTGAGGTGTGCAAACAAACGCCACGCGCCCTTTTCATTCCCGATATTGGAGTCCGACTGCTGTCCTTACTATGTTATCGTGATGGAAGTAGTGCATGGCAAAGTCCTGATATAACTAGGAATCCTCACTTACTGCTGGCTCTGAACGGATTGTTACTATATCGTCGGTCTAGCATAATATGGTCGCCACTACGATCTCATGTATAAACTTTAAATTTAAAAAAGATTCCTACCCCGGTTGCGTACGAATTTGATATTGAAGTTTCAGTATTACACTTGTAAGCATGGATGTAGATTTAATATTGTATTATTAGAAGTTTTCTTAGATTTATTAATAAATCTTAAAATAGAAAACCTGTTTGGAAATAAATTGATTACTAATTTCGACTTTGTGTTCTATACTATAAAGAGCTACTGTTTGAAAATCTTTTCATGCTGCCAAGGGCCCTAGCTAATTTACTAAATTATTTAAGATAAGAAGCGCCATGTATACATTGCTACCACTCTACTACAATAAAGAGAAGAACATTGGAAAAGGACAAACAGATAAACCGGAGATCGCTAATAATATTTTACTTGTATTGAAGCTATGGTCCAAATCCATCTCCCTGGGGTACACCCAGTCGGAAAATGGTAAAGTTTTTGACAGGAACAAGTTTGGCGCCCCGAGGCGTGGTTAAAGTTTATGTGGAACAGGTGAATAATGGTTTTACTAGTCCAAAAGAGCAGGTCATTTCAGAAGATAGGTGCTACCATATGTGAGTAAGTATAAAAAGCAATTTAATAATACTCTCTCAAATGCTTAAAATAAATCGCATTTGTAAAGCAAAACTGAAACGATTTGAATAGTAATGGCGATTAATCTTCTTCTGTGTCGTCAAGTGACATCGTATTGAAATCACGCAAAAAATGGCACGGTGTGATGAGGATAAATGGGTCCCAAAATAAACGATGAGTTCAATACGGAAACTCATTGAAAAATAAATCAGAACGAACGTACGTTTAAAAATGGTCACTTTTCAGGATCGTGAATTTGTCATCCTACACACAATGCCAACATGACATCTTAGATGTAGATTCTAATATTATAAATGCGAACGTGAGTTTGTTTGTTGCGCTTTCATGACTTAACTATACGATCGATCATGTTCATGAAATTTCGCATACATGTTGTCAGGGACACAGAAAAGGACACTGACCTTTCATCTAGGGAAAAAATAATGTTCTCGAGAAAAATAAATTTATTAACAAATTCTAAATTAACGCTTGCGAAAAGCCGCGAGCAAAATCTAATGATAAGTATAGCATTATCATGCTTACTCATATTAATAATTGTAATTGGCGTTCTTTATCAAGTAAATTTAATTGACATATTGTATACTTATTTTCCCTTTCCTGTAATGGTAAACAGACACATAACTGAACGTGCCGTGGCTCGTGGTCCAGACTAAGTAAGTTAGAGAGCTTGCATTCTGACACGTGTCACAAACAATCTAGTTGAATAATTGTATCATCTAGTACGTAGTAGGCACATAATAATATTAACAATGCCCTAGATCAGGAAGAGTGAGCTCACACGTTAATCTTTTGACCACCACAATCACGTACACCTGACAAAGCAAAATATGGCCACGCCATGGTCACGACTACATGACAGACTTTAAACGACAGGCATTCCTTTAATGACATTAATCTGCATCATTTATCGATTCAAAAAGCATACCTATAATATAGGTATCGAATAAATAAGAATGAAACATCCAAATACGATGTTTAACTATTTACTTAAGTATGGAATATCCCCGGCGTCTTTGTTACGTTTTACCTTTTTTTTTATATTGGAAATATAAATTTAACTACTACATACCGGTCTTGGGTGACCCGCATCCAAAAGTTTCCCGCGATCGTTGTAGGAGGCCTATGTCCAGCAGTGGACGTCATTCGCCTGAGATGATGATACTGATCTTATCGTGGTTTAAATAAGTTAATATTTTAACATATCAAATAGATAAATGTAAAGAAATTCGCATTGAAACAGTCAAAAAATTTATACTAATATTATAAAGCTGAAGAGTTTGTTTGTTTGTTTGCTTAAACGCGCTAATCTCAGGAACTACTAGTCCAAATTGAAAAATTATTTTAGTGTTGGCTATCCTATTTATCGAGGAAAATTATAGGCTATATACCATCACGCTATAACCCACGGGAGCGGTGCAGTAATCATAAACGCGAGTGAAACCGCAGGCACATCTAGTTTATAATAAAATTACTCGAAATAGTTTAAATTTCGATGTAAAACATTCTCTAACAACAGCCATTTGCAATATAACGTCAAATATTCCTAAATATTTTCATTGTTCGCGGCGTTTCTATTGAAAGCACAACATTATAAATAATATACTTGACTTTTATAACAATTTAAATAATACAATTATAATTTAATACTATAATACAATTATACTACATAGTAGAAAACAATAAATGTGATATTAGTTTAATAGATTGATGATGTAATTACAATTTTAATAATACAATTTACACACAATTTTAATATACTTATTAATAATATATATGCCAATATTTATTGAAATATATCTAGGTATTTAATTTATTAATTTTTTAATCCATTTAATTTATTAAATCTCTCATTTAATTATAGTTTATTAAATAATTAAGAATAAAAATGTGCAATTCAGTGTATAACTCGGCAATTTACTAATACAAAATATACATTGATATTTATTAAGAAATTAAGTTATCTATAGAATATAATATTATTGTACCTATCTGAATAGTTTATGTTTCCTCTCTTTTACGTTGCTGTGCCCGACAGGGTCCATAATGATCTGTCATATTATTTAAGTTACCACCTAAGCCTACATTGTGGAACGCAATAAACAATTGAGTATTGAGTATTGAGTATTGAAAACATAACTGTAATTTTGTATGGGATAGTCATTCCAGCTTACTAGACTACAAGTCGTCTACCGACGTCATGAAGATTGACTATACCTACTTAGACTCAAAGTCAAAGTCAAAGTCAAAAATCATTTGTTCATTTAGCTCAAAGAGGTGAGTGAGTTTATTATATTCACTGAATTTACATTTATTTATGCAAGGTTTAGGCAAAAGGTTGAATCTACGAGAACCTGCAATAAACTCAAGGCCATTCTTTTAAATCGCGATCAAATTATAATTCATTATTTTACAACTCATTTATGTACCAGGAGTTGCAGTCATTATGCCATACACAGCAGGCCAAAAGTTTAAGACCAGCTAAATTAAAGTAAGAAAATGAACATACTGTCGTTTTAAAACTAAATTCTAAAATAACGGACATAAACTCAAATGTTGTTTCTGCTTTGCTATCGAGTACAACACTTTAAAAGGACTCAATAATATTTCTCCCAGCCGTCAATGAAACTTTACAGTGACCCAACGATCTCTATGACCGCACCGTGCTTTTAAAAAGCGCTTGGTTCGTTTATCCGTACAACGGGGCGTGAGACGCACACGGCAAACGTCCATTTGCCGCGTCTGCTCGCTTAAGATGACACGCGTCTCATGCTACGATTAACGCAAAAACCAAAGCGTGCTTTACCTTTATATACAAAAATTCGGCTTCCTTGTGTTTGTGTCTCCAAAACTCGAAAAGTAGTTGATAGATTCACTCGCAATTTTTACACAAGATTGCTTTTCTTTGTAAAAATGTCTTTATATACTTTTTATTTCCATGTTTTCACAATATTTTATATCAGACTGATACACAGCGAAGCGTAGCCGGATTTATGTAGAGTAATAAAATTGCAATGCGTTCAACGCACCGTGTGGCGTATAAACGAACGGAGCGTTTTAATGTTTATTGTTGTCAAAATGTCTTCAATCTAACATCTCGTGTGGTGCAATAAAGTAGGAGAGTGCTTATTTTACGACACTGGCCGAAAGTTGGCAGGCTTAGTTACGCAACGTTTCATAATACCGCCATTTTCTTTACTTAAAGAGACTACTTATCATCACGAAGTTTTGGAAGCGGAATAATGGCGGAGAATGAAATTTTAAGCGAATAATTCTGGTGAAATCTTCTTTTAATGTTCTATGTCAGCTGTAGCTTCTTGTTCGTCTTTTGATTTTATACATTTGGGAAATAATTACTTTTGTCTTGATTCAGCGGTACAAATTGCAAGTTCAGTCTAGTAGGTGGTCAAAAATCAAGGTCAAATAAAGTATGTACTTATCTGTTGTAACGTTTATTAACGCGCATTGTGTCTGTTACATAAAAAATACTGATATAATCTATCATTAATTGCACGTAAATATTTATAAGCTATTTTTCTCTTCCTACGATCTCAACAACAAAAAGCCCATCTCTAAGTCTTGTAACTACACTATGTAATACTAGGAGTAATTAATAACTGAAAAGCGAAATTGATCTGGCGTAGCCTCTGGGGAAGAAAGTTTATTTTTTAGAATGCGAACGAAATCGTGGGTTAGTGACCCACGATATCGTTCGTGTTGTAAAAATTTTTTTAACACTCACATTGGTGGTGTAAATATAAATTTATAATATAACTAGCAATCCACCCGGCTTCACACGGGTAGTACAAAACCTTAACTAATTATACACCTAAACCTTCCTTATGAATCACTCTAACTATTAAGGAAAACCACATGAAAATTCGCTCAATAGTTTTTGAGTTTATCGCGAACAGACAGCAAACAGACGCGGCAGGCAGGGACCTTTGTTTTATAAAATGTAGTGATAGTGATATCATGCCTGTCCCACTACTGGGTACGGGCCTCTTCTGAGTGTGAGAAGGGTTAGACCATAGCCCACCACGCTGGCCCAGTGCGGGTTGGCAGACTTCAAATATCTTCGAGAACTTTATGGAGAACTCTCAGGTGCGCAGATCTCCTCACGATGTTTTCCTTTGACTGTTAAAGTGAGCAACAATTAACTATTTAATACGAACATAACTTCGAAAGATCAGAGATGCGACACCTTGGTATTGAACTCGAGACCTCTGCGAGGCAGTCCAAACGGTCTCCAGGAGGCTATCGCTACTATATAAATTTTGATAGATTTAAAATGTAGCAAAATAAGCCGCATAAAAATTGGTATAAAATAATTTCATTGCAATGTACCAGTAGCGTAAACGTAAGACAATATTTCATGGGTAGCAGTTAGTTAAGACATATAATTGAATATTTTCGGCGGGGTCGCAATTCGCATGTGAGAACGATTTGCGCGGCCCCACCGTATCTGGTAACGTCAAGAAACACCGTGATAGGTTTAGTCAGTAGGACAGGGACGTTCTATTTTTTCCCGAGAGAGTCAGAGTCCGAGGAATGGGTAAAGGCGTAAAAAATATATATAATTGTATCTTAAAGGGTGTACAGATCTATAACAAATAAAAATAAACCTTCCCAAATCATTCCGATGAGACACAAGATTACTAGCAACTTTAATCAGAAAGAAAAGAAAAATAAAAAAAGAAAAAAGAAAAGAAGATCAGAAGATGTTTTTACTGCGTAGTTATCATTTTAGCACAATTTGTGCTCGTAAAAAGTGTACTGAATATCACGTATATTTTTTATAGGTCTTAGTTTTATTACGCACTATATCATCTTCTATAATCCATATAATTTTCGTCACGAAATTTGTTATGAATAAAGTCTAGAGCAGAGGTTCCCAGACTTTTTTGCAATAGACCACTTTCAAAATTTAGCTGCTAGAAATGTAATCCGCCAAATAAGATCGGTATATTCGGACCAAAAAGTTAAATTGGGAAATCTCTACGGGCTAATGTTCTTTTTTTTAGAAATTCTCGTGTCTTCAGCGAGTTATATTCCTCAAAATATCCGTCAACCGACGTTTAAAAAAGTAACAGTCGCTGAGCTTCTTAAAATATTATTTGCCTACATTGATAGGTGAAGTCAAGCCAACATTTTAGTTCTTCACTATCGAAAACTAATACATTTTCGTAGACCTCCGCTTACGAATTGTGAACCCCCAATTTTTGTCACGCCAACGTAGACCCCCGCCCAGTCTCCCGTGGACCACTTTGGGAATAAGGGTCTACAAATTGCCTCAGTGCCGCAGTAGTAGCAAATACAACAGCTGTGTGTGAAAAATTACTGAACACATGATACAAGTTTAATGATAAAATCTACATTAACACGAGCGAAGCCGTGGCAAAATCTAGTTATCAATCAATGATTTTTGAATTTGTCTTTGAGTGAGAGCACATTAATGTTTTCAATTGTGTTGCCATCACATTAGAAATTAACTGGCAACGGAAAGCCAAAGTATCATAACGAGTTATAAAGTTACGATATAAATGGAACAACAAATTGTTATGATGTATAACAGACGAGAAAGTTTTACTTCGCTAACTGAACACTTGTTTTGTTCCGTTCTGCATCAAATAATATAACAGAACCTTTTATCTACGCGTATTGCAAAGTGATTGAAGTAGATACATTGTTGCTCTTAGCTCTTTTAACCTCTCAACCAATCCAGTTACCAAATACGAAAATAGAAAAATTAAGTATTCCAATTAAAGTAGACTATTATAACAAAATTTACGTTTTAAATAATCTGGTTAAGCTCGGATGTCGGCGTCCTAGCGTTGGTTGAGAGGTAAAAAAACAAGTTCCACACTAGGAATGATTAAATTAAAATCTTTAACATTCAAACGACGGCCACAAGGAACATTAAAATCCGGAACAACTGTTTGTAAACCACAATTTTTTTGTCCCGTGTGGGGTTAGAACTCTCAACACTCGGCGCAGTTGCAGTGACGGGGCGACCATATAAATCACTATCAATCATATAATCAAATGCTGAACTGGAGTCCTGATTGCTGCAGCTGTGGGACGAACGTCAGGATGTTCATTGAGCATTTTATGTTACTGTGTTTTTATTTCTTCCTTTTTTATTATTATTTTTGTTATTTCTTTTTATCTTTATACACATTGTGCCCAGCTGTATAGCAATAAAGATTTATTTCTTTCTTTCTTCTTTCATTATCTTATTCATGCAGTCAATAAAGTTATTTGGTTTACAGTACATTATTTTTTTTTAATAAAAATTTGCCACTGGCGAAATAATTCCTGTGTCGCGGGGGACTTTACAAACATTCAAACAACGGACACAAAGAACATCCAGACTCGGAACAACCATTTGTGGCTCAAACAAATTTTTGTCCCGTATGG
Organism: Catocala nupta; assembly: GCA_963675205.1. NCBI lineage: Eukaryota > Metazoa > Arthropoda > Insecta > Lepidoptera > Erebidae > Catocala > Catocala nupta. The sequence goes on along the minus strand of OY776101.1, from coordinate 3,267,950 downwards.
GATTCGAACCCACAACTCTCAGCGCAGTAGCAGAGGCGAGTCGACGTCTTAAACCATTATGTTATCCGTGCAGTTGAGTACAGATAGCTTTTCCAAGTCGGGACGTATATTGTGTCCATCGGCTTGTTAAAAAAAAAAGGTACTAGGGATAAGCCCTGAGTTACAAACATAATTATAAGCAACTGGTATAAAAAAGCTTCAACTCGGAATACATAAACCTATTGTACTAAGTGTAGATCTAACTAATAACTCACTAGCTGAGCCGCGCAAATTATAATATAATATAATATTCTACCACATACACACAACACCATCTAGCCTAAACTAAGCAGAGCTTGTACTATGGGTACTAGACAATGGATAAACATACATACATACTTTTTTTTTTTGTAAATACATACATATTATACATAGAAACACCCAGACCAAGACAAACATCCATGTTCATGCACACAAATGTTTGACTTGTGCGGGAATCGAACCCGCGACTTCAGGCGTGGCAGTTGTCTGCTTGTCATTTTTCATTGATGCTTCGCTCCTTTTGGTCGTATCGTAACGTTATGTAGCCTTTCTCAATAAATGGGCTATCCAACACTAAAATATTTCAATTTGAACCAGTAGTTTCTGAGATTAGCGCGTTCTACCAAACAAACTCTTCAGCTTTATAATTTTAGTATAGATTCGTGTAGGTATATGGTTATGCGTAGAGTTTTACGTCAAACTGAAAGTTAGTATATAATAGTGTTGAAATTAAACTACTATATACGGATTTTATCGCGTTGTTTATTGAACACTTTATTACATAATTGAGAGACTGTTACACTACTACTGCTATTAAACTTTATTAATTTTAAGCTAATTAAATTATTAAAACTATTTATATTTAGATTTACACTTTTCCCGACGTTTCGGTTGCTTTTCAGCAGCCATGGTCACGGGGAGACTAAGATGGTAGTTGTCTCAATGTTTCAGTGTAGTTATGAAGTACCCAAACATAATTTAATCATTGGTATTTCTATTTACGCAGAATGAGCTCAAAGTATCATGAACTCTAGCTGTGGTTTGCTTCTTCTTGGGATTGACTATTTGAATTACTGGATTCCAAGCTGGTGGTACATTCCAACCATCTTCCCTATTGAAATTGGGATGTTTTTTGATTTCAATAGCCTCGCGAAGCATCCGTGGTAGAAATCTGTGTTCTTTAGCGAGAATCTGTGGTTTGTCAAATCTCAGGTAGTGGTTGGTCCTCTGTTGCACATGTTCACACACAGCACACTTCAACGAGCGTTGGTGTTTTACATCAGCTATGTGTTCTTTTATGCCTATGTTTCTCTTGAACTTTGTTTGACCAATGTATGAGAGTCCGCAGTCACAATCTATTTTATAGACCCCTGCATCTTGTAAAGGTAGTTGGCACTTGACGGATGGTAGCAGTATAGTAGTGTAACAGTTTCTAAATTATGTAATAAAGTGTTAACTAAACAACGCGATAAAATCCGTATATAGTAGTTTAATTTCAATGAATAACATTCACGTAAACAGAAGACAATATTAGATAATAGTGTTATTGAGCATTGAACAAGGACGGCGAGCAGCCATGTTACTAGATGGACAGTTGTCCTAGTTTACATGACTGGAGTCCTTGCGCGCTAGCGGTGAAACATCGATCGCGATGGACGTTTATGTCCATCTTTCATGTTATATATGCCTATATACACTATACCTAAGTGGAGAAGTAAATAATGCGATTGCCATGATGTCTCGGATTCGATTTCTGGGTGGTTCAAATGTTATTCGATTCTTCAATTGAATGCACGGATAATAAATAACAATAATTTTTTATTCAATAAATAAAAGTCTTTACGGAATTATATATACATAACAGGCTACTTATTGTATTAAATTCACATTAAAACTATATTATATCTAAAGGAAAATATTTACAATTTAAGTATAAAAACAGACTTCATAAACAAATCTCTTGTGTCCAACAAGAGATTTGTTTATGAAGTCTGTTTTTACATTATATTATCTGAGCTAGGTCAGACACCTGTGTTTCAGGCTGTTTCTAATATTACATTTTATTCTACTGTTAGTAAAGTAAGGATCTACAAAAACATTTATACATGTACTGCAAACATGTATAGTTAAGTATACAATTAAAATTGTTTCAAAACAATAACAATTAAAATAAAAATTGCTTAAACAATACGAAATTATTTTACAACTACTAGCAATTTCTCTGTATACGTAAGCGTTTTAAGGTACTTTGTTAAAACTATGTGACATTGATTATGATTAATGCTATATATATCTAATAACTTATTTAGTTTATTGTACAAAAAAGGCCCTAAGAATGAATGGAATGGATGGTTGGTTTAAGTGCCGCTGTCACTGCGCCGGGTATAGTAGGTTCGATCCCCATACGAGACAAACATGTGTGATCCACAAATGGTTGTTCCGAGTGTGGGTGTTCTTTGTGTCCGTTGTTTGATTGTTTGTAAAGTCCCCCGCGATACAAGAATTATTCTTAGTGTCGGAGCTGTCTTTTCAAAACAACAAAATAAAAACAGAAATTCTGATACAATATTTTTTTTATATTCTACTACATACACACAACACCGTCTAGCCCAAACTAAGCAGAGCTTGTACTATGGGTACTAGACAATGGATAAACATATATATATCCTTTTTTTTTGTAAATCCATACATATTATACATAGAAAACACCCAGACTAAGACAAACATCAATGTTTATGCACACAAATGTTTGACTTGTGCGGGAATCGAACCCGCGACCTCAGGCGTGGCAGTCGGTTACACTAACCACTTCGCCACCGAGGCCGACAATGGCCGATAAACGTCAATAGACTCGTAATTTATTACGTGGGATCTACAAACTTAGTAAAATGTGGGTGTAGTACACATATGCCTGCCCATTTAGGTTTAGGCGTGAGGATATGTATGCAAGAAGACATACATACTGTCACGGAATCTTCTAAGTGTAAGAAGGATTGGGTCATAGTCTCATGATCACGGTTAGTTCACGAAAGGCCAGTGCCGGTTGGCAGACTTCACATATCTTCGAGAACATTCGAACATGCAGGTTTCCTCACCATGTCTTCCTTTACCGTTAAAGCTGTCGGTAATTATCGCTCGCTTTAACTATAAAATTATAACTGACATATTATCAAACAAAGTTCCGTGCCGCGTCTGTCTGTCTGTACGCGATAAACTCAAAAACTATTGAACGGATTTTCATGCCATTTTTCACCAATAGACAGAGTGATTCATAAGGAAGATTTAGGTGTATAATTTGTTATGGTTTTGTACTAAAACCATAACAAATTATACCCGTGCAAAGCCGAAACGGTAGTAGAAATTGACAATGTAATACGTACTAACTCTGAAATGTCGAAAGTTCGAGCCTCGGGATCAAATCGAGTCCTTTGCGATGCAGTACAACAATGTTAGGCAACATTTTGATAGATATATTAAAACTAATCACAAAAACGTAACCCTTGTTGGAATTTAAACTATAATTTCCTATCATTAAGGTATATTATTGTTCGTTATCGCCGGGTCTAAAATGTAGTTGAATGTTTACTTAAAACGCTGTCAGAGAGTAGAATATTAACGACCCCGTCTTGTTCCGACATCCATTGTCAATATTGTTACATTATTAGTTATTCTGAAAGTGAACTAAGTATTAGACATTCAGGTTAAGTACCTTTATTCCTTCCGAATACCTAATGACCTTTGCTATGTTAATTAAGGGATTAATTTTAATTTTAATGCTACCCGCCTCGGCTTCGCATGGGTAACCTTAACAAATGATACAGCTAAACCTTCCTCATTAATCACTCTGTCTATTGATGAAAACCGCATGAAAATCTGTTTAGTAGTTTTTGAGTTTATCGCGAACAGACAGACGTGACGGAGGACTTTGTTTTATAACTAGCTGTGCCCGCGGTTTCGCCCGCGTTAATGACTACTGCGCCGCCCCCATGGAACATAGCGTCATGATATATAGCCTATAGCCTTCCTAGATAAATAGGCTATCCAACACTAAAAGAATTTTTCAATGCGAGCCTGTAGTTCCTGAGATTAGCACGTTCAACCAACCAAACAAACAATTTCTTCAGCTTTATAATATTAGTATAGATATGTAATGATAATGATGTCCAATGGCGGTATACACTAATTCGGTAGTTACTAAACAAGGAATCTAGTGCGTTGCGCTTCTTTTAAAGACGAAAATATTAATATTTAGGTCAAGCCAAGTCTGTAAACGCGCGTGCAGTACTGCATACATTTTACACCGCAAAAGGGCGGAAGATAAAGTAACAATGTTGCAGAATACGTGAAAAGGAATAGCGGGAAGAAAACGAGACGGGTATAAAAACACAGGATTCAACCTCTTCGTCTTAAATGTAAAAGTAATGAAAATAATGACCCCTATATCTCAGGGGTCTTTTGACCCACAAGGCCCATATTCAAACTCGACCGAGGTATGACCCCAAGGTGTCTGCACACCAAGTTACAAGTCAATCGGTCCAGTGGTTCCGGAGCTATGCCTGTCACTAACAAACTGTCACTAACAGACAGACACACAGACCCACATAGTGTTTTCATTAACTTCTTCGAAGAAGACTCAGAGGTTAATAAGTGTGCATGATAACCCGCACACGCCTGTATTCAACACAGACTAGGCGCAAGATATATTAAAACTCCGAGATAATTTCGATTGCACGGGTAACGTAACGAGTTAAGTGTCTGACCACTTAAACCACAACAACACTGCATGCCACACGGGGCTAACATCTGTGTGATCCATAGTATCCATAAATAGTTGCACCGAGTCTCTTTTTAATTACAACTCCCGCTCTAGGTATAAATCACTTGTCGCGGTGGACTCTACAAGCATTTAAACAACGGACACAAAGAACACCCAGACTCGGAACAATCAATTGTGGATCACACAAAGTTTTGTCCCGTGTGGGATTCGAACCCACAACACTCGGCGCTGTGGCAGTGGCGAATAAACCAATCAAACAACTACGCCATTCCATGCAGTCAGTCTTTGTGTCTCTTGTTTGCATAATTTTAAGGTCTACCGCAACCCATTAATTATTCCTAATGCTTGTATTCTACTTACATGCAGGATTAAGACGAATATCGGCATACTTTATAACTAGATACGGGTTAATGAGTGAAAATTCCACACGTTGTCTTAAGTCGCTCGTCAAAGATACAGCTTGTATCTTTGTAATTTGGATATTATTGAAGATGTCACTGCAAGCTTTTTATATTGTAGGTCCGATTTCCTAGTTTACTAATGTTTAAGTAAAAATCTACTAAAAAGCGGTCTAATTAAACTGATACCACTATTGCTAATTAGAAAGAAAGAAAGAACATTCCCAACAATAGTCCGGTAAACGAGTTCAAATTATTACGTTAACGTATTTTTAATTGTACGGACATTTCTAAAGACACATTAGTTGTTACAGTTAAACTAATGGTTAGCATTTATTATAGCCTTCAACGCTCGGTGCACTATTAGCGAAATGCTTACTCTTGAAATTATAGAAAAACATCGTGAGGAAACCTGCATGCTCTCCTCAGAGTTTTCCATAATGTTCTCGAAGATATGTGAAGGTATGTTAAGCTGGTTTGGGCATGTAGAAATACTGGATGCGAAAAGACTGACTAAAAAAGTTTATAAGGCTAGTGTGAATGGAACAGTCGCAAGAGGCGAGCGTTTCTCGATCAGATCGGAGACGTTCTGGACAAAGGCCAGGTTAAGAGCACCTTAATCCGGCGAGCGTGTATTAGGAATGTGATGAAAGTGAATCTTCTTCTTTTCGTGTGGTCAGTAGCGAATCTGTTGTCAAGAGTTGTTCAAGCCGCCCTTATGCCTCTGACATGGCTTATCTTGTCTTATCTTGTGTGGGGGCCAGTCAGTACAGACTGGCGACACTTCGCCTCAGTGGGATCTTCAGTGTCGACTTCTCCAATAACGACTGCCATAGATGTTCATGGCAGTCGGGACCGACGGCTTAACGTGCTATCCGCGGCACGGAGCAGGCGATAATTGTCAAACAATACGCACATAATTTCGAAAAGTTATATAACTTCCGAAAGTCAGAGGTGCGCGACATTGGTTCGAACCCGATATCTTTTGCATTACAGTATGTTGGTCTCCCCACTGAGCTATCGCTGAATGAAGCCAGAGAAGTCGGGATCAGATCTAAATCCGTAGACTCTGCCTATCCCTCTAGGAAACAGGCCTAAATCTATGTATGTATGCATGTGAAGCTTGTCAACCCACACTGGTAGAGCGTGGTGGACAATGACGTTACCCTTCTCCCCCCGAGAAGAGTTTAAGTACCCAACAGTGGAAATTTATTTGCAGGACTGATATTATACATACCCTTAAAAGAAAGAGACTGTTCCAACGGGCCTGTTGCTTATTTATACATTGCTGACTAAAGGGCAATGCTAGACTCCGCGCAGCTACTGAAAATGTCTTAATAGAATAACAAATAACACTCCCTGACCCGTGATTTAACCCGTGACCGCATGCACAGCATCATATTCCCTACCGCTGCGCAATCAAGACAAAGGAAACATAAATATATACACAATAAAAACTTTTTGAAATGAATGTCGCCGATTTTTAGACACCCACATCGTAAAAAAGAAATTTCCTTCCTAATTTTTACTTTTCTACCGCCATTGAAATCAAACACAAAAGCTAAGGTGAGATATAATATCATGTCTACCTTTAAAATCAGAGCTGGCTTTGTGTGACCCGAGATTATTTTGTGGGCATGCCCGTTCGCCGGATAGTCGGGCCTGCCTCCGCAACTAGCGTTGAAGACAATACCAGTTGAGATATTTATCAACATCAGCACACGATGCGAGTGTTTGGCAGTAGTACAACTTGCGTGTGTGCTTTAGTAATTTTACGTCATCAGTGATACGTTATGTATTTATACGTAAACGCTCAGACTTCTTGAAGGGGTAACTCTTCCCAGAGTAGAGCAAAATGAGTGCCTGAGTTTGCCTTTTTACTTTATTTTATACGCAACCACAAAGAGCGTTTGAAAGAAAACTTTCTGTGAAAACAGATCGATATTAATTGGTAAATAAAGCAGCAATTAATATTTTAAATTGGTTTTGAAAAAAGGTTAAGTGGCATTTTGCTTTCTCGCTCGCTCGCCTGCAGACAAACAGCAGTTACGTCACTTCTAATTAAGTGTGTTTTATTTTCTTACCTCTTCTTCCAAAACAATTTAAAAGGCTTTTATCTCATTTGATCGCAACCACAGAATTTTATATCGCAATTCTCATTTCTGAACCACTGCACTGGGCTACAGAAAAATATAAGAGTTGTTACAGCAGCTCAGATTATATTTTTCATTAGATTCTCTTCTACATACGTACCGTCAGAGTCTCTAGTGTGAGTTTGTTTTACGTTAACGCGCTCTGATTGGCCCGCTCTAAGCTCTTAACCAATCAGAGAGCCAAACGCGGTAAGCGTTTCGATCGTGTTAACGTAGAAACAACTCGCACTAGATGGAATGCAGTTACTATAGCTGGCGAAAAATGGTAGCTAACTGTGACCTAAGTAAATCTTTTTTGACCAGATAAGAAAACTGGACCCCACACAAAAATAACAAGATTAGTGTGCCATGTGCACGAAATTTCAGAAGAAGGAACCAATCAAGGTAGATATAGGTACTAATATCATTTATACATATAATTCAATTGTAACTGGTGTTTTATTCATAGGAGATATTTAACAAAATAATGTGAGAGGTTGTTATAATAGAATAAAAGCCAAAACAATTATTTTTTAAATTTATGTCCTGTCTGTCTGTCTTTATGTTTTAATGCGTATCATGCACAAACTAACTCACGAAATTGAATGCGGTTTTTACAGTGGTATAGCTGGAGGTCTCACCTAAAATCTAGTGTGTGGTCATGTTTCATCTAAATATGCCATAGAAGTATTAAGAAAGAAAAAAATTGCCTATCTATAGATTTCTTTACCTACCACTAAATTTCACGCGTACGAACTCGTGCGCTAAAGCTAGTAGGAAATAAAAATCAGTAGTCCCTACTTACCACTCCGGGAAACTAGCGTCAATTTATGTATGTATATGAAGTGAAACTTCTGTTTATATCCTGTTGTTATTGCTTACGTGACTCACGTCATCGCTACGTACCTTAGTATTGGTCTGTATGGGGAGTCGTGTAATCAGACATTGTGACAGACGACAGTCGCTTTATACCGCTACTATATCGCTTCATGTAACACGCTCTTCGTTAAGGGATATTAATGTGAAGGAACGGTACGATACCTGATAAATAGCATATAAGTGAGCTTTGTCTTGTGACTTTGAGATGAAGAGAAAGCTTTTGTTGTGGATATACATTGACTTGGTCACAGTATTGCTCTTTTAAAATGGCTGCTTTCGTTTACAACATAGTAGACACATTATTTTTTTTTTTTGACATCTTCTACACTAGGATTATTTACTGTGTCGCGGAAGACTTTACAAACATTTAAACAACGAACACCCAGACTCGGAACAGCCATTTCTAAATCACATAAAGTTTTGTCCCGTGTGGGATTCGAACCCACAGCACTCGACGCAGTGGCAGTGCCGAGGCGACCACATAAACCACTACGCCATCTGGACAGTCATAGTATAGTATATTACTACTACTAAGTAGTAATTAAAAAAGCTGAACGTAGATAGTCTTCTCCTGAAGGCGTAAGCAGATGTATATTCTACTAACATATTCCGTAAATTTTTAACTTTGGCTATTTCTTTGGTTCCCTCTAATAAGATGCAAGCACATTGCTGTCTAACAGGCGTCTATCAAACCCCGTGCTGTTATTGAAACTTTCTTGGCAGAAAAGCTCAATAACACTTTGTGTCCGCCAACACCCGGGTAACAGACGTGTATCTTCTAACCACACGCAAGACTTTACTAAGCGCCAGTACCAAAGGGAGAGGCCTTTAAAAACATTGTACCCGTCTTTTAATTACTGTTCAATGAAGAACGACGTCTTATCGTATTCTTGTTCAGTCAAATAAGCTATTGAGAATTTAAATCACGTTTATGCGTACGTGATTGGAATTTTAAATACCTTATTTTGCTTATATTTGTTACTCCACAACATAATTGGTTTTTCTTACTCTATATGTACCAAAATAAACATTTATAAATCACAAAGAAAACCTTAAAATAAATATTGAAACTAAACAGCGATACCCTAGTGCGTTGAGTTCGATTCCGAGGCACACACTTCTGAATTTTTGAAGATATATAATAATATAATACTAGCCCAGTTTATAAACTGTCCCACTGCTGAGCACGCGCCTATTCTCAGTGTGAGAAGGTTTAGGCCATAGTCTATCACGCTGGCCCAGTGAACGTTGGCAGACTACACATGTCTTCCAGAACATCATGGAGAACTTTCAGACATGTATGTTTCCTTCACCGTTAAAGCGAGCGATAATTAGCCATTTAATACAAACATATCTTCAAATGCAGCGATAGCATACTTGGGAGACCGACAGACTGCTACGCAGAGGGTTCGAGTTCAATCCCGAGGCACGCACGCACCTCTCGACTTTTCGAAGTTATATGTGCGTATTATAATTGTTAAATTGTCAATTATCGCTTGCTTTAATGGTGAAGGAAATACATCGTGAGGAAACCTGCATATCTGAGAGTTGTATATAATGTTCTCGAAGATGTGTGTACTCTGCCAACCCGCACTAGGCCAGCGTGGTAGACTAAAACCTTACCCTTTTCCCATTGACAAGAAGCCCGTATCCAGTAGTGGAAAGGTTATACAGAGCTGATACTATTCAATATTGGAATCAACTGCGAAATAAATTCGCAGTCACTAGTTTGCATGTCTCCAGTGCGCAAGACTCGTCCGGCAAATAAGGCAAGGAGGCGAGAGGGGTGTGATCTGTATTCTAAGGGAATACTTTAATCAATTAATATAATTTAATGGATAATTAAGTAAGATTTGAAATTCTACTTGTTATACAATTATTTGGAACCTATATATACTACCTTAGCAGTTATGTACTCCTAATCTTAGTGTTGCGTGAAATTGAGTTCTCATTCTTCTTCTCCCTAGCCTTTACTATTCAAGTCACTTAGGGTCGGCTTTCTAGTCTAACCGGATTTGACTGGATATCAGTTTTTACACAGAGTGGCTGCCACCTGACCTGCGCAACCCGAAGGCTAACGATACCCTAAAGCTAGACCAGTGTCAAGATATTAGAGAGCACTGACTTCCCAATAACGATTGCCATAGATGATCATGGCAGCCGGGACCGACGGCTTAACGTGCTCTCCGAGTCACGGAGCAGGCGATAATTGTCAACCAATACGCACATAATTTCGAAATGTCATATTACTTCCAAAAGTCATAGGTACGCGACGTGGGTTCGAACCCGAGACCCTCTGCATTGCAGTCTGCAGTTGGTCTCCCCACTGAGTTATCCCAGCTTCTAATTATAAGACTTTATAATGTAAATTGCTCGGATAGCGTAGTGGAGTGGAGTTAAGTGATCGCAATGTCGCTAGCTTTTCGCTGAGTGTTATGGGTTCGATTCCCACACAGGATAAAAAAATGGTGGTCCACAAGTAGTTGTTGCGAGCCTGGGTATCCTTTGTGTTCGTTATTTGAAGTCCCCTGTGACCGAGGACTAATAATTCCTAGCACGTAAGAAGCTTCTAAAATAAATTAAGTCACACCATTTTGTATGTTTATTAATTTTCAACCCAATTTCATTCCTGTAAAGGTGAAAAAACAGGCTACTCACAGTGATTTATGTTATAAGTTGAGATTAATACGTCCAGATTGGCGTACCGGCGTTATGGCTTTCTCCCCAATCCTTCTACAGCTCAAGGTACTATCGTCGGCTGTTACGTAATGTTCCAAGGCCGGAGTCTGCGATAATTAGTTTCTTTATATGTCTCGATATATACTATACTTTATGTCCCTTAGAACTTTGTCTTGTAACAATCGATAGTTATATTAATATAGGTGACGATATCTCGGTAGTGTAGCAGTAGTAAATTTCATGGCTGTGAACAAAGTCTTAGGTTTGATGCTCGAGTCAGACAAAATGTTATTGCATTTTTGGAAGTCTGGAACTATTGCGGATGTCTGTTGAATACCACGTAGGACCTTTAATCATAGCTGGTAAAATGTGGGTTTAATAGCTGAAGGCTTCTGTGTATCGTTAGGTATAAATATAATCTATGTATTGTATGTATGAACCATACACACAATAATATCCTACACCTTATATATTTTTTGTGTATATTTCATGTTTATTTCTTTCCCGTGCTACCACGTATCAACTGAATGACCGATACCTACCTATTATATGCTAGAAAGATTCATAGGCAAGTTATGTCTCGAAACAGTACATTCAGTTCCTGTTTGCGATATCGGATTTAATAGGATAAAAATATATGTACGAACAGTAAAAATCTGTGACTGTAACATTCGCGTAAAAGTAAGATAATATGAGTACCTTGGATTTCAATCTAAAATCTACGCCACGTTTCTTATAATTCAACCCAGAAGAGTCAAAGATAAAGCACAATGTAACAAAAAATTGCTAGCTGAATTTACTACTTAATATACTATAAGTCACGATCGAACACAAATGCTAGATTACAATAAACTAATTAATTAATTTTTAAATACAGCAATGTGATATGCATATTGTAAACACGTAGCCATTAATCGTTAATAAGCGTTTAACAGTGTCATCAGTCAACACACTAGTGACGTAATCACAAGCGCTACATACCTTCTATATCTTAATATTTGCTGAACCCTTGGTACTTCAAACCCATCCCAAACTGAAACTTTTTGAGCTTTTTCATAAAACGAGGGTGAGTCGTATCTTTTTACACTAATAAAGTTAAATTTATATAACTTTTTCAGTCAGCATTTTGGATAGAAACTTTTCTTGTTTTAGTCTCTTTTTTGTAAGGGCATTTTGGTAATAAGTTTTAGGTATGTTTTATGTAACATTTTTTGTTGATGAATCTGTCTGGAACATGTGATATTGTGGCAGTGTGTTCTGCACAGAACAACATGTGTTTGTAGTTGCTTTTAGCTACTCATATATAAAATGCCTGTTTTATGCCAGACGTAATTTTGGTACTTCCAATCTGTGAAGTCTTTGAATACCAGTATGCCATCGGTGTGCCGCCATGGTTTGAAAGGTTAATATAATAGTTTAATTTTTCGTTTAGTTTTGGTTATAAATTGTGTATTTTTTTTATTTTGGGAGTGTGCCAGTAGCTTCTTTGATTTATAAGAAGAGAAATTAAATCCAGCTTAAAGTGCTAAATTCGTTGGAGAAAATATTTTAGCTTATAATGCTCGGTAGTTCTCTAGCCAAAACGCAAATTCAAGTAAAACCTTTTGTTGTCATACTCCATTAGACTGTAATTAGAGAGAGCTTTCTATTATGCAGATTCACAATTACAACTCTTCGCGACTATGCACTCCTAGTCTTTGTGTAGGTGCCAAGCAAATTTTAATTTAAACGTTGGAACAACTTTGCACCAATTTAAAATTTTAGACATTTTGGCACCAAAGTTTGAGCAAACAATGTTACCAATTTGTTGCCAAGTTGTCTTAAAAATGACTCAGGTACAAGCGAAACACGCGTCAGGCGATAGATTCGATTTATTTTCGAAGAAAGATATTGCAAAGTAACCTTGAGGGTAAGTAATCCATGTTGTTACTGGCGAAGCAAGATATAGACAGCCAATAAAGTTTTCTATTGCATAATGGAATATAGAAAATGGAAATCATAAATGTTTGGATTTGGTTGGAGTATTCAATTCCGTTGCAATGCCCAAGATTAAAGAAGTTTCTGTTCTGTAGTTTTAGTATCTTACTTTGGATACCATATGGCTGAAATAATAAAATTGATGATGCATGCATGCATATTAAGACGTGTTCGTGTGCATAAATGCATACTTAATTTGAATGCAATTATGCACCATAAACATGATCGTTTCATGAGTTATAGAATTTTAATTGGTGTGCTTTACTAAGTAATGGTTAATTATGATTTACTTTTACCATGTTAATTTTTACAATGGTTACTTTGTGATAATTTTTCCATCTTGGATTTGAAATTTATTATAGTGTATAATATTCTACTAGTAAAGCCCTTTCATTTGATACCCATATTGAGAGAGTTGTGAAAAAATATGTAATCTGCCATTTTGTGGCGGCGGCCATCTTGAACCGATTTTTATCAAACGTAGCAAGAACACTCCCGACTAATTCACCTTTCAAACAAAAAAACAAAATTAAAATCGGTTTATCCGTTCGGGAGCTACGATGCCACAGACACACACACACACACACACACACACACACACAGACACGTCAAACTTATAACACCCCGTCGTTTTTGCGTCGGGGGTTAAAAATACAATAAATATTTACAATTTTAAGACAAACCTTAACTTAATCAAGGTACTATAATTTGCTACTCTTACCGAATTTGAAGTAATTTCCAATTTATTTCAATAATATGTGAAGCATGTGGTATCTGTCATAGTTAATGATAATAGCGAGTGCAAAAAGTTAACATTTAAAAATATAGATTATGGTTGTATTTCAACTACTGGGCGACCACTAGTTAATAAATTTGATAATCTTTTGTAAATAACATAATGTCCTCCTGACCGAATTTCGGTCACGGCGGCCAATCTTAACGGAGACTGGCCATCGGCGCAGGTTATATTATAGTGCACAAGTGTTTGCGTAAACACAAGTGCACTCTCTGTTCCCTAACTCTCATGATCCGATGGGACGGATAATCCGACACGACCGGCGAGAGATCAGGCGCAGGACCAACGGCTTTACGTGCTTTCTGAGGCACGGGGGTGTCTAACAGCGCCAACTTCCTAACTCTGGGCTCGTATTGAGATTTCTTAACAGAAAATTCCAATAACTTTTTGTTGGCCCGACCCGGGATTCGAACCCGAGACCTCATGCACAGCAGTCGCATTCACTGCCGCTGCGCCACGGAGGCCATGTTATTGATTTTCTATATGCAGAACGACAACTTCATAGGTAAAGTTCAGTTGCTTAGACTATCCGTCAGACTAGTTTAATGTTAATCTAAGGAGTTCTCAATAACGAAAAGCAGTGACTAAAATCATTTTGTAATCCAAACTGCTAGCACAATTCTAGTGAGTAAGTCACTAAAGGGCCCATTTCAACATGTATCAGGCTTTCACTTGACACATGCTTAATTGGGCCCTATTTGGACACTACTGTTAGACACTTAGGTACTTTATAAGTATTTCTTTTTTGATTTTGGTTTCGTTCCGCTGAAGTTTATTTTTGTATATATCAATTTTTATTATTTTATACTTGTTTTATGTGTTGGAAGTCCAAGGGAGAGAATTTTGTTCAGCAGCGGGACACAACAAATGGCAAAGTATATTTTCCTTTATACAATTATGTGTTTGTAGTATGTGTCAAATGAACAATACTCCTTTCTTTTAAAAAAGAAACCTATGCAGAAAACTCGTGAAATATTCTTCACATTCATAAATATAGCCTTGCTGAAAACTTGCGATTAATTTCAACAAACATTAAGATTAAGTCACAAGTGCCTGTTAGTATTACATAGACAATATTACAACCTAAAACTTTACGTAAGAGTGGTATTAAGTATACACCATAACCTGAACATAAGTGGCAATTATAACTAACTACCTCAGGTATGGTGACGAAAAGACACTTCAAGTTAATGTTAACAATATAAGCAGGTAAGTAGGTAAACTTAACATAGTCTTGATGCCTAACTTTGATCCTGCAAAAACTTCTTTTTAATTTATCTTTTGACTAGATTTTGCTTACGGAATCGCTCGCGTAAATGTAGGTTAGGTTAGCCCGACATAACCATCTCGCCTCTCTTTGTGGCAAAGGGTGCATACATACATAAAAAAAAATTAAGGTTAGTTTGGAGACAGTTATTTTATTCTGGATGAAAGGTTTATGTTCTTTTCTGTTCCCCCAACAAAGTGTATGATATTTCATGATGAGTGGTTGAGTAGTTAAGGTGTGAAAGCGTAACAAACAAACTCAGATGCGCAAGATATTACAAGCAGAATGACCGAGTTTATGCTCAAAGCTCTATAGAAGCTTCCCAATTAGTCAGGTCAGCAGAGTACAACGTGGACATTATTCGACTTCAGTGATGGTTTGGTAGGGTGTCAGCTTTTAAGGAGTGACTGTACCATATTTTTGTGAAACAGTAATCCTTACTAATATCATAAATGTAAAAGTTTGTGAGGATGTATGGATGTATGGATGTTTGTTACTCTTTCACGCAAAAACTACTTAACCGATTGCGATGAAACTTGGTATGTAGATAGCTGGAGACCTGGATTCACATATAGGCACTTTTTATCCAGATATTCCCACGGGAACGGGACTTACGCGGGTAAAACCACGGGGAAAAACTAATAATAATAATAATTTATTTCCAAAATCAATAATTACCAATATTGTGTAAAGGTATACGTATTAAATGATAAGTTTAAAATTATTAAACTACGAGCCTGCCAATACAACAAATTCAGTAAATGTGTCAAAACCTCGGCACAAGTGTATCAAGATACGATTCTTGAGACGGTCGTTAAGCCTCTTAACAACACCAAAGGTCATTTTAGCAAGATTCAGCACCGGGTCATAAAGCTTGATCCACCCAAGCATGATTGGAAACGAACGTTTCGGACTTTATCAGAGCTGAAGACTAGCCATCGTCTAGTCCCGTATAATTTATGGTCAGTTTTCAAGAGTATGGCATGCTCTAAACGCCATAATAATTTGGAGTCCCTAAAACAATCTATAAGATTGGCAGTGAAGTATTATTACCATGGTGAGAGTGCGTGTTTCTATTGATAACTGGCTTTAACGTTCAAAGGACTGTATTAAAGCCAATGGACATAATTTTAAATGAGCTTCATATATTTTTAATGTAATTATATTCATGTACATATAAACTAACACACATCATAGCAATAAAGGTTTTATGCAATAGAAAAAAAAAGATTTTTCCTTGTAACAATATTTATGGCAAGACTAGTTATACAAAACAGGCACTATAAAATTAAAACTATTGAGATCCTATTTAACTATTTGAAATATTCAGTACAACTTATTAAGGGTGTCTGAATCCGAAACTAATTTATACTTTGTTTGTTTGTTTGTGGTTCGTGCAATAACCACTGTGAAAGTAATCAAACTTTCACAAATATGCATGTAAGTGCGTAATTTTAATGCAGTTTTCATAGTTTGATTACTTGGAGTTGAAATCTAAAGGTGCCGATAGACTTGAGTATTCACTTGTAACAAAACATCGAGCGTTCGCCGTTTTTAAATTGTCGAACTGAACAACGAACAGAGTTAAGCATAGAGCCAAACATCGCTGCGAACATTTTCACGATCATTCAAGCGAACGCTCTAGTCAATGCTCGTTAAAAAGTATTCTTCACGAAGATAGAGGGACGGCGGCGGAACAATACAGAATGGCTCGGCTCGGGAAAAAATGCGAAGCAAATTTACTGTCCTTTCTCTAGCATGCTCGCCAAAACGCTCGCTAGAATGCTCGCTAAAACGTTCCCGTTGATTTTTCTGTAGTGTAACATTCACTAAAATGCTCAATACAAGTAAATGCTGAAGTCTATCAGCACCTTAAACCACAAGTCTATTAATTTGAGATGTGGAGCGTACTGTTATCCCCGTAAATGAGAATGCAGATGAACTGTAATCCACGTGGCTATTTATATTCGCGGGCATGGTCTGGTATTTTCGAAGATTGAAATCAAAGTAGTTCTTTGCTCCCTTTTTGTTCACTGTATTTAGATCGCACGAAAACGTGTCTATACTAAACAAGAGTGAGCTCACACATTCGATATATATCGACTGTGTCCAATTTCCATTAAGAGTGAGCGTAATAATATTATATTAATATTATTATTTATTATTCAATGTCATTTTCGCATTGTGTGAAAGGTGACAACATAATAATTTAGAAATGTAGACCATATCTATTTGTATTTTAATAATATTTTCATGTTTTCCACATGCCTTACATGTTTTATTGTAGCAATTTATTTCAGAAATACTATGATTGTTAGTACCAGGCTGCCATAAATTATGGAGAGAACTATATTTAGGCTTATCAGTGGTCATCGGTCAACTTCGGCTGCAACCAACAATTCCGCCACTCGGAACTACTTAAAACCACATCAATCCAATTTGCTGGTATCTCTCTTATGGATCTAAAAGGACGTTCACACTGACCCAATAATATGTAGCATAACTGTTAAATGAAAACCAAAAAGATTTTTAATAAGTTTACGACTATTTCACCAGAAAAATTCCAGTTTCAGTGAATTTAAGTGGCTTCGCATCTGTGTGTTTATTATATTAGGTTCTTGCTTTTGTTCAAGGCTTTACTCGCTCGGAAACATTACTATTTTCTATTTGTAGATGTACCCCTGAAAACGTGTATGTGGAATTTTAAGATGAGCGGTATTATCGAGTAGTTAAGGCATGGAAAAATAAGAACCAAACAAACAACAAATAATATTAATTAAGATATAATACATAATCGAGAACTACGAATCTTGAAACTACGGACGCAAAAAACACCCAGGTTTAGTTAAACTAGGTATCCAGTGGACCCGTAAATTAAGAGACCCAAGAGGGCGCGCGCGCGCCTTCTAACGTCGAAAGGGGAGAGTGGTGAGGCTCTCCCTGGGGATGAGAGGTGGTCGGGTGCATTTGACCCGACCCGCATCCACACAGGGGGGCCTGCTATGGACGAATCTTTTGAGAGCTCCCGACTGGCCCCCCCATTGGAGTGACTCGGGCCACACCCGGCTTATAGGCCTATTTGGGTAGGTACGGATGTATGTCGGGAAGTGAGCGTGCCTTACACAGCTCTGGTACCATACTGGAGATATGGGAGGCGGCTTCTCCGTCGGCTTCAGCGAAGTTTTCGTTAGCAACTCCCTGAGTTGCGGGTGGTGAGCGGCTTTATTGCTCCGGTACCTATCTGGAGAATAGGTAGTGTCACTTGGGCACGAGGTAGCTCGCTTACGAGAACCGGATATCTGGGGTTAGGGTGGAGAGTCGAGATTTGGGGACAAGACCTGTCTATAACTGGTCCCGGAAGGTGCTCTCGAACGCTGGAAGGTACAGCGGCTCCTCTAATATAACCTAATGGTTGGTGTAGGGGACGCTATATCATAAACTGGGATAGTCGTAGAGAAAGGGGATGGCCCCCCCATTGGGTGAGAGAGGGAACAATCTAGGTTTTTTAGTGGGTATACCAGCACTTCATGCTGGGAGTACCACACACCCCGCCGGTGCCGTCCTCTAGCCGGCGGACAGTGCACAAAAGCATTCTTCCAGGGAAACAAAAAAAAAAATGGTATCCAGTGGACACACCAATTTTATCAGCATTCCCCGTGAATGCTACAATCAGTGTACAAACCGTTACAATCAGTGATAGTAGATCCCTTCAACTATTCTGCCCTCCATGCGGTCAAAGTAATAGGTGAAGACGTTAAAAATACTCCGGTGACGAGTATAACACATGTTTGGCCTAGTCTTTCTACTAAATTATTGATACAAACGGCCCTACGCTATTTATTGCTACTAGGAGCACATGGCATGTTAGGAGTGAAAGTTGTACGCTATTAATTATGTATAGTGACGTCACGCCATGTTCTATTCAAAGTTGGAACAATATTTAATCAAGCAACAACGAAACGTAAGGTAACGTTTCTTTTGAGGTAATTTTAATAGTAATATAAAGTTACTTTTATAATCTGCAGGTTTTATCACGATGATTACTTGGCCATTATATAAAATAAACATTAAATATTTAAGCTGGATAATGTTTTCACGAGGTTAGATTTCCTTTAGTTTGGTAGTAAAGATTAAATAAAAATTGAAAAGACTGTTTAAAATCGAATAAAATCAGGAATTAGCCGGAAATATTACTTTTGTAGAGTCTTTAAAGCATAGTAAAACATAGCCAACATATTTTTTTTATGGGATAGCATGCAAACGAGCAGACAAATCGCCTAATGATAAGCGATTACTGCCGCCCATGGAACACCAGAAGAGTCACAAGTGCATTGCCGGCAAAAAATAGGCGCGTTTTGGAGTCACGTAACTTGGCAACGTTGAGTAACCTCTTTAGATAACTCTTCCTGTTATTTATGCATTTCAATATACTGTAAGTCAACTTAAGGGAAATTTTTTGTTCCGTAGAACTCAGCAGAAAAGCACAGTGTGGATCTGTACCCGGTTCATAGCAATAAACTGGTCCTACCTTAATTAGAGAAAATGTGTATTCTTAATCTTCAAGCCCATAAAACATCCACATAACGGTCGAATGACACAAAGTACTATGTTAAATTCAATAATATAATCTTGCTAATGCAGAATCCATTGTACACATTAGTACCGTTCACATTCACGCACTAATCAATCCATTATGCTCACTCTTCCCAAATACGCCTATGTAATAGAATCAAACCTCCACGTCCATTCTGAGCTCCTAGTAACATCAATTACAACTGATTGACGGTAGCAGTCTACCTAACGTGCGCTGTGATTGGCAGGATAAATCGAAAAGATTGAAGGGAGAATTTGAAATTATATTTGGATAGCCTCATTTAGGCGTAAGCCTAAGCACGACTGCAGGTTATTGGACGTAGTGCCTTTATTCCGCTTAGTTCAAAGCAAAACAAGGGTCGCTTATAAAAATATTATTAGCGGTGTGAATATTGCAAGAAAAAAATGAGAGAAATGGATAATCGTAGGGATAATCCCTACGATTATCCTTTTCTCTCATTTTTCCTCGACATCTAGACGAATTACTTATAAAGTTTCTACTGAAACATCGGCAACGGGAATATAGAATCTCAGCTACTAGGAACTATTTGACTACCACTTGGAAGTCTCGTGTCCGATACCACAGCACGCAACCCCAATTTTTCAAAGCTATGAGCATAATTTACCGCATGTATTTTACAACGAAGGAAAATATTGTGAGGAAACCTGCGTGTCTAAATGTGCTTTGTAAAGTTCTTGAAGATGTGCAAATTCTGCACTAGGTTAACGTAGTGACCCTTTATGTTAACCCTTCTCATACTGACAGACAACTCGTGCTCAGCAGTAGGATAAATTGCAAAGGTAAACAAGGCTGATATAATTAAATTGATAAGCCATATCTCTCTCCCGTAATCTTACATTATGAATCTGTTAGCATCACGCCTATGTCGTATTCCTAAATATTATTAGTTGCTACTTAGATTTTGTCAGGTATATTTAAAACATAACAATTAGTCTATATTCTAACTGAATTAGAAAGAACGCACCGTCTACCCATATTCTCCAAACAATAAATCCTTTTCCAAGTAATGTGCCGCTACTCAAAGTACCAGGAAGCTATAAACTTAGAAGAGGTGTAACTTTACCGGCGCTTTCCGAAACCCTTTCGGGAGCTTATTTATAGTTGGTAAATATACGGGCCTAACCGCTCGCCTCGATTTCTTGCCTTCTATTTATACATATACTTCTTACCTTTATGTTACTTTGTGACCCGAAAATTGTGGGGTTTAGAAAGATATTGAACTTTTGCGGTCATAACTTTGTTGCTGCAATTTTGACTGAATGTATACAAAAGTTGTTAAAATTGTTAAGATATTTTGAAATCGCTTTCTTTAACGGTGAAGGAAAACATCGCGAGGAATCCTACATGCCTAAAAGTTATATATAATGTTCTTAAAGATGTGTGAAGTCTGCCAACCGGCAGTGGGCCAGCGTGGTGGACTATGATCTAACCCTTCTGATAGTGAGAAGACGCTCGTGCCCAGCAAATTTAATTAGGGACAGTTTATAATTAGGGTTGTATTTACATATTACATGTTATATTATATCTGTATTAAAAGTTCTAAAGTTTCATCCACTGTAGCGCGTTCTCCAAACCAAAAGACGTATTTCAATCAAATAAATTTATTGCCAATGTTACGTCAATCATTAATAAAATGAAACTATCCTTTGACTAACGCAGCGGATCGCTGGCACAACTATGCCTCATTCCACAAGCCTTACACAGCAGAAATTATGAAGAAATGAATTTACTCGGGTGTAACAAGTTTTCAACAAACTATCTACTTACTTAGTCTTCATTAGAGCTGCCCTCGAGCAGGAATTATAACATCTAGATAGGGCATTATTATAAGTATAAATATAACATGGGCTCCGATATTTTTTATGATTAAAGAGATGTGATTTCGTTTTGCTGTACGACGGTCGACAGGAAATTAACATCACGAAATCTTTTTATTTCCGACCGAAAAAATCTCCATCGACGCGGTATTAGCTTGGCAACACCTTCATCTTTATAAGACAAGGCATATTATATAATATAATATAATATTCTACCACATACACACAACACCGTCTAGCTATGTATATGTTTATTATTATTATGTTTTATTATGTATATATTTATTTATATGTATCAGTAAATTATCTTGTCTTTCCAAAATAGGCTGTAGTAAAAATTTTACAGTTGTGAATAATGATGGTAGCTTTACTATACTGAAGATATGCTATAAGTGATTTAAAGGAAAAAATGGCTTTTGGCATAGAATATCAACAAGATTAACAACACAACAAATCGAACAACTAAAGTAAGTACCATCGAATCTTCATTCGATTATTCGATTGTTATTCGAATAAATGATTACCAATAAATCGACATACATTTTATAATCGAACAAATTGTTTACATATCTTTCGATATTTTATCGATGATATTTGTGCATCGCTTGCCATATAACAGTTTACATTTAACGATGAGCGTCGAGCAACGAAACAAACAGATGACCATCTGAATACGATGTGCGATTAGACACACACATAAATTGCCTCATTAGTTCCGTTGCATAAGTTTACGCTTAGGTTTGCGTGCAAACATGGTTCCGAATTTACCAGGATTGACAAAATATTATTAAGCTTTTCTCGTTGAAATCTCTCAGTAGCAAGCTTGGAGATTGAAAATAGACGGTTGACGGTTAAAATCATGCCCTCTATAACGTCGGACTTAAAACATAGCTGCCGAAATTTGGGACTTTATAGATCACTGCCAACCCGTCAGAAATATACAAGTGTAATGCTTGTAACTATATATATTAAACTTTTGCCAACGGCTTTGCTCGCCTTAATGTAGATTAGGTTAGGTTGAGTAAGTAACAGTACTTGGTTTTAAATAAAATATTGCCAATGTTACTCGCTGATTATATAGCTTTCTAACGGTGAACTTTTATAATAAGTTGTGTAGCTCTTGAGTAATATTTTTTTTAAATTCAACTGCCTTCTTCTTCTGTCTAGCCTTTATTATTCCGAAGATTTGACTGGATATCAGTTTTTACACGGAGCGGCTGCCACCTGACCTCCGCAACCCGAAGGCTAACGATATCCTAAGGCTAGATCAGTGTCAAGATATTATAGGGCACTGACTTCTCAATAACGACTGCCATAGATGTTGATGACAACCGGGACCGACGGCTTAACGTACTATCAGAGGTACACACATAATTTCGAAAAGTCATATAAATCCCGAAAGTTAGAGGTGCGCCACGTGGGTTCGAACCCGAGACCCTCTGCATTGCAGTCTGTTAGTCTTTTTAATAAGGGTATGTAAAAAGACATGTAATGTAGGATTAAGGAAATAATCGCAAATAATAATTATATCCAATTAAATAATGTTATTACTGTATACGATAAAGCCACGTGTATTTCAAATCTTATTTTCGTTAGCCACGGGTCGACGCCGCGGGCGGCAGATATGAAATTGTTATAAATGTGAAAATATACTTCGCTTATCTTTATGTTCAATACAGAATAACATGACGAGGTTTTAATAGAGATATATTCTGCTGCAGTGTGTTTAAGAGTAGATTGGTATCACTGTTTATTTGTTTAAATAAGCTTCAACACAAAATATAAACCTACTATACATCGTCTCCCCACACCCGCTCAGCTAGGTCGCGTAATTACGTATTTTATTTTTGTATATCTATTATAAATTTCTAGTACCAGTAAAGAAAGTAAATATCAATGTGACCATCATTTCTGCCACCTCACATCATTATATTGCCCCTACATTGCATGTTTATTTATTTTATTGCCCGCGACTCTGTTCGTGTAAATATTAGTTATATCCATTTTCTTACTATCGAGAACATTACTTTTATCTGGATGGAAGGTACCACCATATGTCCTTTTCTGTATTCCTGACAATGTGTATGCGAAATTTCATGATGATCGGATTTCGGCTTTCAAGCCTTCTAAATACTCGACCGATCATCATTAATATTCGCATAGGGGGTACTTTATGTCCTCTTCTTTTATAAGGAAATGATGAAAATTATTTCATCCAGAAAGAAGTAGGTATAATAAGTAATCCTAATTAATATTATAAATGCGGATGTTAATTTGTTTATACGCTTTTTCCCTGAACTATACGATCGATCATCATGATATTTCGTATACACGTTGTCAGGGGAACGGATAAGAACATAGGGTACCTTTTATCCAGGAATAAAGTATCTGTTACTAACCTACTCTAACTTACATTTAAGGCAAAATCTAATACATCATAATTATATTTCAATCGCAAAATAACCTTGTTTAAAGAGCCGAATAGTTCCCCTTCGCTACCTCGTTTATTACAACACAAAGTTAGTCGTATTCAAAGTACCAACAGCTGTAAGACAGCGTTAAATACAAAATTGTTCCACTTCCGTCCCTACAATCTCGAAGTTGGGGTATTTGTGAGACCGCTATTTGTTTCTTCGACTAATACACAGAGAAATTGGCTAGTGGAGTTTGTTATAGAAATGATAGCCACAGTTCCAAAACTGCGTTTATGTGAACTAGATAGTGTTATATCTCATTATATTTACAATACTATTTCACAAGGCTTATCTTAAGTGAAATGACTCAAAAACAAAAACTATTGTCTTACGGTTATGCGAATTTTATACATTGCAATTGACTTCTTTATACGGATTGTGTAGCGTTGATTATTTTATAACACTTTTATTAAAAACGTCAACGACAGTGTAACCTTGAATATAAATAGTTTTAATTTATTTAAATAGCTCAAATTGTAGTAAAGTTTAATAATAGTAGTGTCATAGTTCTAAATTATTATCATTATAAAATAAACAACGCGACAAAATCCGTATAAAATGGTTAATTTGAAAGCAAAGACTAGATTTTTGTTGATTGGGAAATATTTATTAAACGAACCTTTTTTTTCTTATTTTTTCTGCTCTTTCTAAGCTTAATTCCTGTGTTGCGAGGGACTATGGAAACATTTAAGCTACGCACACAAATAACATTCAGACTTGGAAATACCTATTTTAAGATCACACAAATTATTGTCCCGCGTGGGTATCGAACCCACAACACTAGGCACACTGGCGTGACGATCAATTAAGCCACTACGTCATCTGTGCAATCAAATAACTACACTATGTCGATATAAACACAATATGTTAAAGGACCTACAGCCGTGCAAATGTGGAATTCAAATATTAATGTATTTTGTCCTGTCCGTCTGTTCATCCATAATCATACTCGTAGCATAAATTATAAACCCATGATAATTTATTCAATTACAATTAGCCAAACTAATTTATACTACAAAGCTGATCGTCGAAACACGACCCAATTTAACACATTGCACGCATTTTCCTCAACTGTTTCACAAATAAGAATATTTTTTGTCTGTCTCTTACTACGCTCATTTAACCCAGTTGAAACACTGAACGATGTTCCCAAGAGGAAAATTATCTTTGATTATATTGTACCAGGCTGCTATAAAGTTAAAGAGAACAACCTCTTAATTGAATTGAAAGTCTTTGAGAAATATCTCAAGAAGTGTCGAAGCTTCCGGCCTTCTACAACCACTTATCTTCTATACTGACTGAGAGCCTGGTACTTGAAGCTAGCGGATTGTGATGAAAAGAATCTTTTACGTCATAGATAGCGGCAACCGAACTATTTAATAAAAGGGCGCTCACGCTTTGGAAATGCGCCAAAATGATGGTGTATACTTATTAATAGCTTCAAATTAAATAAGAGATTTACGTTTATAGGGGTTGATTTCCGCAGCTTTGTATTCGAACATACCTGAAACAAATAAATAATGAATTATTTCTCTTCTGCTTTATATTGGGGAATATGAACAATAAAGTCTTTTCTACGTAATAGTTGTATAATGGCAGCAATGCCTGCCTTTTCCAATAAATAATAATAATAATAATAATTTATTTTTTGCATAAACACAATTAACACTTGTATAAACATAAATACATGTTCACTTGTTTACACAATCTTTATATATATAATTCTTCTGTACGTGTGTTGACAGTGAACTCCTCCTAAACGGCTGGACCGATTTGAATGAATTTTTTTGTGTGTGTTCAAGTGGATTCGAGGATGGTTTAGATTTGGTATTTTTTTTTGTCTATACAGGACAACCGTCTGTCGGGACAGCTAGTATACATATAAATTTGTTGACAATTTTTTTTTATGTTTGTCGTAATTGCCACCTTGCTAAGTTATAGAAATACTTGTAAGTCCCAACCCATACAAGATTTGATGTGGTACAATTTAAAGATATAAGCGTTCGGTTACAAAAAAAAAAGAAATCAAATAATCGGCTGTAATATAGCAGCAGTCCTTAAGTGCTGAGTAACTGTACGTATATGTGTGTGTGTATGTGTGTGTGTGTGTGTATTTGTGTATGTGTATATCAGTACAATCAATGGGCAACCGTTACATAGTCATTTGTCAGCTAAAGGCACCGAATGCGTTTTATAGGCTAATAAAAATTTACGTTTATTGAATTTATCAGTAAGCGTCACGGACAAGCCTTATATGTATATTATTAATATAATAAATGCGAATATGAGTATAATTGTTACGTCTTCACGCCTTAACTACTAGACTGATCTTCATGAAATTTTGCATACAGATTGTCAGGGGTACAGAGAAGGACATAGGGTACTTTTCATCCAGAAAAAAAGTACTGTTCTCAAGGGATAAAAGTTTATTGACAAAATGTACGTTAACGTGAAATTGCAAGTGAATGAATGTTATAAGAATTAATGTTATAATATTATACGTGTCAAATGTGTCTTTACTTTCTTTGCGATAAATAAATTATCGTCTTCAGAGTCAAGAGGAAATACGAAAAAATACGATTGTGCAAAAATACACAAACGGACAAACGTATGTTCGAGCGGCGAAATGAAGAAGTTTGTTCATTAGTTTGTCCTTCTTTGGCACTGCTACTGAGCAAAGAATCAACATTAATTTTACGTTCAAAGGTCCGAACCGTACTTAGAATGTAAAAATTATATAGCCAGTCAACAGTGAGCATCGTTACACACCGGTGCACAACGCAGTCAGCCATACTTCGAACAGCTTCATAGTTCTAGATGCGAAAAATGTATTTTTTTGTATAATAATGGTGTATTAGTTTGTTATATTATATTTTACAATATAGGTTTTTACAGTAAGAACCATAGGCAGTCTATTGCATGTTTAAACGTCGTAAACAATACGATCTTAAAATGGTACAGCCATACTTTATCTTTTATGAAAGAATTCGTTAAACTTATAAAAAGCGTTTGATTTCTTTTGCATGATTTTACAGATATCCCTTTGGTGAAGACACCAAAGGGATATCTGTAATTCTTCTAATATTAGCGGAAATTCTACCATCGAAACGGTTCAAGATATTTTTATGAGATCTTTAGTTGATGCGCTGGGCGCGAACGAAATATCAATGTGCAAAGGAGATAATTACAGCTCAGGCTGATTACCCCTGAATGTTATAATCTGAAATGTAATATGAATTTTTATAAACAATAATTTCGACAAGGATTTTGGCTATACTGTTATTTATTTTATTTGTTCCGTTAGTTTTTATGGACATCCTTAACCAGAACTAGGTGATTTTAAAATTGTTAAATATTCATCAGCTTTATAATAATTAAATTATGGAAAATAAAACAAAAACAAAGGAACATAGCAGTGGTAAATATAAATTATATCAAATTTTCAATTTATCTCTACTGTTGTTATTTACAAACATTCAAATAACGGACACAAAGAACATCCAGACTCGGAACAATCATTTGTGGAACGCACAAATGTTTGTTCTGTGTGGGATTCGAACCCACAATACTCGGCGACCCAATGGCGTAGTCCACTGAAACGACTACGCCCTCCGTACAGTCAAAGTCTGTTTGTATGGCCGAAATTATATTATTATTATCCTTACTTTACTACTGTTATATTACTGTTTGGACTGCGTGGATATTCTTCTTTAAAGTTTATGGCCCAAGTGCGACATATAAAGTGACTTTTAACCCAACAAAATGCACGATTCCTGTGGGATAGATGTGAAGAGAAAATTTGTAAAACATTTCTGAGACCAAAATCGTGAAAAGTACTAGGAGAGCAGCGTTACTATGGAATGGAATTTTAGAACTAAGAAAGCTGTTAATAGTCTATCGGAATATATGCATGCACTATCTCATGCATATACTCGTATGTATCTTTAACTCAAGCGATAGTCAAGGTGTATTACATTTATAATTAGCTAGCTATGATTTTAGGATACACGTATTACTAGGCGAGGGTCATATACCGGGCATAGAAGGAAAGTTACGGGCTGTTTTACTTAAAAGATTTTGACGAGAAATCCAATAACTCCTTTTTTATTTTTAAAGACAACTTTCGCTCTAGAAATAATTCCTCTATGGCGGGGTACCCGCAAACATTCAAACAACGGACACAAAGAACATCCAGAATCGGAACAAGTATTTGTGGATCACAAAAATTTTGTCCTGTCTGGGAATCGAACCCACAACACTCGGCGCGGCGGCAGTAGCGAGGCGACCACTTAAAGCACTACGCCATCCGAGTAGTCAAATCGAAAAAAGAGACAAGATCTCATACGACAAATGTATTAGTACCAATTGGCTGCATTACATTTGTATTCTACCTCATCTCTCCATAATTTATTATCTGATAGGACACATAATAAAGTATTTGCTAAAGCCACTTAAGACCTCTGATGCATTAACGCTAAGAGTTAAATATATTATGAAACCTCTTAGCGGCTCTTAGCTCAGTTCCACTTATATTTTAAAAGCTTTTCTGTGAAACAGACATTTCCGACCAAATGAAAATTATATCAACCAGGGCCTCAGAATTGCAAGGGATGTAAACTTGTCAGATAATGTTTGATTGCTTGGTTTGTGGTCTCACATTATACGTTATCAGTATCATGCGATCGAACATTTTAACTAAACAGCCTTTCAAAAGTAAATGAAAATTATAACAACCGGGGCCTCAGTAATGCAAAGGAAGTATAATGAAGGTCATTGCTTGACTCCTTGTTTTATGGTCCCGTAGCATAACTCGTTTTGTCTGCAATCCTATTGTCTCAGGTGCGATTCCTGGGTCAGCCAAAGTGTTATTAGGATTGTTTTTAGACTTAAAGACGTAGCTTGTGATATGTGGGGGAGAGGGGGAGGGAGGCGGGTAATTAACACCTCCGGCCTTCACATACAGTCAATATATAGTAAAAGTGATATCTAATAATTTTTTAGTGAGTATTAGAAATCAGAAACAATCTCAATTTTTATTTAACTTATTGGTATAATAATATAATAGCGTAGTGGGAAACCGTTGGACTGCCACGCAGAGGTCTCGAGTTCGAACCCAAGGCACGCATCTCTGTCTTTTCGAAGTTATGTGCATATTAAATAGTTAATTATCGCTTGCTTTAACGGTGAAGGAAAACATCGTGAGGAAATCTGCATGTCTGAGAGTTCTTCATAATGTTCTCGAAGATATGTAAAGTTTGCCAAACCGCACTAGGCCAGCGTGGTAGACTACGGCCTAATCCTTCTCACACTGAGATGAGACCCATGCCCAGCAGTGGGACAGTTTAATACAGGGCTGATATTATTATTATTGGTATAAATGCCACTGCTGGGTAAAAAAATAGCAATGCCAATCCCTTTTGCTGTTAGCACTCCTCTGTCAGTCTTTTACAACGCACCTAAGTTATCATCTATCTCGTACAGAACTTACTTCAATACCTGTTTTATACAATCAAGCTTAATTCCCACCTAAAAGCGGTTAGCCGTAACTAAAAAGCCGTGAACGAAATATCTATTAAAAAAACTCTATGGCGCTATGTCATAGGAATAGAAGACTGGTCTCTTGCTAAGATCACAGTATTAAGAAGTAACTGGAATGGTGACCTACTTATAAATTACCTTACTGAACCGACAATGTTTACCAAAAGAGAAGAAATCTTTTTTGCTGACTCCGCGCTTTTATCTATATTTTTCTGACACGAAAAGCTAATAAGTCGTGAACACACGATTGGAAATGGTTTAGCTTCGCTATACTTAATTAACTGACCAGCAGATTAAATTGCTTTCTGAACAGGCAGCCCTCGAGTTTGTTTCTCAATTAAGAGCTAACCGCGCTTCGAAGCGTTCAGTGGTTTTACTGATTGCCCAATGACCTCCAATCGTTATAAAGAACTATTGTTAGCTTTTAAATCTATTCTATTTTTAAACTGGTAGTTCTATGTTATTAAGAGCAACGATAGCTCAGTGGGGAGATCAACAGACTGCAATGCAGAGGGTCTCGGATTCGAACCCACGTCGCCCACCTCTGACTTTCAGAAGTTATATGACTTTTCGAAATTATGTGCGTATTCATTGACAATTATCGCCTGCTCCGTGCCTCGGAGAGTACGTTAAGCCGTTGGTCCTGGCTGCCATGAACATCTATGGCAGTCGTTATTGGAAAGTCAGTGCCCTATAATATCATGACACTAGTCTAGCCTTAGGGTATCGTTAGCCTTCGGGTTGCGGCGGTCAGGTGGCAGCCGCTCCGTGTAAAAACTGATATCCAGTCAAATCCAGTTAGACTAGAAAATCCGACCCTAAGTGACTTGGGAATAATAAAGGCTAGGGAGAAGAAGAGTTTTATGTTTTTATGTACATAAGTTTGTATTTTTTTTATAACAAGATTCTGACCATGTTTCGTCCGCGTGTATGCTACGGTAACGCATCTCGTACTAAAAGTAGTTATGTTATGTATTAGTTTTGTCGATAAATGTAGTAGGTAAACCTAACCTATCCATGTGGTAACTTGTATCAAAGTCAATTTAACGATTTATGCAAATAAATAAACATTTACACAAATTTTCACGTTTATAATGTTAGTGGGATTGGAATTTACTCGCGGTTGCGTATGCCTGAATTTTAGAAAAAGCCTTGATGATATTTCATGGTTTGCATGGTCCTTTACTTTACTTTTCTGTGTGTAAGTTTCTTCTCAATGGGTTTTATATACCTAAAGATTTTCTAAGCTATGAAAAGATCGTGTCAAAGACAACAATAATAAAAACGTGTCGTTCTGTTTTAAATATAGCTTTATACTATGTTATATTACGTTAAAGTTCTGTTACGTAATTTCACCGGTAAAACTGCATTCTGGAAAGATCAGGTTAAGAGTGTCCAAAACCAACAACCTTGTATGCAGTGTGTAATAAGAGTAAATAAAGCAAGAATGGTATGCAAGGATCGTAGCAAATGGAAATCCGTAGACCTTTGCTACGCCGTAGGTAAACAGGCATAAGTGTATGTGTTATACCGGTATTAAAAATGCTCTACCGATATGAACATTTTAAGCATTTACATAACTTTACGTAAACATATTTTAACTTGTATTTTCCTATTAGTTATATTAATTTCATAGTCTAACGTCGATATCTCTGAATTTTAATTTAAATTATTTTTATTTGCTAAACACAGGTTTATAAGAAGATCTTACAAAAATAAATGGAAGTATAGGACCTAGCTGTGCCTTGCCAATGCAATCGTTACTTGCCTAAAATTAAATTGATAAAAACATAAACACATATTATATAAATCAAATAATTAATCAAAACAAATCTAAATTACATTTATGGCAACAAAACTAAAACATAACTTAAATAGTTAAGAAAATTGACAAAACGTGTCATTTAGAAAGTTCTTGACAGAGTAGTAGCATTTTTCATACAATAAATTAATTATCTTTTTTCTAAATTGTTATAAATTTAATTGTTTATATGCCTCCGGTAGCTTATTATAGAATTGAAGCTCCGCACGTGTAATATTCACACATTTCGGCATGTACAGTTTTACTTCCCACATATTGAGGAGTGGAACTTTGCCGTCTGCTAGGCACAATCCCAGATTCCGTGCTACTGCAAAAACCTCCACGACCTATAAATCGAATCCGTGACGTCATCCACTTCGGCACTAAGGCAGATTAATTTCAATAATCGGAATTGAAAGTTTAGAAGATTTATAGGAGCAGAGTTAAATGGGTTTAGGTTGGATCGATCGAGCGATGTAATTAGCGAACTGTGAGCGGTTTGTCCCCTGCCATTCCGCTCTGACCGCAATGAACCTCTGTCAGGCTGCTAATACCATTTTGCGTTATATACGATAACTAGTTACAGATTATATTGTTTACACTAGTGGACTACAGATGTGTGCAACAAAAGGCGACAGTTTTTACTTGTCTTATTTAGTAAAAAAAATATGGCGTTATATTGTCTTACGTTAACGCGAATATTCTTCATTGAAATTAAACTCACGTTGTCTTTTTAACACTGTTATTACATAATTTTTAACTGTTACACTACTACTATTAAACATTACTATTTTCTAAGCTATTTAGGTTATTAAAACTATTTATATTTAAGTAAACACTCGCCCCGACGTTTCGGTTGCTTTTCAGCAGCCATGTTCACGGGGATATTAAGTAGCTAGAAAGCTAGAGACAATATATAGATACCTATATCTATTTTTTTTAAATTGATAGCTCTCGCGCTCCTAATAGTACCTGGGTCACGGCTGACTTTACAAACAACGGACACAAAGAACATCCAGACTTGGAATGACCATTTATTATCATACAAATATTTACCCCAGGTGGGTATCGAACCCACAATACGTGACACAGCGGCAGTAGCCAGGCGACCACTTATATCGATACGCCATCTGTCTTATAAAATATACTATTTAATACTTAGCTACCTTTCCAGTGAACTCCCAAAGGTTCACACTACCGAACTCCCGTGATGTTAAAATAATACCAGTAATTTATAACCCAAAGTCGCTTCTAATATCCTACCACATACACACAACACCATCTAGCTCAAACTAAGCAGAGCTTGTACTATGGTTACTACAAAATAGATAAACATACATATATACTTTAAAATTAAACTATTATATACGGATTTTATCGCGTTATTTATTAATCACTGTATTAAATAATTTTGAAAACTGTTACACTACTACTATTATTAAATTTTTCTAATTTATAAGCTAATAAAATTATTTAATAAAACTATTTATATTTAGGTTTACACTTTCCCCGAAGTTTTGGTTGCTTTTCAGCAGCCATGGTCACGGGGAGACTAATATAGTAGTTGTCTCAATGTTCCAGTGTAGTTATTTCAAACTACCCGAACATAATTTAGTCATTGGTGTTTCTATTTACGCAGAATGAGTAGTAAGTATCATGAAGTCTAGCTGTAACCTAAATATAAATAGTGTAAATAATTTTATTAGCTTATTAATTAATAAAATTCAATAGTAGTACTAGTGTAACAGTTTTCAAAATTATGTAATACAGTGATTAATAAACAACGCGATAATATCCGTATATAGTAGTTTAATTTCAATGAATAACATTCGCGTAAACAGAAGACAATATTACATACATACTTTTTTTTTGCAAATACCTTCATATTATACATAGAAACGTAATCCAAAATCCTACTGTCATTATATACGTGTAACTGTATAAGTAATTGATTTACTTCACCTCAACCGAGAAGACCCAAAAGCGAAGTTAAGTGCGTAATACGCATGCCCAACTAAACAGAGCACCTATTCCTTTCCCTTATGGCTATTATTTTTATGTTCGTAAGGTTTGGTCCATGGCGCCAGTCGAAGATACAAGTGTGATATCTAACGTGCGTTTGAAATGGCAAACGGTACCGATAGTACCATAAATGGTGGTTGAACTTTTTTACAAGTTATTCGAGAAGCACCTTTGTTCTCATATATTAGTAACTAGATTTTGCCCGTGGCTTCGCTCGCGTAAATGTAGTTTAGATTAGATTAGAATCAGTATTTTTCTGGATGAAAGGTACCCTATGTCTTTTTCTTTTTTGAAATTTCATGATGATCAGTCAAGTATTTAAGGCGTGAAAGCGTAACAAACAAACAAACTCACAATCGCATTTATTATATTAGTTAGGATTATTATTTCCCCAAACTTTAAAAATATATGTCAAACAATTTATAGTGATACTGCCTCAGAGAACTGCGGTAATAAGTTCGATGCGACTATTGTCCATAAGGTCCTGGGATTGCTTCTTGGGTTGGCCGAAGTGTTATTCGATGCCATGAGGTCAAACGTTCGATTCTTATCTTAGGTAAAGAGTCACTGTATGTACATACGTAAATTTTCAGTAACAGCACTGTCTAGAGCTATCCATTTCCGGTAGACGCCAATAACTTGTCAGTTTATATTCATAATAGTTTTTGCTCGCGGCTTTGCTCGTGTAAATGTAGGTTAGGTTAAGTTATGTTAGTAACGGTATTTTCCTTTTTACATAAAATATAGCCTATGTGGCTCGGAAATAATATAGCTTTCTAATCGTGAAAGAATTTTCAGAATCGGTTAAATCGTTTTTGAGTTATATTCTTACAAACAAACAATAAAATAATCAAGTCTTTCCTCTTTACATTATTAGTATAGATAAAGATTTGGGATGTAACCTAAAATCATATTTGACTAAATGTGTGTAAGATATCTCAGCCTACCCCTTCGCGGAAATAGATTCCTCGACGTATTTACAATATGGCTCCAGATGCCACTCGTATACACGAGTGTGATATCTAAAATGCGTATGAAATGCGTAATAAGAGGCAGCTGGGACCCAAAAAACTGTTCGCGTTTCCCTATCTTCAGAACAAATTATGGTAAAAAATGTGTTACAAGGTATGATTTATGTGTCGTGTGCATTAAGGTGCTGATAGACTTGAGCATCCACTTGTAATAAGCATTCTAGCGAGCGTTCTAAGGAACATTCTAGCAAAAGGACAGTATATTTGCTTCGAGCTTTTTGCTGAGCCGAGCCATTCTATCATTGTCTGTGAAGAATATTTTTTTGACAAGCTTTGACTGGACCATCCGCTAAAATGATCGTGAAAATGTTCGTATCGATGTTTTCTTTTAATTTTAAATAACAACTCCCAATTAGGGAAAACGAATATATTCGAAAGCAGTAACTAAATGATTATATATATAATAAATTATTTGTTTGCTTAACACGATAACTTTTTCAATTCAATTCAATTCAATTCAATCATTTATTGCATTCCACAATGTATATACTTAGGTGGTATAGTAAAAATATGAGAACAATCATGGACCCTGTCGGGCACAGCAATAGTAGGAGAGAGGAAGAGAGATATAATTATTAAATTAATTTGTCAACTTTGCTTATTACTGTTTATTTTGTTATAAAAAGACGATTCTCGCACTAAGAATAATTTCTATATCGCGAGGGACTTTATATATATTCAAACAAAGGACACAAAGAACACCTAGACTCGGCACAACCATTTGTGGATCACACAATTTTTTTTTTTCCTTGTGGGATTCGAACCCACATCACTCGACGCAGTGGCAGTGGTGAGGTGACCACTACGTCATCCGTGAAGTCATGTTTGGCTCTATACTTGGCTCTGTTCGTTGTTCAGCTCGACAATTTAAAAACGGCGAATGTTCGATGTTCTCTTACAAGTGTATGCTCCAGTCTATTAGCACCTTTACTTCAACAAACTCGTGTTACTTTAAATACTTTGGGTTATATATCTTCAGTGGAAAACGGATGATAAACAGTTTTACTGAGTGCGACCATTAGACGCTTCTGAACTTCGCTCAACTTCGTATAATGGGTAGCAAAATGTGCTTCAAAAAATTTAATTAATTAAGTGCATATGGCTAAAAGTTTAAATGCCTTGTTAGTTTCGTAGTGATTCCTTTAGGTTTATTTATTTAAACAAATTTATAATATCTTTACAGGGTATCTTTAAACTATATAAAAGCTAAGTATACATACATAATATAATATAAATAAGACCATAAAAATAATAAATACTGTTCATTTTCCGCATTTTCTTTGAATCTCGGCAGAGATAAATATCAACGTCATTGGCAATTAAATTAATAAGTCTTATATGTGTAAGTCTAATCATAAATGCGTTCTGCTACGTTCAAATATGGTCACCTTTCAGGATCCTTAAGGCACCATCCAATATACAATATCACCATGATACATATATAAATTATATATGCAGTATTATCACGCTCACTCATATTGAAAATTGTATACTATAGTTTCATATTATGTAAATGTGTGAGCTCACTCTTTAAAGTATGAAATCGTTTTTATGCGATCTAAGAAGGACATATTTATGATTTGAAGCATTGATAAAGAATCATAATCCTAAGTAATATTATAAATGTGAATGTTAGTTTGTTTGTTACGCTTTCACGCCTTAACTGCTCGACCAATCATTATGAAATTTATAGAAAAGGACACAGAATAGGACGTAGAGTACCTTTCATCCAGGCAAAAGTACTGTAACTTTTTTTTTTCTTTTTACTTTGGGCAATGCAATGACGCATATCCCTCCGCGGGGGCGGGCGGAGGGATTATGTCAGACTCGCCGGAGTAAACGAAAGATGGAAAATAAATAATGTACCTCCCGGAATACCGACTAAACCTACCACGGTGTTCCTCAACAAAACCACTATCGGCGGGGCCGCGCGAATCGCTTTCGCATGCGGTCGCGACCCCGCACTGTTACTAACCTTACCAATATTTACGCGAGCGATGCTGCGTGCAAAATTCAGTATACTATAATAGTTACTAGAAGATAAATTCGAATAAATTTCCGCATAGAAATGTTGATAAATTTGTTACTCCGCGTCGCTCTCTATTAGGCGGAAATTATTGGCCGAATTTCAGTAGTCAGATAATCTGCGGAGTCAATTTGATAGATTTTCAGCACCAGCCTCTCGCAAAATTTATATCTTCGTAAAGGTTGAACTGGCCTTGATAAAACGATTTTTGGTGGTTTAAATAAATATTTGGCTTATTCCCGTACACTCCAAATCTATTATATGTATATTAAATATTAAAATTAATTTTTCCATACATTAATTACCAGGAGCTCCATAGATATTTATATGAAAATAATTAATAAAGCTACATTTACCAATTTCATTCCCTACAGCTGCAAAACATTCTCTAGGTACTTTGAGATTTTATTTATAACAAAAAAGTAATATAATATTAATACATGTTTTAATTCTGCTAACCTTACAGTTTGTTTTGGAGCTGTCGGGAACACACTAGTAAGTAGGTCTTTATTTAATTATTTGTAATATAATTTGGAGCTCCCAAGAATAAATGTATAAGAGGTTTTAAAGAAATAAATTTGCGTAAGCTTTTGGAGCCCTTGGTAACGATTTTACAAAATAATAATTATATTTTATTTTAGTCTTGGAGTGCTTAGGAGCATAATAGCGAAGCGGGCGGGAATAAGCCAAATATTTGTAACTCGGACTACTTTCTTGTTTTCATGGCAGTATCCCGGCAGCACCCCGGGTCATCAAAGTGTTCTCTTCTCTGTTTTCTATCAGTAATTTCTTAATAGCAGCACGGGCTTTACATACGTAACAAAGATACCTTAAATGTCAGCTCTCGCACTACGAATGATTCATATGTCGCGGAAAACTATACAAACATTCAAACAAGGGTACAGCGACACAGCTGACGCTTTAGGCCCGGCGCACATTGGCGGCACGGCACGGCAGGGGATCCTTTGGCAACCCTACATGTAAGCGCACTCTGGCGGTAACTAAGCCGGGACATCCTTAGGTATGCCGAGACGTCCTTAACCGAAGCATGCCGTGGCGGCATGAACGACGACGCTAAGCTAATGAAGCTACGCACGGGGCCGCGGGGTACAGGTGGGCGCTGTGTTGCCACGGTATCACGAAGACTGCCAAAGCGTTCCGAGGGACGCTGAAGCGTTCCGAAGACTGTCTACACGGCATGCCTAAGCATACCGCGGTATTGTTTTTATACTTATGACTTGAAATTTCAACTAGGTTATACTTTTATTCGTCGCCTAAAAATACCGTGCAATGCCGTGCCGTCAATAGGCGCCGAGCCTTAGTTTTGTATAATCAGGCACAAGTATGCAGTAGCGCCTCGCGGCAGTCATTTCCCCGGAACCACTAAGTTAGGTCGTAGCTATATATGTATTTCTTTTAATTATAACTCGTATCAGTGACTATACATCCATATATCAAGACTTATTTTATTTTGATATCCACAACAATACCTCTGGTAATGGTGTTTGTAGGGGACAAAGGGTCACAAAGAAATAGCGAGGCGACCTTTTGAACTACTACGCCATCCGTAAAGTGAATTGTTACTCCTCTGCCCACCCATTCGTGGAGCCATAAGCGTGATACTTTGACTAAATCCAAACATAAAAGTCAAATGCGTAAAAGCACATATACATAAACTTAACGTATTATTATTTGGCTACCAAAACTTTGAAGAACTGGAACAACCAATTTATATTCTTTCGTCGCATATAAAATGTATGTAGATAGTTTTATATGATAACGTAGATGTGATAATTTTGTATTTTTATTTCGTGACGTCATTGTATGGTCAGTATTTAGTCTTCCAATCCGTACATGCATTACGCATGTGGTAAGTATTTGGGTATGGGGTTCGAATACCGGTTACCATCTATTATGTGGAACGTAAGCACAGCTGATGAAATGTGGATATTACGTATCGTCTTCTTCTTTTCGTGTGGTTAGTGGCCAACCTGTTAAGTTCCTAAGTATTATTGTAACTATTCTTGTAATATTGGGATAATTAAGTCTTGAACATAACCTGCTGCCAAACCATGCATTTGACAGTTGACACGTGGTGAACGCCACGTAGGTACACGTTGCCTGCCACGCCTGAGGCACAGATCAAAAATAAACTTAAAAGTAAGGTATAGACCATAGAATATATGTATTGATGGCACACTTGAAACGTGGCATTTGTGGCGCACAGCGCAGGGCTGTCACTTGTATTGATTAATATTTATTATATATGTATTTTCTTCTATGTATAATATTGCATGTGAAAGCTTTCGTGTTTTTTAGAAATAAAAAAATGATTTTACTTCAAAAATCTATAGTAATAGACACCTGCTCCATAGTTCGCCGTTTCTTAAACCGAACCACTTTGCTTCTTCAAAATAACGAACACACAGACTCTACAACACAGGACACATCATCACACACAGATCTTGTACACCACACCACACAGTCACACATCACACAGCATAACACTATAAACTATTACACAAGGACCATACTTGGTACGAGGCGCTCATAGCCAGTTGCACTCACTGATCGGTAAACGATTAGCGAGGTTAAGCAACGTTGGGTGCGGTCAGTCAATACATGGGTGACCGCTTAATGGTATTTCATCTGAGCATCTCCGTGCTTAGGAGGGCACGTAAAAAGTCGTCGTTGCCAAATTGACAGCAGTCATTAAGCCATGTCAGATGCCTACGGGCGGCTTGAACAACTCTTGATAACAGGTTGGCCACTAACCACACGAAAAGAAAGAAGAAGAAGAGACTTGGTATAAACCCGTACCTGTTTCTAAAAACCGACCATTAGTCGAGTAAGTAATAAAAATAAACAAAATAATAATAACTGTTCGTAGATCACACAATTTTTGTGTCGTGTGGTGATTAAGCCCACTGGCTATAGCGAGATAACTACCTAAACTTCCTAGTGCCACTTCTAGGCGTGATTCTTCATCACAGCGAATTTTGAATATACGACAAATTAGATTAACCTTTGCAATAGCCTAGTGGGTAACCGTTGGACTGCCACGCAGAGGTCTCGAGTTCGAAACCAAGGCACGCATCTCTGACTTTTCGAAGTTATGTGCGTATTAAATAATTAATTATTGCTTGCTTTAACGGTGAAGGAAAACATCTTGAGGAAA
The DNA here is from genome assembly GCA_963675205.1 of Catocala nupta. Classification (NCBI taxonomy): domain Eukaryota; kingdom Metazoa; phylum Arthropoda; class Insecta; order Lepidoptera; family Erebidae; genus Catocala; species Catocala nupta. The sequence goes on along the minus strand of OY776101.1, from coordinate 3,228,522 downwards.
CCTGCATGTCTGAGAGTTCTTGATAATGTTCTCGAAGATATGTGAAGACTGCCAACCCGCACTAGGCCAGCCTGGTGGACTACGGCCTAATCCTTATCACACTTAGAAGAGGCCCGTGACCAGCAGTGGGACAGTTTAATACAGGGCTGATATTATTATTATTATTATATTCGCAAATAAAAGAAATGCCACTGTCTTCGTTAGAAAATATAGATTTATTCACACACATACACAGATTCACGTCTGTTTCCCAGTGGGGTAGGCAGAGACTACGGATTTCCATTTGCTACGATCCTGACACACTTCTTTGGCTTCATTCACTTTCATAACATTCCTCATACACGCTCGCCTGTTTAAGGTGCTCTTAATCTGGCCTTTATCCAGAATATCTCCGATCTGATTAAGAAACGTTCGCCTAGGTCTTCCCCTTGCGACTATTCCATAGATTTATATATATTTTATATAATTATATTACTGTGAAAATAAAATGTTGTAGTTTAATATAATTATTTTATTTAACTTATTTCAACTCTCTATTTCTTAGGTATTTAGACATGAAAAATTTATTAACAATATTATTGAAGGCCAATAATAAAGTATACAGAACAACTGAAAAACAAAAATGTAGAAATATCGAGAGCTGAAGGATGGCATCGGACCGAGAAATACGGACATTGCTACACCGACAAGTGCATAGAATTTCTATATTGGATGGATGGATGCGTGGATGGATTATACTACAATATACTTCAAAGAAATCCCAACTAATATTATTAACCTCTAGGTCTTTTTCGAAGAAGTTAATGAAAACAATGTTAGTAACAGGCATAGCTCCGGATCCACTGGACCGATTGACTTTTAACTTGGTGTGCAGACAAGTTGGGCTCATACCTCGGTCGAGTTTGAATATGGGCTCTGTGTATCTAAAGACCCTCGAGATATAGGGGTTACAAGGTCACATGTATTTTAAATGCTTTTACATTTAAGACCTTGTTACTTGGGGTGCAGACAGCTTGGGATCATACCTCGGTCGAGTTTGAATATGGGCCCTGTGGGCCTTTTCATTACTTTTCCATTTAAGACGAAGAGCTTGAATACTGGGTTTCAACACACATCTCGTTTTTTTTTCTCTTTCACACCCTAACTTGTTGACCAATCATCGTGAAATTTCGCATACACGTTGTCAGGGGTTCAAAAAGGACATGGGGTACCTTTAATCCAGAAAAAAGTGTTCCCGTGAGACAGAAATCTATCGATAAAATCTACATTAATGCAAGCGAGGCCGCAGAAAAAATCTAGTGGACAATAAAAAAGTCGGAAAATTTCGAACGAATACCTTTTTATAGAATCATTTTAGATCCTATTAAGATAGGGGAAGGGGCAGCCCATTTACCGGACACTTTTCCGAGTCTACATTATTTTAATGATGGCTCAAATTATCTATACTTGCCTCATTTACGGATCAATTATTAAGCTCTTTCTACCGTTGATTATACAAATTACTTCCATGCTAAGATTCAAAACTGCTCTATTTAATAAAAGTGTATTCGGTATGGCACCAAAAATATACAATTAATTAATAATTCAGATTATGAACATTCCGGATTTAAAAATATTTGCAATCCACTTACAGAAGGTTGATTGACAAAGCGAATACACGATCCAAGATTTCCTTATGGACAGCATTAATTTTGGAATTAGTTAATATAATGAACATGTTTTTGTCTTTTCTTTGTTTATTTTTATTTCTTACTAGGTTTTGCTGGCGGCTTCATCCACGTAAATGTAAGTTAGGTTAGGCTAGTAACTGTTATTTTTTCTATATGAAAAGTACTCTATGTTCTTTTCTGTTCCCCTGACAAGAAGTATACGAAATTTTTATGATGATTAGTCGAGTAGTTAAGGCGTGAAAGCGTAACAAACAAAGAAACAAAAAACAAACTCACATTAGCATTTGTAATATTGGTTAGGATTCGTTTTATCCAAAATTTGTTAATGTTGTATGCTTAACCGCAGGACATACTGGAACCTAAGTTTTTACATGTACACCTTTTTCTACCTATATATGGATATATATGTATTTGATTTGATATGATTTTAATCATAGATATGCTCTACTAGATTTAAATATGGTACATCACCTTAATAACAATTTATTTACCAATTCAAATAACATCTCATTTATTAAATGGGTATCATAACGCTTTAATGTGTGAGCTCACTTTTCTTAATGTGTACAGTTTTTCGTGTGATCTATGTACGCCGAGCGCCCGTCAATAAATTTTTGCTTCAAAGTCCTAATATCAAAAGAAGAAAAGCACATTTTAAAAACACATTATGTTATTATTCTACATGTTTCAAGCATTTATAGACTAAGGCTAACGGTAACTAAGCAATCTTATATGCACCTTAGTACATGTTTACATAGCGTGGAATACGATCAATGTTATCGTCTCGAACGACATTATTCTATCGTTGTTTCAACAGTGCACATACCAGCAATCTCTAACATCTAAACAAAATATAAGGAAAGATAAGCTGGCGTTTACAATGAAAAACGATAAAATTTACACTGCTGGTAAAAATATATATAATGCCTGACTAAAAACTACAATGAGACCGAAGACTTATTAACCTTATCTATCTTGTAGGTAAAGGCTCACCATCTATTGTACGCACAAGCACACACATACATACGCACACACATACATACACACACATACACACACACACACGTATAACACACGTGAATTCAAACACGTACGCACGCGTACTCGCACATAACTATTGTAAGAAAGTAGTCCCAATTGTATGTCTGCCACATTCGATGAATAAAAATGGGAAATCCTTTGTGAGGGCGCTGGTACCCATAACACAAGTTTAATCTTATCTTGGGTACCAAATTTCAATGCAACAGTTCTATACAAAAAATGATTTTTATTGTATTTATGTCATTGTATTGTGGCTAGTTGGAAAAAATAAATTATTATTATTATTATACCTATAGTAATCACTCTTTTTAATTAATTAAAAACAATAAATCTCACATTGTTATTAAGTATATGTATACCAAAATGTAGATACTAACCTGTTAGTTAATAGGCACAGAAACAAAAACATTTTACTATTACAAAATAATATCGATGGAGATTATCGAAACACTTCAAATTATTCGAATCTCTAAAAAATTGGAATATTTGTAACTACAACGTATGTTGGAATGTATTGAATAATTTTGATTTGATAGTGTATTATAAATGCGGTTGCTACCGCCATTTAATTAATAAATATACACATCGTAGAGCATAATAAAGCTCATATTATCCTTATCCTTGTTGCAATTGTCTATACCTAAAATCCAAGAACTAAAGAATTAACAACAGTCTATAAAAACACCCAAAAACCGCGCACCACACACGTATTCAACTCCAAAAATCCAATTTACCTAACACATGTGCCGCAAAATCCAACGCAAAATTAAAAGAACACAACATAAAATTAAGCTCTACGTTCAAACAGACAATTTAACATGAGAAATATTACATAACACCTTATTTGCTGAGCGTCTGAGAACTGAGCCATTCGGGCCTCCACAAAACAAACAGGCCTCAGGGCTTAATGTTACCACGCATACGAGTGTGGCGGGACATTTTAATTATTCTACCAACACTAGTTTTGAGGCCGTTAAGCTGTATTTTTTTTAACTATGTACTGTTAGTAATAGATTTTTTTATTTCCTAATTGAATATATATAGATTTTGATATAGATTGTATTTCTAGATCTTATCTTGTACAGAAATAAAACATATTTACCTACTTCAAAAACAGCATGATATTAAATTATTATTTAAATAAGTTCTTTCTTTTTCGCGACTTGTGTAGTGAGATTATCACATTGCAAGCAACTTTTATTTGTTAACTTATCATCGTTTGCGCTCGTGGTGCAAAAATGAGGATGCTAATGTGACTTAATAAAGTAAACACCTTACCGTCCTGTTTTACTTCATAAGTCAACTAATAGTCTCGAAATGTATGTATCAGTGTATGGTAACATGGATGAAATATTACCTATAGTATGACTTTTGCGAAACATTCAGTCTTATTTATAATCATTATTTGTTTTCAAATTCAAACAACGGACACAAATAATGGATATGGGTCACACATATTTTTTTAATAAGCAATGCGGCGGATCTCGGTTTCGAGCCCACGTCGCGCACCTCTGACTTTTGGAAGTTATATGACTTTTCGAAATTATGTGCGTATTGATTGACAATTATCGCCTGCTCCGTACCTCGGAGAGCACGTTAAGCCGTCGGTCCCGGCTGCCATTAACATCTATGGCAGTCGTTATTGGGGATGTCGACACAAAAGATCCCACTGGGTCGAAGTGTCGCCGGTCTGTACTGACGGGACACAAGATAAGATAAGATGGCCTAACTCTCTCACACTGAGAAGAGGTCCGTACTCAGTCAGTTGGGATAGTTTACATACAGGGCTGATATAATTATATTTTTATTTGTAGGGTTACGTGGCAACAAAAACACAATTCAAGTGATACACAAGCATAAATATATGTATCCTAATTTTTAAATTTGGGATAATATCTGCATGGCAAAAGCACAGAATATATGATTTTCAAGAGTGTGATGATTATTTATAAAAATTGCGACATTTAAAAAGAAACACACTTTTTTGCTACACATATAGATCAAGTGTACGAAAACATGATCGACAGCTCGGCGATAAATGCTGACTGGTCTCTTTCAACTACCAACATCGATCATCGTCAAGCTGCTTAATAACATTATATCTTACTTACGAAATCAAATAAAAACATCGCTTTGGTAACAAAATAGCACTTATACACTTCAAAGTATAGTGGTTTGTAACTAAATATACATTTAAGTTAGTTGTTAGATTGAGGCTGAAAGCTGAGCCTTGTTTTAGGTATATGCAGGATCCTAATAGACACTTTTCGACGCCATTGAATTGTAATGTCATTAACAACAACTTCTCAATAGGCTCTTCACCCGGAGGCTATTTCTAAATACTAGCAGTCGCCAAGTGGTCGAAATTCGACCATAATTGATTTAAATTTTAAGTTAATTAAGGTTTTATTATTTATAACTATATCCTTATAATCACATTTCATTTAGATATCGCCAAGACAATTTAGAATACTACTCCACGATTTTATTTTTGCTATACTATGTATATTGGACAAGCTGTATTTCACAAATTATTATAACTATTAATAGAAGTGGTTGTTATAAACCATAAACAATTACTATAACTAAGCACAAACCAAATATGGTAGGTACTCTGTTTTACAATAAGTAGCTTATTTGTACTGATAAACTTTTAAAATTTAATAGCCAATATCGCGGAATTGGAATAGATACTTCAGGTATGTAACCATAGTTACGAAGAATTCTACGACATCAGCCGAACAATGTAGAAATACTACGAACGCGATTCGACTGCGTGTGTCAAATGCATGGTTGTGTGCGTGTAGTGTTTTTCATTAATTTAATGTATTTCTAATGCATATTTTATAAAAATATTAGGATTCGCCACTCCTTCTCCATATAAACTTTAACTGTGCCAAATGTTATACTCTTCCGTCCGCCCGATTATCGTAAAAAGGGGTACAAAGTTTTTGCTTCACGTATTAATATATATGTAGGTATAAGAGAAGTGAAATATGTAATGATACTAGGCAATTGAAAAGAGTGGCCATGAGATTCTTGCCAGCTTCTTCTCATAAGAACTCTACTCCTCGGGCTGCCTTTTATTTCAATGCTATATTTTTATCTCATATTCATTTAATTTTAAACAATATTTAAAAAAAATAATCGTCTTTGACTTTGAAATACAACATTTAAATTGCTCAAAAATTCACCGATATTATAGTCCTTACTTTTCAATCAGCTGCGTGGTGACTGTACACTTGGGCGGCCACAAAGGCTTTTGCACCAAACCAAGAATGCTTTGATACAATTTTTCATCTCCTTTGAGATGATACGGTGAATTAGTTGATTGTTAAAGGGATAATTTGCATATTTTTAATGTTTAGTTAAACGACCGAAATTTTATAATTTGTTTTACATATTTGCTTTTTTTCAAAGGCGAGCTTCATTTTCGTTTTTGTAACGAAACTTATTTGGGTTTGGTCAGATAAAATGGCTACGAAAAACGTCATGTTTTTTATCTATTAATACCCATATAGTTTCACGCCTGTATTTTCAAAGGGATAGGCAGAGAGGTATTTTACACAGCTGTTCACCATTTATTGTTTTAGTTTCCACGTTATAGGGGCGGTCCTATTAACATCCACTGGACATAGTTCCAAACTGCTGAGAATTTTTTATAAGAAAATTCTATAACATTTTTCCTGAACATCGAATCCCAGACCTCAAGCTCAGCAGTCGCATACAATACCGCTGCGTCACCGAGATAGATCAATCAATAAATATTATAAAGCTGAAGAATTAGTTTGTTTGTTTGGTTTAACGCGCTAATCTCAGGAACTACTGGTTCGAATTGAAAAAATCTTTTAGTGTTGGATAGCCTATTTAACGGGGAAGGTTAAAGGCTATATAGCATCACGCTACGACTTACGGGAGCGGCGCAATAATCATAAACGCGGGTGAAACTGCGGGCACAGCTAGTTTAATTATAAAAATGTAATTGTATTACATGAGTATACCTAAACTAGATAGCACAAACAGTTTTTTAAGATGAGAAAATTTGCAAATCTCTACTGAATATTCTCAAATATGTTTTATAGATTGAAATTAACTTTATACGGCTTTTATAGCGTTATTTATTTTTTACAAAAGACTGGGCATGGCTGCTTGAAAGCAACCGAAACGTCGGGAAAAGTGTAAAATTAAATCTGAATATTTTTTATAATTTAAATACCAAATGTGGTGGTGTCAGTGGTTGACCATCGGAAAGTCATAATGACGCCATTATATTAGTAGATTACCAAACTTGTCAAAATCAACAAATATGAAATCAATGATTGACCATTCTGACACTATTGTAACAGCAGACTCGGGCTCCAGGTGGGGCCGTATGCTCGTTTGCAACTTAAGTAGTATAAAAAAAACTGTGCACAGTAAGACTTATGTTGCTACTGAGCCCATCTTGACAGAAAACCGGTACGAGATACCAAGATACAAGAGAATATCGTTATGTAAATGAAAGCGCTTTTTTGTTTCGCCTTAAAATAAATGGTAAGTATTACAGCGAAGGCCTAAGCCTAGCTTGTCGTATTTTAGAAACAGTTGTAGATAAAAAAAATATCTTTAAGATAGGCCAGTAGCGAATCGGCTGCGGAATCTGTACAGATGGTGTAGTGGTTTAAATGGACACCTTGCAACTATGTTGAGTGTTGTGGATTCGAATCCTATATGAGACAAACAATTCTGTGATCAAACATTTAGTGTTCAGTGCTTGGGTGTGCTTTGTGTCCGTTATTTGAATATTTGTAAAGTCCACGGCGACACAGGAATTACTACAAGCCCGGCAGAAGACATTTGTGTGTCTATGTAAAAAATAAAGCGTGGCATATTTACATTAATGTTTTTTTTTTATTTAAATTATTTTCTACTAATTAGTATTTTTTTTTAATAAAGCTTGTTTTTTAGTTTTTTTAACTTTTATTTAGTTTTATATTTTTAATACATTTTTCTAAATTATTGTATTGTCATCGGTCCTCGATAAGTATGCAATGTTTCAAATCAGTCCGTCGGTTTGGAAGGGGTAAAAATCACGTTTAAAGATTTCGTGACATAGATACATAGACACATAAATAGATACATACATACCAAGCTAATAAAAGCGTGTTAATAAAATGAACTGCAATACAAAGATGGCGTCCAACATCACTTAATAGTGTTCTCTCTTGACTTATAAGAAGAATATTATTTACAAAATTAGAGACTTTGCATATCCTTGAGAACATTGTGTAGAAATTTCAGACATGCAGGTTTTGTAACGATCTTTTACTTGATAAACAATAATTATTTTATGTGCACATAGTTTCGAAAAGCCGTACGTGCCTTGGAATCGAACTTGAGACCTTTGCATGGCAGTCCAACGGTTTCCCACTAGGCTACATACAAACATAAACTGCTCAAACCCTTCCTTTTGGCTTTATAGTCGGATAAAAAGTCTATAAAATCCAAAGAAGTTTCTCTTGCGTCTGTAACGCTGATACATAATTTTTTTTTATTTTTATGATACGAGTTTTTTAGCTGTGTGCTGAATATTTTCTACGTATATATTCCAAAGGAATATTGCTTCCGTTTATACTAATATTAAAAAGACAGAGAGAGTGAATATTGTGAGTTTGTGTGTATGTGGAGGGCAATATTAAGAACCATGGCATTTATTTGAACCGAAGTAGATTTTGTCAATATACTATCCTTTGGGAGCAGTATTGTTTTTCTGAATAAACCCTGTGTCCTTTTCTGTATCTCTGACAAAGTGTATGTCAAATTTCATGAGGATCAGTCGAGTAGTTAAGGCGTGCAAGCGTAACAAATAAACAAGCAAACTTATATACGCATTTATAATATTTTAGCATTATATAGAGCGTTTATGATAATTAAAGAGAGACTGCGAATTTTGTAAGTTAGTGCGCGAAGTATCTTCGGGACAACTGCACCTATTTGTAAATTATTTTATTATAATATAGTTACCAGGTAACGTTAACAGATTGCCAACCTGGCAATCTATTAAGACAGGTAGTAAAGCGTTAACAGCTGTGTCATAATTTTGCAATCGCAACTATCACGACGACGGGGGTTCAAATCCTGGATGGGGATAAATTTTAATTGATTTTTTATTTTAAAACATTCTTTTTAACAACACGATAAGTGGAAACGTATCGGGTAAATGGAGTCTCAAATACCGTTGGACTTAAACCAATGCTGTCGAAACTAGGTGTAGTAAACCTTTGCCAACCCCTAAGGGAAATACAACAACAATATCAACCCTGTATTAAAATGTCTCACTGCTGGGCACAGGCCTCTTCTCAATGTGGGAAGGGTTAGGCCATTGTCCACCATGCTGGCCTAGTGCGGGTTGGCAGACTTCACATAATATCTTTGAGAACATTATTGAGAACTCTTAGACATGCAGGTTTCCCTACGATGTTTTCGTCCACCACGATGGCGCAGTGCACGGTTGTGGCAGACTTCATATATTTTTGATAACATAATGAAGAACTCTCAGACATGCAGGTTTCCCTACGATGTTTTCCTTCACCGTAAAAGCAAGCATAATTAACTATTTAATACGCACATAACTTCAAAAAGGTAAAGATGCGCGTCTTGGGATCGAACTCGAGACTTCTGCGTGGCAGTCCAACAGTTTCCCACTAGGCTATCGCAATTACAGGAAAATACAGGTATGAATAAATGTATTCTCGGAGAAGTAAATATAGAACCATTGAGACAGACGAACAATACAGCTACATCATACATTTGAAACACTAGGAGAACAAATATTGACCGTTTTCCAACTATCAGAATAGACCAGCTGTGAAACTATTTGTGTGCTAGAACTCTCTCAAATATAGATACATAGCAAGCAATATTTAACTAGAATGGACACAAATTATTACTGTGTATTATTTCGATGACGCTTTTATAATCTTCACGGTATGAACTCCTAAAAACACTACCCAATCGCTTACGGCGGTTACTGAAAGGCAGATTGACAAAAAATATTGTTAAGAGACTGTCAAACATAATTATGTATATCAAGTGCTGTGATTGGCTGACTGAATTAGTAATAGCCAATCAAATTACTTGACATGAGATTGATTTTGATACGATGTTGATCGATCATTTCAGAAACCGGGTGTCATACCCAGATTTTTTTAATTTATTTATTCTATTACAGCACATAATAATATTTTTGATACTATTGTTCTGATGTACATAACAGTTACCACAGCATTCCCAGTTTATTTAGAACACATTGAATTTTTTACAAAGCATATTTTTATATATGCAAATTTAAAACAAATTAAGTATGAAGAGCACAGAACATGTAAGAGTAGTGTTTTATGATGAAAACAGACAAGAGCTAAAAACCTTGATTTTAAACTTAAAAATTAATCAAACAGTAGGTAGTTAAATAAAACAAACATAGCTAACTTGAATGTTATTCATTGAAATTAAACTACTACGAGTATATACGGATTTTATCGCGTTGTTTATTTAACACTCTATTACATAATTTAGAAACTGTTACACTACTATACTATACTATTAAACTTTACTAATTTTAAGCTAATTATATTATTAAAACTATCAAATCTATTTGTTTTTAAGTTTACACTTTCCCCGACGTTTCGGTTGCTTTTCAGCAGCCATGGTCACGGGGAGACTCCCCGAGTTTAAATAGATAAATAGATTTAATAGTTTAAATAATTTTATTAGCTTATAAATTAGTAAAATAAAATCAATAGTAGTAGTAGTGTGATATTTTCAAAATTTTGTAATTCAGTGCTAAATAAACAACGCGATAAAATCCGTATATAGTAGTTTAATTTCAATGAATAACATTCGCGTAAAAAGAAGACAATATTATAATCCGTATATAGTAGTTTAATTTCAATAGCTAACTTGACTTTTACTTTAGGCACGATCTTTGCAAAAAATTGTTAGTAGGATTGAGGTATTATGTACTAAGTACATAATACATAATACCTGAATGGTTAGTAGTCGATCAAATGTATGACAACACCTCGCCACCAGTAGGTACGCAAAATGATGTAGGTTTGACACGGTTATATAGGATAATTTGTGTGATCCAACACATTTGGTTCAGTGACGATATAGTTCCCTACAATACGATTCGTTCCTGATATATGATTGATTGTTTCTATTACCGATCAATGTTGAAGCTTCTGAAGATGTTTGGATAGCATCTAAACAATTTCACAGGCATCCAAATTTCAATGATTCCTCAAAATCCTTTCAATGGTTTACACATTACTCAATCACGTGTATACCGTCGAACAAATTTTAATTAAACTTGGCGTATATAGGATTACTTCCACACATTCCTATATGCGTATAGCAATGTGTACGCGTTTCCGTGAACAAAGCGGCTGACATAAAATAGTCTTATTTAATATAGAATCGCAGTCCTTTCTTCCACATTCTAATGTGAGTTCGATGATTACGCTTTCATGCCTCATTTACTCGACCTATCATCATGAACTTTGTCGGCGGAACAGGAAAGGATATAGGGTACCTTTCGTTAAAAAAAAAGTACTGTTACGAACCTAACCTACATTTAGGTGAGTTACGCCGTGGGAAGAAACTAGTATGGAATAAATACTGCTGAACTAAATATTTACCTCATACAATGACCCGCTCCGAATCGTGCTCTTTGAATCGGGTATATCTATTTCTATCATATAAATAGGCTTAAAACATAGATGTTTATATTTATATTCCTCCACTCCTCCACTTTGCGATCAATACGACAGGTGTCACTTCGAATCACAGTTCTCAGAGCATAAACCTTTGTGTACACTGAACGAATAGTCTTTGAAAAATGAGCATTTGCTTGCTCGAGAATAAATATAATAGATTAAATCCGGAACATGCAGATTGAAAGACGGTTCGTCCTTAAAGTATTTATTACCTGAAGCGATCTTGGTGCACCAAAAGAAATAAAAATCCGACTGAATCCGAATGAACCATGAACGTGGGGTTTGTCACGCACGCGGTTCAGTTGTACACCGGCGTGCTTGCGTTGCTTACTCGTCCATATTAGGCTCACTCTAAACATGTTATCGTCGAATGAATAGACAAACAGAATCAACGATAGATAATAGACAACAAAAACTATATAAAGATATTTGGTGTTAATCGATCTCACTTAGTTAAGAAAAATATCTATTTAGATTTTTTGTTTGATTTTAAGGGTGTAAATTATAAAGTACTTAAGCGATTTAAAAAATTCTTGCACCATTAGAAATCTTTATTATCTACGTTGGGGAATGCATTGACTCATACCCCTCCGCGGAGGCGGGCGGAGGGGTTATGTCGGACTCACCGGGGTAAAAGAAAAGATGGAATAAGAATAATGTACCTCCCGGAATACCGACTAAACCTACCACGGTGTTCCTCGACAAAACCGCTATCGACGGGGCCGCGCGAATCACTTGCGCATGCGGTCGCGTCCCCGCCGAGTATTGAAACGTATGAAACGGCAGGCCACTACGCAACAAGACCTACCCAATAGGCACTACGCAATTTAAAGCCCTACTGTCCCACCTAGAGGGGAGACGGACACGACACAGAAGCGCGCGTGAAAACACGCACACCGGCTCTCGGACCTGGTGCTGAGTGGATGGCGGGCAGGCCCACAAAGCCGAGACCAAGAGGTCGTCTTGCGCCCTCCGGCGCCCGGCTCTGCGGTTGGGGAGAGGGTTTAAGCACTCCCTCTCCCGCTCCGCCGCCTTCTTGATGGAAATCACTTCCTCACAGAAGGAGGCGACGGCGTTCCACGACCTCTCACTTCGGACCATAGACTGAACTACGGCCGGGAGCGAGTGAACAACCAATCCTACTGCCGCGATCAAATCACTGCGCTGCAATGCCCAGGCGGGGCAATCCGCCAAAGTTTGCAGCGTTGTGTCCTCAACAACGTCGCGGTAATAACCGCAGTGGTAACAACCGGGCGTCTCTTGCCGGCGTATACGACACAGGAACGGGCCAAAACAACCGTGGCCAGTCAATACCTGTGTCAGCCGGTAAGCGCGCCATGCCGCCGCTCCAGCTACTCCTCAAAAACGGGTCTTACCGCCACGATCGGGGCGTGCCCGGCACTGGGGTGCACAAGTCGTTCCTTCCAATTCGCCACTAGGACCTGGCGGAGCTCGCACCTTGCCGTCACGAGAGCGGGAAGACCCGGTACTTCGTCCCGAGCTAGCGCCTCCTGCCGCCAACGATAAAGTGACGCCAGGAGCGCCTTCCAGGTCCCATGGCATCAATCCGGCGAGGAGGCTCGCAGCCTCGAAATGTTACTGACATAACCTAATCTACTTTCACGTGAGCGAAGCCGTAAACAATAGCTTGTCTTAAACCATCCAACCAAATGTCACCCGGTCTCCGTGGATTGATCAAGCCAATATGAGTCGGTCTAACCTAGTCATAGCCCTAAGACTGCGGTCTGGACACATTCCATTGAACAGGTTTGCATTTTTGATGGGTAAAGTTCAATCACCAAATTGTTCACTCTGTAACATGGTAGAGGATGTACACCATGTTTTAATGGAGTGTGTCCGGAACGATGCGCAAAGGCAGTTAATATTTCCTAAATCTAGTAATGTTGGCCAGTGTAATAGTATACTCGCTTTCCCCAAATCTGAGGAAGCGAGAATGCTATACGATTTAGTAAAAATTGTTTGTGTTGATAGATTTAGTAGCTAATGTTTAACTCACGTCAACGAGGGTGGCATAGTCACCTTGTGACTAAACTCTCTTCAAAATAAAGAATTAAAAAAAAATAAAATAATAAAAATAGCTTGTCTTAAATATAAAGATACAACGTCGTTACAGATTTATTATCTCTGACTTTTTGAAGTTGTATGCCTATTAAATGGTTTATTATCACTTGCTTTAAGAACGAAGGAAAACATAGTCACATGTCTGTCACTTCATAATGTTCTCAAAGATATGGCAAGCGAAATGTGCAAAAACAGGCGGTCATAGTTAAGTTGATTTAATCAAAACTTTTTGTTTCATACAAATATAAAATATACATTTACCATAACAATGAATGTGTTTACAATTACTCCGTGTCAAAACTTAAAATAATTAATATTTTTGCCTACAAAATTACGTAAATTTGCACGAAAAATGCAAAAACGTAAGCTCTTGTTAAGTGATTTTTTGATTATAATAGTAGAAATCTATCCTATTTTACAGCTCGAAACATAAATAGTTATATTACAATTTGTCTGTTCCAAATATTTAAGTTATTGGTTGACAATATAGATACATATTTATCAAAAAACACTTCAAATCGTCCATACAATTTTACTATGGCGGCCGCGCGCCGCCGCCGATTTGAATATCTGTCATTCAGTACAAACGCGTCTTACGCTCGGCGCAGTCTTAAACCAATATACTACAACTGCTCGACCTTTTGCTCTTTGCTTAAACAATCTAAACTCACCTTTATATTATATGTTCTACAATACCGAGTAATGGTTAAAACAATAGTTTTCTGGTACGCTAGTGTTCGGTAAAAGACCTGAAAGTTGAGACAGAATTGTGTTCGTGACTTTGTGGTATCTCGTTACGATGCGCTGAAAGGCTTTTAGTCTGAACACATTAGGCAGAGTTATCGTGGCCGATAATTTGTTGTTTAGAATACGCTTGAAAGTACTGGTAGTGGGTATTAAACTTTTTATTTATGCAGGGTTACAATAGAATAGATAAGCACTTCTTCTTTTCTTTCTTTTCGTGTGGTTAGTGGCCAACCTGTTGTCAAGAGTTGTTCAAGCCACCCGTAGGCCTCTGACATGGCTTAACGACTGCTGTCAATTTGGCAACAGTCGGGACCGACTTTTTACTTGCCCTCCAAAGCACGAAGACGATCAGATGAAATAACACTAAGCGGTCACCCATCTATAGACTGACCGCACCCAACGTTGCTTAACCTCGCTAATCGTTTACCGATCTGTGAGTGCAACTGGCTATGAGCGCCTCGAGCACTTATTTCTTAGTACATGGTACATTAGGAATATATACACCACGCACACACACACACCAATTTTATTTCTAATTCAAAATATGCATGGGTAAATTAAATACATGTCATAGTAAACTGAAATCACCACTAAGACTTGTGCAGGAGCTGGGCGCCTGGTGATCTGTTACATAGGTTTTTCCTATTATACACACCTCTCACAAAAGATTGAGAATTATTTCAACTTGTATTGTATTAGATAATAAATACTTACTTTTGTGTAAGATGAAATAAATAGCTTTATTATTATTATTATATATATTCAACATTGATTCACACATACCAATTGCTGGTGTAGAAATATTAAGATAATGATTTTAATACTTAAATTGAATTATTAGAGTTAGTTTGGGCTACTTGATTTATGAAGATTCGATTCCTATATTTAAGTAACTAGTCGTTTTACTTACGGACAGTTAATTTATGACAAATATTTTATGAAAAATATGTCAAAATTTAATTAAACGACTCTTTTAACTGACTTCAAAAAAGGAAGAGGCTTTCGATTTTTTGCTATGTACATATGTTACGCGATCATGCCGCCAGCCGCTATATCCGCTTTTTTTGTTTTGTAGATCACATTTCAGAGGTGGTGTCATATAAATGTTATAGAAATTGATATACCGCTTTTTGGAAAATCAACAAAAAGCAAAATATAAACTCAGATCTACTTTCTTCCAAACGGTGCTGTCATTTAAGTAGCGCGTTTGGTAGGCTTATCCATATTATATATAAGGATCAATAAACATAAAAATACACTTACTTGATATTAAAATTGAAAATCAAATTATTTAAAAAAGAAAACTAATATCGACTTCAGAACTATTTTTTAATTTTTTACTTTAAGTTGGTACTTATAGTTGTTTTAAATACGGTTTTTGTATTTTATTAAAAATTAGCTGACCCGCGCATCTTAGTTTGCTTCATATAAGAGAATTTGCCCCGTTTTTGCAACATTTTTCATTGCTGCTCTGCTCCTATTGGTCGTAGCGTGATGTTATATAGTCTATAGCCTTACTCGATAAATGGGCTATCCAACACTAAAAGAATTTTTCAATTTGAACCAGTAGTTCCTGATATTAGCGCGTTCAAACAAACAAACAAACTCTTCAGCTTTATAATATTGGTATAGATTAATTTTAAAGGAAATGGCAGAGACAAACATAAAACATTATAATAAATGTTTTTTTACCGGTTGACATGATACCAGCCTACTATTATACATAAGGTAACTACATTTTGCCCGCTTCTTCCTACGCCTAAATGTAGGTTAGTTTAAATACTTTTTTCTGAATGAAAAGTATGTTTTCTGTACCTCTGACAACGTTTATGCGAAATTTCATGAGGATCGGTCGAGTAGTTAAGGGTGAAAGCGTAACAGACTAACAAACTCACATTCGCATTTATAATATTAGCTAGGATAGGCTAGAGATTAACATTGGTTACATTTTAATCCGAAAAGGTAGGTCCGTAGGTTCCGCAGACAGAAAGAAAACGATGAATATAAGTCCTGATAATAAACTGTTCTACTACTGAGCACGGGCCTCTTATCAGTATTGTTATTTTTTTATTTATCACAACAATGTGCTACGTTTACATTTTTACATAATTTCGCCAAACTGTGTAACAGTTTGTTGGCGAACACTGCACTCATTTAACAAATTAAAGTTATGTGTACACACATTTAACATAGTTTGGGATTAAGTACATTATAGTTATTATTAATGCAATTAGATTTTTTAGAAATTATAATAAATATTGGTAGGATAACGACATTTTTAACACAGATAACCGAAGAATACAGGGAAAAACGTAACTTCGTCTACCTTTCACCTTGGACATTTTATGATACGAAAATAAAACGCTTCAAATGCCTGTACATTATGTTTGCTAAGTTTTTTTTAATTTATTTAACAAACATCTCAGCTCTTTTGATTATTTGCTGTTACCGTAGTCCATGATTATACAGAAACAGAACTCTAATCTTATTTTTGTTAAAGTTTATGCAGTGAGCAATTTTGGCTATTCTATTTTGGACCGTCAATAGCTTTAATATAAGGTGTTTCAGAAGAACCCTATCTTTACGGATCCTGGATATTTCTTTTCATTTGAACCATTTTATTTATTTTGTAATTTTATTAACAAATATAATATATAGGTACATAATAACCGGAAAAATCGATGCTCTGGAGATGTGGTGTTGGACACGCATGTTAAAAATACCGTGGACAGCGCTTCGAACCAATAATTACATCCTCAAAGAGCTTCGCATACAAGACAGGCTTTCGTCGATTGTGCAGTTACGAATACTGAAGTTCTTTGGACATATCTCCTGAAACGAGGACTCGATGGAGAGACTTGTGGTGCAGGTCCGCATTGAAGGCAAGCGAGACCGCGGTCGGTCTCCAACGCGCTGGATCGACCTTATCACCAAAGTTACACAGTCAACCGCCATACAGTGTGCTCGCAATGCCAGTTGCGGCCAGGGATGGAGGGACATCGCTCGACGTGCGGCAAATGACGTCAGTGCGCTGCAACCCTGTCCATCAATGACAGCCACGACCACTCTGACAAGAGTGCCCGACTAAGAAGAAGAAGAATAACTGAATTGTCCACGAATTGTCAATACGTTTTTATGACAATAAAGATTTTTGGGTGCGACCTTCTATACTTGAAGTATTACTGGCTGTAAAAAAAGAAAAGGAAGAGTGTAGTGTGTGTGCCAGTACACAAAACAAAAGCCAGTGGTACTTCTATGATTAGTACAGCACATTAGTGAACGCAAATAAAACATGGAAGCAGTTTCTTCTTCAGCACCTTTCATACTAACTCCAGGTTATTATTGACACCATAGCAGCTACATAACAATGGACGTTACTGTTAAGGTGGCAAGATAGAAATTAGCTGTTCTGTTTTACAGATTATTTACTAGCTGTCAATGGCGTAGTGGTTAGTTTTACTGACTGCAACGCCTGAGCTCGCGGGTTTGATTCCCGCACAACTCAAACAATTGTGTGCATGAACATGGATGTTTGTCTTGGTCTGGGTGTTTCTATGTATAATAGGTACGCATAAAAAAATATATATATTTGTTTATCCATTGTCTAGTACCCATAGTACAAGCTCTGCTTAGTTTGGGCTAGATGGAATTGTATGTATGTGATAAAATATTAAAAAAAGGATATATATATATATAATTATAAGTTACTATATAAATAAATGTAAGCAAGACGAAAGTAATGGTATTTGAAAAGGTGGAGTGCGTGACGATGTGGAGCAAGTGAAAGAGTTTGTATATTTGGGTACTTTGTTTACAAGGGATGGTAAACATGAGGGAGATATTGAAAGGAGAACGATTGCTGGCAATAAAGTGAATGGCGCTCTACGCGCTTTTATGAACAGTCGAAATGTATCCGAAAAGGCACGTTTGGTTGTTCATAGAGGATTATTAGTGCCCACACTTATGTATGGAAGTGAAAGTTAGGTATAGCAAAAGAAGCATGAGAACAGAATAAATGCTGAAGAAATGAGAGCGCTCAGAAGCATATGTAGTGTGACTCTGAAAAATAGAATGAGGAATAGTATGATTATAGAGAGATACGGCATGAAAGTGGATATAGTGACGAGAATATAAAAGAGTATGTTACGCTGGTTTAGGTATGTAGAAAAAATGGATGAGAAAAGACTGACTAAGAAAGTTTATAAGGCTAGTGTGAATGGAACAGTCGCAAGAGGAAGACCTAGGCGAACATTTCTCGATCAGTTCGTAGGCGTTCTGAACAAAGGTCAGATTAAGAATACCTTAAACCGACGAGCGTGTATGAGGAATGTGATAAAAGTGAATGAAGCCAGATAAGTGTGTCAGGATCGTAGCAAATGGAAATCCGTAGTCTCTGCTAACCCCTCTGGGAAACAGGCGTGAATCTATGTATGTATGTATGTATGTACTATAGTAACACGGCTTAAATAATATAATAATATCAGCCCTGTATTAAACTGTCCCACTGCTGGGCACGGGTCTCTTCTCAGTGTAAGAAGGATTCGGCCATAGTCCGCCACGCTGGCCCAGTGCGGGTTGGCAGACTACACATATCTTCGAGAACATTATGCGTTGTAATATAATACGCGTGTGATATGTACGTAGGTTGAATGGCGTCGACGGTGGCGGGCAGCCGCTTGTCAACCACCCTCTGTAATGGTTGGTCAATAAATTGTATCTGTTGATAACAAGTGCATTTCATTTATATAAGCCAGTAAAGCAGTACCTAAATATTTCTTTGTTTAATTTTCGTTTACAGCACATCTCTAAACCCTACACTACAGTAACACATCACAAGGCCATTTTGCTGCGATCTGCTATAAGATGAAAGCACGTACCCAAACGGCCTCTTGTCACGCCAGACTATTCCGCTCTACTTCACTAGAATTCTTATCCCACAATCTCTAAACTTAATACATATTGAAATTAAACTACTATATACGGATTTTATCGCGTTGTTTATTTGACACTTTATTACATAATTTAGAAACTGTTACACTACATACTACTACTATTAAACTTTACTAATTTTTAAGCTAATTAAATTACTAAAACTATTTTATTAAAGTTTACACTTTCTCCGAAGTTTCGGTTGCTTTTCAGCAGCCATGGTGTAGTTGTTTAATTTTAATTAATAACATTCGCGTAAACAGAAGACAAAATTACTAATCTACAGCATATCTGCGGATTAAACATTGAATTCATAAATATTTCTTCAACGTACTTAGATTCCACGAAAGAGAGTATTAAATAGAGAACGATAATGTACAAATTTCAATATGATATTTCAATATGACAGAGCGTAATCCTAATCTTGTGAATCTCGTGAATGTGAGTTTGTTTATTTGTTTATTTGTTACGCTTTCAGGCCTTAACTACTCGATCAATCATCATGAAATTTCGCATACACGTAGTCAGGGGTACAGAAAAGGAAATATTTATCCAGAAAAAAGTAGTTACTAATCTAACCTAACCTAACCTACATTTATGCGAGCGAAGCCGTGAGCAAAATATACTAATACGATATTTATAATTCAGATGTCATGTTGCCATTATGTGTTAGATGACAAATAATTAACGTCCAGTAAGGTGAACATAATTGAACATAGTAAGGCGCATCTGTGACTTCAATCTCTTAGACTTTTCCGGTATATGATGCAGTAAAGCTTTGAACAAGGCCACTTATAAACCACTAGATTTGCCCGCGACTTCCTCCTCGCGACCTACAGCTTGCCCTCAACGCATAGATTTGTATAGTCAGTAATAATTATATGGCGAAATGATTGCAATATCTTGAAGAAATAAATTGTACAATTTAAAATTATATCTTATGCCGAGTTTTCCCCACTAGACTATAGTATGGAGGGTATACAAGGTCGGCAACGCGCAAGAGATGCCTCTGGTGTTGCAGGCGTCCTTAGGCTACGGTGACCATTTACAGGTGAGCCATATGCATGCTAGCCACGTTAGTAGTATAAAATAAACTAGCTTTTGCCTATGGCTTCGCTCGTTTAGGAATAATATTTTCTCTCTGGATGAAAAGTGCTACTACTACCCTTTGTTCTTTTCTGTACCTCTGACATCGTGTATGTGAAATTTAATGATGATCGTTCGTGTAGTTGAGACGTAAAAACGTAACAATCAAACTCACATTTACTCACAGCTTTACTATTCTATAATAGATCATTACTTGCTTCTACCCGCAGCTTTAACCGCGTAAATCTCTCTAAAATAATTTCCTATGAGTTAAGGGCAGGGTCCAGCGTATGGTCTATCTGTGAGCAGTACAGTATACGCGTGATTGAATGACAAACATCCAAACATCTACACAAACTTTTACATAATTGTAATACTAGCGATAGAGCCGAGAGCTAATAACCCGGCCACGTCCCGTTGTAGCTCAGTCTGATATTTTCAATTTCCCGGGCCCGCGGGAACGCCTGGATAACAAGTATATAAAAACACTTTTATATAAAAATGCAGAGTTGTTTGCCAAAATTCCAGTTAATCCATCGACTACTTCCCTTGTTTAGCGGACACAAATTAAATTTTATTTATTAGGTTCAGTTACATACATACTTCTATGTTACAAATAATCTCTTATTGTTGTTCATAAACAAGTAACCCACACAAGTGTCCACAAGTTAAATACATACTAGAAAACGAAACGAAATGAACTGTGTTAGAAAAAATAGTAATATCAGTCCTATAATAAACTGTCCCACTATTGGGCACGGGCATCTTCTCAGTGTGAAAATATGGCTATAGTTCACTACGGCGGTGCGGATTGACAGACTTCACATATCTTATCTTATCTTGTGTGGAGAAAATGGTGCCAGTCAGTACAGACCGGCGACACTTCGACCCAGTGGAATCTTTTGTGTGGACTTTTTCCCAATAACGACTGCCATAGATGTTCATGTCAGCCGGGACCGCCGACTTAACGTGCTCTCCAAAGCACGGAGCATGCGGTAATTGGCAATCAATACGCACATAATTTCGAAATTTCATATAACTTCTGAAA
The DNA here is from genome assembly GCA_963675205.1 of Catocala nupta. NCBI lineage: Eukaryota > Metazoa > Arthropoda > Insecta > Lepidoptera > Erebidae > Catocala > Catocala nupta. The sequence continues at coordinate 3,207,163 of OY776101.1, read as the reverse complement.
GTCAGAGGTACGCGACGTGGGTTCGAACCCGAGACCCTCTGCATTGCAGTCTGTTGGTCTCCCCACTGAGCTGTCGCTACTCAGACTTCACATATCTTCGAGAACATTATGGAGAACTCTCAGACATGCAGGTCTCCTCACGATGTTTTCCTTCACCGTTAAAGTGAGCGGTAATTAACTATATATTACGCATGTAATTGCGAAAAGTCAGGGATGCGCGTTTTGGGATCGAACTGGAGACCTTTGCGTGGCAGTTCAATGGTTTCTCACTAGGCTATCGCTGCTATCGTGTTAGAAAATTATCTTTTAAAACTAAACTTATATTTGAGAAAAGAATATACCAATGTTAAGATTTTTAATATAACAGATCGTAAATTATTTCTTTGAGTTTATAACGGTAGACAAAGAAGATGTCTGGGTCAATGAAATGTGTGTTGTGAAACTCAGGACGGATTATAAAGTATACTCGTAAAAACGAGTAATTTTAGCTACAGACATTTCAATTTTGACAAATTTGTTATGAAATATGTGTCATAAATTCACTGTCCGTGGGTAAAAGGATTAGCTTTTTGGATTTCGATACTTGCCATAAGAGATGCCCGCCTGACAGCTGTCCTAAACGTATCTACGTGAAAGGACAGCGGCACACGAACACCTCTTCACAAAACGTTTTTTAGGTACTATAGAACGTAATTTGTTAGTAGCTTTTACATGCTACTTTGTATGCGTAGAATTTGCAAATGGGTACCACATATTGTCTTTTTATTTTCCATGTTTAAAGAAGCTGATGTACACAAATAATACTCGACTTTTAGGCAGCGTATTAACATGACAACTTCGTCTGCTTTACATAAGATAATTTTTCCTGTATTTGCAACATTTTTCATTGATGCTCCGCTCATATTGGTCGTAGCGTGATGTTATATAGCCTATAGCCTTCCTCGATAAATGGGCTATCCAACACTAAACAACATTTTCAATTCCAACTAGCAGTTCCTGAGATTAGCACGATTAACTAAACAAACAAACAAACTCTTCAGCTTTATAATATTAGTATAAATTAAGAACGCGTTTCTACGTCAAAGAATTTCGTTTAGCGAGTATAACTATAATATATGTAAGTTACCTACTATTACCGGGAACAAGTAATTTAAAAAAGTAAGAGTCGAGCATATTTTTGTCTACCATTCATAATTCTATTCTACTATCTATATACAAAATAAACTATGCTAGTGTCGTATTTGTTCAATTTGAATATATATATACATATATATATATATTCAAATTCAAATTCTTTATTTCACCAAAAATGACCCTATAAATCAAATATAAAGAGCATGCATGTACATTATAACCCTTAAAACTAAACTATTTTCTTTAGAAATTGCGTTTGGATATGTATCTAGACTATGTTTTTTAATAATAAAGTTCGGTACCTTCTGAACTAGTTGCAACTGTATCTCAGAAGGTATATTAAAGATACACAGCATCGTATTATGTCATTGCAGCTAAGTTTTACAAAACGTCTGCTACATTATACATTATTTAATATACTCTTTTTTGGAGCCATTACGTTTAAAACATATCGCACTACTGTCATATTTGTTAATAATTTGTATTTATAATGTAATTTATTATGCTCATTAAGTGGACTGTATCTTCTTTTTGAGTTAATAAAGATCTTTAAACTTATAGTCAATAGCCTCTGTGAGCTAGTGGTACTGAGAAATTCCTGACAGGAAAACACAATCTATAAAAAGTACTCGTTAAGGACGTTGCGCGTTGTGAGAAAATATATAAGACGCTTATTCCATAAAGTATGTAAGTGGTATTTTAAAATAACATACACTAGATATTAAGTTGAACCTCTAACAATACAACTGTGAAAATTATAATAATTTATTGGTAGAAGATCCTCACTGGTTTCAGCATGAATGGGCCGGATCGACCGGGGTAGTACTACCCTCTCACAGAATACCGGCGTGAAGTAACGGTACCCGTACTGTTGCGTTTCATATCGGTGAGTGAGAGAGCCGGAGGCCCAGTTACCCCGATCCTTTTCCTATCCCTTCCTTTGTCCTTTCCCTCCTTCATTCCTTCTTAAAGGGCTGGCAACGCACTTGTATCTCCTTTGGGGTTGCAGGTGTCCATGGGCGGCGGTAATCGCTTACCATCAGGCGATCCGCCTGCTCGTTTGCCAACATATACCGTTAAAAAAAAAAAACTGCTTTTAATTCCGTGCAGTAACTTATGCGTGTATTATATACGGATTTACCAACATTTAAAAATATCGTTTTGACTTCTATAAGCTCCTATAAAGACGTCAGGCATTTTTTTTAAATATATTCGATGTACCTATAGACATCGACGAATTTTAATTTTATGATATGTATAAGCCAAAAATACGGAAGGAATTTTTTTATATGTAAACATTAAACAAAGTAGATTTGATAATGCAACCAAATGTTCTGTATTATAAATCTTTTTTTACAATCCAAATTGAACCATTGGCAACCTCTTTAGTGTAACGATGTACTTACCGTACACCGTTTTACTAAAAGGTTGCCAATAATGACTGTCTTCTCCCTACTTTTATGGGTAAAATAGGGTATTTAAGAATAAAGCCGTCCTTTTTTGGGGATAGCGGACGGTAGGTAATAGAGTCAGTTAATTAGCTAATTAAGTTACGTTCGACTGCGTCTTTGTTGGACCCGTGACATAAATTTAGGCACAGATATGTTTGCGGTCGTGAGGACGAGCATTTCAATTTCCAGGTGCTTTTATTTTGGATCGGATCAGTCGAGTAATTAATGAGTGAAACCGTTACAAACAAACAAACTCACATTAGCATTTATATATTAATTAGGATATCATGTGTATATTTTCATTCGATTGGATTCGAATGCTACAATGATACCTTCTGTCCTCGTTTATGGACGCCGAGAGCTCTCGAAGGTGAGCTCACTTTTATACATTGTTATATCATTCGAATCTAATTTTACGCATCGGTAATACATAAGAGTGCGTTTATTATACATATACTGCACACATCCATATGTAGTCAGCTTATTGGCCATTTCGCACGAATCTGTTTGCACGAATTGTGCGAGACGACCATTTATAAAAGTCATATCTTTTTAGGTGTCAATCCGCACTCTTTCTTTTTCAGATCGGTTCATTTCGCACTCAGATTATATGGATGTGTGCGACACATAAAATAATAATGTTAAAAAGTGTCGTTTCACGTAATTCGTGCAGACACGTTCGTGCAAAACGACTAAAAAGCCACGTAGACTCACGTTTATATCTCTGGGATTCATATCAATCACATAAAGATTTTGTTTGGGCCCAGTGCCACAGCTAAAGTTCTGTTAAAAACCTTTATTTTATATTTTAATAACCACATTCCTAATACATAGATATTGCTATGTCTGAGAACTATTTTACTTATTCAATCTATGCTAAATACTGAAAATAGCATTACTGTCGGTAGAGTGGCGTAATCAATTGCTGTGGGAATATGCTCATATGCGGCAATATGTCCCTATTACGTGCTATCAGAACAAGACTGCCTCACCCCTTTGGGATGTGCAGCCGTGATGCTATGTAAAATTAAACGTCTGTATTAAGATGTCAGTAATACAAAGGGAAATTAACATCCTCCCACGACTCGCGTAGTATGTTCGCAATATCGTTGAAAGAAAAGTGATATATTTTACGTGTAGTGCTTATAATCATATAGAAAGATTTGTTTATATTTTGTGGTAGTATAGTGGACATTCTGACTAACGTAAAGTTTCAAAGTTTGATAGAAATCATTACATTTAATACAGAAGTGTGGCCGTAGCCCAATGGATAAGGCATTGGACTTACAATCGAGAGGTCGCGGGTTCGAATCCCACTCGTTGCATTACCGACGTGAACTTACTCCTAATACAAGCCTTCTAGCTTAGCTGGAGGGGTTAACAAAAATACTAGTAATATGAAACCCAAATTGCTAGAAATCTTAAAAAAAAGGGAGTCATTTTTAAAATTAACTCTCACGCTATTTTTAACGTCTGTGACGCCAGGGACTTTACAAACATTCCAACAACAGAAACAAAGAACACTCCGCCTCGGACTAACAATTTATAGATCACACAAAATGTATGTCCCGTGCAGGGATGGAACCTACAACACTCGATGCAGTGACTAGAAACCACCAGCCATTATGCCATCCAGCCATGCAGTCTCAGATTAAATCTTGTCTCACGGAAGATTTTTCAAATACTACTCAAATCACCCATAGTGTGAAATATGAACATACCACACACGTTATAAGAGTCTAGCTTTTAACCGAGGTTGATCTCTATTTGCTCTAAAGATCTATCCTCTATTTTTGAGGTAAGCTTACATCTTACCTTAAAAATGCTATATGGAACGGTTGCTTCGTATCTGAGAAAGATAAATATACCAAACAACCCACTTATTCATTTATAACAACTCACATGATCATTGCTGCTTAAAAGTGACTGAAACGTCGGGTAAAGTGTGAATCTAAATAATTTAATAATAATAGTTTTTAGACCATCGCGATTTGTTCACATACTTAATATAATGCTAGATAACGGGTGGTGACTGAAAGTGGGTAGTTGCTGAAACCCGCACTTCACGAAGGCGCCGCTGAGCTTATATCAGTCAACCCGTGACCACGATCGATGCAAGTCGGTTGAAACGTCGGGCAATCAATAGGTATTTATTACCTTTAAAATACTTTATCGCGAGTAACACCCGTTATCTAGCTTTATATTAATTTAATCAGTCATAAGTATTAAATTTGAATAGTAACAGTAGTGTAATAGTATCTTATGCTTACGCGAATGTTATACATTGAAATTAAACACTTTATACGGATTTTGTCGCGTTGTTTATTTTATTACATAATTTTGAAAACTCTAACACTACTATTATTGAACTTTACTAATATTTAAGCTATATATTTTTTATTAGGTAAAACTATTTATATTTAAGTTTACACTTTGCCCCGACGTTTCGGTCGCTTTACAGCAGCCAAGTTCACGGAGAGACTAAGATGGTATTTCAAAATTATGTAATAACAGTGTTTTAAAGTAAAATAAACAACGCGACAAAATCCGTATAAAGTGTTTAATTTCAAAGTAGTATAATAGATTAAAAAATTATAATAAAATAGTATTTTAAAATAAACCACGATAAAATTCGTATAAAGCAGTTTAATATCAATTACACATATAGAGTCACACGCCTGTATCCCTTAAGTACATCCTCATTTCGCCAGCTGTATTTTTAGCCCCCACATAATATGGACATTCTGTCTAAAATTAAATAGCATGGACATAAGAAATAGCTGGAAAGATGTGAGTTCAATACACCTCGCCCTACTCTAAGGCTGCCATTAACCAATAAGATTGCATACTGGAGCGGAGCGGAGATTTCGTGCAATATTAGTACTATAAGTGAATATTTCTCCGTTTCTTCGCTTCGCAGCCTTGCTCCGGTTCAATGGACAGGCAGCCTAAAGGTGTACCTCTTCGACGCAATATCGAATATACAGACATGATTCTGTCTTGTATATCGTAGTAACATTCACTATTCAGCACTAATTCGCGTCGCATTCCACGTCTGAACATTGTCTTCTAAATATATTATATTTAGGCTGGCTTAGTTTAGAAGTCGGTTTAATTATTTAGAACAGTAAATTAGTTATGTTCGTTACAATAGATATAGTATATTATTTCGATTAACTTTTAAAGATAGCTTCGCTTGTCATTCTAATCAATTATGACATATCTTAGAGCAACGGTGCATTTTTTTTCTGAATTTAACTTGTTTGTATATTATCTGCTAATACGTGAAGTGAAAACGTTGTACCCTTTTTTGTGCATATTGCGCGCACGGAGGAGTATGCAATTTACGGTATAGATTATATAGGGTTATAAAGGGAGTGCACAAAGCCATAATTTATGAAAATAATGTTTCTAATTTAACGCCTTGTGGAATGTTCCGAGTGGCAATATTACACATGAGTGTCATATTTTTAAGGTTTTAAATGAAATTTATTTATTTAGACTTTATTTTAAACTTGTTTTTAACACCCACCACAAACTAAGGTAGGCTTTGGCCCGCGGCTTCGCTAGCATAAACGTGGGTTAAGTTGGGTTATATTAAAAACAGTACTTTTTAAAATAACATAATATAGCCTATGTTACTTGGTTATTATATAGCTATCTCTGGGAAAGAATTTTAAAATCAGTTGTTAATTTTTGAAGTTAATTCATTACAAAAAAAAATCTAGTATTTTCTCTTTATAATCTTAGTTAAGATGGAATATAAATAATTTAATTTTCTCGGTAGTTGAATATTTTATCTGTCATGTAATATTGATAAAGAAATAAGAAATATAGATAAGAAAGGTAGTCCTCAATGCCAACTCAAGTGTGAAATATTCAATAGTCAAATTATAAAGAAATACCTAAGAATCAAACTTAGTTTTGTAACATTTGGGATAATTTATTCATGTAGGTCGCAAAGTATCGCGTACAAGTGTCAAAAGTTACATTAACAAAGTTACCGGCTCTGCGAACGGTAGATCTTTTACAAGACGCAATAATTCAAGACTACTCGTACTGTATTTGCCAGATATTCCAGCTATTTTTCTCATTACTCTTGGTAGTAAATTAGCAAGCAGTTCGTCTGGTAGAATGAGATAGCCACTGGTAAAAGAACAGTCATTTCACATAGCTGTTTTGATGTGCTGATATCATTGTAGCAACACCAAAATCTTAACTAATATTATAAATGGGTATCTGAGTTTGTTTGTTACGCTTTTATGCCTTAACTACTCGACCGATGATAATGAAATTTCGCATACACGTTATCAGGGGAACAAAAAATGATATAGGGTAGCTTTCATCCAGAAAAAGTACTGATACTAATCTGACTTACATTCACGCAAGCGTAGCTGCAGGCTCAGTCTAGTAATATAGAAATACGAATGTGAGTTTATTTGTTATGATTATACGTCTTCACTACCTAACTAATCGTCACGGAATTTCGCATACACGTTGTCAGGTATAAGGACATAGGGTATCTTTTATCCTGAAAAAGGTACTATTCCCGAGCGAGCAAAGTCCCACTGCTAAACACGGGCCACTTCTCAGTGTGAGAAGAGTTAGGCCATAGTCCACCACGCTGGCCCAATGCGGGTTGGCAGACTTCACATATCTTCGACGACATTATGTAGAGCTTTTAGACATGCAGGTTTTCTCATGAAAAAACGAGCGATAATTAACTATTTTCGAAATCAGAGATGGGCACCTTGGGATCGAACTCGAGACCTCTGCGTGGCAGTTCAACTGTCTCCATTTAGACTATTGCTGCTTATAGCGCGTTGCTGGCATCGAAAAGTAACAATGGCGCTTCTTATACGATGTTAGTCGCTTTATTTAAGCGTGTGGTGCTTAGTATAAGTCGCTGCTAAGAGAATAATCTCTTTAGTTCCGTACCCTTGTATCAACAGAGATACGAAGTTATCCGCATACTTGTAAAGTTACTGCACACATTGAGGAGGTTTATCCCTAGTACAGTTTTGTATATACATAGATTCACCGTGCCCGTGTAATCATGAAGGGACAGGCGGAGGTGTCTAAGGCCCGTCGCCCATACGAGCTGGAGTCGAGGTGGCGTCGAGGCGCGAGCGCACGAGCGCGTCGAGCGGTGCGCCGCTTCTATGTTCCTTCAGGCTTAAATGTCAGTGCGCTCACACACTAGAGTCGCGTCACAGGCGATGTCGAGTCAAGGCGGAGGCGCGGCGGCGGCACGGCGGGGGTGGAGTGCTCGACCGCGCCCGGACTCTACCGCCATTTTGTCATTTTGTTTCTCTTAAGTTTAAGTAAAATCTTCCCCTATCTCTCTTCGCCCTCGCCTCGACTCTAGATAAACGCCACGCCTCGACCGTGCCGTGTCGCGCTGCGACCGTGCCTCAACTGTGCCTCGACTTACCAATGTGCGACGCGCGTTTTATGCCTAGCTGTATTTTCTGACGTTACCGAAGACAAAGCTATTCTCATTTAACAAGCTTTTTGACAGTCGCTGTGCTGTTATTAAGACTTTCCTAATATAAATATCCAAAAACTACCTGACTTAGAAATTAAGCCCATCACTATAAAATCATAATCCCAACTAATCTTATAAACGCGAATGTGAGTTAGTTTGTTTGTTACGCTTTCACGCCTCAACTACTGAACCGATTACTATAACATTTTCGCATACACAATGTCAGGGGATCAGAAAAGGACATAGGGACATTCAGCCAGAAAATAAAAAAAAAATTTAAACCTGACCTACATTTTCGCGAGTGAAGGCACGGTCAAACTCTAGTCAAATATATCAAGGCTCTCTTTCTTTATATTTATTTTAGTATAGATGTGTGCTATGAAAACATTAAACTACCAAACCAATTTAATAAATATCGCAACAGTTCGTCAATGTAAAAGGATATTGACTGGCCACAAAAATAAAATAAAAAAATTGTTGATATTCAGTATTGAGTTTCCGGATAAAGCCCTGTGTTTTAATTGGCGAGCGGCCGCTTTCAAACCGTCTGGTGTTACGGCCTCAATCATTCACACATAGATATATAGATATCTATATATTATCACTAAAGCGATAGGTATATGTAAAAACATAATTATAATGTTTTTAAATGTAAGTTAATAGGATGCGAGCTTTCTAAGCAAATTGCTTTTTTATTTCTAAATTAATTTCTTTAAATATTTTATTTGTAAATTTTTATTTTATTTTATATGATTCTATTAAATGTTAAATTGTTATTAATTAAATTCAATATTATTTCTAAGTTTTGTTATTAATGCAAAATATTGAATTGTCATTGAAATATATTTTTGTCTGTAATTTTGTGCCTATTAATTTGTTGTGTATTATAAATTAAATTTGTATATGGATCATGTGCCTGGAAATTATTATTATTATTCTGTTTCTCTTATCACAGATATTTTCTAATATAATATGTTAGAAAATATCTGATATTTTCTAACATATTATATTAGAAAATATCTGGCCTTTTGGGAGGCTTACACGGAGACATGGGTCCAACGTGAAGAGGCCCTTAGAGAGTTTTAATCAAAGGTGGGATGGAACACATACAGCGGCACTAGCCACAGCAAGCGTAGGACTATTGCTACGTATGGATTCTAATATATGGGCTATAGGTTTGGGTGTTTGATGGACCGGTATATTGCTAACTATGGATAACAATTATTATTATTATTATTGCCGTTTATCTATTGTATTATGTACGTATTATACATAAGTGAATTTTTTAAATATATTTATATAAGACAACTCCTGCGTTAGGAATAATTCCTGTGTTGTTTTTGTCCCGTGCGGGATTCGAACCCACAACACTCGCCACAGTGGCAATGGCGAGGCGACAACTTAAGCCACTACGCCATCCGGTCAGTCAACCATTGCTACAGCGTCAAGTCAAGTGCTTCATAGACCTTACTGTTCTTAGTTGGAGCAATTTGTCTGACTGGGTGGTAATTCCCCGGACGTGCAGGCTTATTAACCTCGTGAGTCTTCTTCGAAGAGGTTAATGAAAACACTATGTGTGTTTGTGTATCTGTCTGTTAGTGACAGGCATAGCTCCGGAACCACTAGACTGATTAACTTGTAACTTGGTGTGCAGACACCTTGGGGTCATCCCTCGGTCGAGTTTGAATATGGGCCCTGTGGGTCAAAAGACCCCTGAGATATAAGGGTCACAAGGTTATAAGGTGAGGGGATATCCACCAACAGAGTGATTTGGAAGTCCAGGGGAGAGGCTTTTGCCCAGCAGTGGGACATTACAAAAAGCTAATGAAAAAAAAAAGTCACATGTAGACGAAAAGGTTGAATCCTGGGTTCAGTAGCAAATAATTGGCCTTTTCAACCCGTAAATTTCCATATTACTTGCCATGTTTTGTTTATAACACATTACAAAACATTCGCATTTCAACTGCGCTCAACATATGGTATACTAGCTTTTGTCCACGGCTTCGCTCGCTTAAAAGTAGGTTAGGTTATGTTAGTATAACAGTACTTTTTTAAAATAAAATATGGCCTACGAACGAGATTTTTTTTTTGGAAAATGTCCTATTCGCCACCGGAGGGGGCAATGCGGGGGGTGACGAATGGGACTAACCCCATCTACGCTAGCAAACCTTTATTAAAATCTAGTTTAAATAATGAAAGTTGAATCGTGAACACATAATTTATATTTCATAAAAGATGAACATCGTTTTAACAATCGACTTTACAGAGGCAGTTATGTGATATTATTTTATCGTAAACGTTTTAAAACGTGGGTGTAATAATTACAGAATAAAATGGTTCAACTTTTATATCTCATTCTAACACGTGCCTCTTTGTATTATCTTTTCCTTTTTAGTCTTTGAGGACTTAACGTTGACGGTATAAGTTTCAAGCCTCTTTCTGATTATCTCATGAATTGATTTCTGTATTTTAAGGCAGGTTTAATCTGATATTGATAACAAACTTTTGTATAGTAATTTTCTGTCAGGTATTCTGATAAATTTTATTTTATTATTTTATTTTTACAATAATCATTATAATTAACTACACTAATATTGGACTTAAATATGTACTCAAGTAGTGAGAAAGAAGTAAATAATCATAAAAAAACCTTATTTACATAACTGGCTTAGGCGTAGTAAAATTCGTTTCTGTCTGGCAATTTTAATTTCATATTTGTATAGTTTTTAGTATTCTTCTTGTTTTATTATAATGTTTTTTTAATAGCGCTTATGTTATATATATATGCCAAGGAGGATGTCTGCGCTGCTGAAAGAGTCGCACACGACTTTGTCGAATGAAATGAAAGATTACTGATAGTTAAAACATTACCCTCCTTCTGACGCAGTCGGGTAAAAATGGGATGCTATTTAACTTATGATAAACTGAATGATAAGACAATTGGTATAAACGAGTACCGCTGACTGTGATCGCGCACTGATGTTGATTTACACAATTTTTGGGAGGCGATGGAAAAGTGATGATGGCGCGTACCATATACGATGTATGACTCGTACAGAGGCAATATAGTATTTTCCCCAATTTCTATTGGACGAATCTTTGCTAAGTGATGGAGGTATACGACAAAATGTTAAGTTAATGTTTGGTATTAACATCACTACATATTATAAATCAAAGTTCCCTGCCGCATTTGTCTGTTCGCGATAAATTCAAAGACTACTGAATGGATTTGCATGCGGTTTTCACCAATAGACAGAGTGATTCATGAGGAAGGTTTAAATGTATAATTTGATAAGGTTTTGTGGAAATTGATTGAAATATGACGATAATTGTTGAAAATATCGCAAAATGTCTAGCCGCCTCGACGCTTTCATAAAATAACGCTGCCTCATCCCTTTGTGATATAACAATACATAACCATGCGCAGCCGGGGCGGGTCGCTAGTATTAAATATTATAAACGTTTTTACATTACTACACAACTTAATAATTCAATGATTATCACGATAAAAGACATTTTCCTATACTCGGATTTTAGAATAGGAAAACAAATTATAAAAAAATAAAGGTTAGAGTTAAAACAAGAGGACTAAATACTAATATATTATTTGCTTGCTTATGCTCGCGGCTTCGCACCCCTGATTTTAAAGGTTTATCCCTCAGGAACATTGCATTTTCCGGGATAAATATAGCCTAGAGAAGGGATAATAGTAGACTGTGTTACTCTCCGGACTATAATTCCTACGGAAACTGCATTTTAACTAACATTATTTCATCCAAACTTTATATAATATCATGTAATCTGTACCTACTAATATAACAAAGTTTTTTATTTGTTTGTGTTATATCAATTATAAAACTAGGGCACTGATTTTAACCCTAGATTCATAAATTATAGTTACGGTTACATTGTTCATAAACATATGTCTCTGATACACCTTACTTTTAAGGCCACCTTATTTAATGATTACGGAAGATATTAATAAAGAACTAAAATTATTAATTAGAATGAACTTTTATTGAAAATTAAACATGAAAATTAATTTTATTAGAGCCTTCTAGGCACAAACTACCGCGATGTTCCATACACATGTGACGTTTGCAGGAGGTGCAGATAAATCTGGTCACACGTTTTTTTTATAACAACAGAAGTCACATAATTTCCTGGTTTGATTTCCAGTGTCGGCGGGTACATCAGGCAAAGTGTCGCCTAAAATGACATCGATGTTCCGCTTTAGGCAGCGCCTCAAAGTTCGTGTTTCGCGGCGACGCCGTAATCAATGCTCTATCATCTTATAAGACACTTCTTTAATAAATGCTCTTCTTCTTAGAGGTTTTTTTTATTACGGCTGTTATTGTGGACGTGGATGACAAAAGAATTGATTATGGACATATTCATACCATAAAAGTAGCGTACCATATTGCATAGTGTTAGTTGCTCACTATCTGCCTCTAAAATATCATCAACTTCAATGTCCAAATCAATTGGAAGAACCGCTTCTTCCTTGTCTTCCACTCTGGATAGTATTGCACAAATCTCATCTTCATTCAAGGAAATTCATTCATGCTGGAAAACAATAACTCAAAATAAATACTACCAATTAAGAATAACACGATTGATTGATTAGAGCAGCGATAGCTCAGTGGGAAGACCAACAGACTGCATTGCAGCGGGTCTCGGATTCGAACCCACGTCGCGCACCTCTGACTTTCGAAAGTTATATGACTTTTCGAAATTATGTGCGTATTGATTGACAATTATCACCTGCTCCGTGCTTCGGAGAGCACGTTAAGCCGTCGGTCCCGACTGCCATGAACATCTATGGCAGTCGTTATTGGGAAAGTCGACACAAAAGATCCCACTAGGTCGAAGTGTCGCCGGTCTGTACTGACTGGCCCCCACACAAGATAATATAAGATAAGAATAACTAACTCACAAATTAATACAAACCTAGTAAAATATTATTCTTATCATAATTATAACCATGACAATAAATAATAATGTTTCATATTAATAATAACTTACATAGAATATAATAGAATACAAGTATATACGAGTACATACCTTTTTAAAGCAAATAATAAAACAGCGACTTTACTCGAAATTTGAAAGTAAGATTATTTGAACTCTATTTGTGTGACTACAAATTCTTCTTCCCCCTAGCCTTTATTATTCCCAAGTCACTTGGGGTCGGCGTTTCTAGTCTAACCGGATTTGACTGGATATCAGTTTCTACACGGAACGGCTGACGGTGTGACTACAAATTCTAATATTATATTTGTATTAAGTAATTGCAAGAGTTTAAATTTGTTGAATTCCAAATACTAAAATAGGTATCTGTTTAATTTGTTGTTTAGTTGTTTATTCGTTGTTTGTTGTGATTACTATACGTACTATGTATATATCGCACTCTTAAAACAGAGTCTCTGTTTTGAAATTAAACTACTATATACGGATTTTATCGCGTTGTTTATTTAACACTCTATTACATAATTTAGAAACTATTACACTACTTTACTACTATTAAACTTTACTAATTTTAAGCTAATTAAATTATTAAAACAATTTTTATTTGTTTACACTTTTCCCGACGTTTCGGTTGCTTTCCAGCAGCCATGGTCACGGGGAGACTGTTGTCTCATGCATATATTACCGAAGTGTTACGAAGGGGTGTAACACTCACAGATCGCCTGCTGCGGTTTTAGGTCCTACGTAATAGAGGGCGATGCTATTGTTACTTATCAGGCACTTGACAACCTCTTACAGGCCCTAGAAATTACATTCACAACATATCGAAAACCACTGCTATTTTTTTAAATACTTTCAATGTATAACATTCGCGTTAACGTAAAACAATATAACAACTAATGTGGCCTACAAGCATACCTGATGGTAAATGGTCAACGTAGCCTTTGGACGCCTGCAACATCAAAAGCATCACTTGCGCGTTGCCGACCCTGTAAAAAACTTTTAATACCCTTTTTGAAGAACCCCATACTGTACTTGTGAGAAAATCTCGGCAGAGAGTTCATTCCACAACCTTAGCGTCCGCGGGAGAAGATTCCTTTAGAACCGCTTGGTGCGTCACCAATTAGGTTGTAAGGCATGAGACAGTACTGTCATCCGCATAGCTAGCTAAATGCGAGTTATAAAACCTCTTTCTATTGTTTCACATGATAGAAAAACCATAAAACCCAATAACACTTTGACGGCCCTGGGAATAGCATGGAAAACCTAACAAAAATCATATGTAGTGAAAGGCCAGGTTAAGAACACCTTAAACCGACGAGCGTGTATAAGGAATGTGATGAAAGTGAATGAAGCCAGAGAAGTGTGTCAGGATCGTAGCAAATTGAAATCTGTAGACTCTGCCTACCCCTCTGGGAAACAAGCGTTAATATATGTTTGTATATATGTATGTATAGGTAGTGTAATGCGGATAAAATACGACCTCTTACTATTGTTTCGGAGATAAATAGGCGTGGGTGTATGAATGCACGATAGTCGCATTCAATACCGATGCGCCACGAAGTCTCGAGCAATCAAATGTCATTGAAAAATTGCAAACAATTTTATGATTTGGATTACAATTTTGTTTCTCATTTTACATAGGAACGGTTCTTTATTTTTCGAGCTTAATTAAAATTATGTTGTTATGGTGTGTATTCACGTTATGGAGTGACTTCTAAAAAGCAGTCGAAACGTCGAGGAAATTGTAAATATAAATCCTTCGAAAATATTAATAAATACAACAAAATTTAAATAAACCACTATTATAGTCATAATAATGATTTTAATGTGTAACATTGGCGTGAACATAATATAATCAAAGATGAGCACTGCTATGATTAATTATGGTCACCTTACTGAACGTTAAGTTGTCAACTTACACACAACGCGAACATGACATTTGAATTATAAATAAAGTATTATCACGCCCACCCATATTACAAATTTTAGGTACACTATTGTTCTCTAAGGTGTCAGCTCACTCTTCTCAACGTAGATACTTTTTCATGCAATCTAAATATAGTGATCTCCTAATATGTTTAGTATGTTGTTCCCGGCAGGGACCACAATTGATTCTTAGGTATAAAGAAAGAAAGAAAACTAATTTATTTGAGAAAGAAAAATACAATAAGTAATAACAAGTTAAATAAAAAAAAGAATAATAATTTAATTTGGCAAATGGGACCTATTTCAGCATATAGGCTTAGAAAGCCTGGCGTTGGTTTTCAACTAGATCCCTTTGGTGACTGCACGGATGCTAATAACAAATCCTATAAATTATAATGATAATTAAAAAATAACATTAAATTACTAACATAAATAATTAACAAAAGCGGCAAAGTGCGAGTCGGACTCGCCCATAAAGGGTTCCATAGCAGCAAGTAACTATTTGAGTTGATTGAATGAAAGGTAAACTGCGGTTTACGATTTATGACGTATTAAAAAAAACCACTAGGTCTCGTTCAAATTAATTTACGGTGGAAGTTTACATGGTAATGTACATCATATATTTTTTTTAGTTTTATCATTATCTTATTTTAAAAGTTACAGACATACATTTTACCACTTTGGAAGTGTCTCTTGCGCAAACTATTCAGTTTAGAAAAAAATGATATTAGAAACCCCAATATCATTTTTGGAGACCATAGATGTACGTGACGTTTTTTGAGTTAAAATCTTAATGCGGTTCATAGAATACATCTACTTACCAAGTTTCAACAACATAGTTCTTATAGTTTCGGTAAAAAGTGGCTGTGACATACGGACGGACAGACAGACAGACATGACGAATCCATAAGGGTTCCTTTTTTGCCATTTGGCTACGGAACCCTAAAAAAAATACAAATATACAAAAACTTATAAAAAAGTCAAAACAAAAAAAAATTATGTAACAAAATAATAATAATTAAAAAAAGACATAGTAACAACAACATAAGCAACATATTTTAACGCTATATTAAAATAGTAATAAAATAATATAATTAAGAAATTAATGGCATTGGATAAGAATTGAATTTTCCATATTAAAATTAGAAATAGATTATATCAGAACAAGGTTTCAACTAATAATAATATAATAAAATAGGAAATAATATATGTAAAACGAAAATGAAGTATATAATACAGTATATAATATACTTATATATTATACTATAAGTCTACCATCTATTATTATATACCTAATACATTATGACAAAGCTGCTTTCTTAATGCCTGTGGCACAGGTTTACCCTAGTACAGGCACCCCTTATATATTACCTGTACGATGTAACCTAAGCTCTGTATCTAAGTCTCTCCCAAGATACAGGTTTACCTAGTTTGGGAGTCAACTGTTTTACATCTTACTTGTAATAATATGTACCGAATTTTAGATCTAAGTTGTATTGTAATTGTTTAAAAAATAAATTATTTTTATTCTTATTATATTATTATATTTGTACCAATTTAAGTTAAACTAGCGGTCGTCTAGTGGTCAAAATTCGACCAAAATTCCTTAGCTTGCTACTTTGTTTTCTGTATTTTTCTATAACATATAAAATAAGGTATGGTAACCATAGTTACAAAGAATTGTACGTCGTCAGCCGAACAATGTCGAAATATTACGAATGCGGTTCGACTACGTGTGTCAAATGCATGGTTGTGAGCGTGAGGTGCTTTTCCATTAATTTAATGTTTATCTTGTGCATATTTTATAATAATATTCCTTATCCATATAAACTTTAACTGTGCCAAATTTCATACTTCTTCGCCTGCGCAATTTTCGTAAAAAGGGGTACAAAGTTTTTGCTTCACGTAGGTTAATATATAGATAACGAACGAATATTACGTTAGAATTTTAGATTATAAATGTAATATATTTATTTAAAAGGTAGCATATTTGTTTACAATATATATTTATTTACAATAAATAAAAAGCATAATAAAGTAAATCAAGTATTAATTACTAAGAAAATGCAGATGAAACGAATAATTAGCACTTTTATTACTCCTTCGTTCGATAGATGGCGCTGTACGGATCTTATATTTCTGAATCGCGCTATCATTGTGTTTTGATGAAACTAATAAACTCATTTTATTTTCTAAATTTTATATTTTTAGATTTAAATTATCAATACCTCTAGTGGCTCCATCTAACGCCAAAGGTTAAATTTTGCTTCACGTAATAATATATAGATAAATGATTGTATTATTATAAAGCAATAAAGATTTGAATTTGAATCTAACTACTACATATTATAATGCGAATATGAGTTTGTTTGTTCTGTTTTAACTACTCGACCGATTGTCTCGAAATTTTGCATACACGTTGTCAGGGGTATATACAAAAAATTACGAAGGCTACGGGGACGGTACATGTTTCTGAATCTCCATACAGAAAAATGTACCGTATCATTCCCGAGGGATATAACAACGACATATCCTTCATTTACGCGTGCGAACCGCAGGCAAATTAATATTATTACATTTTAAATAAATTATGCAATGGTGATATAATAATAGTTATGTATGAAACCACAAAACCAGCAATGTAATATAAAACTTGTTTCGTCAATTTCGTGTAACGCGCTTTATATAAATAATATTTCCTTTTACCACTAACATTTATTATGGAGTTCATAATTAGTTTACACATAAGCGTTTTTAGACTTTCGCTATTTAAACACATATTTAATACTAGATTATATCCGCGGCTTCGGTCGCGTAAATGTAGGTTAAAACTTTTTTCTGGATGAAAGGTACTCTTCCTTTTATGTTCCCCTGACGTGTATGCGAAATTTCATGATATTCGGTCTAGTAATTGGCGTGAGTGCAACAAACATACAAACTCACATTCGCATATATAATATTTAGCTTTACTAGCTGACCCGCGCAACTTCGTCTGCTTCACATAAGAGAATTTTCTCCATTTTTGCAATATTTTTCATTGATGCTCCGCTCCTATTGGTCGTAGCGTGATATTATATAGCCTATAGCCTTTCTCGATAAATGGGCTATCCAACACTGAAAGAATTAGCGCGTTCAACCAAACAAACAAACGAACTCTTCAGCTTTATAATATTAGTATAGATTTAGAATAATACTAGGTAACGGGACTCACTCGAAGTCAAGTTTTGAACGGTTTTGAAATCTATTGTCTTATATCTACGGTCGAAACGTCGGACAATCAATAGGTATTTATTACCTTTTAAATATTTTATTGCAAGTAGCACCCGTTATCTAGTATTATATTAAGTTATGTACACATATTCATTTCTATATTTTTGTAACGTGAAGAGCATGGGCTCCCAACACAAATATTTTTCTCCCTTAAAAGGAGTACTTCAATAACTGATATTGACTAGCCAGTAAGTAAATGAAAATAAACAATTTTAATTAATCTACATATACTAATACTAGTTGCGCCCCGCGGTTGCACCCGCATAAGTCCCGACACCCTGGGAATATCGGGATAAACAGTAGCCTATGTGTTAATCCAGGTCTCCAGCTATCTACATATCAAGTTTCATCACAATCGGTCCAGTAGTTTTTGCTTGAAAGAGTAACAAACATCCATATATCCATACAAACTTTCGCGTTTATAAAATTAGGTAAGGATTATAAAGCTGAAGAGTTTGTTTGTTTGGTTGAACGCGCTAATCACAGGAACTAAAAGTTCGAATTGAAAAATTCCTCTAGCGTTGGATAGCCTATTAATCGAGGAAGGCTATATAACATCACGCTACGGCCCACGGGGACGGTGCAGTAACCATGATCGCGGGTGAAACTGCGGGCACACCTAGTTTAATTATAGAATTAACTCAAAATGTGTATACTTAGTAAATGAAATAATCAGTGGCACTCGATGAATCTGGCTTTTATACATATACATATGTATATAGAACTTATGCTGGCAGGCAATATATAAACAAATACTTTCAATGCTAACAACAAAACGTTTAGTCAGTTTTGCTGTATTGGAATATATATTTCGCAACACTGATTGCGATGACATTTTTACTAAAGTTGAAACGTCATTGTTTATGCTGCTATTCTAAGTTGTACTCTATTTCGTTTATAATAAGTATAATAATTGCATGCAGTCAGCTTGTGTTGTCTGAATGATATTTATGTGATAAACAGAAAAATGATGTTCATTTGATCATTTTGTTTTATTACTCACTGATCCGGCAGTCGTTGTCCTGTCAATGTATACAAAAATACATTTCACGTAATTGATTTCAATATCAAAACGTTAATATTTTTTTCGTATAAAAATACCATTTACATTTTCGTAATTTCCCGCGGATTTTTGTTCATTCACACCTTGTGCGAACAACTACAAACACGAAAAAAAAAACAGCCCTATCTGTCGTGCCGTTCTTAAGTGATACTCCGTCATACATGTGGCAATTGATTTTTATTTATAAAGATGATATTGGTAATTTAAATATTAAAGAAATATGTTAAATAGAAATCATGACCAATATTTTTATTTTTTTGTTTTTATAATATTTGTTTACTTCTCCCAATTGACAAAAATAAGTATACACTATTTTGATGACATAGTAGTGGGTGACTGGTTTCCAAACCAGGTTAAAAACCTGTGTGATGGATAACCAGGCCCCGTTTCAAATTTACATTGATGTTACAAAATTTACAGTTACGGAGAATGAAAATAAAGTAAACAAGAAATAAAAAATAAAAATTTATAAATGTAATCGAATTTGTACGCCCTACAAGACCAAACATAATGTATCACATTGTGTTAAATTACATTGTACCTCAAACATCTATGTTTCACAAATGAACCGATTTGATTCGATTTGATAAACATTGCAAGCATATCGCTGCGATATGGTATTTCCATGGTCGTTACAGTTTTGTGTTATATAACACCGTGGTAGGATATAAATTTAAAACCTTTCAATTTGCGCTAGGTAAAGTCCATGTGTCTACACCGAATACTCAATTCAGCCAATTCTCCTTATAAAAACTGTTTGAAATAGAGTTTCCTTATAGGCTTAAATATCACAAATAGTAGATATCAATAAAAATAAATATAATAAATTAAAATAAACATCAAATGTGAACAAAATTGCATTTCAGTCCAAATTTTACTTAATTAGACTAGATCGGAACCCTGTATTGAGATATTTTCTCACGAGAATTTGTCTTCTGACTTAAAACAATGATTATTTGTACCGTGTTATGATTAAATCCACACTATTTAACGTAGCAACAATAATAAGGAGAACGCTTTAATCACTTCACCATCCGTACAATCAGTGTTATATAATTAATTTTTTAATAAGTAACAACTAACCTTTGAAACCGCGGTGGCACACCGGTGGTTAAAAGCACCAGCTTTTTAATTATGTCTGGTATTCTAAGACTTCACAGCTTAACGGTTGAAAATGAATGGCTTATACATTTTATATATTCACTAGGTCTGTATCACATTGTATACAAATATCATAGTACAAACATAGTATGTTGTTTATTCACATTAAACAGAACGGACAGACCCATAAAATACAATGGTTTAATGTAAATGTGTAGACTAGTCTATAAGTTAATAGTCTAATACGTGACGCGAGATGAAGCGCCATCCATGTGTGGAGGAGGTCGCACGAGACATATCACGTAAATAATAGTAATGACACGCCACGGTGATCTAGTAACCGTCCTCAAAGAAGGACGGTGTTCAGAACATGAGTTATAACCGTCCTTTTTTTAAGGACAACCGTATTTCACTTTATTTTTTTCAGCAGGATTAATTCTACTGATATTTTTATCACTTTAGAGTATCACGTATGTTAAGTATATTTTTTATTGAGTTGCGCACAGAAATTATAAGAAAATGTCTTTATAAGGAATCGTGTGCAGTATTTTCTTTATTAACAATTATAAATATTTGAAAGGCATTTAAATACTGAAAAAATTTATATCAGTGGCCAGACACGTGTACTTAATTCCTTTAATGTGTAGTAGAATTTTGTTAACTAGTATTACGGAGTAATAATAATAAAGGGAAAATCTTACTTTTCATCATTTTCATTTAAAACTAAAATGGTTAATCATTTGTAAAAACATCTTAAATTTTTTAAGCAATCCCATTCCAGTCCGTACTTTTTTACAAGAAAGAGAAACGTATTTTCCGCTCTCGTCTGAGAAAATTAACAACCATCACACCAAAAAATAAAATCACTAGGAACGCAGAGCTTAGCACAATTCATCTTAACGACACGCTTTCATCATGATCAACACTTAACTAACACTTTTATTTTATGTGCGCCTGGTACATTTCAATCGATGTACTAAGTAAATAGTCGGTGTTGGGTGTTTGTTTGTGTGTTGAATAAATAGTTGTTGGTACCTGTGCATTTCCCGCGGGGGCCGGGGTGGTGAGACGCGTGCGTGCGGTCGCACAGTCCGGGGAACACTGTCGCCTGTTGGTTGGTAAGGGTGGTTCGGCGCTGTCTAGAGATGTTGATATGTATAGTCGGATGATTTATTTCGTTTGGAATGTTGCTTTGAAATTATGCGCGACGGATTTGTGATATTGATTTAAAAGATAATCTTTATAGGAAATAAATATATGTGTAGAAATAAAAGAGTAATTGCTGAATTTATTGAGTTTTAAAATAAAGTATTTGTGTTGCTAGGTCTATAAAGGATGAAGGCTACTCAAAATTAAGGCTTATCTTATTATCTGTAAATGTAAATTAATAGTAATGTTAAATTCCTTTTATTTTTCCAAATTATTGTTTAATTATTATAATACATTACCACGAGCGATTAATTGACAGCTATAACTCTATAATCCAGGTTAACTAATATAATGAATAATAATGACAATTAAAAGAGGTGCGTGAGGAGTAGGACCTTAATTTAAGCCCGGGATTCTGCTCAAACTGGGGCAACTAAACGTAGGAAATACCTCCTTTTCCCTACAGACGATTGTAGCCAAACTCCGTACTTATTATGTTTCTTTAGTGAATAGAGTTGGCGGGTTTAAAGAGGTACTATGATGTAAGTAGAGACAGTTAGATCATTGATCTTGCGTTAGCTGTTACTCTTAAATAAATGGATATTTTCTCATAAATAATGACACCTAGCAAACGTCTGTTAGTCTTGGTCAATTCACCATCAGGCAAGCCATTGACTTGCAACTTTAGCAGTGTAAAAATGACACAGAAAAATGCTAAAGTCATTTTCACGTATGTTTTAAATTATCATTAATACTAACTCATTACATAGTATTACACTTACAAAACCATATTCATCATCTACAGTACCAGAATATTTTGAAAAATACTCTCGGCATACGCGTAAAAGTAATTCTCAAAAGGTTGTAGTAACAGCTCTATATAACTCCGCCTAAGTTTCAATGTGAGCGATGGGCGGGTAGACTCGGCTCATGCCGCCTGCCCAGCAACAGTTTGTATCGGGTTACCAGCCACAAATGCTAAAGATGATAAAACAATATTAGTTTTGATTTTTTTCCAGTGCAATTTTTGCACGTGTTATATTCAGTTAGATTGTAATATAGATGAAGCCTTCGTGGATGTAAGCGTGAGACTGTGTAATTATATACAAAGTAACAATATCAATCTCTAGAAAATTTAAGTAGTTCATTTTAGTTATAACTAGAAAAATAAAACAGTAAACAAGTATATTACCATTCGAAGAAATGCAGTAATTTTCATTTCTCAATAATTATCGAACATCGGAGGACTCGACAGATGTTGCCCAGTCCAAACGTTGATTTAAAAGAAACATTATAGTAGGACCTGATCGCAGCGCTACTTACGAATCCAATTGTAAATCTATATAATCAAAGACCAGCTCAAACGCACATAAAAATTTCATCAATATCAGGCAAGTAATTTAGGATGACTATGGTGATATACTTTTACACGTACAAAAGAATTATATATATAAAGATACGTACATACTGTATCCTTATATTTGGGTCCCGGCGCTGCGGTCCTCGGTTCTACTGGCGAGCTTGCGGAAGAGTCTAGTGACGGAGAATGTCGCGCCAGCCACATGTGCCGTGTGCACTAAAATATAGTCCGAATACAGATTTCAAAAGACTTTTTGTCAGAATAAAATTTTGTGTTAGAAAACCCTTCGAATATTATTTTTATTGCACCTAGTGGCAGACGAGCCACCGGCTCACCTGATGAATGGTAAGTGTCAACCACGGCTTATGGATTTCAGCAATATTAAGGGTAGACACAGCGATACCGTTCCCTACCGTGATAGCAGTACTGTCCTCAAACTTCTTTTTAAGAAGGACATGTCATAGCGCTTAGGAAAATCCGCTGCAGGTAGTTCATACCAGAATCTACACGTACGTGGGAGAAAGGTTTGTGGAAAACGAGCTGTGTTAGACAGGAACCAGGTTAAAGTGTATGAATTTTGTTGCGGCTACCAATGGTACGATCCTGTTATATAAGCATTTAAAAGTCAAGGCAATTTTGTCTTGCCAGATATATTTATGTATGTAATATCACACGTCTATTAACCTTTAGAAATGCGATTTTTGTGTTTGTAATATTAAGATGAATGCCTTATTAAAACCAAATAGTTATTCTTTGCTATTAAATTGTAACCTACGTTTTATATTTTACCGATCTCTTTTTGGTATATGACCTATTAAAATTAAGTTTTGCACACAGATCAAAGATCATACAAGCTGTTATATACATAGATTACATTTATACTACTCACCCTTTTGGTTATGTAGCCGTGGGTTATATGTATATATGTATTGGACTAGAAAATCTTAGATAGTTAATGGATTTATTAGAAACTAGTGGCCCGTCCCTAATTATTGACGTTCTTAAATTATGTAGGTACATATGTACCTTGCAAGTAGTGAGAGATGCACTATTCCAGATTTATATTCTAAGTTCTGGCCATCTTCTACATTCAAACTAACAAACTTGACATCTTTATAACGTTAGCTGTTTATAGATATAATATCATAATATTTAATGATTATAATATACATATTTGAATGATTGATAATTACTTAATTCTAAGTTACATAGACTTGATACGACACGACGAATATCTTACAACAATCTTGTAAAGGAAAATTTAAGGAAGGGGAGGAAAGGGAAAAGCGGTGCTTACCGTTGGCCATTTACTTACTTTCAACTAGTGGAGGAATAATTGGGAGCCGAGTCGCATCACATGTGGCAATTACTTCACCAACAAGAGCTACATACGCCCTTAAATTAAAAAATACTAAATTGGTGCCAATTCTGTTGCCACAAAATTCTCTTATCTTAGCTAAAAATCTCTAAAATTTAGTTTAGTCCTGTCTCTTTTAGCGATTTCAGAATACGAAATGTCGTTTGACAGGACTAATCTAAATTTTAGAGATTTTTAGCTAAGAGAATTTTGTGACAACAGAATTGGCACCATTGTCATATAAAGTATGTTATAACTAGTTGCAAAATGTAAAATAACCTTCCTATTTACTCAATACTTTAAGGATAGGTACATACGAGTCATCTATTACTATATTGTATTAACAAACTATAACAGAAAATGCGGCTTAACTATCTACTTATCTAAGTTTAAACACTGTGCAGTACAGATATATTTCAGTTAGTTTTCAATATTTTTTTCAATCTCTGCTTATCCCAGCGCTGCAGTATACAAACAGCGATATTGCCGCATTTCTGTACATCTGGGCCTGGGGTCACAGCCAATGGAACGACTCCACCAGCAAAATGCGGCATAGTTATTGTGTTGTGAACTTGGTTTGCACTCACACTCTCCCCATCATCTCTGAACCTTGCTGCAAACCAAGGTTCGAAGACACCCTCCACCACAGCCACAGCTGCCGATGAAACTGACGAAGAGTGGTAAGTATACCGCTTTGATATAACTCTTGATCTTAAAGACAGATTCCGGTTGGAGATGATTCTCGCTCTTACCGGTTGGTTTGCTGGCGTAATTTGTTCCAACATTTGCGATGGAGAAGCGTTTCGAAGTTGAAGGGATCTTGGCCTAAATGAATTCAAAACAGGTAGAGGAGAAATGAACTTAATATCTGCAGAAGACGTTGAGGCTTTAGGACTTAAAAAAGACGAATGTAATAGAAACCGGACAACCATGGGTACTGTCTCCGAAACCAGCAAAGTTGTAGGTTGAGAATGAACAGATTTTGGTTGCAGTCTCGTGACCAATAGATGTTTACTTGTTGATGATTGTTGAATCTTATCCCGTATAGTTGCATTCTGAACTCTACTGGTACTTGTTTCTATAGAGAACTCAATCTTGGTATTTTGATACCCTTTGGTGAAATTTGGTGGTTCTCGAAATTTGGTAGTGTCTTCACAGCTGAAGTCTGGAAATCGCACAGGTCCACATAACGGCTTCGCGGGCTTGTGAGTAAATGTGGTAGGTTCCTCAGACACACGGAAAATAGGTGCGACTTCATCTGAATCGACAGGAAAAGGCACATTTTCATCTGATTGAGCTCGCATTACATTCCAATTGTGAAACAATAAGAAGCTCGTAGTAACTGATTGAAACATTTTGAACATCACTACAAAGTAAATTATATTTTCCCACATGTTGTTTAATCGAACATTGTTTCGTATGTCTACCGAACGCTGAATATAAACAATTAACTGGCAATCAGAATGTTATGTTTTGCGTTGGAAATTATTTTACTTCATTTTATATTTGATTCTACGTCTGAACGTGAATTTCATGAAATAGTTCTGATGAATGTCTATGTAATAAACTAGCTCACTTCATACATTTAGTTTTACTAATGTGTCATTATTATATTATTATTGTGAGGTCCAGACCTCAGTTGTGGACTGCTCTTACGGTCCTAATGAAGCTATTATATTAACTTATAAATTAGCTTAACTTGGTACACTATGTCTGGACGGACGGACAAAGTTGGGCTGTGTTTTTACGGTGTGCCGTTTTAATACATCTACTTTCAATGAACGCGCCTTCATGCGCTGCCTGCTGTGCTTTGGTTTTGTGTCTTTAAATATTCGTCCCAACAAACGTTTTTCTACGCTGCGTTTGTGAGGCACCGCGCGCTACAGGCTTTGACGGCCGTGACACAGCGTGATGTTTACATTGTTGTCATGCGATGTGACATCTTTTACTTACATATTTCTACGACGAAAGCGCATTTCAGATGCATCAGATATCGGTGTATGAGAGTAGAAATTCAACATCCTTACTTGTGTACAAATGCTGTCACATCTTCTTCTCCCTAGCCTTTATTATTTCCAAGTCACTTAGGATCACCTTTTCTGGTCTAACTGGCTTTGACTGGACATCAGTTTTTACACGGAGTGGCTGCCACCTGTCCTTCGCAACCCGAAGGCTAACGATACCCTAAGGCTAGACCAGTGTCAGGACACTGACTTCCCAGTAACGACTACCATAGATGTTCATGGCAGCCAGGACTGACGGCTTAACGTGCTCTTCGAGGCACGGAGCAGGCGATTATTGCCAATCAATACGCACATAATTTCGAAAAGTCATATAACTTCCGAGAGGCATATAATTTACGTAAGTAATCCTTTTATATTACTAAGATTATTACAAAATATTAGTAAACGTATTAATATTGCAGTACATGTTTTCGAGGACATAAATCAATATTATAACTAGTTAACTGAATAAATAATGTAACATAAATATATATAACAACAAAATCTATTTCATTATTGTATATTGTTAACAGTTATATAGGTTTTATCTTGACAATAATCATTTATAATAACAAGCTCAATGGTTGCCACTCATTAAAATAGAAAATAATGATAATAATATTTATGAATACTTACTATAATAATACAATTTAACTTATTTTCCTGATAAATTATGTTAATCTTGTTTTTCTCAAACAAACAAATGTACTTATATTCTTATGAGAAATAAATGTCTTAAGCCTAAAAAAGTCAGAGGTGCGCGACGTGGGTTCAAACCCGAGACCCTCTGCATTTCAGTCTATTGGTCTCCCCACTAAGCTATCGCTGCTGTTAATGCTGGTACATGTAACGCGGTATTTCTATGATGACAAATTGCTTCTTCTATTTCAAAAGTTTTGCCTCTAATGCGTTTACCATGGGTGTTCATCGTGGTCGCAAACCACAGCCTGTAATTTGTCACAAAGGAGGAAAGCCTAGCTTTAATTTAATTAGTTCTCTTTAGCTACATATTCTTTGTAACTACATATACCTGGAGAATGCGAGCATTCATTTTGGTTCACACCCAGAAATAGAACATTAATAGAAATAATAATAATAATAACAAACTTGTAGATGTTGAAGTGCCGTACTACAGGTATGTAGCTGAATCAGTTCTCGAAAATGGTCATGTCACGTTGTACTGGGATCGAACTATCATCATAGACAGGACTGTTGTAGTCAACAAACCTGACATTGTGGTGATAGATCGATCAGAGCGCCGCGCAATGATTATCGATGTCACCATTCCGCATGACGGCAATCTCGCGAAAGCTAGAAAAAATAAAAACAAATTAAATATCTCGATTTAGTTCGCGAGGTTATCGACATGTGGGATGTAGATTTGACAATCATTATGCCGATAGTCATATCTGTCAATGGTCTAATAGCCAAGAGCCTCGATCACCATCTAAAGAGGCTCGCGTTGGGTGCTTGGATCAAGGGTTTGATGCAGAAGGCAGTGCTATTAGATACGGCACGCATTGTAAAGAGGTTCCTATCTCTGGAATCCTAACCACCGGCAGCTTGGACCCTGTTTCCAATGCCGATGAGGCACCATATATTTTATATTTTTAAATGTATTTTATATATATATAAATATATTTAAAAATGAAAAATATATTGTAAAGATTTGAATAAAGAGTATAATAATAATGTCCTTCTGACCGAATTTCTGTCACGGCGGCCAATCTTAACGGCGAATGGCCATCGGCGCAGGAGCTATTATAGTGCACAAGTGTGTGCGCAAATACAAGTGCATTCTCTGTTCCCTAACTCTCATGATCCGATGGGACGAATAATCCGACACGACCGGAGAAAGATCAGGCGCAGGACCATGGGCTTTACGTGCCTTCCGAGGCACGGAGGTGTCTAACACCGCTAACTTCCTAACTCCGGTCTCGTATTGATATTTCTTAACAGGAAAACGCAATAACTTCTTGTTGGCTCGACCCGGGATTCGAACCCGAAACCTCATGCACAGCAGTCACATTCACTACCACTGCGCCAAAGTAAGACAGATAAGCATAAGCAACGCACAATGAGAAAAAAGAAAATATAAAAAAAATTAAAGCTAATGTCTCCCGACGTAATCAAATTAGTCAATCAATGGGCTCTGTAGTGATACACGATTATAAAACCACACAGGTTAACTTATAGAGATACATACAAAAAACTACATGCACGGATGGCTATAAGTGATCTCCTCGCCACTGTCGCTGCGCCGACTGTTGTGTGTTCTATCCCTAAACGGGACAAAAATTGTGTGATCCACAAATGGTTGTTCTGAGTTTGGGTGTTCTTTGTGTCCGATGTTTGAATGTTTGTACAATCCCCCGTGACAAAGGAATTATTGCTAGTCCGGGAGTTGCCTACACAAGTAAAAAATATTATAAATACGATTGTGAGATTTTGTTTGTTACGCTTTCACGCCTAAACTACTCGACCGATCATCATGAAATTTCGCATACACGTTGACAGGGGCACAGAATTGCAGGGCAAACATAGGGTACCCTTTCATCGAGAAAATGTACTGTTACTTATCTAACATACCTACATTTACGCGAGCAAAGCTGCGGATAAAATCTAGATATTAATAAAACTAGCCTAATTTTTATAGTAAAATGTAGGAGTGCTACCCCAGAGCCTACATAAAACATCTCCACAAATTCGGGTAAAATTTCCACAGTGGCAACACCAAAACTACCCGTAAAAGCTTCTATTATCCAACCAATGGAAATTGTCACTCACACTTTCAACTTTATCACCTATATCAGGTCGTCCTATCTTAGTCGTATAACATTGGATGCTGGATAGGGAAAAATTCACTTACAATCCTCCAAACAAATTTAAGCTGTATGTTCCTAACAGTAGAGTACAATTTGTTGTTTTTTGATACATTACATTGGGAACTGGACGAGGTAAAATTCACTTAGAATGTAATTCAATCAAAAATAAACTGTATAATGTAAAGAATAGGGTTGATTTTCATTTATATGTGTTATAAGTGACCCATATATAGGTCTGATGGGTTCTATTAGAAAGTAGTTTGACTGACGTCGTCTATTTCGTTTTGTTATTGCAATGTCGGTAGCATTGACGGATTGTATCTGTTTCTGTACGTATATCAAATTTTACTACCTCAGTACCGAAGTGGTGATAAATACGACTGCACGTGGTCTTGGTTCGACTCGGGAAAGTAATAATAATAATCATACCAGCCCTGTATTAAACTGTTCCACTGCTGGGCACGAGCCTCTTTTCAGTGTGAGAAGGGTGAGGCCATAGTCCACCACCCTGGCCCGAGTTGGCAGACTTCACGTATCTTTTTTTTTTTTTTTTTTTTTTATTTATTATAAGTTACACTTACAGCAATACATACAAATGTTACAATTATAAGCACTGTGGATAAAATCGTGGGTATATATGTTTGCCTATTAAAAGTATACACAGCATTCACGTTATATAGGCAACATTAAGAGTAAACTTAAACTAGATAAAAATATGAAAGATAAATTTTATTAAAAGTGAGAGTAGTAAAAGTGAGCAATAGTAACAGTAGTCAACAATCGAGCAGTTTCAGCAAATCATTTCTAAATTTATTTTCTGACGTGTTAAATATATCTAAGTTAAACTTCGCGTTAAAACTATTGTAGGTTGTGCATATTCTAGCCAGGGGATAATGGAGACCAAGATTAGTACGAGCAGTGGGCGGGATGAAGGTTTTTGTGATTGCCTGTCTAGGGTAGCGACAGGGTACGTTTAAGTTAATTCAAGCACATTGTGCAGAACTTTCAGACATGCAGGTTTCCTCACGATGTTTTCCTTCACCGTTTAAGCGAGCGATAATTAACTATTTAATAGGCACATAACTTCACGCTTTGGGATCGAACTTGAGATCTCGTTGTGACTGTCCAGCTGTCTCCCACTAGGCCATCGCCGCTTACGGGAAAGTATTATGAAAAGACATTTTTAATAACAGCACAGTCTGGAATTGTGTGTGTTAGTAGGCCATAGGCTCGCCTCCAATTAAGTGAGACCGAAATCATAACTGGTGTTAATTGGGTGTAACATATTTATGCCTACCCCTTTGGGGATGTAGGAGTCAGATGATGTATAGAATATAAATTAAAGTAAGATGATCTTAAATGTACAAGACAGCGTATATTAGAAAATAAAGTCATATCTAAGGGTCTCGACTTGTTATTGAATCTTAATCATTTCTACCTAAAAACGATTTAAAGGCTTTACTACTATTTAAGCTATATATTTTTTTAATTAAACTATTTATATAGGAGACAACTATCATCTTAGTCTCCCCGTGAACATGGCTGCTGTAAAACAACCGAAACGTCGGGGCAAAGTGTAAACTTAAATATAAATAGATTAATTAAAAATAAATAACTTAAATAGTAGTAAAATTCAATAATACTATTATTGAACTTTATTACTATTTAAGCTGTGTTAGAGTTTTCAAAATTATGTAATAAAAATGTTTTAGTAAAATAAACAACGCGATAATCCGTATAAAGTGATTAATTTCGATTTAAAGGCTTTTAAACTCTTATAAAGGCTTATTTGTAACTTTTAAATTAAGACTAAATTTTGCCTGCGGCTTCACTCGCATAAATATAGATTAGGTAAGATTAGTAACAGTATTTTTTTCTGGATGAAGAGTACCTTATGTCGTTTTCTATTCCCCCGACAACGTGTACGCGAAATTGCATGATGAACAGTTAAGTAGTTAAGACGTGAAACCGTGAAAAATTCGCAGTTATAATAACACTAACACTAAACGAAATGTGTGTAAAAACCAAGGATTCAACCTCTTCGTCTTCATATGACCTTATTTTTTTCTTCATCAACTTTTTGTTTTTGTATTATCCCACAGCTGGGCAACGGCCTCTCCCTTGGACTTCCAAATCACTCTGTTGGTGGATATCCCCTGACCTTATGACCTTGTGACCCCTATATCTCGGAGGTATTTTGACACACAGGGCCCATATTCGAAAACTCGACCGAGGGATGACCCCAAGGTGTCTGCACACCAAGATACAAGTCAATCGGTCCAGTGATTCCGGAGCTATGCCTGTCACTAACAAACTGTCAGTAACAGACATACACACAAACCCACATAGTGTTTTCATTAACTTCTTCGAAGAATCGAAGAAGACTCAGAGGTTAATAATTAATGGTATCGTTGGAAATGCACATGGGACATTACTCTTCTCCCTAGCCTTTATTATTCCCAAGTCACTTGGGGTCGGCTTTTCTGGTCTAACCGGATTTGACTGGATATCAGTTTTTACACGGAATGGCTGCCACTTGACCACCGCAACCCGAAGGCTAACGACCCGTAAGGTTAGACCAGCGTCAGGATATTATAGTGCACTGACTTCCCAATAACGACTGCCATAGATGTTCATGGCAGCCGGAATCGACGGCTTACCGTGCTCTCCGAGGCACGGAGCAGGCGATAATTGTCAATCAATACGCACATAATTTCGAAAAGTCATATAACTTCCGAAAGTCAGAGGTGCGCGACGTGGGTTCGAACCCGAGACCCTCTGCATTGCAGTCTTTTGGACTCCCCACTGAGCTATCGTGTGGGACATGACTAACACACGACTAAAGTACACCCATACTTCAAAACAATTATCGCACAAATAATTTACCTATATGGGATTCGAACCCATACCACCTGACGCGGCGATAGCGGCGAGATGACTGCCTGCCCGCTACGCCATCCGTGCAATATTCCATAGAACCTTTTTCCATCGCCAACTTTACGTCCTCCACTAAATATTCATTAGGAACTCGTACGGAGTGCATCTCATGTTTGCTCTAAAGTGCTTGTGTGCATTCATTCGTCAAGGTCAAGTAAATGTCACAAGTATATCTATCACTACATATTATAAAATAAAGTTCCCCGCCGTGTTTGTCGGTCTGTCTGTCTGGTCGCGATGAACTCAAAAACTACTGAACGGTTTTAATGTGGTTTTCACTAATAGACAGAGTGATTCATGAGGCAGGTTCAGATGTATAATTTGTTAAGATTTTGACCACTCGTGCGAAGCCGGGGCGGGACGTTAATATATTATACATTTATATCGTTTTTTCGTACTATAATAAAATTAAATCCCTAAATTTCTAACTGACACGTGGTGTTTGCGATAACGAGATGCCGGGTTCAACTCGCAGGTCCAAAATTGTTATTGGACTATTTTGTTATAAGTTATAATCAAAAATTATATTTATTATTTTTATATTACCAAATAAACCAATCCTGTATTCTGAATAATTATTATATCGCGGGTGACTTTACAAACAAAAAGCAATGGACACGAAGGACACCCAGACTCGGAACACCTATTTGTGAATCACACAAATTTTTGTCCCGTGTAGGAATCGAACCCACAACACGAACACAATGGCTCAGTGAGAGTAACGAGCCGACCACTTAATAGTTTAAGTAGTTGCCTTATCTATATAAATATTCTAATAAGGAAATACTTGATTTTTTATTTATTTGTTTGATTAAAACGATTTAAAATAAAACAATATTAAAATCGCTTGATTATATAATTTTCAACATTAGAAAGCTATATAGCAGCGATAGCGATAGAAACCGTTGGACTGCCGTCTGCAACGTAGGTCTCGAGTTCGATCCTAAGGCACGCATCTCTGATTTTTTGAAGTTATGTGCGTATTAAATAATAATTAATTATCGCTCGCTTCAACGGCGAAGGAAAACATCGTGAGGAAACCTGCATGTTTGAGAGTTCTTCATAATGTTCTTGAAGATAGGTGAAGTCTGCCAGCCCGCACTGGGGCAGCGTGTTGGACCATGGCCTAACCCGTCTTACACTGAGAAGAGGCCCGTGCCCAGCAGTGGGACAGTTTAATACAGGGCTGATATTATTATATTAGGAAGCTATATTATCATCGGGTAAAATTGGCTACATTATTTTATTTAAAAAAATACTGTTACTAACATAATTTAACCTAAGCTCCTTTTACGCAAGCGAATCCTTGTGCAAACGCTAGTCGTAAATAAATATAAAGGTCAAAAATATATAATGATAAAGGTAAAAAGATTCATATGTTAAGAAATACCTACAGGATCCTAACAAACTGGCAAACGAGCAAATCTTATTAGTATTACATTAGTCCATTACAATTTTATTAAAACTTAATTTCAAATGTAAATTGGCATCAGATGTTGCCACGGTAAAAAACCGTCACACACTTCGTCCCGGGAAATTAATTAGTATTTCCCGGGACACGATATATTGCCAAGGGGGGAGAGTGAACGAGAAAATGGTAATCAACGCGGGAAATGAAAGTAAAAAGTTGATTTGTAAAATATTGCTTGTGTAGATTAACTATTTAATTAATCTGTCGCGTTTCAGTTTCAGTTGACAATGAACAATACTTTTTGTTCACATGCTATTTTTGTTATAAGTAAGGGTGCATAATATACTTATTGTTTGCTTTTGTTAGAGGCAGAGAATATGATCGTCGTATTGCCGCTTTGGTTCCCGGAGTAAAGCATCCTACTAATATTATAAATGTGAAAGTTTGTGAGGGTGGATGGATGGATGGTTGGATGGATGGATGGTTGGATGGATGGATAGTTGGATGGATGGATGGATAGATAGTTGAATGGTTGCATGGTTGGATTGAGGGATAGATGGATGGATAGTTGAATAGTTGGATGGATGGTTGCATGGTTGGATGGTTGGATGGATGGATAGATGGATAGTTGAATGGTTGTATGGATGATTGGATGGATGGATAATTGAATGATTGAATGGATGATTGGATGGTTGGATAGTTGGATGGATGGATAGATGGATAGTTGAATAGTTGGATGGATGGTTGGATGGTTGGTTGGATGGATGGTTGGATGGCTGGATGGTCGGATGGTTGGTTGGATGGTTGAAAAGTTGGATGGTTGGATGGTTGGTTTGATGGATGAATGGTTGGATAGGCAGTTGGAAGGATGGATATTTATTACTCTTTCACGCAATAACTACTAAACCACTTTCGATAAAACTTGGTATGTAAATAGCTGGCAACTTTTTATCCCGATATTTCCACGGCATTTGGACTTACGCAGGTAAAACCGCGGGGCGCATCTAGCGTTTAATAAATTTGTTGTATTTTAGTTTGCAATAAATAATACTTTTTGTTATAAGGCAAACTTTGCTCTCATACATTTTGACAGTCTCTCTGAGCTGTAATGTTTGCGATTGTGTCTACTGTGCATAAGGTTTCAGGTTTGATTTCTGGGTCGAGTAATTGTTACGGCTCTTGTAATTTCTAATTTTGTGATTATGTTTTATCAAGAATTTCTTAGTAGTTAATACTGTAGTAGACTCACCCACTATAACGTGGAATAGAAAAACAAAAGTCTCAAAATGTGGGTTTAATATTCCTCTGTCTATTGCTTTGAGGTAATGTACTGTGAATGAATACGACACTGTAAGTGAATGCTTGAAGCGTTAATATCACAAGGTACGGCACGCACACGCAACACGCACAGCGGCGCGCAAGAGCGCATAAATATCATGAGCTGTGGCTGTGGTTAACACCCGCCCTATATTATTTTAATTATATTTAATGCGAATTTTAGAGAAATAACAATCTGAATAGTTTTAAATACAATACGCGCTCAACGATTGCTGCTAAAGCAACAATTTCAACAATAGCGAAAGAAAATTAAATAAATATAAATTCTAATGTTATAAAATTGATTTTGTTCAATTCGTTGACATTGATTACTTGAATTATATAAGAAGAGATAGAATATGAATATGATCCCTGTATATAAACTGTATATAAACTTAGAACTGTCCTATTGCTGGGTACGTACCCAGCAATAGGACAGTACTCAGTATGAGAAGAGTTAGGCCATAGCCCACAGCACTAGTCACCAGTGCGGGTTGGTAGACTTCACATATCTACGAGAACATTATGGAGAACTCTTAGACATGCAGATTTCCTAACAATACTTTCCTTCACCGTTAAAGCGAGCGATAATCAACTATTTAATACGCATATAACTTCGAAAAGTTAGAGTCATCTGAGGTGCTTGGGATCGAACTCGGTACCTCTGCGTGGCAGTTCAACGGTATCCCACTAGACTATCGTTACTGTATAGAAGTGATGATAATCTGTATTCTTTCAAATTTGTCTTTTAAAAGTGACATTGAGCTGCAGGAGGTTATAGATAATTTTAAAGAACGGCCATGAGTTTCCTGCAGGTTTTCTCATAGGCTCAAGCAAATGGCTTGAACCTAGCAACTAAATGTACCTTTAGTAACTTAGTAAACTCACTAACCTATATATTTTGAAATTTATAAATGTTACTTTGTGACCTAAATGACTTTTGATTTTGACTTTGATATTATCGAACGGCAAGATAGATATACTTCAGTTATTCCTACACCCATTTAAAGACCGATAAAATAGTCGAAACATGTCATTCTTGTCATGTTTATTGGGCTCCATATTGGCAATTATAATACAAAAGTACCAGGATATAATAGCTATTAAGAGTTGTTTACAAAGTGCTTGAATGACGGTCGTAAAACTAATTGACATGCGCTCCTTCGAGCGTCGCGTTACTGGACAAACTTCCGGAGATCCGATTGACTAGCCCGCGTTCATGTTATCCTGTTACATTGGATGGCTTTGCTAGCTGTTATTATCAAGCTTGTGCTTTAAGGACAGAGCAGAATTAGATGCAACTAAATTCTCTACAGTACAAATTCCGTATCTCAAAATAGGAAATCTACCTCCAGGGCCATTTCAAAAGAGACTTGTGAAGAGCGCAAAAATAGGCTTTCGAAAATGCGGGTTAAATGAAAAATGTTTTGGACAGACATACCTTTTAAATAATTTTTAGCCATAGTGCAATCTCATGATAACTGCACTCCAAATACGGTTGCGATTATATGTTTTATTCCGGAGTTCCGGTGTCTAATGGCTCCAGTTTCATATTAAAAGTAGTATTATAGAAATAATTTTGTTATTACCTTTTTTGTGTATACCTTGTTGAGTTAAACAGTTGCACATAACCCTATTCCATTAAATGCTATCAAAAACCAATTTGGAATTGTGTAAACAATACATATACATATATATGTATGTATGTGATTGTAGCGATCACGGCAGATTTGCTGTCATTTATTAAAGAATTAATTTGTATAAAACCGAAGATCTTTATCAGAATATCACCAAATTAGAATGGGACTACCTCGAAATATTACAAGGGGTATCCAAACCATCCTACACAGTTGTTTATTTTGTTGTTTTTCACTATTAAAGTGAAAAACGTACGTCACGTGTGGCGGTGAGCGATATTTTCTGCCCGCTGCAGCGGCCATTCCATTGGTTCGATTTCATATTTTTAACCTTTTCTCTGTCATTTGATAGACACGATAAAAATCTATTAGGATATATATCTGTTATTCATTAGACGTGGAATATGTTAATAATATATGTTAGCAGCCATACATATTATTTATTTATTTCTTAACATACATTACTTTAACTCAATTGTCACCTTTTTAAATGCTGCGAATGTACGCACGAACATTTTTGAAGTGAAAACTTCTTTAGGCGCGTTGAGCACTTTTTGGGTGAACAAAAACCATGGAACTCACGTCATCGTCACCGAACGCTTTCCATGAGCTATATGTATACTGTGTATAATATGTGTGTACTTTTTGGGTGAACAAAAAGCGTGAAACACTCGTCATCGTCACCGCACGCTAGTTACTTAGTTTTCACTTGTATCGGCAGTCCCCAAAGACTGCCCCGCATGTTTTTTGAGAGATTCCTTCAATAATGTTTTCTGTCGAACTACTGTTTTCTATTGTGTATATCACGGAACCAGACAGTTAATTATTTGTGCAGGAATAGCTTATAATTAGAGTCATGCGCCCGAAACTAATAAGCTATCCATCCGTACATTCCACTATATTGATTGGTAGATAGAACATTTGATGCACTACAAATTTGATTCCAGTAGACCGCACGGATGGCGCATTTAATGAGGTGGTCACCTCGCTCCGATTGTCACATGTAGCATGTTCAAGGAAATATCTGCCAATTATACAAATAATCTTACGTATCTTTTATATATGCTCTGAATTTGCTGTTAGTTTGTAGATCTAACTTTGTGTTATATTGAATATTTTTTTAATACGGGATTAGACTTCAATATATTTAATTAATATCAGATATATTATATATTATTAAAAGAAGATCATCTGACTTCGTAGGTAACTTGGCACTGTATCATATCGCCACTGGTTTACAATCAGGATCTGGTTTACAACCCAGAGCCTGATCCAAAATAAGGTGGAAGGCTGCCTTGCAAAAAGATATGGGGAACTGCGAGCTATCTGAAGACGATGTTGGGGATAGACCAAAGTGGAAGAGAAAAGAAGGTAAGATGGCTAAACCCTCCAGTATAAGGGATATATTGCCAAGAAGAGAGGAAAAGAGTTCATGCCAACAGATAAATGTATATTTATAATTCAATATAATAAGTGTAAGTTCGACGTGTGTAAGTGTTACTTTGCGACCTTTATGAAAATAAGGTAAAGTAATAAAGAACAAAATCAAAATAACAAGATTTTGATTTTGTTCTTTTTATATTTTGAGACTTATGGAAATCTTCAATTGAATATTTTTGCCAGTCAATTCTCAGTAAAAGCAGGAAGTCTGGCACTGTACTTGATAGCCGCTTCCTGTTACATGGAACCTTAAACTACAACTGTCAAAATGTGGGTGTAATAAAACCTCCACGCATAGATCTGACACACAATGCCTATTTGACATCTGAGTTATAAATACAGCATAATCACGCTCACTCAAATTATTGATTGCGCACAATCGTTGTCTATCACATAAATGTAATATGTGAGCTCACTTTTCTTAGTGAGGACACTTTATGATTTAAATCTTTAACCTCCATGAGCGTTTTAGCGATTATAAACCTGACTCTGCGTTCAGTAACTATCTGCCTCCTGCAATTTTACAATGACCAAAAATGTCATTAAGACTCTAAAGAATAAGGAACATGGAGAATGATTGAATATTATATATTTCAGGTAAAGTAGCAAACTGTCATCAGTACAGCAAAACTGATAGCTTTAAGCACCACCTCGGTAAAGATAGCTCTTTGGCCACAGCAGCAGATGTGGCAGACAAACCACTCGAGACCGCGATCTTCGACCAGGTGTACCAGGATAGCATCGGCGTTCGAAGTTATGTATTCTTGGATCGGCTTCCATATGTAATAAAGCAGTATTTCCATGCATATTATGGTGACCGGAATCTGTAAAGGAAATTAACGTAAATACGACTGATTGATTGATTGACAAAGGATGCCGATTAAAAAGGAATAGGCGGGTTAGGGGTTCTTTTTGTATATCCGACGGGTTAGCTAAAGTTGTATATGTCCCACATTGCATTAGCAGTAGTGAATGCGGCTGTTATGCATTCTTAAGCTCTTGGATTCGATTCCCGGATCGAGACAAGCATTGCTAAACATAGCCACAAATAAATGTAAATTTACATTATTATTTACGATTGCATTTTATGTGTAACTTAAAGGTCTATAAGTGTTATTTTGCAACTTATGTGAATAAAGCATTTTTGATTTTGTGTATTTTATATTTTGAGACTTATGAAAATGTTTTAAAAGGATGGAGTCTGGAACTGTTCCCGAAACACGGCAATAGGCTCACATGGTATTATTTGCTTTATTATTGCTTAGGTCATAAAACCATAGCCGTATAAATAATATAGTTTAAGCGTAATACGAGACGAGTCTCCGATCGTCTACAAGACATATTGCCTTCCGTGCTGCTATACAGCATTTCATAACAGAAAAATCAATAATACGTTGCATATTCCGCGAATGGAATGCATGATTCTTGGATCTTCTTATTATCTTCTATTTTTTTGTTGATTATTGGCATATTGTAGAGTCCCTTTTTAGATATGCAGTCCCCAATTTAAGGATAGAAATACTCGCTCTTAAACTAATCGCAACTTAACTAGTTATCGACTTTCGAGCCTCATCGAGCCATAAAAATATTTGATAAGCCTAAATCTCTAAAATGCAGTACTTCTCGTACGAAGACGAGTTAACTATTCAAGAAATTAAAAAGGAAAACCTTAACGTGTATAACGTGTTGCAATGCTAGTTGACATTAGCTGCCATGTTTTCTAGTTGACGATTCAACTATTTAATCAACTAGTTGATGAACGAAAATCAACGGTTACGTTCCGTTAACGAAAAAAACCATCAACGACCCATCACTACTTCTTTGTAGCTATTCAAGTTAGTTACAAGAGTCATTCGTCGCCAGAGCTATCCGTGTAAAAGGACCTAAATAAAATAAAAATCTGGTGCGTAATTTTTAGTAAAACCATTGAATCTATGTAGAAAATTCCTTGGTAAAAAAGGCTTGCTCTTATAAGGTATGACATAAAGCTTAACTGGCAAAACGTTGCTTAGAAAAATTTTAATCCTTCAGGGAAATACAAGGTTTGTATGTAACTTTTTCAAGACTATAAGTAAGTTATTACCTCTAATACGTAACATAGTTTAGGTGATTTTCGCCACAGTCTAGCTGGAAAGAACTCCAAGTTTCGTAGTATCAGACATGCGCTTATCAAGAAGACCAGGTTTGGCGCAGAGTATTTTTTGTACAAAACGCTGGCTGGAACAATAAAATATTTTCTTTATTTATTTAGTCTTATTTTATCTTTTTCGTGTGGTTAGTGGCCAACTTTTTGACAAGAGTTGTTCAAGCCGCCGGTAGGCCTCAGACATGGCTTAACGACTGCTGTCAATTTGGCAACAACCGGTACCGACTTTTTACATGCCCTCCGAAGCACGGAGACGCTCAGATGAAATACAACTAAGCGGTCACCCATCTATAGACTAACCGCACCCAACGTTGTTTAACCTCGCTAATCGTTTACCGATCAGTGAGTGCAACTGGCTATGTAGTAAATAGTAAATATTGTAAGCAACATTATCTGAAGTTCTTTAGGAGATAATCCTTGGTGTCATATTTTTGTAATCAATCTAGGGCCTCATACAGTCAACTGTTGGACATGAGTCTCTCTTTTTTAGATAGAGGACCTCTTTACATATATTTTCTCTCATTGCAACACTAGTAAAATTATTTTCATAGCTCTTCCATAGAATTTAAATTTATGAACTAGCTCAACTTTAAGTGACCAAGTTTTGGCACCATTGGTCATTTCTGTTAGGATGCCTTAGTTTTAGGCCTTTGGTAATAACAACAATATAATTATATAAGTCACAATTAATATTAGTGCCTATTCTTATAATTATAAATCCTTATAATATTAACGTAAATTAGGTTTTCGCTAACAGAAATTGTGACACCTAGAACTCAAGATCAGATCACCATGGCCTCGCCGTCAATCACCCGTCAACACATCGAAAAATCAATAGGATTTACTAACAGTAGAATAAAATGTGAATTTCATTGATTAATAACGCGTAAGCCAACACTAGGGGCACCGTCCTGGTCATAAGATCACAATTACTAGGTATATCAAAATATTCATAACAAAATTTTAAAAAATTCTACCAGTATATATACTACAGATAATGACAGTAACATTGTCACTGATGTTAACTCATAGACTAAAAAAGTAATTATGTTTTTGTGGTTTCAGTTTAATTATTATGAATAAGGTACGTAATACGTTATTATACTAGACTAGATGTCCCGACAATGGTTGTCTTGTAAATAAAAAAAATCTAAGTCATTCTCCAATCCACTTAAACACACATGAAAAATTTCCTCAAAATCGGTCCAGCCGTTTAGGAGGAGTTTAATTACAAACACACGCACAGAAGATTTATATATATAAAGATTTTGTCAGCACCTTCGCTCGCGTATATGTAGACAAGGTTATGTTAGTAACAGCAGTTTTTCTGGATGTAAGGTTGTCCTATGTCCTTTTCTGTTCTCCTGACAACGTTTATGCGAAATTTCATGATGATCGGTTCAGTAGTTAATGCGTGAAAGAGTAACAAACAAACTCACATTCGCATTTATAATATTAGTTAGGATATACTTTGACTCTTACTCCTATATCGCCAAAGGTATAGGCAGAAACGTATTACACCCATTTTGATAGCCATCGTTTTAGCTCTAACTCGGAGCCTTTTACCGGACACTCCGTGCTGAAATTGAAAATTGCTTATGTTTAACTTATCACCAGATTTAGTAAAATATAACAGTCAAAAATAGTAATTGATCACCAAAATTAAAACCGCAATATATTTAAAGAGATCAAAATAAGTCGACGGGAATAAGTCGCCTATTTTTGGATGGGTTTAAGAAACCTTTTTTTTTTTTTTTTTACGTGGGGGAATGCAATGACGCATATCCCTCCGCGGGGGCGGGCGGAGGGATTATGTCGGACTCGCCGGGGTAAATAAAGATGTTAAAAAGATAATGTACCTCCCGGAATACCGACTAAACCTACCACGGTGTTCCTCGACAAAACCACTATCGACGGGGCCGCGCGAATCACTTTCGCATACGGTCGCGACCCCGCCGAGGTTTCGGCCCGCCGTATGAAACGGCAGGCCACTACACGAAAGACCTACCCAAAATAGGCACTACTTCACCTACTGTCTCCCCCCTAGAGGGGAGACGGACTCGACACAGAGGCGCGCGTGGGAACACGCACGCCGCCTCTCGGACCTGGTGCTGAATGGATGGCGGGCAGGCCCACAAAGCCCGCCACCCCCAGGTCAAACCTCAGGGTGGCTGGAGGTCATCTCGCGCCCTCCGGCGCCCGGTTCTGCGGTTGGGGAGAGGGCTTAAACGCTCCCTCTCCCGCTCCGCCACCTCCTTGATGGAAATCACTTCCTCACAGAAGGAGGCGACGGCGCTCCACGACCTCTCACTCCGGACCATAGGCTCAACTACGGCCGGGAGCGAGAGGTTAACCGATCCGACTGCCGCGATCAATTCACGGCGCTGCGATGCCCAGGCGGGGCAAATCGCCAAAGTGTGCAGCGCCGTGTCCTCAACAACGTTGCGGCAGTCGCCGCAGTGGTGACAACCGGGCGTCTCTTGCCGGCGTATACGACACAGGAACTGGCCAAAACAACCGTGGCCAGTCAGAACCTGTGTCAGCCGGAAGGTGAGGGCGCCATGCCGCCTCTCCAGCCACTCCTCAAACACGGGACTTACCGCCACGATCGTGGCGTGCCCGGGGGGTTTAAGAAACCTAACATAACCTAACCGATACGGTATTCCGATACGGAATGCAGTGATTTGAGGCGTATATTTGCTCGTTATGATATAATTTAGTAAGCATAATTTGCTGCGGAATTAGTATTTTTGGTGGTCATTATATTTAATCCCGTTGAAAATTTCCAAACCAACCACAAAATACTTCAACGCCGCCTGTCATAAAAGTAATAGCAATGTTTGCAATGTCAAACTTAGTATACAAAAATCGATAGGCATTTTTTGTAGTTTGGTTTTTCCTAGTAGTAGAAACCTCATTCCTGTTCCAATGAAATAGATAACTTTAGGAGCTTGAATTATTTTAATACAACGTAGGCGGTAAATTATCTTGTGGCCCGCCTAATGGTAAGCGGTTACTTTTTCGGCTTGCAATTCACCCGTCGCTCACCCTAGGATTAGACATTTGGGTGAAAGAAAACGAATGGGAGATGTAGGTATGTGATCTCTGAAACTCTATCGCGGAGGTTTTTTTTTATGGCATGCGGCGGCAAA
This sequence comes from Catocala nupta, assembly GCA_963675205.1. Lineage (NCBI taxonomy): Eukaryota > Metazoa > Arthropoda > Insecta > Lepidoptera > Erebidae > Catocala > Catocala nupta. Next base: position 3,164,025 of record OY776101.1, on the reverse strand, counting down.
CGAGCAGACGGATCGCCTGTTGGTAAGCGATTACCGCCGCCCATGGACACTCGCAACCCCAAAAGAGATACAAGTGCGTTGCCAGCCCTTTAAAAAAAAATGAAGGAGGAAAAGGACAAAGGAAAGGATAGGAAAAGGATCGGGGTAACTGGGCCTCCGGTGCTCTCACTCACCGATACGAAACGCAACAGTACGGGTACCGTTACTTCACGCCGGTATTCTGTGAGAGGGTAGTACTACTCCGGTTGATCCGGTCTATTCATGCTAATACCAGCGAGAATCTACTACCTTAGAAACGTAGATACTTTACAAACATTCAAACAACCGCTGCCACTGCACCGAATGTTGTGGGTTCGAATCCCAGACAAAACAAAAATTTGTGTGATCCACAAATGGTTGTGCCGAGTCTGAGCGTTCTTTGTGACCGTCGGCGAGGCAACAGCGTAAACCCACTATTTCATCCGTGCGTTCAGTCACTTACGCCGGTTTCCCGTGGATGGTATTTCCCTGGGCGAGCCGGCTCATTTGTTTCTTCACCAAATATTTGGCAATTCTGAGCTCTACTACTCGTAGTTATCATATTACTCTTTATTTTTACCCGACTACGGCGAAGTCAAAAGAAAGGGTAATGATTTTGGCATTTAATGAACGAGGTATCAATAGATTAGTAATAACGGCACGGGTGACATAGGCTATATAAATTTCATCAAAATTTTATATGATGCAATTTTAAACCCCAGATTCTAAACTCGAAAAAAATTAAACTGAGATAATCATCACATGTTTGGTATCGAAAGAAAGGTCTAGCACATTAAAAATATGTACATATATCATATTATTGTTTAACTCAAAATATATGTTTAAAATGCGGTCGTACAGTTCGCGCGGTCCAGTAATTTCAGATATTTATTTATAAATAACGAACGAATATTACGTTAGAATTTTAGATTATAAAGGTAATATATTTATTTACAATAAATATAAAGCATAATAAAGTAAATCAAGTATTAATTAATAAGAAAATGCACATGAAACGAATAATTAGCACATTGTTACTTCTTCGTTCGATAGATAGCGCTGTACGGGTCTTATATTTCTGAATCGCGCTATCATTGTGTTTTGATGAAAACATTTAAAAAACTCATTTAATACAGTAGGTACGACCGCGGCTATCTTTGCGTTTTGATATACTTTAAAAAAATCATTTTATATAACTAGATATTTTTATTTTATTAATTTAAAGAAAAGATAGTCTGGTCTTGATTTAAGCCAATGTAGCTAAGGATTTAAATTATCAATACCTCTAGTGGCTCCATCTAACGCCAAAGTCTAAATTGAAAAAAAAAAATTATCAAGTGGCACCATCTTTTCCACTTGAGATAAATAAGAAACGTACTATTGTTTTTGTACATGTCAATCATAGTGAATTTTTATATAAAGTGATTTTTAAGAAATCTATTTAATTAGAAAGCCGCTTTCAAAGAAAACTAAGAAAGCGACGAAAGTAGCTGCGTTACGTAAACAAGAATCCTCCGAGGCACGACTAGGCTAGACTGAAAAAGTTAAAGGAGTAGTCTTCAAATGCACGTGCACGTGATCGAATGAATGAATCTCCATCCAGAGTAAAAAAGCAGAGCTCACAGCGTGAATATGCCAGAGAAATGAGATCAGCAGAGTCACCGCAATCACGTGAAATGCGACTCACCATGATGAAAAATCATGCCTCTTAGGTCAGGGACTTAGAATCTCCGCAATCACGCGAGATGCGACTTGCCATGATGAGAGAGCACGCCAGGATGCTAAATTTCTAGCATCGCGAAAGGTAAGATTGCATAATAAGAGATGTGTGTCTAGACATGCTTATATTCGTCAAAGAGACTCATTTACCACTGATTCTCGTCACTTCTTTGATGCAATTTCACAGGTGGCCGATCAAGTGTGCCATGTTTGTAAGCAAATGAAATTCAAAAATCAAACTAAACAAAATTGCGTTATGCGCAATGCCATATATTACCTGAGAATTATCCAGAAAGTTTTGTGGTTTGCAATAGATGTTATTCCAGTCTCATCAGAAACAAGATTCCAACCACCGCGTACTGGATTAATATGAATGTGGCCACAATGCCCGAGGAACTCAAAATTCTTAGTGAAATGGAGCTCCGATTAATATAAAGGATAAAAATATTTTTAAAAGTCGTCAGTTGGGCGTCCGTTTTGGCCATAAAGGGTTTAGAAGTCAGGCCATTTTATTTGCGCAACAGGTTGGAGAGTTGGCTGTGCAGTTGGCGTTGTCATTCTAACATAGTGGTTTAACTGTGCACAAATTACAAGGTTGCACCTTGGAAAAGGCTGTTGTAGACGTTGGCAAACGTTTTTATTCTAAATGCACAGTTAACGTAGCATTGAACAGGGTAAAGTCACTAGAGGGCTTATACATAAGTGCCTTGGATCCGCGTAAACTCTTGTGCCATCCCACGATGCTGCATCTTTAACGGAATTAGAGAGGCTTAGAAATCGCGACTTTGCTCAATAATAAGCCAGTTCCTATTAGAGCATATTGGTGCCGTGGTCTTTATCCTTTGAATTTTTTGAATTATAATGTGTCGATGTAGATATTGCTAGTATATATGCCCGATCGGGAAAAGGACAAGTATTAAATTAAAAATATAATTTAAAAAACTATCCAAGACTAACAACTACCATTAAACAGACAGGGTAGATGTACAGTGGGTGTGAACACGGCTCTACCTTGACCATTTTTGTACCTATGCATTTCTGGATTTCTATCTGAATTATTTTCTGTTGGGCCTTTTTAGACCCCCTTTTTTACGTAGTCATAGTTTATGAACTTTATTTTTTAATTTCATTTAATTATGTTGCCTATAGCTGTAAAGAAAACTTCACTTCTTCCTTTTTTGAAATTACTAACTATTTAGTACATACTAAAAATTTTAATAAAATTACCAGGAGCTCAGTCAACCTAAGAGATCTTCCTAAATCACGTAATTACGAACTTTGATTATATACATACATAAAGTTTTATGAGGTGAACAGTAACTGGCTGATTACAATATCCACCTGTTTATTCATACGATTACCTCGTAAGTATCCATTGGAAGGGTTCAAATTGGGAACACAGAATTGTTATAGGTATATTATCGTAAGATCTTGACCCATGTTCATTAATGTTCCATACGGAACAAATCAATAAGAACACCTTTTACTCATGTTTGCCTGGTACATAAATAGTAATGACCCGGAAAATAATCAATACGGTCTATTGGTTGTTTTTGTATTGGATGCTAGGTTACCCCTAATTTATATAAATTATAATTATCCATAGACAAAACACATATTAATTTATAATACCAATAGCTTACTGAGACACCGTTGGACTGCCACTTAGAGGACCCGTGACATGTACTTTAGACATTTTAAACTAATGTGCGTATTATTAAATAGTTAAATGCCGCTAGCATTACCAGAAAAGAAACATCATGAGGCAACATGTGTCTGAGAGTTCTTCATAATCCTCCATCTTTTCGGTCTCACGAAGGAAAGGCGATTCCAGTAGTGTCTACCGGATAAATTACCAGATGCACTGCTACAGAATTACCTGACTGACAAACTCTACCTGGTCGGTTAACCGAATCTGGGACCTCTCAATCGGTAGTAAACACAAACAGACGAGGCAATCCACATAAAAATTGCAGCTCGCAAGAACTATACAAATATTAAAACAATGGACAAAAATATCACTCATATTTCTATACGACACAAAATAGAAAATATTTGGTCTTTGTTTAGAAGTTAAAACTTTTACATACGGCGTAATGAAAGTGCTGTTGCGTCATACCTCCAATCAATAATTTATTATCAGTAGTTAATAGTTAAATGTATTGATTAAAAATTATATCTGACTTTGCAATAGAGATAGTTGGGAAACACTTGAATCGTGGCGATTCTTGTTTGAGAGTTCTGCTCTATATTTTCGATGATATCGACAGATCTGATACTGGCTGGCCCAGTGTGATTTTAAGTGGTTGCCTCGCCACTGCCATAGTGCCAAGAGGTGTGGGCTCGAATCCCACACCGGACTAAAATTTCTGTGATTCACAAATGGTTGTTCCGATTCAGGGTGTTCTTTACGGCCGTGGTTAGAGTGTTTGTAAAGTCCCCTGCGACGCAGGAATTATTCCTATTGCGGGAGTTATCTTTTCTACAAAAGGTTCAGAACAAAGTGTGTGGACTACGAGCCTTCCCATATCAAGAAGAAAACCGTAGCTAGCAAAAGGGTACTTCTATAAAACGCCTAATTGTCTAGAATTGAAAATGTATTAAAAGTTTTACTTTTGTCTAAACTGATTCTTGTATTATAAAATAGTAAGAAGTGATTAATGATGTATTCATAACGCTAATTACCTGAGTTATTACAAAACATTAGGTGCAACGCTCTGTGTCATTAAATATATTATTGAATATGATGCGTGCTAGAAGTTTTTATGTGGTTTAGATAACTATATTATATACATCTCAGACCCGATGTTTGCTAACATAAAGATATTTATTGCCTTCTTTGATTAAGTAAGTAATTAATTCACTTGATAGAAATTCTATTATTGTGTACAATCTTTACCTCGTTGGAAGTCAATGATTTCTGATTAAATTAAATTTCAATGATCTGAATCTATAAATATTCTGATCTGTGATTTGTGATCTATTTATATTCCAAATATTTTGAGACGTACACTCTTAAAATATTTAACCAGAGGTCATATAAATTACATACATAAATAAATTAATTAAAAAACATCAACATAGCACGGACTTATAGTAAATCTACATATATTGGAAAAGCACGGAGGATTTATTATAAAAGATGAATAGTATGATCAGTATGATCTTCAATATTAGTAATTGAAAGAAATAATAAAATTACCGCACTTAGCCGAGTCAACTACGTTACACGAAATCCTATTCGCGGACAAAACATATACAAATCTCATCTGCCTTTACGACGTAAGTCATAAAATACAAACATAAAATATGTTATCGAAAAGCAAAGAATTTCATTACAACAAGAAAGTAAAAGTTGGAATAAAAATAAAACATTAAGATGAAACCAAAATGAAAAATATTAACAAACATTTATTAAAAGTTTTTATAAATATAGTTCTAATTAGCTTTGAAGTAGCTAGCAATGCCGACCAGCCAATATTATTGTTTAAAAGAAATTTAGAACCAATCTCACATTCAGACGGTGAACGAACAATAATATATGACAATAAGCAAAAGTTTAGCATAAACAGTAAAGATATTCGTAAAGACTTTGAAAATGAAGACAACATAAAGGCGTTACTGGAAGAGAAGTATAAATTTAAAAATGATGAAATGTCTACGAGGTTTAAGATCGCTGGTACCACACGAGGGTTTCCAGGTCAGTGATCACGTAAATCTAATAAGAAAGTAGTGGTAACTTAAAGTTGAGAACATTGAATTAACTACCGAGGTAGTGACAAAGGTTAGGCTGAATAAATCTGAATGATCTACAGACCATTATAACTCACGTGTTACGAAATTTACTTATAGCCAGCTTGTATTGTTAAGAAAATATGCCCGGGCAATTTATATATAATTTAAATTATGCTAGTTAGTGTCGTGCTCGAAGATCATTATGAAGCTGATCTTTCAGAAATATATTTATACAATATATATTAATCTATGTGCCATGTTATGGCAGTAACAAACATTCAAATATTTTTAAGAAATTGATGATCATCATCACCTTAAGCCACCTTACACCTTCATATGCGCACCTTATGCCGCCATAGTATAGACCGCGGGTGGGAGAACGGGGATCGCCCATCCGCCAGGCATTGAGTCGGAGCAAGGCCCTCTGTCGTGTCGGGGCGTCGCCCAGGAGTCGTCGCTCGCAGACCTTTCTGTCTGTATTAGCGACCTATTCAGCAGTGGCTGAATGAGTCGCTATTGCAGTTTCAGTTCCAGCGACCCACCCACCATACAAAGCAGCGAGTTGGCACACCGTGGTGGTTTTAATCGGTAGGCCCGAAGTCTCGGAAGAACGTGACTTAACCCTGTCCCTTGCCATATACACCAAGTATAAGGAGCATTTTCCCAAGTTAGAAAAATAAAAAATAAGTAAGGACCTTAGTGCCAAAATTATTTTGAATTATAAGATAGATTTTGCATCTTACACCTAAGTACCAATTTAAAAGAGGATGAGTTTACTATTTCGTTTTAAACAGCTATATTTCCAATGAAAAAGGAAAGAATATTCCCCAGAGAGTTCCCATATAGTAAAAATAAATGCTCATATTTTTATTCATATATTCCGTTACTCCTCATTTTCATACATTAGATCAACTTTATGTAAATCAACAGATATAGATTTTGCTCTCGTATATGCAGTTACTATGTTTTCAAACTATGTCCCAGGTGCAATAAAATCAACATTAGAACTTTCTTATCCTATCAATTAATGGTCTTGGAAAACTCTAACCTCATCAACCAAAATTTAAATAAATTACTTTTTCAGTATTTCCTGAAACTCATGACGAGCGTCACATTGCTTGGGCATTCCGATCGTACGCCGTCCGTCGTATTGTGGGTGGCATGGAGACTAGTATCAGCATGTATCCATATAACGTAGCTATCTCCAGGAATGCGAAGCACTGGTGCGGAGGATCCATCATTGATGAGCAATGGGTGCTCACTGCCGGGCATTGCTTGGAGTCGTGAGTTTCCAATAGCTTATTACAGTAAATAGTGTATGATGGCTAATTATGTGCACATTGGATTTTAAAGGAGGAAAATACAACACTATTACACAAATGCGTGCAAAGCATAGTTAAGGAACTATGCATAGTAAGATTTAAGTTTTGCATAAATGTATTTGAAATATAATTTAAAATTCTGATATTTATATTTTCAAATACAGTTATGCAAAAATCTTTTACCAGCCAAATTAAGAATTTCTCACTCGAGGTGAGAAACTCTGGTGAGAAATTTTTAAGCTAACTGGTAAAAGAAAAAGTGGCCGTGCAAAGCGTAATCGATTATGATTCCACTTTAGCCAGCCGCATAATTTCATATTTTTCTAGTACCTATTATTATTATTCTATAAGCTGCAGTGGAAAACTTCCAAAAAATATACATGAAGGCTATAATAGAATGTAATTTGTAAAACAGGGTTTGATTAAACGATATATTCATGCAATGTTAAATAAAAACTAAAACATTTGGTTTATTTTCATAGTGCATTTGATGGTGACAAGAGAAAATTGCAGCCTTTCATAATAAGAGCTGGGAGCTCGTTTCACAACCGAGGCGGGTACCAAGCTAGAGTTAACAAAGTAAGTAAAATTCACTAATTTCTGTTCATTACGACCTCTCGGTACGGACGATGGGTCATCTGTTGTCTGTTTTATGGTGAAGGCCTCCTTCCAAGATAGAAGCTATAAAATCACTTTATTATGAAGCTTATATGAAACAAGAGTTTTCGTGGTACTGAATATATACTGCATGGAACAATAAAGTGTGGTCATTGTTTGAGGTCCCACATTGGACCTTATGACTTAGGTGGAACATATCAAATTAAATACATAGGTACAGTCACGTCGACCTATATTGTCAAATATGTCGTAGTACTAGTAATATTTCATAGATAAGCTGATTGAAAGTTTATAAGTTACTATGATATAAAAATTGAATAGCACAACATTTTATATTCTGCAACGCTATGCGTATATTATTATAAAATACGTACAATATATGCAAAGAAATATTTTGTTTTTATCTCATTTCGTCATATTAATATTCCTACTTGACAACATCATTGTTATAGTGTATCGTGAGGTTTTGTTTTCGAAGCTCAGATCGGGTAAACTAAACTCGGTTTACTGTCAAGGTTTTTGTGATTTCGTATTTCCGAACGCATGAAAAGACATTGGTCCTGAGCCTGCTATCTCTCCATTTCTGTCGGATTGCCGTTCCTTACGAGTTTGAGAATGAGCAATAAATACACTTATGTCCTATAGTATTATCCTACACGTATAGCTAGTCTTCGTTAAGATTTGACGTCACGACCAGAACTTATTCTGGAGGAACAATCAAGATAATGAATATTCGACGAAACAGGCTCATCATATTTCTCTCCGTAAACAGCAATATGTTAAGATTCCATTTCAGAATTTATAACTCACATTTGTTTAATACTTTCAGGTATTCTTTCCACATGAATATGTACCTGGTAACGCCGATTTCGACTACTCCTTACTCCGACTAGACCGGCCTATGCCTATTGGGAGGAATATCGCAGTGCTGAACCTACCTTCCAAAGACTACATGATGAAGGAGAATGATATCCTCATTGTGACTGGCTGGGGGAGTACTGATGTAAGTAAATATATAACAAAATAGCATCGTCACTTGCTTGCAAGAAAGCGGCCAAAAATTGTATGTGTTCCTAAAAGGTTAGCATATATACTGCATACAGATTCTGAATTTGTATCACGTGTAGAGAAAATTGCACGGAAGTTACATTCACGTTATTGATGATACATTCGTCTTCGGATATTAGGCTGATCTAACTTGGAGCTAAAGTTCAACAGTACCTTTCCTTTACAACATATAGCTTTTGTTTGTTTTTTTGTCCATAGGAGTCGGGTTACGGGCATATCCCAGATAGGATTCGATTCGTGCCAGTCCCCGTAATGACTCTGGATGATTGTCAGAAGTCGTACCGGTTCTACATCACACAAAGAATGTTGTGTGCTGGGTACGCTACTGGTGGAAAGGATGCTTGCAATGTAAGTGATTTTTATCAAACTAAGCTACTATTAAAGTAACGAAAGTCTTAGACCGTAGTGTAGTTAAGTAACATATCCGCTCTTAGTAGTAGAACCATTTACTTTACGGGAGTTATCCTGAGTGTAACCTATGTATTATACCTAAACCTGGTTGCTATGCAGATTCAGGTTTGTGACACCAATATATTTGTGATTCAATCGTTTTCGTTGTTCGTTGTTGTTCATTTTTATGCGGCAGCAGCAAGCTGTATTTCCTTAACATGGCTTCGATAATACATACTAGGTGTGACTGTGGTTCATCCCTAAGTACTGCCTTGGGATGAAATACAGTCATGACAATGATTTGCGGTTTCCAGATATCAATCTTGCTGGTTTGCCTTTTACCAAAGATAACAATAAACTGAGTTTAAAATATCTCCTCAGCACGATTCAGGAGGTCCAGCTGTCCGTGACGGGGTGCTCCTCGGCATAGTGTCCTTCGGCGGCAAGCAGTGCGGTGACCCTCGCTCCCCTGGCGTCTACAGCCGAGTATCCGAGATCACTGAGTGGGTGGAAGACACCATCTCAAATAATGAGGCTAACACCGTGCCAGAGCTGCTGCCGAAGATACAAAAAGCGAGACAGAGAGAAAAAGAGCTGCAAAAGTAAGTTTAATCACCAAAGGGTAATGTAAAGCCAGCTGAAATATCAGCCGTGTGGAGGTCTATCGTAACAGGGCCAATACCAAGCACAGTGCTAGACTCCATGCTATTTTAGACAGTTGAAACAAACTCAAGATCTTACGTCCGATACCAAACTTATGGAAATAACCAATATTAGTCAGAAGCCAGTAAATACTTTCAAAGCAATTTCTTGTACAAGAAAATGCGATCAAACTTAAAATATTGCTAGCTTCTTAATATTAGCACAAATGACAATTAATCTATATAAAGTAGTAAATATTAACTTACGGAAATAGTTTGTTATTTGATATTTGATAAATATTTCAATTTTAGATTCAAAGCCCGCGTTGAAGACAAGAAAAATAAAATCAAGAATTGGCTCCGAGAAACACTAAAATCACCGACTTTCATAGAGCTGGCCAAAAAGAAACTCCGTGATGCGGGATTTCACACACGACGAACTTTAAATAACGATGAGCCAATGAATAGCAGCAACGTTGATGACAATACAATGGACGAGATTAACCTTACAAACTTGATCAATGATAGAATTATCGACGACGGTGATGCGAGTGAGTCGGATAAGCTATTGAGGACGTTGGCTTTGCATGAAGTGATGTTAAATGATCACAGCTCTGAGAAGACGTTGCCGAACATACGAGCGCGTGATGAATCCGCTAGTATAGAAAGCTTCATAGCTTATATTAGCGGTATGTAAATAAATAGTATGGTGTTAAATATTGTGTTGTTAATGTTGTTATTGTATTGCCTGAACGCACAATCAACAATGAACTAACTAAATAATTTTCTTAACTTTTCCTCACCACGACCTTATCACTTTCTTGACTCATAAATAAAGTAATAAACATGCTAAATGCTTACCAATATTTCTCGAATTCGCAAAGGCTTTCGACACAGTCTCTTTTGTCCACCTTGTGCAGAACTTTAGGATCATAGTATCTCGCTGATCTAATAAGGTTATAGAATAGATCTCTGTGCATAAAAGTTGGAGAACTATATTAGTGGCAAACCACCGATTAATATAGAGGTGCCGCAAGGAAACATATTGCGTCCTACACTTTTCCAATGCTGCAAATGACCTTTACCTACCTAAAATTCAAGACTAGCGACTTTAGAAGACAACTGTAACCAAATTCATTATTTTATCAATTTACATACATACATAAATTCACGCCTGTTTCCCAGAGGGGTAGGCAGAGACTACGGATTTCCATTTGCTACGATCCTGACACACTTCTCTGGCTTCATTCACTTTCATAACATTCCTCATACACGCTCGCCGGTTTAAGGTGCTCTTAACCTGGCCTTTATCCAGAACGTCTCCGATCTGATCAGGAAACGTTCGCCTAGGTCTTCCCTTTGCGACTGTTCCATTCACATTAGCCTTATACACTTTCTTAGTCAGTCTGTTCTCGTCCATTCTTTCTACATGCCCAAACCAACTTAACATACCCTTTTCTATTCTCGTCACTATATCCACTTTTATGCCGCAAATCTCTCTAATCACACTATTCCTTATTCTATCTTTCAGAGTCACACCACATATATTTCTCAGCGCTCTCATTTCTACAGCGTTTATTCTGCTCTCATGCTTCTTTTGCCATACCCAACTTTCACTTCCATGCATAAGTGTAGGCACTAATAGTTCTCTATGAACAGCCAAACGTGCCTTTTCGGAAACATTTCGACTGTTCATAAAAGCGCGTAGAGCGCCATTCACTTATTTATCAATTTAATATGGCATAAAAGTAATTTTAGCAACTGTATTGATGAACCTAAATATAACCTTTCGAAATTTCGAAAATGTGCTAATATTAATCCTACCCAATGTCTTTTTCCGATTCCCATTCAAATATATCTTCTTTTAATAATAATTTAATTTGTAGGGGGAAATTTATTAATGAAATAACTTATTAACAATAATATCAATAAATATTAATTATTGGTGGTTACACATAAATAGACACTTATTTGGAGTTTGAAGTGGAATACTGCAAGTTGATGTCTGCTCGAAGCCCTCGACGCGACTGACCCTTACCTTTTTCTATTGCAATAGCTGGGTTGAGCCATCCGAGTGGGCGTGGGGAGATCCTCTCTTTCCAAAGCTTGACACACTTGAGACTTGCCGTATCACAGACTTCCTCATGAGTATAAATAAACTAATGTGTCAACAGTGTCCCTACACTTTGTCAAAGAATGCGGTGACGGGGTAGATACTCGTACGCTGACCATGCAGATCTTCGACTAATATCGAACCTGTAATCTAGATTACTTAAGAATACATTTCAATTTGCAATCCATCGACCAAAATATTACTGATCAGACATTTATAGTAATAGCACGGAATCTGAGCTTGTGCCCATAAGAAGGGGACACCACTTCTTGTAACGTAGAACTCAAAAGAGGTAAATTTTATTGAAAAGCTGTTAGTTGCCTGTTAGGTGTTCATATAATACAGTTTATATATAGGTACCTACGTCTATGTTGTATGTTTAAAGCGATAGTTGTTCCATCACTGCAGGATAAAAGCCTGACTTTTTGTATATAACTCCTAACCCCCTTATTTGGCAAGCTTTGGTCAGTTCTTCTTATAGGAGTTGAGTTTATGTCGCTACTTTACCTTCAGATTATATAAATAAATATAAGATTTCGATCTCGTTAGATTTCCAATTCGGACACAATGTCATCTGGTCTTTGACAAGAATTTTAAATAATTTATGCTACAGTAGCAGTATAGACTATTATAAATTCTATACATTGAGATTATTATCACGATTTATTTAAACAACATACTAACTTTGAGAATTTCACTATGCCCTTAATTGTAACATTGTCTTACAATTAGAATCAGTAGTGCCATGTATACAGAACTGAAGCAAACAAAAAACGTTATTTGAGAAAAACGCCATCTAACAATATATAATTAAACTAGTCCTACTATGAAGGTAAAACAAACATTTACATTGTTTAAATAACAATCTTGACATCATTGATGTATTCAATGACTATTTATTACAATGATATAAGATTGTAATAATTATATTATAGGACTCTGATTTAAGTTGTCTAGACTCTACACACTTTTCTACTCCACAATAGATGGCGCACGAAACGCATATACATATTTTACGTGAATAAGAATGAAACCGCTTGTATTTAAAGAGCTTTAGATTTTGGATTTAGATCACTCTAAGTTATTATAATAAATAAGTTTAGATTCTATGCTTCAATGTAATTAAAATTATTATGTAGTACTTATTACTAACTGAAAACCTACCTATCTATTCATAGCTTTCTATTTCATTTACCTTTTTAAAACATTTGGATTTTGTACATTAAAATTACTGCACATGGCGTTGATTTACTGTGGCGTATAGGTTTAAGTAATCGTCACTGCGCCGAGTGTTGTAGGTTCGATCCCCACACTGAACAAAAACTTGTTTTATACACAAATCTGTTGTTGGGTGTACTGTGTGCGTTGTTTGAATGTTTGTAGTCTCCCGCGACACCGATTTACTCCGAGTGCGGTGGTCGTCGAAAAATATGACAAACTTACATTCACTGTAATGAAAATATAAAAACATAAGCTTTCAGATTTTAATATGAACGCCACTATTAATAGCAATTGCATACATAATAAAATCATACAGTAGAGTTACAACTTAAATCAGAGTGCTATAATATAATTTTTACAATATTATATCATGTAATAAATAGTCATTAAATACATCGATAATGTAAATATTGTTATTCAAACAAAAGTAAATGTTTGTTTTACCTCCATAGTAGGACTACTTTAAGTATATATTGTTAGATGGCGTTTTACTCAAATAACGTTCTTTGTTTGCTTCAGTTCTGTATAGATGGCACTACTGATTCTAATTGTAAGACAATGTTACAATTAAGGGCATAGTGAAATTCTCAATGGTTTAATAAATAGTAAAGTTAGTATGTTGTTTAAATAAATCGTGATAATAATCTCAATGTATAGAATCTATAATACTCTATACTGCTACTGTAGCATGAAGTACCTATTTAAAATTCTTGTCAAAGACCAGATGGCATGGTGTCCGAATAGGGAATCTAACGAGATCGAAATCTTATACAAAGCAGTTGCTTTCACTGCCACGCCAACGAGGTAATCTGCTTATAACAATAAATAATATAATCTGAAGGTAAAGTAGCAACAATAACTCATCTCCTATAAGAAGAACTGACCAAAGCTTGCCAAATAAGGGGGTTAGGAGTTATATAAAAAAGTCAGGCTTTTATCCTGCAGTGATGGAACAACTATCGCTTTAAACATACTACATAGACGTAGATACCTATATATAAACTGTATTACCTATATGAATACCTCATCAAGTCGGCCTCGATGGCGTAATGGTTAGTGTAACCAACTGCCACGCCTGAGGTCGCGGGTTCGATTCCCGCACAAGACAAATATTTGTGTGCATGAACATGGATGTTTGTCTTGGTCTAGGTGTTTCTATGTATAATATGCGTATTTACAAAAAAAAAGTATATATGTATGTTTATCCATTGTCTAGTACCCATAGTACAAGCTCTGCTTAGTTTGGGCTAGATGGTGTTGTGTGTATGTGGTACAATATTATATTATTATTATTACCTAACAGGTTTTTAATAAGAGTTTACCTCTTTTGAGTTCTACGTAACAAGAGGTGACCCTTCTTATGGGCACAAGCTCAGATTCTGTGCTTTTACTATGATCGTCTGATCAGTAATATTTTGGTCGATGGATTGCAAATTTAAACTTATTCTTAAGTGATCTAGATTACAGGTTCGATATTAGTCGAAGATCTGCACGGTCAGCGTACGAGTATCTACCCCGTCACCGCATTCTTTGACAAAGTGTAGGGACACTGCTGACACATTAGTTTATTTATACTCATGAGCAAGTATGTGATACGGCAAGTCTCAAGTGTGTCAAGCTTTGGAAAGAGAGGAACTCCCCACGCCCACTCGTATGGCTCAACCCAGTTATTGCAATAGAAAAAGGTAAGGGTCAGTCGCGTCGAGGGCTTCGAGCAGACATCAACTTGCAGTATTCCACTTCAAACTCCAAATAAGTGTCTATTTATGTGTAACCACCAATAATTAATATTTATTGATATTATTGTTAATAAGTTATTTCATTAATAAATTTTCCCCTACAAATTAAATTATTATTAAAAGAAGATATATTTGAATGGGAATCGGAAAAAGACGTTGCGAAGGATTAATATTAGCATATTTTCAAAATTTTGAAAGGATAAGGTTCATCAATACAGTTGCTAAAATAACTTTTATTCCATATTAAATTGATAAAACAATCAATTTGGTTACACTATGTCATTGGTCATGTGCAAGATTTAACAGTTCATTCCACAAACCTTCGAAAAAGTTAGGGTTAGGTCATCTAATCAAATTTATAAGGTCGTGAGGAAAGAGTCTGAGAATAATTTGTTACTTAATTCATTGTTGATTGTGCGTTCAGGCAATACAATAACAACACAATATTTAACACGACACTATTTATTTACATACCGCTAATATAAGCTATAAAGTTTTCTATACTAGCGGATTCATTATGCGCTCGTACGTTCGTCAAGGTCTTCTCAGAGCTGTGATCATTTAGCATCACTTCGTGCAAAGCCAACGTCCTCAATAGCGTATCCGACTCACTCCCATCAGCGTTTTCAATAATCCTATCATTGATCAAGTTTGTAAGGTTAATCTCGTCCATAGTATTTGTCTAGATTTAAGAAAAAATCACTGTATACCTTGGATCCGGGCATCGGTAATTATTTTTTGTGGCAAAGTCTTTATTTTTTTTAGATGTGGTTGCCTGTAAGTGAATGAACACAAGGCATGTTTATAATTATTATTTAGATGTCAGAAATGTGTATCATTTGTTGGCGATTACATAAATAAATCACATTTTTAGCTCTATATAAAAAGTAGTACTCTTCAGTTCATAGCAGTCAATGGAGTAAGTGCGTAATATTAACCTTTTAATGAGTCTCTCCAGTCTGCAATACAAAATTCGTTTTCCTGCTTTCTTATGTCGTCGGCCCAACTGGCTGGAGCTTGGCTACATTACGTTTGCATTCTCCACCCCAAGACTCGTTGGCTCCAACAATTACCGGTAATGTAGACAGGGTTAACCTATTGAGCTTGCTCTTCTTAAAAGTTAGTTCGGTTAAATTAGTTCTTAAAAGGATAACCTCATGCCAAAGTTCAATCCTTGAGAAACTTAAAGCTCATTCCATACTTAGCTAGTATGTTATAAAAAATCCATAAATAAGTGTACTTATGAATTTGCAAGAACCAGGTTTTCCTTCAATTCAGAATAGTTATATACTTAAAACCTCTCTTGATTCACGCAAGGCAGAAGAGAAGGTATTTTAAATAGAATATAATATATCCTTTGAGAATCGAAAAATAAAACAACTATGTAAAAAGTCAAACCATATATTAATTTAAATTTAACTTATACGGAAGAATCGTACAAATAAATGTTTCGTACATAATTCCAACTCGTCAAAAGTCTATCATAACTGAACCAAACGCTATGTTTCAAGCTCCTGTAATGCAAGTGTCCATAAGTTTATACTATTACCCATAAAGCAATCGTGCTTAAGGGGAACTATAAAAATAGGTTGGTTATCGAACCAAGATATTTTTAACCTGACTAGGGCTAGGTGCAGAGTAAGAAGTAGTCGAATTAATAAAACAATTGTTTATAATTTAAACATCTGTTATATATCTATCTACAATATAAATACTTAATAAAAATATATAACACACTTTTCCGAATCAACAACGTCATACTAAATACCGTTACGCGGACAAAATTTATATAAATCACATCTGCTTTTACGACATAAGTCATAAAATATAAACATAAAATATGTTATCGAAAAGCAAAGAATTTCAATACGACAAGAAAGTAAAAGTTGGAATAAAAATAAAACATTAAGATGAAACAAAATGAAAAATATTAATAAACATTTATATAAAGTTTTTATACATGTAGTTCTAATTAGTTTTAAAGCTGGCAATCCTGAGCAGCCAATAGGCTTGTTTAAAAGAACTTTGGACCATATCACACATTCAGATGATGAACGAACAATAATACAAAATAATAAACACAAACTAGGCAATGACGATATGCAGGATGAATTTGAAAACAACGGCAACATAATGGCGCTTTTGGAGGAGAAGTATAAATTTATAAATGATGAAATGTCTACGAGATTTAAGATCGCCGGTGCCGCAGGAGGGTATACAGGTAAGTGACTATGTTAATATAAAGGGTAGTTTAGCAAGATAAGGACTGATTAGCCTAACTACCAGGACAGTTACTGCGGCCGCGGCGATGTATGACCCTAAAAATTCCAGAGCATGTTCAATGAAACCTCAAAGGTATTATGAAAGCAAACTCTTGGTCGTTTGTATGATTATTGTACAATTGAGTCACTAGAGTCGCGATTGAATAATTTGATGAACTATACTGCCACCCGCTGTCTTCTTTATTTGTCTAAGGGCACAATATTTATTTCCTAGACAGATGTCGTAACACAATAAATATTTTCGTTACGATGACTCGTTACTTCTTGGAGTAACACATAAGATTATCTTCTTCTATCAACTTCTACAGTTGCTGTAGTTTCATCCATCATCCCAATCCCTGAATAGATATGAGAACTCGAATAGCCCATAATTAATCAATCTCCTGCAATGTACTTTTTCAGTGGTACCTAAAACCCAGGATGAGCGTAACGTGGACGGGGCATTCCGATCATTCACTGAGCGTCACATCGTGAGAGGCTTAGGGACTAGTATCAGCATGTATCCGTACAACGTGGCTATCGCCAAGAATGCACAGCACTGGTGCGGAGGCGCCATCATTGATGAGCAGTGGGTACTCACTGCCGGCCATTGTGTGGACTGGTGAGCGTTACTTACTTATGTAAATAATAAATAATATACATAAAAATAAGAAGGTTGCAATAAAGGTTCCTAGTTTGTTGCTAGTAAAAACCTTTGTAACTATAGGTTGAAGGCGATATCAAAATATTGCGTTTAACTAATTGGTATTCATTGAAATTAAATAACTTTATACCTGTGACCATGGCTGCTAAAAAGCAACCGAAACGTCGGAGCAACTGTAAACTTATATAGCTTAAAAAGTAGTAAAGTTTAATCTTAGTAGTGTAACAGTTTCAAAATTATGTAATAAAAGTGTAAATAAACAACGCGATAATATCCTTATAAAGTAGTTTAATTTCAACTCTAATTTGATCATCGATGCATCGGCAAAATGGTTGTGAGCCTCCGGTCGTGATGTCGTACCAATGTTAAACAATTTTTACGCTGGTTGCCCGTAAAAGGTCTTATTTCCTCAATTAAGTCGGTTCAACATTTATCAAATAAAACGCTTTCGGTTTCTTTTCGTAGTGCGTTTGGTGATGATGGAGAGTTGAAGCCCTTAATAGTTAGAGCTGGTAGCTCATATCACAACCGAGGCGGGTATCAAGCAAGAATTAACAAAGTACGTAACATTAATTTATTAAAAGAGAAATTCGTTTCTCGAAGGATATTGCGCAAAAAATGTTAAGACAGACTAATAGGCCTCTATAGGTATCCAAATCTGCAGTCAGTGTTAACTAGTAACCCAAAAACAGACAATTAAAATAAATAATCATTGCACACACTCGTAAAACCAAACTGTCGATCACACTTATGTTCATCCCGTGCAATTTGTACTAAGAAATACCAAAATACATAAATCACTTTATCAAAATTCCTACTACCCCTTCAATATACTGTATTAAGGTTACCCAGTACCAACCAAGAGAATAGACATCGCAAGATATATTTTAGTAGTATGTGCGTAAAAATGCACTCTATAGAAAGTGCACTTTTATTTAGGTTGTTCTGGGAAAAGTCCTTAAATCTAATAATATGATATTACTGATATCCGACACGAGCAGAGAAAGACAAGGCGCAGGAACAATGGCGGGGCGTTTTGTGCGTCTCCGCCGCTTTCCTAAATTCAAGTTGCTTTAAAAAATATCTTGACATAAAATCAATTGGTTTGACCCGGGATTTGCTTGAAAACAGTGGTTGTGGAGGGTCCATTTTAAAATTCATATAACTCATTTGCATTTCGTATTTCCAGATATTCTTCCCTCAGGTATACCTGCCGGAAAAACTTGACTATGACTTTGCCTTACTCCGGCTAGACCGGCCGCTGCCTATTGGGAGGACCATCGCAGTCCTGAACTTACCTTCCAAAGCATACATGATAAAGGACGATGATATGCTTACCGTCACTGGCTGGGGCAGTACCAATGTAAGTAAAGATATGATAAATGTACCTGCAAAGACTTCAGACAAGCGAGGCTCATAATAAACGATGATAGTTCGGACACTAAAGAATATACACAGCGTCCATAACATTACACAGACTCGCACTTGTATATGTCCAAATTAGTAGCAGGTGTAATTTACTCATATTACGTCAGCTAGGGTTTGAACCCTGTTACTTGGGAGTTCAAACCATGGCTGGTAAGAATAACCATAGTCATAGCTGGCGTATTGAGAATATTTTTACTACTGATTATCAAATGCCATCTAAGAAAATAATAATAAACTACTTTATTTATTTATTTAAGACATCACGCGCAAGCAAACGCTTGTCACGGAACTCATAGATTCTGTAAGGGTAGTAAAAACAGTACTTGTTTTACCGAAACAAATTTCTGATGCAATTATTGTGTAATAAAATTTTCACAGGAACAATAAAACTACGACTGTCACTGTAGATATTGGCTTGACTACCTATTAATAGAAAAAGCTGCTTCTAATAGAGAGTTTTGTAGAGCAAAACGCAACAAATCCCCAGCGACTTTTTACTAGGTGGAAATACTTCTCTAGTCGGGCTGCCTAAAGGATCTAGGGTTGCGTAGTACTTTACCTCTACGACATAAAGATTTAATTTTCCCACAGAAAACAGGCTTTAGATTCACTTCAGATCGGCTCCGATTCATGCCAGTCCCGGTGATGAATCATGACGAATGTCAGAAGTCATACAAGTTCTACATTACACCGAGAATGATTTGTGCAGGATACGCTACTGGTGGAAAGGATGCTTGTAGCGTAAGTGAGTTTTCATCAACCAACACTAGAATTAAAGTTATTATTAATAGCATAGTGTGTCTGTCTATTTATTAATAGTTAATAAAAATGGTACTACACCAATTACATTAAATAATATTATAGAGATTAAAGCTAACATGGAACAGTAGAAAGCCTCGCATACTTTCTTTCACAGAACACTAGATATACTCTCATAATCTTAGACCACTCATTCGTTTACTCATCAAATTCAGGATTAGCAGTCTGGCAGGCATCAAGCCTCATTAGCGTGCGACTGTAAACTCGGCAATAATACCTGTTTTTGACATCAGGTGCGCGAACAAAACGCCGGCTTGGCCGGTGTTTGATATATTTATCAGGAACAAAAACCCGACAGAAAATGTCATAATTTCGGAACTGCTCCTATAGCATCTAATGGCATTGATGACTACTATGTGCTGGTCCTGACTCTCTAATTACCTCCGACGAGTTAAAGCCCGACATCCCTAAAGTATATCGGGTACTTATATATGAATCTATTGAATAGAAATCTGAGGAACATCTAGTGTCTATAGCTTAAAGGGCCAAGGTTGCTTGGGTCAAGTTACATGAATTCATTAAAAAAATTTAAAACTTAAAAATAAATATACATGCTTTGCAATAATCAGTATAATATTCATTACAATTTTGCATTGTTCTTAAGATTTTGTATACTTTCCAACACTTTAAAGAGAAGATCAATCATTTCAAATCATAAATCATATTTATTTTTCACTAATAGCAAGCAATCTAAAGAACGACGATTAGCAAAACAGCGTATGTGTAAAAGAAGATGCAATACCGTAGTAAAAATAACTAAATAATGAAAACAAATACATATAAATAATATAATCAGTATATTAAAAGAAAAGAAGAGAACAAGATTGTCCAGATCAAAGATAAATCTAATATCTTCTCGGTGTCCAAGGTAGAGAAAATTCTGCAAAATATCGCGAGAATAAAAAGGAAAATCTTAATTGAGACCATGTCTTTGTAGAGAAAAAACGTTAATCAACACAATATAATTAAATAACTTAAAAATAATTTGAATATCCACGAAGCTATCTTTAAGAGGGCGATAAAACCCTCTTAAAGAACTGCAGACCCATCTCACTTCTGAGCCATGTCTACAAGTTGTTTTCAAGAGTCATCACGAATCGTCTTGAGAGTAGGTAAGACGACTTTCAGTCATACAGTACCAAAGACCACATATGTTATACAAAAATCTGAGGAGAATAACCGGCCTGAGAATGGGGAACAGGGGGATGTTATCTCCAAAACTATACACCGCCGCGTTGGAAGATGTTTTCAAGCTTTTGGATTGGAAAGGACTCCGCATCAACATCAACGGCGAGTACATCACTTACCTTCGATTTGCCGACGATATCGTGGTCATGACTGAGGCCATGGAAGACCTCGGCATAATCCTCGATGATCTCTGTAGTCTCCCGACAAGTAGGTCTTAAAATGAACATGGACAAGACAAAAATACTCCTATTAAGGTTGGGTACTTTACCCTCGAATTGTCGACAGGATGAACAGGATGAATGTACAGGGACAAATGATCCAGTTAGGTAGGTTCAACTTCGAGAAAGAGGTCAATCGTCGAATCCAACTCGGCTGGGCAGCGTTGGGGAAAGTACGATATATTTTTGAGTCCAGTATACCGCAGTGTCTTAAGACAAAAGTCTTTGACCAGTAGGTATTGCCAGTGATGACTTACATATCAGAGACGTGGTCACCTCGCTCACTATGGGCTTTATCAGAAGGTTCAAAGTAACTTAGAGGTCGATGGAGAGAGCTATACTAGGGATTTCCCTACGGGATCGAATCAGAAATGATGAGATCCGCAGGAAAACTGAAGTTGCCAACATAGCTCTTTGGATAGCCAAGCTGAAGTGGCAGTGGGTAAGGCACATAGCGCGCAGAACCGACAGCCGTTGTAGCAGAAGGTTTCTGGAGTGGTGCTTACATTTAACAAATATAATATTCTGTATTTATGCTTACATTTGACAAATAAACGATTATCAACTGATTAAGCAAATGAATATTGAAAAATAACCAAATTAAAAACAATTTCGATTACTCTCTGCAACATGGTATCATTATTTTCCAAGCTAAAGTCATTCTCAAAATGGTGGTGTCATTAGTCTCAAGTCTTAACATGAATAATTCAAATTTATAAATATTTCATTTAATATTGAAAATTAACAAGTGCCTTCCTTACTGCAATTTAATGAGTATTCATTTAGCCTATTGAAAATGGCTTACAAGAAGGCTATAAAAAAACTAAAAATGTGATATAAATAATATTTTTTGAAGAACCACTCGCCAAGTAATTGTCAAATATATTTTTAAATGTTTCATCTAATTAAATTTATAATGTGTTATCCTGATTGTAACGTCTCATGGCAGTTTAGATCCAACTGAAGAGCAATGTAGCTAGTCCTATCCTCAATTCCTTTATTGTAGGCAGGAGTTAGGCTGTATATGTCTAGCATTACTTAAACAGGGATACAGCACGTCAAAGAGTGGCGTTTACCGTTTATCATCAAATAACTCCACTAAAACATTGGAAAACCCTGGAAGCCAAAATAGAAACTGATTTTGAAATATCTTCTTAGCATGATTCAGGAGGTCCAGCAGTCTACGACGGTGTACTCATCGGTATAGTCTCCTTCGGTGGCAAGCAATTTGGTGATCCTGGCAGCCCCGAAGTCTACAGCCGAGTGGCAGAGATTACTGACTGGGTGGTATATATCATCTCACATAATGAGGCTAACACGGTCCCAGAGCTGCTGCCGAACATACAAAAGGCGAGGGAGAGGGAAAAAGAGTTGCAAAAGTAAGCGTAACATATCTTCTGTACAGCTTCTTAGAGTTAGATGGAGTTACACGACACAGCAGACACCCAAAATTTATTCGATATTGCTCGATATTGATATTGCTCGCTAATTGATAAATTGTACTTATTGGATTTTCTATAAGGGAATTCTTATTAAAAGCACAGCAGAACCGTCTCAGGCCATCAAACTGGGCGTACAAAATTTGGACTCAGTACAAAAATAATCTTAACATCCTCAATTTATTTCCAGAAACTTCATTTATATTTACCAATATGCAGGTTTTACTGCAGTTCTCTCGATTCCTGGCATTATTCGTGAGCTGACATGGCCGTTATTTATATACCTCCATATTTCAGATTTGAAGCTCGCGTGGAAGGCAAGAAAAACAAAATGAAGAATTGGCTCCGGGAAACACTAAACACACCTTCATTTATAGAACTAGCCAAAAAGAAACTCAGCGCCGCAGGGTTTTACACACGACGAACGTTAAATAGCGATGCGCCAACGAATAGCAGTAACGTTGAAGACAACACTATGGACGAAATTAATCTTACAAACTTGATCAATGATAGGATCATCGACCACGGAGATGGGAGTGAGTTGGATAAGCTTTTGAGGACGTTGGCTTTGCGCGAAGTGATGCTAAATGATTATAGCTCTGAGAAGACCTTACCGAACATACAAGCTCATGATGAATCCGCTAGTATAGAAAGCTTTATCGCTTATATTAGCAGTATGTAAATAAATGTGTTAAAATTTTGTGTTATTATTGTATTGCCTAAATGCCTAGTAAGTGTGGGACCTACTCGGATATAGAGCTGACACCTAATGCTTGTGAGGTTGTTTCTTGGATGTGATGTAATATTGTTAGTATATCTTTATAAAAGGTTAAAGATTTTAAGGCCGTGTTATAAATTATAATTATCTGAGACCATGTATTAGTAGTAAGTAGGTACATTATATCAATAATACCTACTATCAAAATGTTTATTTTATTATTAAATAAATAACTCCTGCACTAGAAATTAGTCCCGCATCGTAGGGTATCTTACAAACATTCTGTTATATGACGATAGTGGAGGCGGTTTGAAAGGGAATAGAAACCAATTACAATTACGACGGTTGTATTAAAGCTGTATTTGCGAAACGTCTATAATAAAAGTGTCCAAAATACTTAATTACATTCGAATATATTGGGACTAAATTCTTTGCGTCAGCATGTCAATGTTGTAGATAGACATAAAATGCTGTAAAATAATATATTGAGAAAATATGCTCAAATTCAAACAACGGATACAAAGAACATCCAGTCTCGAAACAAACATTTGTGGATTGCACAAAATTTCGTCCTGTATGGCATTCTAACCCCTAACATTTGGTATAGAGACTATGGCGAAGCGAGCACTTATACAAGAATCAATAATCATTTATTCAACTTACATTAGTAAAAATAGATACAGAGCTTAGGTTACATCGTATACCTAGATAATATTTATTTATATGAAATTGCCGATTTATACTGAACAATTGAAACTCGTTTTTTAGCAATAATGGTGAAGATTGATTCACGAGTCGGGGCTGTTTCACTGCCAGTTTCGCCAACATTGTCCGAAGTTCGGCACAGTAAACATCTGCTGTTGTTGCTTGACCAGACCTGAGAAAGCTATAGCGAATAACACCATGAAGAGACCACCAAATAGTTACCATTACCTTTTAATTGTTAAGCTTTGCTTTAGGGCACTGTTGCGTCGTCTGACCTGAGGTCAGCCATTGCACTTTTTCGCTTACGATTATCGTAACATGTCTTTTCGTCACATGTCACAATTCGATCCAATATTTCTTCATTTCTGTACCGATTCAACAAGGCAACACACTTGTATTAGACTCGGATTTTCGAGGTATCTATCTTTCCAATCTAAGCTGAATAAAAAAAACAATTGATCGAAAATCGAATGATGCACATTTTTTAAAAGAAGAATCTTAGGTATTATTTGAAAAAAGTTTCACTCGAAAATTTCACACCATGAAGGTTTTATGTCAATTCAAAGTATCTATTACTATAAAACGGCAACTTCATACTTTAACCCCTATTATAAAGAGGGTGCCTTTTCTAGGGTGAACATGTGCCACTGGCATTAAGGGCAACAACTAATAATAATAATGTCCTCCAGACCGAATTTCAGTCAGGGCGGCTAGTCATAATGGAGACTGGCCATCTGAGAAGGAGATATTATAGTGCACAAGTGTGTGCGCAAACACAAGTGCACTCTCTGTTCCTTAACTCTCATAATCCGATGGGACATCCGATGGGTAATCCGACATGACCGAAGAGAGATCAAGTACAGGACCAACGGCTTAACGTGCTTGCTTCGTGTGGTCTAACACCGCCAACTTCCTACCTCCGGGCTGCCCAACACCCAATAACTATTTTTTTGGCCCGGCCCTTGATAAGAATTGGAAACCTCATGACCTTATGAGCCGACATACACAGCAGTCGCATTGGCAACAACTACGGCATCCGCGCAGTCATTGTTGTATTAATATAATGATAAATTATTAAGTTATAATAAATATATTATTTTATTCCATCTCCTTTTAAAATTTTATACAGTGCCATCTATACACACTTACATAAACAAAAAACACTGTAGATTTACTTATTTGATAAAGCGCTATCTAACGATATTCAGGTAAACTAGTCCAACTAGACGACGTTATTGTGAGAATATCGTTTAAATAACAATTTTACTGTCATTAAGGAAATCATTAAAATCGTTAAAAGTAATATAATTATGTATGAAAAATTGTTCTGGATTATACGTATTAACAAAATTGAACTAAACTCTGCAAAGCACAAAATACACGATGTATTCTTTTGGTACAACTATTCAACAACAGATGGCGTCTATGAGACGTTATTTAGAATATGCAAATCAAAATAAATTCGTTCAGGATAAATTACTTAATAAATAATATTACTAAGATTTACGTTAGTTTTTTAGGCATTTCGTAGTGATTAAGATAAGTATGTCACTTTCATCAAGAATGGTGCGGACGTAGTATTAGTTTTTACAATAATAAGGTAAATACAATACATTTTCTGCTTGGAGTAAATCATAAAATATTATTATAATACAAACAAAAATTACTTAAGAAATATTAGTCCATTTAATTAATGTATTACTTCGATAGTACTAAAAGACTATAATTATATTTTAATGGATATATTTTTATTTAATTCATCATTTTTGTCACTAGAGGCGCTGTTTGAAAATATTTTTTGTTAATTTATTTTAGCAAAGCCAAAATTTCTGCAATATAGGTAAACAGCGAATACATACTCGCTTAAAAGAACAGCCTTTTGTATTTATTAGTTTTTGTATTGGGCTCATAAGTTCTGCAAATTACCCGGTCACACAAATCTATTCGTACAAAATAATCGTCTTAAAACAGTCATTCACATTATAACTATATATTTAATTAATACATGAAAGGAAACTTTACTCCTATTGCAAGTATATTACGTGCATGTAGAAGTTATATGCAGCATAGTTATATATTATATAAAGTTTATATGCGAGGAGTCCAGAAAATTCTTTATTTTTAAATAACTCGCATTTGTATTTCATCTACTGGAAGATCACTTGAAATACCAGATACCTAATATAAATTTCTGTCTTCACTATCACTACATCGCTTTATAATATTAAACAAAGTCCCCCACCGCGACTGTCTGTCTGTTCGCGATAAAATTCAACACTACTGAACGGATTTGCATGCGGTTTTCATCAAAAGACACAGTGATTCATCAGGAATGTTTAGATGTATAATTGTAAAGATTAACCGTGCGTAGCCGGGGTGGATCGCTAGAATGAAGGAAATCTGCATATCTGAGAGTTCCATATAATGTTCTCGAAGACATGCGAAGTCTGCCAACCCGCGCTGGGCCAGCGTGATGGAATATAGCCTAAACCTTTTCACACTGAGAGGAGGCCTGAGCCCA
Source organism: Catocala nupta (assembly GCA_963675205.1). Lineage (NCBI taxonomy): Eukaryota > Metazoa > Arthropoda > Insecta > Lepidoptera > Erebidae > Catocala > Catocala nupta. The sequence goes on along the minus strand of OY776101.1, from coordinate 3,137,480 downwards.
GCAGTGGGACAGTTCATATATAGGGCTAATCTTTATATATATAAATCTTCTGTGCGTGTGTTTGTAATTAAACTCCTCTTAAACGGCTGGACTGATCCTGATTAATTTTTTTGATGAAACTGGATTCGAGTGTGGTTCAGACTTGTTTTTTTTTTGTCTTGTGTATAAGGCAACGTCTTTCGGGACAGCTAGTATATTATATAACGTTATCGATTGACAACATAGTACATAGATACAATTTCTATCTATGTGACACAATTTCACCACGTTTCTCTATTTAGTGTTTTATTCAAAGGAGGGTGAGAACCCCTGGGCCCACCAGTTATCACATTGTAATTGATACCAAAAAATTCGTTATATTTTTAGGTACTTACCACTAAAATACGTTTGATTATTTCTTCATAGAAAGCGAGAAACTTATATTAAATTAAGTTAACCAATAATCGATTAATATGCATCTCTAATTATATACTATCGAGTATTATTAAATCGGTATAATCTCAAAATGTGTCCTATAATCGAATGATGAATATAAAAACTCAATCGATTGAAAATCGTTTTTTGGTTATTAATTATCTGTGGTCACCGACTGACAAGTTTGACGGCTAATGTCAAAATCAAGTTCAACACTCGTTCGGTTTGTTTTTGTTCCAAATGTACCATAGAGAAGTATATTTATTATTTATATGAAATGTAAATCTCTGTGGTTTGTTCCTTATGAGTGCGCACGTATTTTTCTTGTTTGTTATTTTGTTTGCTTTACCCCACGACTTTGACTTGCTAAAGGACTGTTCGACGGATCTTGTCACTTAGAATTACCTGGCACTTCATATTAGACAACTGATTAAGTATTGGATTTTGACGACATGGATCGCTGTGTGAACTGTACCATTGCGATAGGTCGCAATAACTCTATTGGCAGAAGAGTTTTGGAAGATGAAGTGATTTTATCAGTTATACGTCAATGGCATGCATAGGTATAGGTATAGCAAGTATGTAGGTGTAGCAAGTGAAAAATGCGTGCAGTTGCATACTTATAGAGGGTAATGCCACAATCTAAGTAATCTAGTGGATCTTTGCTTTGTCTTTTAGTGGTCCGCATCTGCGTGTTACAAACAAGGACGTTATTTTTATTTATAAATCAAAGCAATATTGATGTTTGTTTTCTGAGGTGCCTACTTCTATCTATCTGTCAGCCACAGACGTCCACTGCTGAACATGGGCCTCCCTATAGACCGCCACTGATAAATAAATAGATAAACCTTCGATAAAGTACCTCCGAATAAACATATATAACATTTTGCAAACGATTAATGTCATATAACCTCACTTTTACTTTATTTTATATAATTTAATTTCTGGGAAGCGATATATCACAAAATTTTTGGTGACGACTTGTTATTATATTCTCTTTCAAATAAGGCTACTTTGATTATGATAACAACTGGGCTCAGATATATATGGAGTGATTCCTTCGTCCTTTGTTTATCCAAATGACTGCTCGTATGGCGTAGTGGTTTAATTAATCGTCTCGCTGCTGCTGCGCCGAGTGTAATGGGTTCGAATCCCACACTAGATAAAAATTTGAGTGGTTCACAAATAATTATTCTGAGTCTGTACCTATGTTCTTTGTGTTCGTTATTTAAAGTTTGTGAAGTCCACCGCGACACAATACGAGGTCCGTTTTAAAAAATAAAATAACTGAGATGGGTGTAGAAACCCAAAATTCAATCTCTTCGTCTTAAATGTAAATGTAATGAAAAGAAATGATCCGTATATCACGAGGGTCTTTTGACCCACAGGACCTATATTCAAATTTGACCGAGGTATGATCATCTGCACACCAAGTTACAAGTCAATATTTTTTTACTTAAAATATGTGACCTCTATATCTTAGGGGTCTTTTGACGCACTGGGCCCATATTACACACAAACTCGACCGAGGTATGACCTCAAAGTATCTGCACACCAAGTTACAAGTCAATCGGTCCAGTGGTTCCGGAGTTATACCTGTCACTAACAGACAGACACACAGACCCACATAGTGTTTTCATTAACCTCTTCGAAGAAGACTTAGAGGTTAATAAATAAGCAGAAAGAAAATTGCCTGGTGCATCAGTAGCTTTAGTGCACGATAAGTCAGGTTAGATTCCTGGGTCAGGTAAAAGTATTAATATATGTTATATAACCGTAAAAATCAAAGTCTGGCATTAACACCATCAAAGGGTCTTATTACGATGGATCCAAATCCCCATATCGAAGTCTACCAAATATCTGGTTATTTATATAACTTAAGCATTAGAAAACTACCCGTGATACGAGCAATATATTAACTATAGGTAGGTACAGAATAAACTAATTAAGTAATAAATAATGTCTATCTGACAATTGAACATTGGCTATTAATAAATTAGTTTCTATTGCTATTAATAACGGACAGATTAGGTGCAAATCTATGACTCATACTATACAAGTTGGTGTGCACATTAGTGTGTGGATATATGGATAACATAAATTGTTGCACGTCTGTATCCACAAAGAGCAGAGGGGTACATAATGTCGAAATTGATATAATACTGAAAAACCGCCCACACTCGGTGCCCTTATTTTCTAAAATTATCTATATAAGATATTTTCAACAAAAAATAATGAATTAGATGACACAGTCAATCAAACACAATTGAGTTTCTCTGTAAGAAAAGTTTATTGCGTTTATTTTATATGTAGGTACATTAGGATTCACATGAAATAAAAGTGTTTAGTAACAAAACTTTAGCATACCATATATTTACAAAATTCATTTTTCATGTCACAGTCCGGCTCGATGATGATGCGTGGGAAAATTTAAATTAAAGTGTCCTGTATTGAGAATTTAGAAAGAAGAAAGAGAGAAAACAGTTTATTTTCACCTATACACTGGCATTAAACAAAAAAAGGTAAAATTTCTTTAAAAAATATAAGCAAAGAAAATATAATAATACGCAATTTGAGTAATTACATCATACCGCCAGTGCGAGACTAAAAATGACACTTATCTCAGCATAATGCTGCAGCACCGTGGTAGGTAGTGCAGCGCTGATTTTCGGATAAGTCCAGTGAGTCCACGGACAGCTACGCTTGCCAAATAACATAATACACATAAATTTTATGTAAAATAAAATAAATATATGAATGTATACTATAAATATGAAAATACTAAAATATATTTTAATAAAAAAATTAAAAATATGTATAATAAAAATGTGTCATGTTTCTAATAATAATTGGCAGTTTCCGAACGCTCCAGCATTCCAAATCATTTGTCTATGGCATGTCTATGGCGACAAGCGAAGGGACGCCAAGCCGTCGATATAACAGTATGGCGGATGCACCTTAACTTAAATAAACATTATGAATCCGTAAATAGGTAGATGTAAATAATTGTGAAACAAGGTGTATATAATGCCAATTAAGTGTGTTTTGGGTGTACTGTGCATGTTATATATACATATCTTGTGAAAGCTTTCGAGATGTATTTATTAGTTTACCTAATAATTGTATTGTGTGCTGTGTTATGACCAAGCACCTACGAGAAAAATACGCATATTGTACATCCAATTCGTTTTATCTGAGAGATGTATCAGACAGGATTTGCTGCTGCAGAATTTATTCACAGAACAATGCAATAACACTGCCTGACACGAAAATCGAACCCGTGACCTTTTAAACAGCATTCGCAGACACTATTGTTGCTTTATCGGCGTAATCCTTTTTTCAATATTATTTATATTATTAAAAATATATCCAAACTAATGTTATAAATGCGAATTGTAGTGCGTTTGTATTTTTGCAATTTCACGCCTTAACTACGCAACCGATCAACAAGAAAAACGGATATATCACGGATATCATGAGTACAGAAACGGACATAGGGTACCTTTTATCCAGAAAAAGATACTTTTCCCTAACGAGCGAAGCCGTAGGCAAAAGCTAGTTATTTTATAAATAAGCAGCGCAAAGATGCGTGTGGGCTTCCTCTTAAAACTAGCGTCAGTCTTTATCCAGGTCTTAAAATACTAGGCAATCATAACAACTAAGAGCTTATAAGCATACTACGGTGATCAGATGAAGACGTTCGTTGGAGCATGTCGTGTTCACAATATTGTCTAAAATCCAATTATATTATGTAAAAGCTGACATAATATTGTTGAAACGATATAATGAGATAAAGATACAAGAAATTTAAAGTACTTTGTGGTTACTAATGTTAGTAAGTGGATGAAGCGCTGTTCCCAATTATTCAGTGATAGTATGAATGAATTTGAAAAAAAATGTTCCAATATTACTATCCTGCGCCGAGCGTAAGACGCGGTTGGACTGAATGACAGAGCTCGATATTCAAATCAGTGCGCGGTCGCCATAGTAAAATTGTATGGAGGATTTGAAGTGCTTTTTTGATAAAAATGTATCTTTATTGTCAACCAATAACTTAAATATTTGGGACGGACAAATTGTAATATAAAGATTATATTTCGTTTATTTAGTTTTATAGGCGAAAATATTAATTATTTTAAGTTTTTTAAACGGAGTAATTGCAAACACATTCATTGTTATGGTAAATGTATATTTTATATTTGTATTAAACAAAAAGTGTTGATTTTATCAACTTAACTGTGATCGCCTGTTTTGCCACATTTTGCTCGGCGCAGTCTTAAGCGATTGGCTTAAGGATAGTGATATGTTTACTGCGTTTCGCCTAGTCAGTGAGAATTTCAGAAACTCACTTTTCCTTTCTTTCATCCTATATTAAATACTTTTTCTTTAAGAGAACTCCTGTGCTGCTGGAGACTACAAAACTTTTAACTTCGGACAATGACCACCTCGACTCAGAATAACTATTTGTGGATAACACAAATTATTAACCTCTGAGTCTTCTTCGAAGAGGTTAATGAAAACACTATGTGGGTCTGTGTGTTTCGGCCTCGATGGCGTAGTGGTTAGTGCAACCAACTGCCACGCCTGAGGCCGCGGGTTCAATTCCCGCACAAGACAAATATTTGTGTGCATGAACATGGATGTTTGTCTTGGTCTGGGTGTTTCTATGTATAATATGTAAGTATTTACAAAAAAAAAGTAAATATATATGTTTATACATACCCATAGTACAACCTCTGCTTAGTTTAGGCTAGATGGTGTTGTGTGTATGTGATAGAATATTATTATATTAACTATAACTATAGGTTGAATCCTGGATTTTTACATCCATCTCGTTGGAGATATAACGCACAACACTCGGCGCCGTGGCAATGGCGAGACAACATCGTAAACCACTACAAATAACCATCTGTGGAGCTTCGTTCAAGATGGCAACAGGCGAGTGACATCTCTGGTATTATTTAAGCGATTAGAGGTTACGATTATAGGATAATAGGCTTGCCCCCTATTTTCTATAATTATATCCGCAGCTGTCTAAATGTTGATTTTCGAATACACCAAATAAATGTAGTACAGCTTAGATGATTTCAGCATGAATGGGCCGGCTCGACCGGGGAAGGACTACCCTCTCACAGAATATCGACGTGAAATAGCAGTATTCCTACTATTGTGTTTCGTTCGGTGAGTGAGAGTGCCGAGGCCCAATCATCCTCTTTCTCCTTTCCCGCTCGTTCTCCTTCCAATTTCCTTTTGCTCTTCTTCCTTTCCTAAAGGGTCTTCAACGCGCAAGTGATGCCTCTGGTGTTGCAGGCGTCCATAGGCTACGGTGACCACTTACCATCAGGTAGGCCATAGGCTTGTTTGCCACCTTAGTTGTATAAAAAAACCTCTTTCTTCCTCTTCTGGTATATAAGCATGGGACTATAGTTTAGTAATAATTATCTCAAAATTAATTTAATAAAAGAACTCGCTAAGAAATCACGTTTCTAAAAATAAGTTTATAATAAGCGCACATGTAATGTAATCTAAAATTATTGTATCTTTATGTAAAACTACAAACAAAAATGGGTAACCACAAAACAAAATATTAAGACTATAATTGCACTAATTGTTCTATTTACGATACATGTAAAATATTTAGATCGGCTCTTAGTATGATAGAAGAAAGATAAAATTACTAAAATCTTGCTTATGCAATACAAACCTCAATCTACTGACAGGAAAGCAGCGTAAGATTAGTTACACATTACTGCGTTTCGCCTGAATAGCTAGAATTCCGGTGGTGTATGTATATCTTACTTACTCACTCCTTTCCTTTTTTTCCATCTTTTAACATCTTTTAGCCCGTTTCCCCGATGACCCTGCATATAGAATAATCACAAAATCAAATGAAAAAAGTTTAAAAAAAAATTGGAAAGCCGTCACAAATAAATCAATAATGCCAGGTCCCAAATTATGATTGTTGAGTGTCAAAGTGTACCGTGAGCTTACTGAAGTTACATTTAGTCACTCAGCTCAGACAAAAGGTGGCCAAATAGAATCCGCCGGATATAAAAAAAAAATATTGCCAGAAACATCGTGACTATAAAAATTTCGCAATAAATATCAAACAATACTGGTAATCTAGTTTGTCAGTATTACATAATGCCGTCCATAACAGCTGACCGATAAATTACTCGATCGATATTATATAACATTGATCTGAATATCGAAATCTATTCACTTTAAGATCGATTTACAAAGTTTACGTGGTCGAAAAATTGTGTTTTTGTGTGAAATGGAGTTCATTGTTGCGAGTGAGAAAGTTTGCATGGATTTTTCTTGGCGTTAATGAACTGGCGGAATTATACTGTCGTTTTCAGCGTAAAAAGACAACTCTCATACTAGAAGTAATTTCTGTTTCTTTATAAGCATTCAAAATACGGATCCAAAGAACATTCAAACTGATTGACTGCACGGATGACCGGGATGACGTAGCGGTTTAAGAGGTCGCCTCGCCCCTGCTACTGCGCCGAGAGTTGAGGGTTTGAATCCCATAAGGGACATAACTTTGTGTGACCCACAAATGGTTGTTCCGAGTCTGGGTGTTCTTTGTGTCCGTTGTAAGAATGTTTGTAAAGTCCCCCGCGTCACAGGAATTATTACGAGTGTGAGACCTTGACCATGGCTGCTAAAAAGCAACCGAAACGTCGGGAAAGTGTAAAATTAAATCAAAATAGTTATAATAGTTTTAATAATTTAATTAGCTTCAAAATTAGTAAAGTTTAATAGTGTAACAGATTATGTAGTGTAACAGTTTCTTAATTATGTAATAACGTGTCAAATAACCAACGCGATAAAATCCGTATACAGGGTGATTTTGAAATCGTGTAATTCCTTTTAACCACGCATTCTACTGGTGATATAGAATAACCCTGACCATATTTTTTCTTAATTAGAATAATGGTTTCGGCAAAATTAGAGTACAGATTTTTTTCATGAAATTATTTAAAATAGTCATATTTTAACCACCTGACACAATCTTAATATTTTACTAATTTAAAAATAATAACATAACAATAACTGATGTCGTAAATAATAAGGGGCAATAAAAAGGACCGCCCGTTATTATTTACGACATTAATTATTAATATGATTTTTTATTTTAATTAGTAAAAAATTAAAATTGCCTCGGTTGGTTAACATATGACTATCTGACACCATTTCACGAAAAAAACGGAATAATAATTTTTCAAAAAAAATAAATCTAATTAAATAAAAATATGGTCAGGGTTATTCTATATCACCAGTAGAATGCGTGGTTAAAAGGAATTACACGATTTCAAAATCACCCTGTATAGTAGTTTAATTTCAATGAATAACATTCGCGTAAACAGAAGACTAACGATTTTTACTAAATAAATTAATAATAAAATTTATGTTTTTATGCTCATTGAGAGAAAGAAAACAACTCAATTAATTATTTTGAAATAAAGAAAGAAAGAAGGAAAGAAACCATTCTTTATTGCTACAAAGTCTACCCTGTTGGCGTATATTGGCGTAAGATTATTTACTTAGGTAAATAATTTATTTATTTATTAAATGTAACTTATTTTTCACTCTAAGAATCGAACGCCTGATCTCACAAACGTACAACTCGTGCCTCGCAGTCTAAGCACAATTATATCGGAAAAATCCACAACGAACAAATGAAATAGGTGAATCATTTAATTAGGTAGGTACGCATTAAACAAAACGTAATTGACCCATTACCATTTCAAATAGGTTAAAAAATGCACGAATTTAAATTTTGCCCCTTTAGTTCAAATGTACTTAGATATATTGACATTGTTTATTTTGAGTTTGTGGTTATTTATCGTGTGACTATATGGTGTGGTCGTACGATTTAGTATGACGTAAATAAAGAAAGAAAGAAGTTTATTTTGGCCTTAACACTGGCATAAAACAAAAAAGATAAAAATAAATTAGAAATACAAAAATAAAAACAAAGAAAACATAAGAATACGCAATTTTAGTATCATCATACCGCTAGTGCGAGACCTAAAATGGCACTTATCTCAGCATAATGCTGCAGCACCGTGGTAGGTAGTGCAGCGCTGATTTTCGGATAAGTCCAGTGAGGCCACGGACAGCTACGCTTGCCAAATAACATAATAAACATAAATTTAATGTAAAATAAAATAAATATATGAATGTATACTATAAATGTGAAAATACTAAAATATATTTTAATGATAACGTAACGTAGTGGTTTGAGCAGTTACCTTGCTTCTTGTTATAGCGTGAAATGTTGTGAGTTCAATACAACGTAAATAAATGGGATCGGGAATCGACCTTGGGTCGTACACAGCAATCGCATTTACCATTCCTGCCTTTAATTATATTTAACTAGCCTTTGCTTGCGGCTTCGTTCACATACAAGTAGGTCAGGTTAGGCTGTGTTAATAAAAGTACTTTTAAAAATAAAATATGGCCTTTGTTACTCGGTGATAATGTAGCTTTCGAATAAAGAAATATTTTTTTAAATCGGTTTGTTAGTTTTTGAGTTAAATCTTTACAAACAAACAAACAAAAATCAAATCTTTCATCTTTGTTATATACATAGATATTATATAATTAATTATTCTCAATAGATAAATCATTAATAAGAGTACTTTGAAGTAACAATCGTGATGAATTTCTCTCTACTTCCAGTCTATGTTTGGTCAATTTTTGTAGTAAACCGAAACGTGATGTCTTGGCGTTCCGGGTTCGAATCCCGGATCGGTCTATGTATTACGGCGGCCGGAAATGTGCATAGCAGGCGGCAAATATAATATATAAATGGGATACCTTAAGCAAAGCTGTCGGAATATGGTTTTAATATACCTATGCCTATTCCCAGATATATGTACCTATACAGGGGTGAATACGTATGAACTCCAAATGTCTCTAAATGGCCTGAGGTTGCGAGTTCGATTCCCGCACAAGTCAAACATTTGTGTGCATGAATATGGATGTTTGACTTGGTCTGGATGTCTCTACGTATAATATATATGTATTTACAAAAAAAAAGTATATATGTATGTTTATCCATTGTCTAGTACCCATAGTACAAGCTCTGCTTAGTTTGGGCTAGATGGTGTTGTGTGTATGTGTAGAATATTTGAGCGGGTGAAGCAGCGGGCAAAATACTTGCTAATATTATACACGCAAAAGTTTGTATGGATAATTGTTACTCTTTCACGCAAAAACTACTGGGCCGATTGCAATGAAACTTGGTATGTAGATAGGTAAAGACCTGGATTCACACATAGGCTACTTTTTATCCCGATATTCTCACGGCAACAGGACTTACGCGGGTGAAACTGCGGGGAAAAGCTAGTGTAGTAATATTTATAAAAATCAAATATTATATAAGCTTAGTGTACCTTACCTTATCTTACTGATATAATTAACTAAATGTGCCCGCGATTTCACCCGCGTTTATGATTACTGCGCCGTCCCCATGGGACGTAGTGTGATGTTATATTGCCTAAAGCCTTCCTCGATAAATGAGCTATCCAACACTAAAATAAATTTTCAATTCGGACCAGGAGTTTCTAAAATTAGCGCGTTCAACCAAACAAACAAACTCTTCAGCTTTATAATATTAGTATAGATGTTTTGAACTCTAGAACATGGTCTATCTATGGACCAAGTTTTATCCAAACCTGTTCAACGGTATGCGCATGATTGAGTAACAAACACAACATTTGCCCCAATTTATTAACCTATGAGTCTTCTTCGAAGGGGATAATGAAAACACTATGTGGGTCTGTGTGTCCGTTAGTGACGGTTTGTTAGTGACAGGCATAGCTCCGGAACCACTGAACCAATTGACTTGTAACTTGGTGTGCAGACACCTTGGGATCATAACTCAGTCAAGTTTGAAAATGGGCCCTGTGGGTCAAAAGACCGGGGGTCTTTTGACCCACAGGAGATACAGATATAGGAGTCATTTATTTTCATTACTTTTAAATTTAAGACGAAGAGATTGAATCCTAGGTTTTTACACCCATCTCGTTATTTAATTGCTAATTTTCTTTCACAACTTTTTTTTCTTAATTACAGCGCTTGATCGTAAATACTGACTGCGCGGATGGCATAGTGATTTAAGTATTCGCCTCGCCACTGCCGCTATGCCGAGTATTGTGGATTCGAATCCCACACGGGACAAAAATTTGTGTGATCCACAAATGGTTGTTCCGAGTCTGAATGTTCGTTGTGTCCGTTGTTTGAATGTTTGTAAAGTCCTCCGCGACACAGGAATTATGCCTAGGGCAGGAGATACTTTTATAAAATACTCAAATCAATCTTTACGTCCTCGGTAGCTATAATAATAGATTTAACATTAAAACAATATTTATATTAAAATTAACAATATTTATAAATGATTTTAAGGACACTTTGAGGACATAAATATAATGAACTTTAATTATGTTTGCAATTCTATGATATGATAGATTTTATCGCGTTGTTTATTTAACACTGTATTACATAATTTTGAAACTGTTACACTGCTACTACAGCCATGGTCACGGGGAGTCTCCCCGTGATCATGGCTGCTGAAAAGCAACTGAAACGTCGGGGAAAGTGTAAACTTAAATATAAATAGTTTTAATAATTTTAATAATTTGTAAATTAGTAAAGTTTAATAGTAGTAGTGTAACAGTTTCAAAATTATGTAATACAGTGTTAATTAAACAACGCGATAAAATCCGTATATAGTAGTTTAATATCAAACAGAAGACAATATTATATTAAAAGAATAATTATGCTTATAATGTTGTCTGCCTTGATGGCCCAGTGGTTGTGAATGCAACTACCATGCATGAAGTCTCGGGTTGGATTTCCAAGTTAGCGTTATCAGATTTTTCTGTTAAGAAATTGTTAATAGCAATACAGTAGATGACAGGTCCAAACGTGAGACCTAAAGCAAAACTTTTAAAATATAGGTGTAAAACACCTCTGCCTACCCCTTCGGAAATATACGCGTTAGACTATATAATGTAGTATTTAATAAACATTAGCAAGTCTCATTAGAGTCGTGTGACATTATCAATTAACGTTTTTATTGTGACATTAATTAAAAAACCTTATATGGACAGAAAAACTTATTTTCTCATAGGTAATGATGTAAGGTGTTTGTCACAGAACGAGATATAATGTAAAACGATGTTTTTTATATTGTTGCCAATTAAATACTACACACCGTCTGATGGTAAGCAGTCGTGTAGTCCACGAGCAGAGCTTGCCATACCACGTTTTCATTACAGCTGAAGTGGTGCCGAGGTATTTACTATGACGGACTAAGGTGATTTTCGCGTCCCACTTATACAGCAATTGGCTAAAAAGTATATATATGGCTGGCTTGATTGTAAAGCGTTCTGCATACGACGGACAGTGATTGAATGCAAAAACGAACATGAAGGACAAAAACAAAATGTCTGGACCGGTCGGGCCCAGACTTTTTGTTCTAACCGGGCATATACGGACTTTTGAAAAATCAGACTGCGATTGTCGGCCGCGGTGACCGTCGACTGCAATACGTCTAAGTGGTTACCGTAACCACTTAGATGTACCGCATAGGTAATGGTAACGGAGATATCCCTCATTGACAATCTTAGGAAAATAATTTAAAGATAGGATGCATGCTCCTGGAATTTTTACTAACCGGGAGAAACCCAGTGGCAGTGTTAGATAACACTGTAATGCCAGTTTTTTGTAAGCTTTAGGGGGATACATTCGCAAACTAGTATTTTTTTGGGGATTAAATATAATGACCACCAAAAATACCAATTGCACAGCAAAATATGCTTACTAAAATATATCACAACGGAGCATCTATACGCCTCAAATCACTGCATTATAATAATAATAATATAATAATATTCTACCACATACACCCAACACCATCTAGCCCAAACTAAGCAGAGCTTGTACTATGGGTACTAGATAATGGATAAACATACATATATACTTTTTTTTTGTAAATACGTACATATTATACATAGAAACATCCAGACCAAGACAAACATCTATGTTCAGGCACACAAATGTTTGACTTGTACGGGAATCGAACCCGCGACGTCAGGCGTGGCAGTTGGTCTACGCCACCGAGGCCGACATTGGTCTCGGAAGGGTTAGGTTATGTTAGGTTCCTTCTTAAATCCACCCAAAAATAAGAGCCCTGCTTAGCGGGGCTCCGTCGACTTAGTTTGATCTCTTTAAATATATTTTGCTGTGTAATTAGTATTTTTGGTAAGCATATTTTGCTGTGTAATTAGTATTTTTGGTAAGCATATTTTGCTGTGTAATTAGTATTTTTAGTAAGCATATTTTGCTGTGTAATTAGTATTTTTGGTAAGCATATTTTGCTATGTAATTAGTATTTTTGGTAAGCATATTTTGCTGTGTAATTAGTATTTTTGGTAAGCATATTTTGCTGTGTAATTAGTATTTTTAGTAAGCATATTTTGCTGTGTAATTAGTATTTTTGGTAAGCATATTTTGCTGTGTAATTAGTATTTTTGGTAAGCATATTTTGCTGTGTAATTAGTATTTTTAGTAAGCATATTTTGCTGTGTAATTAGTATTTTTAGTAAGCATATTTTGCTGTGTAATTAGTATTTTTAGTAAGCATATTTTGCTGTGTAATTAGTATTTTTAGTAAGCATATTTTGCTGTGTAATTAGTATTTTTGATGTAACAAAAGCAAAAAATTGAGGAACAGTTAAATACTACCCTTTTTTGTGCCAATACATACATATATTATGTCTGTCACCTATATTACCTAAGATGGAGTTTTATATCTTCAACATTTTGTCGGCTATCCTACCTATTAGGTCAAACATAATAAGAGTGACCTTATTTCTATACTGGTCACTGTTTCAGCTCTACGGCTGATATTAAAATGCTTGACAGAAAACCCAATAACAATTAATTCAACCCAAAAATCGAACCCGACACCTCATGAACAGCACCATATAATAGCTGCGCCACTGAATCAGTCACAGGTGACTAAATAAAGATGGAGGGTGGACTTTACCGCGAAAAATATTTTTGTGTAATATATCGGGTTATAGCACGTAGCTTCTACTGTCGGAATGGCTTAACGCTGAATCATATTGTTCACATATTTTTATGCAATTACTCGTAAACAAACATTACATAAATGATTACTTAGTTATGATAGCCTGGTATCACTGTTTACATTATGCTTTATAGTTTCTATGCGTGTTCTTAAACATCGATCGGTTTATCCGCATACTTACGGCGGTATACCTACACCTTAAGACCAACTTAAGATTAGGCACGGGTGCATTACACCCATATTTTGTAAATGAAATTAAACTATCTTATTTTTTTAAACAACAATCATACGGCCCACCTTACGGTAAGTGGTCATCATAGCCTATGGACGCCTGCAACACCAGAGGCATCACTTGTTGCTGACCCTATAGGAAAGGAAGAAGAGAAAAAGGAAGTGGGAAGGAGAAGGAGCGGGAAGGCGGAAAGAGGGTAATTGGACCTCCGGCACTCTCACCCACCGAACGAAACACAGCAGTAGTAATACTGCTATTTCACGTCCATATTCTGTCAGAGGGTAGTCCTTCCCCGGTAGGGCCGGCCCATTCATGCTGAAATCAGCGAGGCTCTACTACTCAATTGTATCTATATACTTTATACGGCTTTTGTTCCGTTGTTTATTATAAAACACTTTTATTACATAATTTTAAACTTTAATACTTCTATTATTAAACTTTACTATAATTTAAGCTAATTAAAACTATTTAAGTTTCAGCTTTCATCAGTTTTTTCACAGAGCGGCTGCCACCTGACCTCCGCAACCTGAAGGCTACCGATACCCTAAGGCTCGACCAGTGTCAGGATATTATAAAGCACTGACTTCCCAATAACGACTGCCATAGATGTTTATGGCAGCCGGGACCGACGGCTTAACGTGCTCTCCGAGGCACGGAGCAGGCGATAATTGTCAATCAATACGCACATAATTTCGAAAAGTCATATAACTTCCGAAAGTCACAGGTGCGCGACGTGGGTTCGAACCCGAGACCCTCTGCATTGCATTCTGTTGGTCTCCCCACTGAGCTATCGCTGCTGCGTAATAATTATTACTATTATTTATTAATTTAAGCATATTTATAGGGTAAAAATAGACATTCACATATAATTAACAATTATCAAAGTGCATGTGCTACCCCGATTACAAACAGCACTCGCAGGTAGACAACTTGCAAAAACTAAAACTTAACTAAGATGAAATGTTTTTTCAAAGAGCATTGATAATCTTAAAAATTCTTACGTTTTGACCGGCTTGAGGATTAAACCTGGGACTTCACAAATTGTCGGCCTCGATGGCGTAGTGGTTAGTGTAACCGACTGCCACGACTGAGGTCGCGAGTTCGATTACCGCACAAGTCAAACATTTGTGTGCATGAACATGAATGTTTGTCTTGGTCTGGATGTTTCTATGTATAATATGTATAAACATATATAAACTTTTTTAGTTGTAGATACATACCTACAAACAAAAGTATATTATGTATGTTTATCCATTGTCTAGTACCCATAGTACAGCTCTGCTTATCTTATCTTATCTTGTGTGGGGGCCAGTCAGTACAGACCGGCTACACTTCGACCCACTGGAATCTTTTGTGTCGACTTCCCCAATAACGACTGCCATAGATGATCATGGCAGCCGGGACCGACGGCTTAACGTGCTCTCCGAGACACGGAGCAGGCGATAATTGTCAATTAATATGCACATAATTTCGAAAAGTCATATAACTTCCGAAAGTCAGAGGTGCGCGACGTGGGTTCGAACCCGAGACCCTCTGCATTGCAGTCTGTTGGTCTCCCACTGAGCTCTCAAAAATAGCTCTGCTTAGTTTTGGCTAGATGGTGTTGTGTTTATGTAATAGAATAATATTATTAAATTCCATTCAGTCATATGGTTTGTTTTTTACATACAGTTTTACGTCTATAAACCGAAAGACAAGGCGGAAGTTTTCACCCATATAACGCAAAAGTGCCCAAACCTATATAGCCGTGTACTAAACGCAGTTCCAGACTCCATGCCTCACTGTGAATTTTTGACAGAATCTTAACTAATATTATAAATGCGAACGTGAGTTTATTTGTTTGTTACTATTTCACGCCTTAACTACTCGACCAATCATCATGAGATTTTGGATACACGTTGTCAGGGGTACAAAAAAGAACATAGGATATCTTTTATCCAGGAAAAAACTTGTTATTATTTTTACCGACATTTACGCAAGCGAAGCCGCGGGCAAAATCTAGTAACCCTATAATAATAAATTAATAATAAATAATAAATATTCTACCACATACACACAACACCATCTAGCCCAAACTAAGCAGAGCTTGTACTATGGGTACTAGACAATGGATAAACATACATATATACATATTTTTTTTGTAAATACATACATATTATACATAGAAACACCCAGACCAAGACAAACATCCATGTTCATGCACACAAATGTTTGACTTGTGCGGGAATCGAATCCGCGACCTCAGGCGTAGCAGTCGGTTGCACTAACCACTACGCTATCGAGGCCACATACTGTTCCATAGTCGGAATTGAATCCGAGACCTCAGTCGCATTCGCTACCGCTGCACCACCGCCGACTCTTGCTTATTAACAATATCAGCCCTGTATCAAACTGTCCCACTGCTGGGCACGGGCCTCTTCTCAGTGTGAAAAGGGTTAGTCCATAGTTCACCACGCTGGCCCAATACGGGTTGGTAGACTTCACATATCTTCGAGAACATTATGGAGAACTCTCAGGCAAGCAGGTTTCCTCAAGATGTTTTCCCTTCACCGTTAAAGCGAGCGATAATTAACTATTTAATACGCACATAATTTCGAAAAGTTAGAGATCGCGCCTTAGGATCGAACTCGAGACCTCAGCGTGGCAGTCGAACGGTCTCCCACTAGGCTATCGCTGCTTTTTATGAACATACAAATAAATTAATAACCATAAAATTTATTATCTTTGGGCCACCCAAAATTTATGTTCCATGCTGGGATAACAGCTACCTCAGTTATATAGTATTAAAATATTAATTGTTCAATAATATTAGACCACCTATTGACTTTAAAGGATGAAGTGTAATTAATATAATAGTTAATTAGTTAAATATCTACAGTTTATTAAGCAAAACGACGGTAGCATCAATGCCGTATTAAGTAATAATAATATAAATTTTATGTTTAACGTTTCAATTTCTTTTTATTTTAACTTTTATCTATTTGGAGCTGCTTATTTTACTTTTGTGGGGAAGGTTTTTTTTTTGTTAGATGTGGTTGCCTGTAAATAAATGAGCATAAGGTATGTCTGTAAATTATTATTCAGATGTAAGAAATGTGGATCATGTGTTATGGTCTTAAGTTCCAGGTAATAGGGGAGCCTATGGCCTATTGCCGAATACCAGGCAATATAACATAAATTAAATCGGTGTTTTTACTTAGAGTTTCTTGACAGGAAAATCCAATAACATTTTAGCCATCCCGGGGATGAAACCGTGAATTTTGCTACAACATCAAGCCAGTTTATAATATAAGTACTATAACTATTTAAATACCAGACTTGAAGACAGTACAAAGTACTACATTATATAATAATTTAGAAAGGCGGTAATATAATCAATAAGACATAAAAAATTAATTAACGCATTAAGTATCGTGTAATATAAAATCTGTCATTTTGGGGTCACCGGTGACCACTACAGCATTTACATACGTACAGTGTATAAGAGTGGCATAGTGTGTGGCATCTAAACGGGCAATATTTATACAACAATATATTTTTTTCTTTCTTTTAAAAGGCAACTTTCGTAGTAGGAATAAATCTTGTGACACGGGGAACTTTCCAAACATTCCAACAACGGACACAAAGAATACCCAGACTCGGAACAACCATTTGTGGATCACACAAATTTTTGTCCCGTGTGGGATTCGAATCCACAGCGTTTGACGCAGTGGCAGTAGCGAGGCAAGCAAATCCATTCAGTCAAACAGTAGTAAAAAAAAATATAATACATGGCTGCTGTTCTCACCTATAGCCCAGCCAGTTTAAAAACATTCGAAAGCATAGACCAGAGGTTCCCAGACTTTTTTTCTTATAGACCACGTTTAAAATTTTGCTGATTCCGGTGGACCCCTTACAGCTAGACATTGAATCCGCCAAGTAAAATCGGTATATTCGGACCAAAAAGTTTCTTCACTATCGAAAGCAATTAAATTTTCGTGGACCTCCGAATTGCTAACTCCCATTTTTTTGTAACGACGATGACCCTCGTAGACCCTCGTCGAGGTCTCCCGTGTACCCCTGGGGTTCACCTGGACGACTTTGGGAACTAAAGGCATAGACCATTTGAAACATAATTCTTTGGATAGACATAAGCAAAATATTTCGTGCGATCTTTAATATGGTTATTATTGCCGGCCAGTATGCTACCACATATTGCAGTAAAATAATCTCTGGTGTATAGTTTCTGTACCTACTGCTTCTTTAAGACTGCATCGAGCGTAAGACGCGGTTGGACTGAATGACAGAGCTCGATATTCAAAAACGCGCGCGGCCGCCATAGTAAAATTGTATGGAGGATTTGAAGTGCTTTTTTGATAAATATGTATCTTTATTGTCAACCAATAACTTAAATATTTGGGACGGACAAATTATAATATAACGCTCAACCCTTTGCCTGAACCTAGCAACTAACCTAAATGTAGCTTCAGTAACTTAGTAAACTCACTAACCCAATATTTTGACGTTTATAAGTGTTACTTTGTGACCTAAATGAATAAATGATTTTTGACTTTTGACTTTAACTATTTATGTTTCGTTTAAGCTGTAAAATATAATAGATTTCTACTGTTATAATCTAAAAATCACGTAATATGAGCTTACGTTTTTGCATTTTTCGTGCAAATTTACGAAATTTTGTAGACGAGAATATTAATTATTTTAAGTTCTTTACACGGAGTAATTGTAAACACATTCATTGTTATGGTAAATGTATATTTTATATTTGTATTAAATAAAAAGTGTTGATTTTATCAACTTAACAGTGACCGCCTGTTTTGGCACATTTCGCTCGGCGCAGTCTTAAAGCATAGATATCTCATCAACATTTGCAGCATACAGCTGTAATACAATGTTGGTTGACTCTAGAACTAATATTGTACAATGTTTGTCTCAGCAATATTGATATATCTACAACATTATGTGTTGTAATTGTTTTATATAGGTATACATAATCGGGCAGCAGCAACTGACAACTGTCAAGAAGAATCTGAAGGACGACCGTACTTAGGGTTAATACTTTAGATTCTACTAATCCTACTCATATTATGGATGTGAAAGTTTATGAGGCTGGATGGATGTTTGTTAGTCTTTCACGCCAAAATTACTGAACGGATTTTGATTAAACTTTACAGTATTATTATTTATACATAAATGCTATTTAAAAAATCTATCTTAACGTAAATCTACATTAATGTGAGCGAAGCTGCGGACAAAATCTAGTAATAAATGAGATGGGTGTAAAAACTCAGGATTCAACATCTTCGTCTTAAAAGTAATAAAAAGAAATGACCCCTATATCGCGGAGGTCTTTTTGCCCATAGGGCCCATATTCAAGCTCAAGATATACTGAGGTATGAACCCAAGGTGTCTGCACACCAAGTTACAAGTCCATCGGTCCAGTGTTTCCGGAGTTATGCCGGCCACTAACAGACACACAGACCCACATAGTGTTTTCAGTGTTGACTCAGAGGTTATTAAGTCAATTAACTGTTAGATAATTTTTATTTACATTAAATCTGCCTATGTACATTGTTTTGTATTCAGTATAAACTTTAATAAATAAATTAAGTTATCTTTTGATAATATGCTTAACCAAGTAAAGATACGATCGAAATTTCATTGATAATATGACTAAGCTGTTACCCGCGACTTCGTCCGCGTGGAATATAGCAAAAAGAATTCTAAAATGAAAGTAAGTTACATCTGCCAGTGAAACTCCTCAACATCGGTCCAGTCGTTTCAGAGATTAGCCGGAACAAACAAACAGACAGCCAGACAAAAAAATTAACATTGAATTTTTGATATAAATACCGTGGTACCTACTATCATAATATGCACTTTGTAAAAAGCTGTTATTTTGACATTACAAACAGATACTTCAATTTTATTTATTTGTAAAGTTCATCTTTGATGTAATTTTAGATTTTAATAGTCAATAATAAATGGTATAATGGCTGCAGCACCTCGTACATACAAGTTTTAAAAAACTGAAACTATAATTGAATAGCAATTTAAAAGAGCGGCCGTGAGTTTCTTGCATATATGATATCTTCCCTTGCCTGAACTCAGCAACTAACCTAAAATTTATTATCACTAATTTATAGACGTTGACGTTCATAAGTGTTGCTTTGTGATCTAAATGAATATACGATTCCTGACATTGACAATGACTAATCCGTGGAATACGAAAATCTGTAGCAAGAAAGGGCAATAGCTTGTCAAAGTTGTGTTTCTAAACTAAATGCACCTACACTAAGAAAATATGGCTAAATTTTTAAGATCTCTTTAAATAAGGTGGCTTTATTTTATTAACGGCGAGGTGTTGTGTGCTCTCATAAGATCAAAATGACATGGTTTGGAACAAACTTGTTATATTACGTTGACGTATAAAATCGATGTAATACACTTACTTCGAATTCCTTCCGCGGCCACGTTCCACTTTTCATTTGTTTATAGTCAAAATGTCGGCTGACGAAGTTGTAGGTATGGTTATTTTCCTTACTCAGGTATTGCTAACTCGTCAGGCGGCGGCAGAGATAACAATTCTTTTTAAATTATTGTTTCCAATTTGGGTGCCTTTACCAATATTCATTCGTTCAATGATTCCTCCAGGCAGGTCGGAATGGTGTGAGGAGGGGCTTCAGGTGGGAAGTGCAATAGATGAAGTACTTGACCTGGGGGTGGTGGGCTTTGTGGGATCGCCCGCCATCCGTTCAGCACCAGGTCTGAGAGGCAACGTGCGTATTCCGACGCGCGCCTCTGTGTCGAGTCCGTCTCCCCTCTAGGGGGTTCTATTCTGAATTCTATTCTAATTCTAGGGTTTTATTCTGAAGTGACCTCAGGATAGGTCTTGTCGTATAGTGGCCTGCCGTTTCATACGGCGGCCCGAAACCTCGGCGGGGTCGCGAACGCATGCGAAAGTGATTCGCGCGGCCCCGTCGATAGCGGTTTTGTCGAGGAACACCGTGTTAGGTTTAGTCGGTATTCCGGGAGGTACATTATCTTTTCAACATCTTTCTTTTACCCCGATGAGTCCGACATAATCAATCCACCCACCCCCGCGGAGGGGTACGCGCCAAAGCAGTCCCAGAGGAAAAAAAAATTGATGAAATACAAACCAACGATCTTTGTATCGCAAGTTCGATTTTTTTTCGCTACGACTACTATAAAGCTTTCCGCTTTAATGTTTTATTGAATTACTAAGACTGCATAAAAACATATTTTTATAGTCTACAGCAAAATGCAGGTCTAGTAGGGTGCCTCCTACCCACTGGATATAATGGCATGAGTATTTGTATGTAATATTATATTAAAGAAGAGACACATAGCTTAAAAGATTAATATAGAGTTGTCTAAAGGGTATTTCCAAACTATGTATGCATAATCCCTATATCGTGTTAGAGTTTACAAACATTTTAATATAAAACATGAAGCTGAAGAACACTTTGATGCGGCCGTATTGTAACAACTACTACGCCCCAGCGACCTACAACACTCGACGCATTTACAGTGGCCTAACAACCACTCAGACAATGTAATAAAAAAAATACTCGCGGTCGCCATCTCAAATATCACATACATAGATAATCCATTTATTTGTTACTCACCCTAGTTTTAAGTCTTACTAACAGATAACAGAGATCTATTTGGATATCTGTTATCTTTATATAAATGAAAATTATTATTATTATAATCTCACAGCAGCGATAGTTCAGTGGGGAGACCAACAGACTGCAATGCAGAGGGTCTCGGGTTCCAACCCAAGACGCGCACTGTCACGTCACTCTGACTTTCGGAAGTTATATGACTTTTCGAAATTATGTGCATATTAATTGACAATTATCGCCTGCTCCGTGTCTCGGAGAGCACGTTAAGCCGTCGGTCCCGGCTGCCATGATCATCTATGGCAGTCGTTATTGGGGAAGTCGACACAAAAGATTCCAGTGGGTCGAAGTGTAGCCGGTCTGTACTGACTGGCCCCCACACAAGATAAGATAAGATAAGATTATCATAATCTCACGCCAATATCTCCAAGGAAGTAAGCAAAGCTGTGTGGCACTTACATTTCACTCGCTATCGTTTACGTCCCACATAAAAGTGGCCGAGTCTATTACCGTGTACCAGCCGATCCAAACACCGCATTGCTGCTGAGAATTTCTTGATGAATCGTACCCGAAGCATCGTACTCTGAAGCAGTCAAATGTTTAATTTATATTTAATAGTGTAATAAATTCCCTTAACCTATAACCGACTAATATACAGGGTGTCCGGTAATTAATGGATAACCTTGAAATGTCTTATAGTAGAACTGAAGGCCGTTCAGAAAAAACGAATAGAAAAATAAATATAAAAAATATATATATATTAAAAAGTGCAAGCTATATTAGCATAGCATACTTTTGACTGTCTATCTATTAGCATAATTAGTGTTTAATAATAAAACAACAAAATACCGATGGATTTCATTCATTTATGGTCGTAGTATACAAGAAAGTTATGCATGGTTATTAAAAAAAAACACATATCTCAGGTAGTAGTTAGGATAGATTTTTTTCATATTTTTTTTCTGAACGGCCATCTGTTCCACTATAAGACATTTCCAGGTTATCCATTAATTACCGGACACCCTGTGTATGTATATTATAATAAACATTTAATTTTCACCTAATATCTAACTTTCAACACACTTGGAAATTAATATATTCATAGGAAACAACTAATTAACGACAAATTAAATGCAAACGTTGCTATTATTCAAAATAAATGTTTAAAAAAGAGTTAATAAACAACAATTTATATAAATTTATGAACTGGTAGCTATTTTATAATAAATAATTAATTTTATTTATTCGTTGTGTCAGCGATTTCCCACGCCGCGCCGAAAAGTGTATTGTACAACCGAAAAAGAATATTGTGATTGATAATGTTTGACATTCATAAGTGTTACTTATTGACTTAAATGAATAAAGGTATTTTATTTTGACTTTATACGGTACGGTTATTTTTATTTATTTTCTGAATTATGTTTTATTTACAAAGCTATTTATAATTATGATATAAGTAAATAAGTACGTAAAGGGACAAAGGCATGTTGATTTAAGCTTATCTTAACTCATCACACAGCCATGTCAAAAATTGTCAAGCTATTGTAAAGATTACGGTGTACATAAGCACAAACATTCAAACAAAAGTGAGTCTGTAATTTTACTTTATGTAGCTTGTGTGTACGTGTGCTTGAAGGCCCTTAAATATTAAAGATAATATCAGCCCTGTTATTAAACAGTTCCACTGCTTGGCAAGGGCTTCTTCTCATTGTAAGAAGGGGTATTATTTAGTGTTGTTCGGTATTTGCACTATTTTTCTTTAGAAATCGTACTCATCGAAGGAACACAACACAAAGTTCTTTGACGTATCAAGGACCCATATAACCCAGCGGGTTTACAGGCAGTTGGGCAGAAATCCCAATTGGTTTAACCTTTATCCTATATTTATAAAAATACTCCATGTTGTCTATTACTACCGCAAGAGGACTTACTGATATAGATATGGCCGGCATGGGCCACATCATTTACCCCTGCTTTAAAGCATATTTACCTAAATCACTCGGTTCAATCGCTCATCTAATATTAATGGGATTAATATAAAAAAAAAAATACACGTCGTTTGTGTTCACGCACTATCTACTCACACAATGATAACATCACGTTTTTACACGGCCACACGAACGCGTATGTATGTGCGCGTGGCCCTATGTTGCAATCCCTAAAATAGGTCGACCAGATACTAATAGAAAGACGCAGGGCCGGCGGCAGAGTTGATTTTTATCGATATTTTAGTATGTGCATTTTAAACGTCACCTTTAAGATGCTTCCTGGTTTAATGTCCCTAAAATTTATTCATGTTGGGATTGCATTATATGGTTGAAGATTTCGTACGGAAACAAAAGCAAACGACTTTCTTGGTTAGGATAAGAAAATAATATGTCATTTTCTTATACAAAAGATGTAGATTACGTTGCAATTTAGCAATATATTAAGAAGTACAGAAGTAAAGCCCATATAGTTATTTGTATGCTACAAGAGAGAATTGTTTGCGCTTGGTAAGCTGTCACTTTTATTAAGTACATACTAAATTGTATAGAGGGCCTGTTTATAAATTTTAGACTTGAAATTTCTCTTTAGCAATATGATCGCCTTCCCGATTAGGTTAGGTTTGCTTGAAAAATCTGTTTAGAAAATTTGGAAGAAACTGCTAAAAAAGACCGTGCGCTGTGGAGATAGTTAGAATTGAAAACTGCGACAAAATTATTGATTTTAAGTGATAAATAACATAAGATAATCTATTATAATCCGTTTGATATCAGATGTATCTGCCATGTATCTGTTATGTTATAGCAACCGCTGCCTACGCGTTATAAAAGGGGTATAGGGTCGCCTATTCTGCCCTGTCATTTGAAACCAGGACAACGTGGCCTAATAAAAGCAACAGATCACGCGAATTTTATCGCGTTCTCGATGCCACCGAGTGCTGTGTGTGGATTTGAACCCCTCACGGGACATTCAATCAGTACAAGTGACAGCCACCAGTTAGGTGACGGGAGAGGAGTGAAACACCAATACCGCGGAATGGCGTACCCTGGATACACATCTCGCAGTTGGACCAGTTACAAACAGATAGTCCTAACTATAAAGAAAAGTAAAATATTAAAAATATTAATAATCACTTCAATCCTTCTTTTTTATTTTATTGAATTATCTATCTTCAAATATAAGCAGCGTGACAGTAAAATATATTTGTGCACCTGTTGCGCCCGATTGATTTCCCAAATCCGTCTCTGGTATAAAAACTTAAAAAGATTGTTTGCATCTTTTAGTTACATTTTTAGGTCACATACCCTTTGTGTGTATGTGTGCGTGTGATAACACTGCGCTGCGGATTTCTTGCGCAGACGCATGCGCGCTATATTTGTTAGATAGTTTTGTTATTGTTTTGATGAAGTTCATTATGTAAGTTAAATAATTTGTTATGTCTTCACAAATGGCTTATTGGAATTATTAGCATTGAACTAGCCGCGGTGAGTTGAGAATTTGACGAGGGGAAAAATAATTGTGATTCCAAATTTGAAGATGTCCCGGGTCCGGGATAATTTTGTGTACCCTGGTTTGTATACTAATCTTTGTATGCTATATTTTAACGGTTTATATATAATATTATTTATATTTTAATGGGTGTTTAAACACCCATTGTCTAGTACCCATAGTACAAGCTCTGCTTAGTTTGGGCTAGATGGTGTTGTGTGTATGTGATAGAATATTATTATTATATATATCTTGCCTGAACCGAGAATCGAACTCAAGACCTCATGTTGAGCAGTCACATGAACTACCACCGCGCCAGCGAAGCAGACTTTTGCAGATTATAGGTAATGCCTCAATACGCCCTACCACAAAACATGCAACATTCTTGCAAATACTCTAATGGGAAAACCTTTCGATACTAACATTATGTATGTATCTACATATTATCCAATATCCGTTTCCTCTGTTCAACAAGTGCCGTAACTGTGACGTAATAAATATGTGACGTCATAAATCGGGTTGTTATAGCAATTAATGAGGCTAAGCAGAGATAACTGTCACACGATTGTATGTCACAGATATCTGCATATACATACTAATATTATAAACGCGAATGTAAGATTGTTTGTTTGTTAAGCTTTCATGCCCTAACTACTCGACCGATCATCATAAAATTTCGCATACACGTCAGGAGAACAATAAAGGACAAAATCTACATTTCATTCAGAAGAAAGTAATGTTACTAACCTAACCTAGCCTAATTTACGCGGGCGAAACCGTAAGTAAAATCTAGTATTTAAAAGAATTGTAACGGAGTTGCGGTCTGTCCGTCTGTCTACCTATTTGTCTGAATGCGCATCATATGAAAACTACAGGACAGATTTCAATGAAACTTGGTACTCTAATAGCCCATTTTTGCCTTAACGTTTAAAGTATATCATTTCCTCAATAAATTGAGAGAGATTGTAAAAATAAAATAATAATTTAATGTCCTCCAGACTGAATTTCGGTCACGGCGGCCAATCTGAACGGAGACTGGCTATCTGCGCAGGATATATTATAGTGCACAAGCGTGTGCGCAAACACAAGTGCACTCTCTGTTCCTTAACTCTCATAATCCGATGGGACGGTAATACGACATGACCGGAGAGAGATCAGGCTGAGGACCAACGGCTTCACGTGCTTGCCGAGCCACGGACGTGTTTAACACCGCCAGTTTACTAACTTCGGGCTGCTATTGAGATTTCCTAACAGAAAAACCCAATAACTTTTTTTGTTGGCCACTATTAAGAATGATGATTCAAGCGAAATAAAATTCATAATGTCTAGGAAAAGCAGCATAAATAGTTAAAAGTACTAGGTAAGCAGACTATTGAAGGAGACTGCGTGAGCAACATCAATAAGAAGTTATTAAAATATTAGCCCTGAATATAAGCCGTCTCATTGCCTCCTTGACCTCTTTTCAGTGTAAGATGAGTTAGGTCATAGTCTACCATACTAACCCTCACCGGGTTGACAGATTTCACATATCTTCTAGAACTTTATGGAAAACTCAGAG
Source organism: Catocala nupta (assembly GCA_963675205.1). Taxonomy (NCBI): domain Eukaryota; kingdom Metazoa; phylum Arthropoda; class Insecta; order Lepidoptera; family Erebidae; genus Catocala; species Catocala nupta. The sequence continues at coordinate 3,111,045 of OY776101.1, read as the reverse complement.
ACCTGGGGGTTCCCTCAGGATTTTTGTTCACCGTATAAACAAGCGATAATTAACTATTAAATATACATACACATAACTTCGAAAAGCTAGAAGATCCAAGGATCTTTCCCAAAATCCCAAGGGATGGAACTTGAGATCTCTGCACGGCACTCCAACAGACTCTCACAAATAAATTAAGGTGATTCGATGGGAATAAGCCAATATACTTTTCAGTCTATTATTAATCTATACTTATATTATAAAGCTGATGAGTTTGTTTGTTTGTTTGTCTGGTTGAACGCGCTAATCTCAGGAACTAATGGTTCGAATTGAAAAATTATTTTAGTGTTGGATAGCCTATTTATCCAGGAAGGCTACATAACTAATTCTAACATCATGCTACGACCCACGGGAGCGGCGCTGTAACTATAAACGCGGGTGAAATCGCGGGCACATATAGTACAGATATAATATTGAAAAGCAGTATTCATAGGATTCGTCTTTGAACGCAAAATCCGCCTACATCATTTTCGAACCACACCAACACATCTAGTTACACTGTTGTAGTCCCAAGGTCGATTAATAAAGGCCCTCAATATCGGGTCACTGCAATATTAACCGACTCGTCGTAGCGGGTTGTAACCTATTTCTTATTGGTTAATAAAGGAACGTTCTTCGGGACCTTCATGAACATAATATTGGTAATATGGTATCTTGTATTTATGATTGCCTGGTACTTCCTTTATATGTATAATGCATGTACGTATGTGTCTTGTCCAGAAGTGGACTTGCAAGATCGATTGATTTCGAAAAATAGATTGAGATTTGTTTGATTGAGAGGTGCAAGTGATGTGGTGATCTTGCGCATGTCGAACGATCTACGTTATTAAGCAACGTTACCATGATCATATTATAGATGGATGGCAATTTACAAATCTAATTACATAATAATTATGTATCTAAGAACACTTACGAACTACGTTTAGTAGTAAGTGACATTGCTGAAATGGGATAGTTAGGAAGTAAGTTACAAAAGGTTACTTCTCTTGCCTCGCAGAACACTTACCGCAGTCAGGCCGATTATATTTATAGCTATAGTCCTAAATGTGAGTTGATCAAAATTGTTTGTGTCGTTTACAATAGCTCTTAATTTTATGCTCTTTAATTTTTATTTCAAAAGTTGACGAGACAAAAGCGGAGAACCTGATCATCCGAAATGACACGGTTGCTTGAAAGTCCTCATCAAAACTTTTGCTGTAGGGAACCACATTTTTTTTATTGGTTAAAAAATACGTCTTACACGCTATCATGCTTTTTGTTCCTATAATTATTATGTACTCGTAGGCTTCGTAGCCATAGTGACCAGCGTCAATCAACTACATGAGCTATAGCGACATCTGCGCACTGAAACGTCCAACACTCGATCACTGAAGTTCACATACTTACCAAAGTGAGTCACAATGACTATCTGAAAGCGGTCGTCCATTGCGTCTTAACGTCCAGAACGGTACCAAGGCCGCAGTATTGAGTCGCCGGGTCACCGCGTGTGCTATATTGACCAACTAATTATCTTTAACATATATATTGTATGGTAATAGTTGTCTGCTCGAGTGAACTCAGTGACTAGTACATTTGGTGTTGCTTATGTTTAGCTAGCTGTTAACAACCTGCGATTTCATTCGCATTTTTTAAGGTAACCTATCTTCGCCAAATCCATGCAACTTTTCATCTAAATGAGTTCAGCGGTTTAGTTTTAAATTGCTACAATCGAAAGGAGTTACTTTTACATTTATAAGATTAGTTTATATACGAACTTTGTACCATTTGAGTCGTACTGTAGCTTATAAATGCAATGGTAGGTAATCTCTTCTACGTTACTGACCATTGTAGAAATTGCCGTTGTAATGCTATAGAAAAGAAAATGATTACCTACACTGATCTCCTGGTGTAAGCACAACGCCCGCATCTCAATGAGCCTGGAAGCCGGCAATTTTTTTTCTGTCTCCATATTCTCAATAGCAATCTGGAGTAAGGAAGTTTGCGTTGTTCAACATCTCCATGCTTCGGAAAGCACGTAAAGCCGTTGATTCAGCGTCTGAATTCTCTCTAGTAATTTTGGAGTGCCATTCCAACAATGGCATATGATAGTTAGGGCACAGAGGGTGCACTTGTGATTGCGTACACACATCGCACTCTTAATAAAACAGAGATTTATCTCAGTATTTTGGATTAAACAAATTTAAACTCTGTTGCAGTGATTTAACACAAATATAATATTAGAATTTAACATACACAATTAGAGTTCAAATTGCCTTACTTCCAAATTTCGAGATAAGTCGCTGTTTTATTAAGAGTGCGCCATGTGCACTATAATATCTTCTGCGTGGATGTCCAGTCTCCGTTGATATTGGCTGCCATGACCGAAATTAATTCTAAAGGACACTATTATTAAGTTTATTAAGCATCCAACTTTCATCGTCATTCAATTTATTGTTTTGTCTCGTCTAGGCGGCTAGTCATCGTACCGACCTCCTCAATTAAAACTTCGGTCGCCCACACTACTGCCTACACCCAAACTGCAAGCTTCACTTATTATAATACTGTAATGACAATTGATTTATATAGAACCTACTTTTGCTTCGGACTTGTCCGTCAAGATATTCAATTTTAAAAGCATATTATAATTATGCGGATGGCGTATTGGCTTAAGAGGTCATTTTGCCGTTGCCGGTGGGCTGAGTGTTGAGGGTTTGATCCCCAAATGGGACAAAAATTTGTGTGAACCCCAATTAGTTGTACCGAGTCTGGATGCTTCGTCTGAATGTTTGCATAGAAACCCGTGACACAGGTAATATTTTAGTGCGAGAGTATAATAAAAAACCAAAAAGAATATTGAATAGTCAAAAAATTAAGGATCTCGATTCGAATTTCAATTCATGCGTTATCGCCGATATTATTATTCGAATAATGATTATTTATAATATGTTTTTAATTTGATGTGGCCGATTGTGGTCTTCTCTCTTCTGACTGTGTAGTATTGCAGTTCCGCTTAAAGAGTGTGACATCTTTTGTAGAGTTCCATACTGAAATGATAAAAATGTAACCCCTATGCTCTGAAACCTTTAAGCGAGATTACTGGTGCTATCGATATGTTTTCAAGATAAACAAAATAAAGTTTTGTTTGAACCGTATTTCAAATCCGGGTTCACACGATCGGTAGCAAAAGTGCAAACTATACAATGAGCCAATGATGTAGTCAGTATGTTACCAACTCTCCAGTTTAGTGAACTGTTTCTCTCTAGACAGCACTACATTGAAATGAACTCAGCAGTTTCAAAGGTATGGAGTAAGAAACGAACAAACACATTTTCGGCACACCAATTTTAGTATGGATATAAATTGGTATGGTTTGAATGTTACCGCGTGGTCTAAGAATAGATTATACCATCATAATCTGTGGGCGTAGGTGCAATTAATGGCCCTATAATAACTGTGTGGACCTTAGGAATCAGTTAGGACCTAATTTTAAACCTATATAGTTTGCGCCTACGTTTGCAGTGGATTGTAAGGCCACGGGTTCGATTCCTGGGTTGTTAGGGCATTTTGTCAGGAAATGCAGTAACAGAGCCTTTGAAAATGTGCTATAGGTTCATTTTAGACAACTTTTACTTATATGCCATCACCAGCGGCCACGAAACTCATTACCTACAATCAATCGTAATTGATTCAGCTTATTTGTTTTTTTAAAAGATCACGAGTAATTTGGGTTATCAATTTCTAGTATTCTTGTTAACCCCTCCAGCTAGGCTAGAATCCTAGGCGTGGGTTCACGTCGACGTCGACTCTCGATCGCAAATCGTGTGGTACCGCCACTTCAAATTCATCTGGTACATATCCGAAGTTTTATAAAATGTTGTGCGTTTGACACTATCGACAGAGTTCTCTTTACCGACGGCTTTAAGTGCTTTCTGACACTCGGGGTGTGAAACACGGCTAACTTCCAGACTGCTGGCTGCTATTAAGTATTCATTGTCAGAAAAACCCAAAAACTAATTGTTGGCCCGACCCGGGATTTGAAACCTACACCTCATGCAGCAGTCGCATACTCCACCGCTGCACCACCAAGGAAGTCACGCATTGATATATAAGTAAATCCATCTATAATTTTCACATAAACTTAAAAATTCTTTATCTATTTATAATTTTAAAAGTAGATCAAAGATGTACTTATTAAACTAACTTAACTCGAACAAAACTCGACTAATCGAATATAAAATGTTTATATGTACTTGTAATGTTATAATTGTTTAAATTTTCTCATATTTTAAGTGAACTATGTAGTGTTCTTTTGAGAATTAAACTCTATAAACCGAAACATGGTAAGCCTATGAAAATACAAGGTAGAACTTCGTTCGTTTGTACGTTGGCGAATTTCACGCAATTGCGCAACTCATCAACTTTCCATTTCGACTTGTCAGAACTTGTCCTAACTCCTAATAGGTCATAAGTGTCATAACACGTCACTCTGTTCTGTAGAACTTGAAGCACTTTCTAAGTATTTTGATTGCTTTTAATGGCGAACTAGCCAAATACTTGAAGGTAAGGTATTAGCAGTCGCCGCCCAATTATGAAAGATGACATAGCGGGCAAGCGTTCGCTTTAACAATGAAACAGTTTAATACCTTTTCCTATATATACAGGGTGTCCGGTAATTAATCGATAACCTTGAAATGTCTTATAGCAGAACTGAAGGCCGTTCAGAAAAAAGAAAAGAAAAAAAAGGATATATTAAAAAGTGCAAGCTATATATCATAGCATGCTTTTGACTGTCTATCTATTAACATAATTAGTGTTCAATAATAAAACAACAAAAAACCGATGGATTTCATTCATTTATGGTCGTAGTATACAAGAAAGTTATACATGGTAATTAAAAATAAACACATATCTCAGGTAGTAGTAGTTAGGATAGATTTTTTTTCATATTTTTTTCTGAACGGCCATCAGTTTCACTATATATTTCCAGGTTATCCATTAGTTACCGGACAGCCTGTATATTTTTTTTAAATAGACGACTCTGGCTCTAGGAATAATTCCTGCGTTACGGAAGAAGACTTTACAAACATTCAAACAACGGACACAAAGTACACCCAGACTTGGAACACCTAATTGTGGATTAGATTTTTTCCCGTGTGGGCATCGAACCGACAACACTCGGTGTGGTGGCCGCTTCGAGGCTACCATCACTTAAACCACTTCGGCATTCGAGCAAACAATTAATACCAAATGAATGTATACATGTCTTTATTATAAATCAGCAAAGAGGCTCTAGGTAAACGTCATGACATATTTAAACAGTATAATTTATTTATTGTCTTGGTAGTGAATGCGCTGCTGTGTATCGGGTCTCGGATCCGATTCTCGGGTTTTTTGAATGTTTATAAAATCTCCGCGATATGCATTATACTGAGTGCGGGATTTGGGTTCTTTTTTTAAAGAAAACGCATCGAAAGTTAATGTTAGAAATGTGTAATTTAGTTAGAAACGTGGAGTACTTTCTGTAGCCTTGTATCGGACTTGGGGTATTCAGTGATTTAATTGAGACTGGAGCAAATCAAGACAGTTAAGGAAGTACCTACACCTTATAAAAGATCGCATTCAAGTAACCTTGTATTATTCGATTCCCGCTTGAGTAAGAGTTACAGGCTCATAAGTAGGCACTGTATTATCAAAAGTTTGTTAGAATAAAAGTAAGAAATATATCGACTGATTTAATTATTATATTACAATACAAAACAATACTTTTATTCTGAACTCAGACAGGAATATATGTAACACTAGCTGACACGCGCAACTTCGTATGCTTCACGTAAGAGAATTTTCCCCGTTTCTGCAACATTGTTCATTGATGCTCTGCTCCTATTGATCAAAGCGTGATGCTATATAGCCTATAGTCTTCCTCGATAAATGGTCTATCCAAAACCAAAAAAAATTGTGAACTAAAACCAGTAGTTCCTGAGATTAGCTTTATAATATTAGTATAGATTGTGTACTCTTTTTACTATAAAATGTCTTGTAGTTCAGTGTGCTTGTCGGCTTATGCCTTTTAAACATCATCGTGTCCGGTAGACACTGGGCACCTTGCTAAACTCTGTGTCCAGGTGGCCTAAGGTAGCAACCGAAATACGCTAATACACTACTGCCTACCACGTCAGGTACAAACATGTGTGAAATTTTATTTAAGTGTGTGTAATGTCCTTTTAAAAATAAACAATAATAATAATAATATCCTCCAGACCGAATTTCGGCCACGGCGGCGAGATATTATAGTGCACAAGTGTGTGCGCAAGCACAAGTGCACTTTCTGTTCCCTAACTCTTATGATCTGATGGGGCGGTAATCCGACACGACCGGAGAGAGATCAGGCGCAGGACCAACGGTTTTACGTGCTTTCCGAGGCACGGGGGTGTCTTACACCGCCGACTCTCTAACTCTGGGCTGTTGTTGAGATTTCTTAACTGAAAAACTCAAAAAATTTTTGTTGGCCTGACCCGGGAGTCGAACCTGAGACCTCATGCACAGCAGTCGCATTCACTACCGCTGCGCCACGGAGGCAGTCAAAAAAACAATATATACTAATATATTAAATATAAAATTTCAGCCCTGTACATAAAATGTTCCACCGTGGCTGGACACGGACCTCTTCTCAGTCTGAGAAAGGATAAGAGGACCACCTTATCCCGCCCTCCCCTTTCCTATCCAGAACAACGCGTGCTGGGCTCAGATGCCATCCTTACACGGTGGAGTTGACTAGAGTGCGTCCTCATATCTCTGCCGAACGATCAAGGCATGGAATTCTCTGCCAAGGCACGTGTTTCCTTCTTCCTTCAATCCTGGGTCCTTTAAGCGGGGCGTGAAAAAGCACCTTCTCAGGCCGTTAAAGTAGAGACCTCAACATCGCCTCGGCTGCTATGAGGACGATGTGGAGGCCACTGCTCTTAGACCACACGACTGCTTACCATCAGGCGGAGTGTGGTCATTTTGACGAACAAAATAAAAAAAATAACAAAAAACTAGTATTTATATAAAAAAACGATAAAAACAACGACGAATGACAACTATTTCTTGTAATAGTCCAGAAATATGAATTCCCTATCTGTCTTTCAATGAGTCAACTATCTAGTTATCTGACATAACATTTGCATGACGTGTTTAGAAAATGATAAGGTAATTTCATCCCCGATCCCCACACGGGACAAAAATATGTGTGACCTTCTCCCTAGTCTTTATTATTTCCGAGTCACTTGGGGTCGGCTTTTCTAGTCTAACCGGATTTGACTGGATATCAGTTTTTACACGGAGCGGCTGCCACCTGACCTCCGCAACCCGAAGGCTAATGATGCCCTAAGGCTAGACCAGTGTCAGGATATTAGAGGGCACTGACTTCTCAATAACGACTGCCATAAATGTTCATGGCAGCCGGGACCGACAGCTTAACGTGCTCTCCGAGGCACGGAGCAGGTGATAATTGTCAATCAATACGCACATAATTTCGAAAAGTCATATAACTTCCTAAAGTCAGAGGTGCGCGACGTGGGTTAGAACACGAGACCAGCTGCATTGCTTAAAAAAATATGTGTGACCCACATCCATTATTTGTGTCCGTTGTTTGAATTTGAAAACAAATAATGATTATAAATAAGACTGAATGTTTATTAAGTCGCCCGCAACACAGGAAGTATTCCTAGTGCAGGGATTTTATTATTAAAGCAAAATTTCTACGATTTTTAATCGTATAGAAAACATGTCAATCTTCCATAATTATTCCTTAGAGGAAATTATTTAGCGATTGATAAAATCAGCCATTAGAAAAATAAAGTACCAGAATTTAAAGTAAAGAGTGCCCAAAGTACCAAATCTACATTTCTTATATCTTTGGTTTTATACCATCTTCAATTCCTTTTGCCCTAGTATTGCTAGCGGTCATATTCTACAGTAAGTACTGTCAATCAAACATCATGCTTGGTAGTACAAAATATAATTATGTAGTTAATTAGCATCAAACACAAAACCTTACTAATATTATAAATGCTAATGTGAGTTTGTTTATTTGTTACGCTGTTACGCCTTGACAACTCGACCGATCATGATTAAATTTCGCATACATGTTATCAGGGGTAAAGAAAAGACATAGGGTAACTTTTATCCAGAAAACTGTTCTCGAGGAATAGAAAATTGACATGGCCTTCAATTACGCGAGCGGATCCGTGGCCAAAATTCGGTGTAATATATTCAAATAAAGTACGTGTGTGTTGGAGTGAAGTAAAAATATCACATAATAGAATGCATTGCGATCTATAGGACAGTTCCAGCGCTGCATGCTTCAACTTAATATTTCCTATGGCAGAATGCCCAATAATATTATACCTGGGACCTATTGTACCTAGGACCTATTGTACCTAGGACCTATTGTACCTAGGACCTTCGCGCTTACACTGATCAGTGAGCCAACGAAGCTGTTTATAAAAATATAAACGCTATTGACGCTTCTACAAGTTTACGTCGTCATAATTATTGTCACATCTGTCATTTCAAGTTATTCACGACGTTAAGTGAAAATTTATAGATATACTAGCTGTCCCGACAGACGGTTGTCTTGCATAGACAAAAAAAAAAAGGAAATCTAAGCCATCCCCGTATCCACTAGAACACACACAAAAAAATTCATTCTAATCGGTCCAGCCGTTTAGGAGGAGTTCATTGTCAACACACGTACAGAAGAATTATATATATAAAGATATACATAACTTATGTCTGCATAACCAGAGGCTTATTTTACTCCCACATTTTACCGACTATGTTTTTATTGTTGACTTAACAGAAAATGATCATATGGCTGCCTACTTGGCACGTTTGTGTGGTGCTATTAAGAATATTAATGTAACCCAACAATATTTTGATACAGGCACCTATTATTTTAAATACCTATAAGAAAACTCTAACTTCTAGGTTAAGGACCCCCAAATGTTTACGTAAATAATATTATAATTTTATATTTTTTTGTCCAACCTGAGATACAAATCCAGGATTTTACTATCGATCTGCAAACAACCACTTCAGAAAAATTGTTTACAAAAATATGCCAATTGTAAATAAATCTATGTATTTAGGGTACAAAAACATTCGTATAGAAAATATATCTACTTGCACAGGTAAAGTAGCGTCAGAAGCCTAGTCCACGCTATGAGGTAGTGGGAAATACCACATCCCCACTCTCACTGCAGTGTGGGTATGCCGTATGACATACTTTCGCTTCGAGCGAATCACGTTCAAGCGCTATCATACAATTTGAATGTTGCTAATATTCGTTCGTATTGTTCAGTGTAGGATTACCATTATAGAATATTCTCAAGACCTCGTAAACTTGTTATACATACTTTTTTATATAACAAATGTGGTAGAATATCGTTTGGCTGGCAACACACTTGTGACTCTTCTGGTTTTGCGGGTGTCCATGGGCGGCGGTAATCGCTTACCATCAGGCGATTCGTCTGCTCGTTTGCTTCCTATAACCCAAAAAAAGTATGTTGTATTTGAGGGTTAACAGCTGTGAATTGTTCCTGTCTTTTAAAAGACGATTAAGAAATAATGAATGCAAACAATGCTGAAAATTAGCCTTATCATTATATTTACAGCTGTATGAAATTGACTAAGTAAAAGTATATTTATGTTATTGTTACATTTTCATGTTTAAAATACTAAACCAATTTAGGCGAAATATTGTATGGAAATAATTTATATTTTGACTTCAACTGCTTCGACTGTAGTGTACTGTTTATATATTCTTTTCCAAAATTAATCCTTTTATGTAAAGAAATTCAATAATTCTTTAACTACATGAGTTTTGAAGACATTTATTTAATTTTGTTTGCAATGCTGCTTTTAAAATAATTGCTTTAGAAACAAGTGCTAAAATTAAACGAATGACACTAATTGTTGATGAGCCTCCTACTAGATGAAATACACAAAAATAATATGTAAACAAGTATTGGCATAGCAGGAAAAATCAGGTGAATACTGCCTATGAATGAACCGCAAACTGAATCAAAAAAAGTGTAAGTGAATCGAAATAGTAATAAATACCATTGGATTAAATAACAGTTCTACCAATGACGTGAGTATCTCTTTTGCTTTGTTATAAATTAATAAAACACAAACAAATCTTTGAATCTAAAGTAGCCATAACAGATAATAAATTGAATAAAATAATAGCTTGTTCGAATTTCAAAATACGGTTATTCAACACCTAATTTATCGGTAAGTTAACTGTCAAGATGAAACTAGGTTTTCTATCAAACTTTTTTTGTTATTATTACGAAGTGTGTAAAGTACCAGGCTAACAGCGCTTGGTAGGAGGTTGATGATATTAGACCGAGGCACAAAGCTCGGCGCGGCCTCAGCTCGCGAAAGTGAGAGTAGGCTTGTTGCGTAACACCGTTCGACTCATGACGCCTTAGTACTCGGCGTAGTTACCTACATTCGACTTCTTTTTGTCTAGAGCTATTTTGATGGCTTAGTTTTTGTTTCGCCTGCTAAGTTTTTGTATAAATCTAGTTAGGTCCAATTTAAACTTTCGAGCTTCTTTTATGTATTAAGATAGCTGAAATAATTGTGTTTTGTTGCTATTTTTAGATACATTGAACAGGAAAATACAGTTTACTAACTTCTTCTTTCACTTTAAAGCATTTTATTTATAAATAACACTTTAATCTAACTGTAATCGGATACGAATTGTATCTGTTTATTCAAATATTTTCTTGACATACTAAATTTTTGCGACACTTTGATTCACTTTTTAATCACCGTTCCAAAATCCGCTTGTTAATTCCGATATGGGTCGCGTACTTTCCATAATTTCTTGATATTACGCAAGATAGTGACGAGCTATGGGTCCGGTCAGGGCTGCAGCGATTCATCGAAGACCGAGACAAGATCCGCCTGCTAATTGAAAAAAATGAATCATTCAGTACGATGTAGGCTAAAATAACGGTAGTAGGAATCTTTAACACTATTGTTAGAATATTCCGTTTATTCTAGGCCAGAATTTCACACTGAAAGTAAAAGTGAAGTGATAAATAGTATGCCAGTGGGTAGCACCATCCCTGTCCAGTGCTAATGATTATTTCAAGTGATCAAATAGACTCGGTTACTACAAAAACATTAGGACTACAAATATTTTTGTCACGTTTTGACCTACTTTTTGCTTCATCACTAGTATGAAATGGATTTTTCATGTATGTCAATTTATAAAAATGCATTGCTGTTCTGTAATTCACTCTCTTAATAGAAAGAAGGTTTACTACGAATTATAACGTCATGTTACGCTTATTAACATGGTTCCTTTTCACGGTTTGACAGTTCCCTGTAGTTTGCAGTTGCAAATATTAGCCAATATTATGATCGAGGAACGTCCATTACCCATTACAAACCTAGAATCAGGCAATTGTCTGTTTTAAATACTTAAATAATATTACCAACGTTTTTCGGCATTTTCTACTAAGCTAACGTATACATAGGTATAGAATTACTCCATTAAGTACCGATACCTAGGTGTTTACTTACTTAAATAAATAAAATTCAATGGAATGCTATCAATTCCTTATAACTCTTTTTTCTCTTCTCTATTGAACCACACGACAACTTTACAAGTGAATCAGTTTTATTGTCAATCAAATAGAAAATACATTTGAAGCCCATACCAGGATGTTATATGTGTCAGATGTCACGTAGGCATTTACGGAAGGAAAACACGACTTTTGAATATCAGACAATAGCTTGAATTTGGGATTCAAATGTTTTCATATTGCAAGTTTGTAGTCTCGGTGACATGATCAGTATTGAGATAATGTAGGTAGGTAAAGGTAGAAAGAGAAACTAGATACAAGTTACATAATGAAATATGAAAATACATAAATACGTTAACTTAGACATGCTTATTAAATTCTTGTCTAACACATCCTGGTTTGATTGCTTCGTTTGTTCGTGTATGTTTAAGTAACTATCGTGAGTTCCTGGCTTCGATTCCTGGGTCAGACGAAATATGATTGGGTTTATCTGTCAGGATTTTTATAATAACAGTACGGAGAGATCACACATATAATATTTTAGATTTTGCCCTCAGTTTCGCTCGTGTAAATGTAGGTTAGGTTCGAAAAACTACTGTTTTTTAGATGAAAGGTACCCTATGTTTTACACTGTTCCCCTGACAACGTGTATGCGAAATTGCATGAGTATCGCTCGAGTAGTTGAGGTGTAAAAGCGTAACAAACAAACAAACTTACATTCGAATTTATAATATTAGTTAGTATAAGACTGTCGATCTCAGCTATCTTCAACGACACTCTACCACACAAAGTATTTTGACGATTTATCAGACCGTTAAGCTAAGTTAGAGGTTTGCATAACTCTGAGATTATTTAGCAACAATCTACAAGAAAAAGAAACGATCTTAATCACTTCTTAATATAAAAAATCATAATTGACTAGTAGTATCTAGTCACAATGAATTACCAAGCGCCCTAATATTCGTCAAAATTTAGAAGTAACCTCCTTGCAAGATATGAGCTTCTGGTACTACGTAGACCTTTGGATGAACATCAGAAAGCCATTACTGCCCCTAAGATAATATGGGTGACTTAAAGATACTATTGAAGAAAGTGTCGTGTTGCAAGTTATGATGATGTCTAGACTCTTGCCCTGTTGCATCACAAGATCTGTATATTGACTAACTTCCTGTGGAATCTGTATTCCTAGTACTCGGCTTGTCAGGTCAAAAGGTTTTAAACTATTTTTATACCTTCCATGATTCACATAAATGTTGTTGTAGCTCAAATTAGAAGAGGTTTATGTCCAGCAGTGGACTGCATTAGAGTTGATTGATAGACTGACTGTAATATTTTTTTTCTGTTCTTATCTTTAGAGTAAACGAAGGACCTTGTCAAGACACCTAGCCAATCAATAAATATTCTGTAAACTTTACAATCATAGAAAAACATACAAAACCAGGCTCGAAACACGTAAGATATTGCTTGCAAAAAATACTTGAAGATAGGACTATGGCGCTATTCATGCAATCAAAAACATAACAAAGACTACACAAATATAAACTCGTACTACGTTTTTAAAGCAGACTAAAGAGTATAAATTAATTTATCCTAGCGACGCGACGTACACATTTATAACCCCATTTTTAACATGGGTAAAATTTTCAGGACCTCCTAAAATGAGCTAGGAATTGTTTTAACTCTACACAGAATCTTGTAGAAATGTATGATTGTTTATTTAAAAAATACTTGTAGAATTTAAAATAAAAAAAGTTAGGGCGTTTACGCAAATTCTACTACAAGCAAGCCAACTACACAACAAATGAAATGATGATATCAATCGAATGCTATTTTTTTAATCCAAACATTTTCAGGCGGCTTGACGAACTCTGACACAAGGTTGTCAGCAACCTCCCACCACCGGTGACGTGATGGAGACCACCATCGTCTGGTACGGCACGGTGACTGGGTTACCGGCGCGGTTGCGTCACCATAACCACTTTCTGCTGTCGCTCGCCTACTTATCCATTCACTGAGACGTGAGAGCGCTGTGAATTGGTCGTTGCAAAAAATGTAGGCTAAAATTTATTTGCAATAGCCAAAAGCATTGGCGATTATTGCCGATTATTATCAGTGTTTTCGGCAATTTGATACCAGTATACATAAATTAATTTAAGTTACATTGTTCCATGGTTTTAACCTTGTGGACACTTTTAATTATGTCGTAGCTTGAGTATACATATATGAAAATTCGTGAAAACTGGCTATAAAATGCTAAAATATGTTTTTGAAATCGGACTTGTAGTTCTCGTAATATACAAAAAAATATATAAAATACAAACAGTATTAAGCCCAAATAACCCTTTAGTATTTTCAGGTACTTTTAACGCCGTGATTGAAAATAAATAAGTTTATCGGTTGGCAGGACTCAGATTGCATCTACATCTTCAGTAAGAGGAAATTATGACATGATGACTAATAGGAATATTTCAAAAAGTAACACAAACTGCGCTGACCTCAATTAAATTGGAATTAGGGTAAGTCTACCTGGATGGAGCAATGGTAGCGAATGCGAAACCGATTCAGCAGTGTCGTTTTCTGTAAAGTAATTTTCAGTAGCATTACTGAGTCTAGAACTATCCTTGAGAGACGGCAATCGGCTTGTCCCCTATTACGTGAATCTTAAAACCATTGTGTGTAAAATAGGGGTGTAATATACTATCGAGTACCCCTTCGAGGTAATAGGTATCAAATTATGTAGATATGTATTTAATTTTAATAAATACAACTAAAATAATATTGTGTTACTTAATTTACCTCATTTAGCTATGGTTTTAAGTCCCAAAATTGTCTACTAAGCATCCAGCCGGATCGTGCTATTACTGCCCAATTTATTCTTTAAACCTAATACAAATCTTGAATAAACACATTCTCGCCAATTCACAACTAGCAGACTACATAGCGCAGGCGCAATATTGCGTCACAGAGCGCAGTCGGGCCGCTCACCGCACCCCCCACTTTTAGGGAGGGAGGGGGGACTGTTACTAGGCCTTTAGTATTCACAAGCTAAGGAAATGTACTGACACTGTTATAAAATATAGGTAAAGTCTTAATGTAATATAATACATAACATGTATGCTTGTACGCAGAGGAGGTAAGCAGAGGTCTATTAAACCCATACTTTGCTAGTTATGGTTAGTGTCATTATGAGTGTACGGATGGCGTAGTAGTTATAGTGATCGCCTTGCCATTGCGCCGAGTGTTGTGGGTTCAATCCCATTAGCATCAAAAATTTATATCCATGAAAATGTTGGCAGGGATGCTATGGGTGTGTTTGTCTGCACGAATGGCGTTGTGGTTTAAATGGTCGCCTCGTCACTGCCAAGTCGCCGAGTGTTGTGGGTTCGATTCCCACACGGGATAAAAAAATTGTGTGATTCACGAATCGTTGTTCCGAGTTTGAATGTTCTTTGTGTCCGTTGTTTGAATGTTTAAGGGAGTTGTATTTTGAAAAATGTTTATTAATGCATATATGGCGTAGTGGTCGCCTGGCCATAGCCACTGTGCCGAATGATGTGGGTTCGATCCCATCAGCAACAAAAAATTATATCCCCGAAAAGGTTGGCAGTGGTTTTATGGGTGTACCCACACTCAAGCAGCTATGTTTAGTGACATATTATATAATGAGAGACTCCCTTACTGGCAAAGTGATATTAAATGCAAGGACTTTGAATAAGGTATCGAACCAGATACTTACCTTAAAATCCTTATACATTACTTCGATTTCAAGTCTAATAATAATGTCCTCCTGGCCGAATTTTGGTCACGGCGGGCTATCTTAACAGAGAATGGCCATCGATGCAGGAGATATTATAGTGCACAAGTGTGTGCGTAAACACAAGTGCACTCTCTGTTCCCTAACTCTCATGATCCGATGGGACGAATAATCCGACACGATCGGAGAGAGATCAGGCGCAGGACCAACGGCTTTACGTGCTTTCCGAGGCACGGAGGTGTCTAACACCGCCAACTTCCTAACTCCGGGCTCGTATTGAGATTTCTTAACAGAAAAATCCAATAACTTTTTGTTGGTCCGACCCGGGATTCGAACCCGAGACCTCATGCACAGCAGTCGCATTCACTACCGCTGCGCCACGATTTCAAGCCTAATACACTTATTAGACTTGAAATTAAGTTACTATAAAATAATAATATCAGCCCTATATTACATTTGACCCTCTGCTGGGCACGAGCCTTTTCTCATTGTGAGAAGGGTTAGGCCTAGTCCACCACGCTGGCCCAGAACGAGAAGGCATTTTTCACAAATCTTTTAGAACAATATGGAGAACTCTCAGACATGCAGGTTTCCTCACAAAGTTTTCCTTCATCGGAAAAGCAAGCGATAGTTAACTATTTAATACGCACATAAATTCGAAAAGTCAGAAATACGCGTCTTGGGATCGATTCGAGACCTCTGTGTGGCAGTCCAACGGTCTCCTATCGCTGCTGTATAAACTACTATGTAAGGATTTTATCCGGTATATATTCTACTAGTTTTCCGCCCGCGGCTTTGCCCACGTGAGATTTGGTTATATCGCGCCTTTTCACCCCTTTCACCCCCTTCAGGGTGGAATTTCCAAAAATCCTCTCTTAGTGCTCCCCTACACTCTCCAAGCCATACATGCCAAATTTCAGCTTCTTGCGTTCAGTAGTTTCGGCTGTGCGTTGTCTGTCAGTCACTCAGTAACGGAAGACTTTTATATAAACAGACTTTAATCTTTTTTTCAATGTATAAAATGGCCGCTAACATATAACACACATTTCTTAGTAGCAGCACAGAGTGGCATTGTAATACATTGATTGAGACTAGAGGAAGCCGTTACGCACCCTCGGATTACCCACCCCAACTATTGCGACACGTGTTTCGCTTCAGCGCGAGGCATCTTAACGACCATTTGGTATCCAGAAGATACCTTTGAAATACGCCCAGGTCCCATGACGTGGCTGTCCCCATCCAGAGGATTTCGGTATTGTCGATCTATTTCTATTGCAATAGGACAGTGGTCGGCAACCTGCGGCTCGGATCTTTGACTCCTCGGCTGCGGCTCTTCCACGAAATGTTTAGTGCAGGCATGAAATATTATTTATTATTTTGTCCTATAAGGCATATGCCCTCAGATTACCCACCCTAACTATAGCGAAACGTGTTTCGTCTCAGCGCAAGGCATCTTAAGGACCATTTGGTATCCATAAGATACCTTTAAAATACACCCGGGACCCACGACGTGGCTGCCATGGAGCATACCAAAGGCATTCGGTATTGTCGATATTGCAATAGGACAGTGGTCGGCAGCCCACGGCTCGCGAGCCGCATGCGACACTCCTCGGCTGCGACTCTTCCACAAAATGTTTAGTGCAGGCACGGAATATTACTTATATCTTGCTCTATAAGGCATATGATACCAAAGATAAGATAAGATAAGATTTTAAGATAAGATAAGATAAGATAAGATAAGATAAATTTATTTGCTAAAACATGTGTGAATATTACATTAAACATTATTGTGATATATAATACAGGTGGTAAATAACAGTTTGTATCAACATGTTTAACCAAAAACTGGTATACAAATATAATTATTACAAATTTAATTAAAATAAAATAGTTTTGGAATAACTCATAAGTAATCAATTAAGTATATCAAAATAGTCAAATTAGTAAATATTAAAAACAAATTGTAGCTAAATATACAAATATTAGTGAAAATATACAATTCAAATTAAAATCAATTGAAATAAAAATAAAAATAAAATTAATATAAATAACAAAAATACATAGGTACATACTCAAAATTGCAATTAAATTATAGATTTTTGTCATTAAGGAAGTCATCAACATTATAATAACATTTATTAGTAAGCAGGGTCTTGAGTGTTTTTTTAAATAGTGCTACATTTAGTGATTTCATGTTATTTGGTATCTTATTATATATTACTGGAGCTCTGCATATAGCACTTTTATGTAGTAATGCTGTTTTAGCAGGATGAACACAGAGTCTATTTTGATCTCGTCGATTACTTCTTCCATTATCTGATAAAAGTGAAAACAAATGGCGGTTATTCCTGACAAAAAGGGCTATTTCCATAATGTATAATGACAGGAGTGTTAAAATTTTATGTCTAATAAAAAAAGGTCTACAGCTCTCTGTGCTTTGAATCCCGAACATAGCACGTATGCATCGCTTTTGCATTTTAAATACCATATCTTTATTTGTAGAGTTGGCCCAGAATATTATTCCATATCTGAGAACAGATTCCACTAGACCATAATATGCTGATATTAAAGCATCAGTATTGATAGTTGGAGCAAGCTTATATAATGCATATGATATGCTGCTTACTTTTTTGCATAGTATATCAATATGATCTTTCCAATTTAATTTACTGTCTATTATTAATCCAAGGTAACGAGCAGTTGTGACCTCCTTTATAGTTTTATTGTCATAGACCAAACAAATATTTAACGGGTTTTCCTTTCTTTGATCGAAATGCATTATATGAGTTTTAGTTAAATTTATTTTTAAATTATTATTATCAAGCCATGAAATTATAGATCTTAATGAATTATTTATATCGATTTTATATTGATTTATGTCCTTACATGCTATTGAAATTGTACTGTCATCAGCAAAGAGAGTCATTGGTTGATTTATGGCACTTGGCAAGTCATTAATATAAATAATAAACAAAAAAATTTAATTTAATTTATTGTAAAACTAAAACTTATTTGACAAAGGCAAAAATCGAAGAAGTCGAGAATGTACTTTTATTTCCGTAATAATGTCTCCTGTTAAAGCAAAGCTTAAGTTAAAAATATGGCTCCTTGATTAGATTTCAATTGTGTATTGTCTATATTTGGCTCTTTTAGATGACAAGGTTGCCGACCACCGCAATAGGAGGTTGTGTGGCGGGTACCTCACTTCCCAATAACTTTATTAATATGGATCACCGCCAAGTAACGCCTAATTCGATTCAATATGTCTGGAATTGCGCCCAGTAGACGGCATCAGACCAGCCAGCTATTACGTGAGCCTCTATACTAGCGAAATTTGCGTTAATTATGAAGGGGAGTAGGCGTGAGACTATGCATCTATACAGACAGCTCGGGGCCATCCAGCCGAACGCCCTAGAGAAGTCCCGTGCCCACCAGTGGGTGAATAATGCATTAAATGGTAATCGAACACGCGCCTCACATACATAAACCATACCTTTTGACCGATATCTAGAACATCATATCCATACATAATAATTCATTCATAAACAGGCCTTTTTGTTTATGCGTTTGTGCGCGCAAATCTCTGAAATGTCTGAATTGATTTGGATATGGTTTGCAGTTATTTATTTTAGTGTTTGTTTATATTTATGCCTCGTTGGTTTTGTGTCATAAGTTTGCTTACAGTCGTATAAACCCGTGTTTGATTCTTGGGCCAGCTAAAGTGTTATTTTTAATAAAGAAATTCTCAGTGACAACACGCTATATAAAAATACATCATATTAGGTAACAGGTTTTTCTATATCTCTACCATCCCCTTTTGAAATTTACAAATATAAGCCCTACATCCATGAATCTAAACATGCATTTAAATTAGTTGATAAGTAATAAACAACTTACATGAAACCAGCGTTAAGCTACTGCGTTTCGCTCGTAACTTAGTTTCGGAAACATACTTACCTCTGCCATTCCTTTTATCCCTAGAGTTTACTTCTCTAGAATCGGCAGCGCTTGGGTGATACCTCTGGTATTTATTTATTGGTTTACCAACCATTTTTATACTTTATATACATGACAGATGGTGGAGTGGTCAAAGTGGTTGCCTCGCTACTGCAACTGCGCCGAGTGTTGTGGGTTCGAAGCCCACGCGAGACAATCATTTGTGTGACTTACAAATGGTTGCTTCGAGTCTGGATGTTCTTTGTGTCCGTTGTTTGAATATTTGTAAAGTCTTCCTGCAATACAGGAATTATTTCTAGTGTAGAAGTTAAAAAAAATGTTCCATAATTCTTGCTATATACTTTCTGAGGGTACAATATCAAGCGGTAAACACAACATTCACAAACTAAAAACTGATAGATAAGAAATAATGTTTTGTTTAAGTAAGTAAGTACATATCATATGCATGTTACTTTATTATTCAAATAGTAATTATAGAAATTTAGCTATTAATTTGATGGACTTGGTGCTTGAATACAGAAAGAGGAATGCCAGAAATATAAATCTGGTGGGAAAATAAGCCTAATTGGTGCCGCACCAAGCGGTTCTAAAATAATTTTCACCCGCGGACGCTCAGGTTGTGGCATTAACTCCCTGCCAAGGTTTTCCCACAAAACTACAGTATATGGGGTTCTTCAAAAAGGGTGTTAAAAGGTTTTTACAGAGTCGGCAACGCGCAAGTGATGCCTGTGGTGTTGCAGGCGTCCATAGGCTACGGTGACTATTTACCATCAGGTGGGCTGTATGCTTGTTTGCTACATGAGTAGTATAAAAAAATAGATGATGAAGCCTACAAAGTCTGGGAATAGGAGAATTAAAGCTGAGAACTATTGTACGGCGAAATGAATGAAGGATCTTAACAGGCTTTCGGGAACCTGTTTTTATAATACTACCAGCTGAGCGCGGCTCAGCTGGTATTATTATAAGAAGAAGCTTTGTCTGCTTCACATAAAAGAATTTTCCCTGTACTTGCAAAATTTTTCATTGATGCTCCGCTCCTATTGGTCGTAGCGTGATTTTATATAGCCTATAGCCTTCCTCGATAAATGGGCTATCCAACACTAAAAGATTCGAACCAGTAGTTCCTGAGATTAGAGCGTTCAACCAAACAAACAAACTCTTCAGCTTTATAACATTAGTATAGATTAAAAACGATCATGAGCTACGGGAATTGCTTACCATCAGATTACTTACATACTTGAGTCGAGAAGAGGTGGTTGCTATAACATAGTGATTTGAACAAAATGGCTGCAGTCACAGTAAGTGTTTATAGTGTATAAGTTACTGCAATTATGTAGATTTTTACACAATGGTGGTGTTATACTGATAACGTTTGCATAATTTGATATGTGCACGTGTCTTATCGATATTGTATTATATAGTATTACTTATTATTTAAGTTTTTAAAGCAAACAGTTTTTATTTTATATGTCGATACCTATTGATGTTTGGGAAAAGTCTTTGGCTTGCAGTAGACTGCAGCACATAATTATTTTTTAAATCATTTTTCTTTCCAGGATTAAATCCTGTGATACACGGGACTTTAAATACATTTAAACAATGAACAAAAAGATTCAGAACAACTGCGTGGATTCCATAAATTACCTGTGTGTTCATCGAACTGATAACACTTGGAGCAGTGACTGCTCAGTGAGGAGACCAACAGACTGCAATGCAGAGGGTCTCGGGTTCGAACCCACGTTGCGCACTTCTGACTTTCGGAAGTTATATGACTTTTAGAATTTATGTGCGTATTGATTGACAATTATCGCCTGCTCCGTGCCTTGGAGAGTATGTTAAGCCGTCGGTCCTGGCTGCCATAAACATCTATGGCAGTCGTTATTAGGAAGTCAGTGCCCTATAATATCCTGACACTGGTCTAGCCTTAGGGTATCGTTAGCCTTCGGGCTGCGGATATCAGTTTGCAGCCGCTCCGTGTAAAAACTGATATCCAGTCAAATCCGGTTAGACCAGAAAAGGCGACCCTAAGTGACTTGGGAATAATAAAGGCTAGGGAGAAGAAGTGGCAATGACGAGAAGACCAATCGTACCACCTACGCCAGCCGAGCACTGACATAAATCATAACACTTCGGATCGTTAGGTTGAAGATTCAATTTTGCGAGATGATTACATCGACGTGATCCTATTTCTAAGACCAACATTTTAACTTAGCTGGACTAATGAATCAAATTACTAGTAATTTATACTTTTTATAAAATATATAATTTATTATCTATACTAATATTATAAAGAGAAAATAATTGATTGTTTGTTTGTAAGGATTTAACTAGAAAACTACTCAATCGATTTTAAAAATTCGTTTCCCATTAGAAAGTTATATTATCACCGATACCAACAAATGGCGGCATCGATGGCGTAGTGGTTAGTGTAACCGAATGCCACGCCTGAGGTCGCGGGTTCGATTCCCGCACAAGTCAAAACGTTCATGCACACAAATGTGCATGAACATGAATGTTTGTCTTGGTCTGGGTGTTTCTATGTATAATATGTATGTATTTACAAAAAAAAGTATATAAGTATGTTTGTTTATCCATTGTCTAGTATCCATAACACAAGCTCTGCTTAGTTTGGGCTAGATAGTGATGTGTGTATGTGATAGAATATTATATTATTATTTTAACAAAGGCTCATATTAATTGGAAAAAAAAGAATATCACTGACAGAACCTAACCAGCTTATACGTAAGCGAAGCCATGAGCAAAATATAGTTTTCTATAATTATTTATTATTATATTCTTACAAATGAATTAATACCAATTTTATTGATGTCATCCAAAAAAAAACTTTATCATGCTATGTTTTATAAGGTACGAGTACAACTCTTTAGTAAAAGTATATTTTTGTTTTTAATCTAAAAACAATTGATTGTTTTTCTTTCACTTCACAATACTCCATAGTATCAGTTTAACCAAAAAATAATGAGAACCTACCTGTTATCTTTCAAAATAAATAGACTTTCTTTCTATTCAGAACCGTGTACCAAAATCTCTTTTTTATCGATTACCCACGTACGTCAACGATAGTGACAAGTATATCGATGTTTTACCGATTATAACGATTGCGTAGCTCGCGTCCGATCGATAGAGCGAGCGTGCCGATAGCCTTATTGTTCGCTTAAACAGCTAAGCACGTGTGTGGAAATCACATGTCATACGCTTTTCAGAATTTTTAATTGATTTTAGAATTCTGTGGTGCATTGTCGTTATTTCCTTGTGTTATAACATTATGCACAGACTTCAGGCGCCATCTTACTTTTTGTTATGAAATCTCCCGCTCTAGTACACGCACAGGATGTTTGTGTCTAGTAATATAGGATGTATGTGTGGCGGATTTACAAATATTAAAACAACTATTTTTGGATTATACATTGCTTTGACCCATGTAAGAATCAAAACTACAACACTTGGAGCAGTGACATTGGCGTGGCGTCCACGTAAATTGCTACACCATTCGTTCTGAGTTGCTGCTGTTCATTAGTCATAAAAATGAAACAAAAAGCAATATTTTGTCAAAAATACAATAAAAATTCTAAATACTTCATGGTGTCAGCGGTTGTGTATATGAATACTAAGCATGAAGTCTCGACTTGATTCTCAGCACCAAACGATACTACATTTTTTATCGAGAAATTAAAAGCAACACTGACTTTGAACTGTGCTCGGTAAACTTAAATAACACCGCATCTTATTACATAGGATCTAAAATTATAGCTGCGAAATACTGCCCATTTTCTATACATCGTATACAAAAATTATTTACTCTTACACAAGTTAAATAAAAATGTTATGCCAAACACTTTTCTCTTTTCTAATATAACAAGTATGCTGTGTCCGACAGGATCCACCATTGATACCTAGCCTTAAGTGTTGAAAGCAATAAAGAATTAATTGATTATTTATTTGTACGGAACCTCCATTGCATAAACAAATACGTACTTAGATACTTAATTGATAGCAATTAATTAAGTGTATATCCGTTATTATGATCACGTGAACAAAAAAAACGTGAATATATTCACGACTTTTTTTATTTACGTCACAGCCTTTTTTTAGATATAAGAGTTAAAAACGTCTGAAATTTATTTCATCGGACAAAAGTAAAAAATCTGCATTGCTCGTCAAAATTACCACATACCCTGATGGTAAGCAGTCATGTGGTCTAAGAGCAGTGGCCTCCACATCGTCCTCATAGCAGCCGAGGCGATGTTGAGGTCTCTACTTTGACGGCCTGAGAAGGTGCTTTTTCACGCCCCGCTTAAAGGACCCAGGATTGAAGGAAGAAGGAAACACGTGCCTTGGCAGAGAATTGAACTTGTTGGTACGCACTCTAGTCGACTCCACCGCGTAAGGATGGCGTCTGAGCCCAGCACGCATTGTTCTGGATAGGAAAGGGGAGGGCGGGATAAGGTGGAATAACTCTTCAGAGCACTCCCCGTGGTATATTCTGTAGAAACATGCCAAAGAGGCAATATCCCTACGGAGTTGCAGAGGCTCAATTATGAATCTAAGCTATATATATGTATAGGACCAGCATACTTATACACAAATAATTTCATCAGAATCGGTCTATCCGTTCACGAGAATCAATATGTAAACATAAAATATAGTACAGCACTTTTTAAAGAAAAGGAAAGGTTTGTTAAATATTGTAAAGTGATTTCCTTGGACTTAGGCATTTGAAACAATATCTTAGAACGTTTAAATACAATAGAAATAAATATAAAAAGGCCCTTTATATGGGAATTTTATTTATAGAAGCTTTTAAAACGTTAAGTAACCTGTGTACTTTAAGTTAATGTCGCTTACCTCGTTTGGTCCATAAGTCACGAGGTCTCGGATTTGATTTTCGAATTAGGCAGTGATATTGGTATAAAAAATGTTATTCAAATAATTGCTCAGTTAGGTTAGGTTAGAATTAAATTACGGTAAGCTTAAACGCTTACGCGACTGACGAGGTTTTCGCGGGACTTGATAGATGTATACAACTCGTAACTGAGGTTTTGTCAAAGTTTCATCTATTCATAAGTACTGGGCACTTGTCAGTGTAACAATTTCGAATTTCTAGATACATTGCCAAAGCCTTCAATTCCCTGTATGTCTCTACATTCATTTTTCTTTTCGTTGATCTCTGTTCTTTCTTTTTGAATGTTCTTCTTTTTCTCGTTGCCTCTATTTTCCCTTATAATAATTATTACCAGTATTAAATTGATTAAAGTTATGAATAAATATATACAGGTATTTATAATTATTGAAACTTAATATATGACTAAGAATGTGAATTATAAATCTAAGGAATTACTACTGAAAATAAAAATATATTATTATATTGCTTAGGTTAAAAATATGCAAATAGCAAATAAATTATTAATAAAAGATATAGAACAAAAATAAACTTTTTGTATAAATTTATGCTTATGTGATTTTAATGTTGTCACGATATTACCGAGCTCAGCCGGCAATACATAAAATTCTTCTACTTAACCTACATATGTATTTAGTAGCAGTGACACACCGGTGACCAGACACGATAAGTTTTTACCTACGTCTGGTAGTTCAACAGTTGACAGGTTAATTATAATTAGTTCACACACTTCATATTAACTGCCTCCATGGCGCAGCGATTGTGAATGCGACTGCTGTGCATGAGGTTTCGGGTCCGAATCCCGGGTCGGGCCAACAAAAAGTTATTGGGTTTTCTGTTAAGAAATCTCAATACGAGCCTGGAGTTAGGAAGATGGCGGTATTAGACACCCCTGTGCCTCGGAAAGCATGTAAAGCCGTTGGTCCTGCGCCTGATCTCTCTCCGGTCGTATCGGATTATCTGTCCCATCGGATCATGAGAGTTAGGGAACAAAGAGTGAACTTGTGTTTGCGCACACACTTGTGCACTATAATATCTCCTGCGCAGGTGGCTAGTCTCCGTTAAGATTGACCGCCGTGGCTAAAATTCGGTTTGGAGGACATTATTATATCGGGATTTGTCAAAATTCATCATAATATTATTTGAAATGCAAAGTCTATTTGGCTCCTTTTTTAGGCTAAGCATCAGCTTATACAATTTTATTTAACTTGAACACTTGTAATCAGAATGTTAGAAAATGACGTCGAATACTTTAAAAGCACAAAGAGCCATTTCTCGTAATAAAAATGTTCAAAATCTGTAGAGTTCCGATCTAGTCAAAATGATCAATATCCGAAATGGCTGCCAATCCTGTAAATTATCATAAATGTCATATGTGCGCATAAATTTTATTTAACTTCACAATTACTTTTGACGTTCAACATACCGACTAGATCGGATGTTTATTTTGCATAGAGTTTATTACAAGAATAGAATTTCTCAATCTCGGGTATCAGATAATTAAATATACGCATCATTACAAGGGCATAAGATTAATTAAGAAATGATTTCTTCTACGAAAACCAGTCGACGATAAAAGTTATAACGTTACTAGCTGTGTCCTGCGTCTTCATTTGGGCACAATATTTTTGAAGTGAAAACTTCTTTAGGCGCGTTGAGCACTTTTTGGGTGAACACAAATCATGGAACTCGCGTCATCGTCACCGAACGCTTTCCATGAGCTATATGTATACTGTGTATATACATATGTGAACTTTTTGGGTGAACAAAAAGCGTGAAACTCGTGTCACCGCACGCTAGTTACTTCGTTTTCACTTCTATCGGCAGTCCCTAAAGACTGCGCCGTATGTTTTTTTTTTAGATGAAAGCAACCCAATGTCCTTTCCTGTACCCTTGATAAAGTGTATGCAAAATTGCATGATGATCAGTCGAGTAGTATAGACGTAAAAGCGTAACAATCAAACTCAGAGTCGCATTTATAATATTAGTTAGAATATTAATGCAACTAACTTAAAAGCAGATCAGTTAAGTCACTTTGACGTTCATAAGTGTTACTTTGTGACCTAAATGACATATATTAATTTTTAAAGTTGAATTAATATTATTTATATACTGTATAGTTTCTTATATACCGATGTTATAAAGTTTATAAAACATATAGTCGTAGTTTACGTTTTATAAACTTTATAATACATTTATGTATTGTACAATGGGTGGCGTTATCGCTAGAGCGATTACGTAAGTACGTATAGATTTCTATAATAATATTATATTATTATAATATAATAAACTGACTCGGTAGCGCAGCGCTAGTGAAGCGACTGTTGTGTGTGTGACTGTTGTCTTGGGTGCGATTTCTTGGTCGGGTAAAATGTTATTAGGTCTTCTAAGAAATTATTAGTAGCAATTATATTAGGAATACTTTTCTATAAATTAAGCTTTCGTAGCAACAAGTACTTTGTTGCTACAGGGAACGAAAAATTACGAACGAAATTATCCCCAAGTAGACGGCTGTATGTTTGCCCCTTTTACATAAAATTTAAAACCATATTTAAAAATGCAGGGTAGAACACTAATCTGCCCATCCTTTCGACGATGTAAGTCTTAGCGTAAATATGTATGTAAAATATAATAGCTAATAATTAAAACGGTTTATTTCTTAGTAATTGATTTAATTTCTACACGGTAATAATTAAACTATTTCAGTACCTAGTTAGTGCTCACTCGTTCACAGATAAAGGCTTAAGTGTAATTACTTAATTATCTTACTCACGACTTGCGCACTTAACGTAATTGCTTTAAGTTATTACAATTAATGTATTCAATACCTTCGTCACATTTACTCAGACCACACAGCGACCAAGCGAATAGATAAATAACACGTAATGTACAAGCGACAATCTAAAAATAAAATTTCGGATACAACGGGGTAAATATTGAAGTGTCCGTCTCCGCTGCTGGGCTGCGGTGCAAACTTTTACCGGCGAACTTTCAGCGGCGACTTCAGCGCTTCCTTCCGGCCAACCTTGCGTGTAGTGCGCGGGCGGCGCGCCGCGGCAGTACGCGCTCGTCCGCCGCAGCGCCCGCACGCGCGCCATCACCCGCTCCGCTCCGACACGTGACCAGCCGCGACACACACACACTCACAGGATTTACCCGCGGTGCATGTTGTGCTTTAGTGACGGCTTCTCAGTGCTTTGAAGTGGAGGCACGGGCCACCAGCGCCGCTGGGCCCGTGATTGGCCCGAGCGGCGGTATGGAATCCCCGCAGATGTACGACGCGGCGGCAGCCCCGCCGCCACCACCACAACCAGACCTCAAGAAGACAGTAGAGGATAAACGACAACCCTTCCCGCCCCCGGATCTAGACGAGCTCAATGGACAGGAAATCAGTTTGGATTTACAACACCTCATCGAGGACCAATTCAGGAGCGAGGAGAGCATGGCTCTCTTCCAGGAAATACTTCCTGGAGGAAAGTCGCCTCAACCAAGGTATAACCGGACGACGTTGGCGTATATGCCGCAGCCGGTACACTCTGGGGCCTCCTTCGCTCCTGTCCAGACCAACCAAGGGCACGAGCAGGCACCTCCCATAAAGGAGGAGCCACCGGAACCACATGACTACCGGAGATCGGTGACATGTGCGCAATACACAGGCCAATATAATCCTCAGCCGACAGTCGGTGTCAGTGGACCCTACGGAGGTGGATTCACGCCTCTGCCTCCTCTAGGAGCACCTCTTCTCCCTCCGCTACTAAAGCACAAGCCTGCACCAGCGAGGCGCTCATCAGGCAAAGTGCTAGACAAAGGTACAGACGAGTATCGAAGGCGACGCGAGCGCAACAACATAGCTGTGAGGAAATCGCGTGAAAAAGCAAAAGTGCGTTCCAGAGAGGTAGAGGAAAAGGTGAAGACGTTACTAAGGGAGAAAGAGGTGTTACTGAAGAGGTTGGAGGCGGTGTCTGGAGAATTGAGCTTGCATAAGCAGATGTACGTGCATCTGATCAACTTGAACCACCCAGAGATCACGGAGTTGTGCCGATCGATGCTGCAACTAGGAGCGCCGCAAGCGCAAGACCACACGCTCTGACCATAGGTGAGTCTATTCATACAACGATATCTATGTGTGAGTGTGTGTCCCACTGCATTTCAAGTGTGTGTGCGATAAAAATGCTCTACGTGTGTGTGATTATTTTCGTGCTAGCATGGAAAGTCGTAAATCACATGGTGTAAAGAGAAAAAGGTTTTTTGTTGTTTTATGAGTTTGTTACGCAATTTGTTTATTGTAATAGTTGTGGAGTGTCGCTCTTGTTCGTATAAGTGTTACTTTATTTGTGAACCGCCTTTAAATTTATTATGGACGTCACTTTTTATTATGAAAAGTTGTCCTGCATTTACGAGTCTGTATTTTCGTGATTAGCCCATAACTGGTATCGCTAGAAAAGGCAACATAAGTGGTGTTGGGGGTGTTACCTATTTTGGAAATAAGACATGTGATCTCTTGTTATAATATGTCAAGAAATATGTCTAAAATTTAATTAATATTTACGTTATAAGTTCTTTTTTTCTAAATAAAACATAAAATTAAAAATTAATACTTGTTTTTGCTCAGGTGGGTCACTTTTGAATCCGATACCAGTTACGGGTTAGTACAAAACCTTAACAAATTATAGATTTAAACCTTCCTAGTGAATCACTCTGTCTATTAGTGAAAGCCACATGAAAATCCGTTCAGTATTTTTTTGAGTTTATCGTGCACAGACAGCCAGACGCTGTGAAGGACTTCGTTTAATAATATGTAATGATAGTGATATTTTAATTGTAGTTAAAATGTTTACTTAGATTTATTCTTGAAAAATGTTAAGCTTTGTAATGACTTCCTATTCCTATATTTGATTCATAATTACAAAAGTTTCTCAGCTTTCATTAACGACCGTGACTGTCAAACCTCTATCAATGATGGTGATTCAATTTTGTCAGGAATGTCATCATTAGGCAATTAACTATTCCGATGATCAGTCGTTATAATTAATAGGTTCCTACCTTAAGCTGTAGCTAATTAGAATAATGAGGGTAATCCTCAGCGTTAAAACAATTAATTTCCATAATTTCATTGAAGTCACGCACATCCATTTTATAGTTCTTTTAATACCATACTTATAAAGTCTTACGCTTATATCTTTAAAAGCAAAGATACAAGTACACCCAAGTTTCGGTAGCTATGGTTTAAGTATCTACGTAATAGGGAACCAGTTTACAGCCATCTACTAGTCACAGTTTCCGACTCGGCTGATATTGACTACTCTTTAGAGAAAATTCCAATTATACTTTTGTTTAACCCGCCAATCGAACTCAACACACCTTGCACAGCAGTTGTATTCAATATCTTGCCTTTAAAGTATGTTATAGACATTGTCACCCTATTTCTTGTTTCCATTGCTTTGAAATTGTATTTTTAAAGTATTAATCTACTTATAGATTTCTACTTGTAATGCTTTCATCATTAGTCTGGCATGACAATTGGGAAAGACCAGATAACTATTGTATACTTCCGAATACAGAATTGTAGTGCCCACACGGTGCTTAGCTACAATTGGTTAATTCTAGGCTGGGTTTAATTTGACAATTTCTTATAGAAGATCCGAAAGTATGTCATGCCGAAATACTTAATAACTGAACTGCATTAAGCTGACGCAAGCCCGCCATAATGTTGTAACGATGAGTGATAGATGGTTAATATGTCTTGCGATATTAGTTAACTTTTTCTCAGTATTTACTTAGCTGACATGATAGGAATCAATTTAGGAGTTTCGTCGCAAAGCAGTTTAGAATATATTATCACACTTGCAATCAAACGAAAAGGTTACTACAGTCGTTGTTTCGTTTTCGATGTTCCATACTGCAAAATAGTATACAAGAAATATAAAAATCACATTTAGGAACAACCAAACACAGAACAAGTCTGAATGTGGGACACGGCATTTTTTGTTCCGTTTGGAATATGACACAAACGTTTTTATTGCTCGAAACTGTTTAATATGTAAATCATCTAAGTTATATAAAAACGCGATTGAAATTGTGGAAGGTCAGTCTTAGTACTGCAGATTAAAGCTACCAGGATGTTATGAAAGTTAAAGAGTAAACTAATATTACTAATATTTCCTTTCATTCAC
Source organism: Catocala nupta (assembly GCA_963675205.1). NCBI lineage: Eukaryota > Metazoa > Arthropoda > Insecta > Lepidoptera > Erebidae > Catocala > Catocala nupta. The sequence continues at coordinate 3,080,637 of OY776101.1, read as the reverse complement.
GTGTTACATACTCATAATGTTTTTTCAAAACTTATATTACGTTAATCTTTACACGTGATATTCGTAATACGGTCACGTTTAGTTTGATTCATAGTGAAAGTTTTTGTATTTCGCATATGCTAACAGCTCAAAAGTATTTATTAGCAGTGCTTTGCAGATCACGACTGTTTATTCTGCATAATATTAGCGTGCGTGTACTAGGCTTTCATTAATGCTAAGGAGTTGTCTTTTAGCAACACAATAGGTGTTAGAATTAACACAACATTCTATTTTTTATTTAAATTTAAATTACGAACTCGTTTTAATCGCATTCGGCTTTATGACAGGTCGATAATGTTTCCTATTGTCTCTACTACTATTGACTTATAAAGACTTTGTAAGTTTTTTCAATGTTGCAATAAATACCAATCATATGGAATTTTAAATATATAAAGAAACCAGGTTATTCAATGTTAACTTTATATTCGTACAAACATTTATTTAAAATAAGAACACCTAATTTAAATTAGTGAAAGGACCTAACCTACTTTGTTTGTTTACTTTTTCAGTGCGAAAAAATCCTATAAGCTTTCCATTGTTTGTTTTAGTTCTTATTCCAACGGCGTAAGGTTCAATTTCTCATTCAAAGGATGCAGCATGTTTAGCACGCGCTTTGTGAACCAAATTAAGTTACTGTCACTTTCAACGCGGCTATAATGCTAGGCGTATGTGTTTAGGTTACAATATAAGAAAAGGTACACGCTGGTTTCTTGTCAAACTTGTAGTCTTGTTTCACCATGTAGTTACAATTAATTAAACTTTTTATTAACGTTAAAAATGAGACAAAAAAGCTTTTGTATTATCATCGCTTTTAAATAAGTATGCGGCCCATCCGATCAACGTAACATTACTTTTAGCATTTGCTGCAACTTCCCTTTCTTCTATTTTATTATCTTTTCTTATTTTATGATTGATATGATTTTCTTATAGTAATTACATGGCAATATCGTATAGGTATGTCAGAAAATTGAATGTTAAAAAAAGGTATATTGCTAGTACACCTACATATGTATATCCTAGGTGGCCTTAATTCCTCAATAGTTATAAATTTGTACTTATGCGTATAGTCGATTGTGGGATTACGAGTTCAATTCTCGGATAGAACACTTATTCCACTTTTCTCTAAATACGAACAAATCTCAATAGTATGACGGCGGCGACAGGCTTAAATTATTATTATGTTTAACCTAAAATATCTGCCAAAATGTGAGTCTAATACCTCTGCCCTACCTCTACAAAATTATACAAGCGTTAGTCTACGTATAAAACAATGTCAACTTTATAAATTTGTATACATTAATTTATGTATTTAGCGTGTCTAGAAACAATACGTAAGTGGGTGCATAAAAACAAAACTAAAAATAAAAAAAACCTGTATATAATTCGGTCGCCATTTTCAAATTGACTTTACAATCATGTCGTTTAATCGGACTTCCTCAATACGGCCTTAACCCTACATTGATAGCAGTATTTAGGCATTATATAACGATAAGCACATACTATATATATTATTTGCAAAAACGATTATCTTCAAAATGTCAATGTCCTACACACAAATGATAAAATAGCGATAGCTGAAAATATTTTAGCACCGAATTTATGAATGAATTCACAACTGGTTTATTCGCTATCTAGCGGACTCTGTTCGTGTATTAGGTATGTCACTAATACGACACAAATGCATAATCAGGCATTCATTGCCTGTTCTCTAAAGTACTTAGAAAGACGTCCTTATTACGACTAAGTAGTGTAGTTTTTATTTATCACATCTTTCATACTTTCTTGTCAATAAAAGGTATTCCTAAGAAGCGGATTTTTCTTCGTAGCTTCTTTGTTAGCAAACCAGCGTACTTATGCCGTTTGCTGTGCATAGGCTAGTGCCTATCATCGCTTGCTTGCTACATTAAATATGTTTCGCGCGTTCCTTTAGGAAAAGGAATTAAAAATGGGATGAAAGCTATGTGGTATGTGGAGCCTTTTTAACTCACTTATCGGGATCTAGGAACAATTGTTATCAATACACATTTACGCCGGTTTCCGATGGATACTTCAAGCAAGGCGGCTTTTTCGTACCATAGTCGAGAATTGATAACAGTGGGTTATTCCAATTGGAAAACCCTTTTTCTTAGCCTTGTCATTCCTAATCAACGATATCAAAATATTATCAAATCAATAATTTGTTGTTTTAATTTGACAGATTTATTTTTAAAATAAAGTTTTGTAAATCATTTGCCCAGTTAATTAATTTTTGAATATCATTATTTATTTTTACTGTTTTAATCTTTCAATGGTTTTAGAGTAAGCGCATGCGCCACTGCCGGTCCTAGTCTGACAATATCTTCGCCAAATAGCGTAGACATTTCCCGCAAGTAATTTTCTTTAAGTTTCATCATATCCCTCATTTTATCAGGAAAAGAAAAATCGTGAGGAGCGTCTCCTACATATTTTTCATAATTTTGAACAGTTCAGTGTTTCGTAATCAGTCTCATAAATACGCTTTCCCCTCAAAGATGTATTAGATTCCTAACAACCTCTAAAACAAGACATCCGTCTTGTGCGAGTATTGCCTCTCAAAGAGATTTTTTGGAAGTGACGATGGTAAGCTTTTACTGTAATCAATGGCCACTTGCATCAATAGTACCTACTTCTCTCAGTAAAATGTATTGGGAACCACTGGTCTAATTGACACTGTTTTATCGCTTATATCGAGAATTCGTATGACGTCAAATATTTGCCGACGGTGTGCTAGAGTCAATAATTGTGTTACATGCCTTAATTTTAATCTGTTTGCTAAGCAATTAATTCTTGGTGATTTTACTGTTGACATCGCCAGATTGCATAGTCAGTCTAGTCTACTCAGCTGTTTGTTTCCCTTGTTGTTAAGAATCCTGTTTCTAAGAGTTGACAGCACACATTTTTTAGGGAATTTATTTAGACCGAGATTGAATAAGCTATTTCTCGATTTAATCTATTTTAACACGCTTTTATTACCTTGGTATTTATCTATGTATCTATGAATCTATGTAACGGCATCTTTGAACGTGATTTTCACCCCTTTAAAACCGACGGATTGATTTGAAACTTTGCACACTTATCGAGGACCAATGACAATACATTAATTTATATAAAAAAAAGAAAATATTTAATAATTTAAAAAACACGTGGGATGGGGTTTATCGAAATATCTTAGAAAGCACCCCACGCTTTTTAAATTACGAGTAAAATATTACATTATTTTCTACTTTTTTAATAAAGCGTGTTTTTAGTTAACTCTTATTTATTTTTATTTTTCAAAACTATTATTTACTTTTATTTTACTAATTATTTTTTATAATTTTTTTTTATATCGGAATATTTAATGCTCAGCTGTGAAGATTTAAACTTAATTAATATTATGTATATTTTGATAGAATCAGAATCAGAATCAGAAACGAAAGAAGGCAAAATTAAAAAAATTATGTCCATGTTATATTTGGCTAGATGTACTAGGCAGTCATGAATGGATTGGAGGTTAAAAAATGCAAAGGAAACATTATGCTTTATTATAATCTTCAAGCCTACTGATGCTAAGCATTAAGTTTTAAGCATATGGTTTAAGTCTAGATTTTATTGCCTCTACGAAAATGTTTTAATATGACAATTTATAAAACACCAGCGGGCTCCATTTATTTTTTTATATTTTGGGGTCATCTTTTCTAAATCTTTCTTAGCTATAGGTATATCAAATATTATCTTGGAATATAGGCATTATATATTATTCTGATCAAAGTTACATTAGGGCTTAGGCGGTATAATAACAATAAACATCTTTTTACGTGCTTTTATTCTAAAAATTGCACACGGATGGCTAATTGACATGTAATTATGTTAATTGAAATTGTCAAAAAAATACATGGTGCTAAAAGGTCTCTTTCAAATGGAACACTCTTAAATGCCGGATCGAAATATTTAGTATTCAAATTCGTTTGTGCAAAACGTTGTCTGACGGCAACTTTCGTTTTCACCGCTGTTCAATGGTCGTTCGAAACCAGACCTTATCAATGTAATGTTAAGTCACCTTTTTGACTGTCAAAGTTGAAATTTTCGCCTCTCGTGCCCTACTTATTGGCTTCCGTCGGTTTGACTTGTTGATTTTAACTATTTTATGTTTGCACGCTTATGGAACAATAGTTTGCAAGGTTCTCTATGTTTTTGGAGAAACTGCAAGGTTCTATTGACTTCGTAACTTAGGTGTAACTTAGAAATATAAATCGATATTTCAATGCAACAATCTTTAAAAAAATCACTGACTGTTCAGTTTATAGTTCAGACTGTATAATAATTTTACAACTTAGGGAACTACGTTTTCAAATTGTTGATCTACAAGGGCCTTCGTAGCACCCTGGAATTAAATATAATTTGAGATGTCTCCGACCTCTTTAATATTATAATTGCCTGGTACTGGCATCAATATGTAACTATATTCTTTCCTTAATGTATAGTAAAGTGGCATAATATATTGTTGATAAATTTGAATTGCACATAATTTCATTTCGCACATGTTTTGTTTAGAATCCCGTTAGTTGTCCTAAAAACTGAAACTGTGTCATGAAAATACTGTGGTAAGCCTGCTAACATTATCACCGAAACATCATTGCATAAAATTAGAAAAAAATCGATACCTCCTGTAGTCACTATAGCGAATGAGTACGAAAACTTTCTACGGAAATATAATTATAATAGCGCTTATTTATTTATGGTCTCCTAGTACATAGCATACGACCTGCTACGAATAAAAACAAAAAAGTACATTTAAAAAAGCTAATAGATTCCAATCGCGTTTTTTTAGGTTTCATGGCCATACTAATTATCACCTTAGTTTTTACTATTAAAATGATTATATTTAGTTAATTATTTTATAATTAAAATTTATAGAGTGCGACGGGCCCATATTATGTAGAAAATGTTGTGGTAGGTCGGCTTTAAATTGTTGCCTAATATAACCGACCAAATAGAAATGAATTAAAATCGCGCGTGGGTGTCCAAAATATAACGGGTTTTACTTTCGCGACACTTCAATTATGTTTATTAGACGTTTCGCTTTTACTGAATTGGCTTTTTTAGATATGTTTTACAATGCTGTAATGAAAACAAAAAAATATTTCTAGCATGGATTTCTCACGGTCAATCTCGTCAACGTCACCGTCACATGTATTTTATGATCCTAGTTATCACTAAAATATATCCCTTAGCATATATTCTTAGATGATTTAATTGATTTAAATCATTCAATAAACGAAAACCAAAGAGGACTACAAAGATTTTAGCGGATTATGTTTACTCTGTCATCGATTTCTATCATAATTTTACGTTCATTAACTATACAAATTCAAATGTAGTCGCATTTACATATCTCTGTGGACATAATAAATACGCAGCCTACACTCGATGAATCAACTTTACCAGAGGTGGTAAACTTATGGCACAATAGTTATCTAAGGACATCCTTAAAATTATAATCTCCTGGTCATAGTTCGTATAAATTTTTACTATTGTAAAAGTTTTACTTGAACAGTGTGGTGGTTAGCTTTGACGAGTCATTCACTCTCCCAGTCTGCATATGCAGACACGATGAGGGTTATTTTTAATTTGTGATTTTATAATCACTACCTATGAATCAATGGTATATGTTTTATTCATAAATTATATGTCACAGTTCATGCAAGCGTATTAATGTGATACGTAAATGTGAAAAGGTTCGTGATCTCTGAACTAAGAGATTAACAGCCTGTGCGTATACGTGCGTCTGTAGGCGTAGCCGCGCGTGTGCGTGAGCCCCGAACCGACTTTCACTTTTTTTCGTTAATATGCCTTTTGTGTTTTTGGACGATGTTATGCGGTATGAAATCATAAAGTTTTAACGTTTATTATCGTTAAACCTGTGTGTGTGTTCTGAGTGGTTTATTTTTATGACATAATTCAAGTCTTAATATGGTTTTATTCGATATCATTCAACTGATATTACCGTATTACATCAGTCGAGTTTTAAATACAATATATTTTCTTTACTTTTTATCAAAACTATCGCTGCATTTTACGGCCAATTTAGATTCTAGAATCCACCAGACATCCGATTACTTACAAAACTTGCTAAGCAGAACGCACAGGGCCGGTACTCGGTGCCAGACGCCGCCGCGCGCCGTTTGCGCAACACAACAGAATGTGTGTCAAACTATCGACGGACGACTTATGTCATGCCAGTGAATGTGTAGACTTTATTTGTTTTGATTGTTTTACGTCGTATTTGATGATATAGAAAACTATTAAAAAGAATCATCGTGATTGTATTGGCACCATTTAATATTGATGAGCATCAGTATGAACTAATAGAACATCATAAAATATAAGGTATAGCAATGCAGAATTGGACATCATTTTCATCTCTTTCATTCTATCCTTCTATATTTATTAAACCAATCTTGTCATAAAGCTCCATCTTATAATAGTTAATGATAAATAATATTTATGTTTATTTCAAGAGTATAAAGTTAAATTAAAGTTATGAATGCCATTCAGTTAACATTATGGCTTAACATTTTAGTTCGTTACAAATTAGCTGTTAGTGATAAATATGGAAATACCAATACAACTTTCTGTGGATAACTTATTTAAGTGTTATCTAAAGTTTCTTGTTTCATGCCTTCCTAAGTCATATTATTAATTATCAATTTATATAGATTTATATATTTATAATATATAAATTTCTCATTTTATCGAAATAAATAAGGTCAAAGCATGAAGTAATTAATATATATTCAATGATACTATATAGGAAGCTCACAAAATTATAGATCATTCTAGGTTTTTAAATTTAAAAAAGCCATGGTTCATTTATTGCATAACGCCGGTGGCGCAGGAGCGGCGCAGTTCGAAAGTTTTCGGCGATGTCCGGGGAAATCTGTGACGCGTACGCTTGTGTATCTATCAACTCCTTTGTCCTCTGCGCGCCTGGTAGAGGGAGTGGTGACAATGAGCATGTCATAGCTGACAAAAATTAACATTTCTGAAAGTCTTTTAGAGGACTAGCACGCGGGGAGGGGGAGATAATATATGAACAGGTCACCTACTTTGTATTGTATTATTAAAAGTCATTATAAAAAAAATGTCTCAAAAATAAGGACGATTACATGCATTCGTCATAGATAGAGCCGACAATGGTAAATAAATGGTAATGAGACTGCTGGACTCGCTACCTTAAACTCCTTTCCGGCTAAAAGTCAAAATTGTCATAAATTTATATTTTATTAACTACTCTATATTAATCGCAATGTAACTACAATAATTAAAATACACAGTAATTTTATACATTTTTTTTTTACTTTACAAATATATTTGTTTCACATAAATGACAACTCTCAATAATGCGCGAATTGGTAACGTCAGGTGACTTCTTAAGCCTCTTGCATATTACTTTCAGTATAAGAACTAACCCGGTTGATTTTATTAAATAAATTACGATTAATTAATCAATTAATAACAATAAAAAAAATAGTCGACATAATATATACACAAATTATTTACAAAAATATAAACTAAAGAGAAAAATAAAACTTCAAAATTAAAAAGCGTCATGATATTCCTCCGCATCGTCGTGAATTGGCAACGTGCCCAGAAGACTGGCAGCATTGCCACGTTGAATGGCAATACTTTTTTTTTGTGCAAAGAAAATACAAGCCGTCACTCGTCACGCAAAGCATCGATGAGCCGCTTAGCTAGGTCTTTATAACCCAGTTGATAGCCTGCTCCATTTGTTATCATAGTCATATCATATCTTGTTTGACCCAATTCGACATAGGACATTCCCAGGATCCAATCTAACAGCCTCATTTTGTACGATGTATTCTAATTTCTACTTTAGAGGTGTCAGCCTTATTGCTGGTTACAGGGCACATTTCCAGACTCCATATCGGTATGCAATCCCACAATAGACCACAAACTTATAAATAATATATAACTTGTGAGGCAGTTTGAAACAATTACTTTATACGGCTATTATCGCAGCTCAATTAGTTCAGAATTTTCTTTTACACTTCACTACCTTTCAACGATTACTCACAGGAATAATGAGCAAACAAATATATTTATTTAAATCCGCAATATGTAGTGATAGGTGTTCATTCATTCGAAAGATATTCGAATACATTTCTGTACAAAGCAATTCTGAGCTCGCATGGTCAAGGACGTACATACAACTACAGTACTACCCACGATAATTTAGATTCTGTCAATAAATTTCTTTCGTCAACAGTAATTTTTCCTGAAGAAAAGATATCGTATGTCCTTTTCAGTAGCCCTGACAAAGTGCAAAATGTCATGATTTTCGGTCAAGTAGTTAAAGCGTGAAAGCGAGAAAAAACAAACTCACATTCGCATTTATAATATTAGTAAGAATTATAATATATTCGAATAAAAATCGAATACAAATGTACTAATAAAAATCTCTTTAATTTCAACGTGTAAACTTAACTATAATAATTACTTAGGGTAATTATTAAACATTTAAAACCGCGTGTGTATTACAATGTTAGAACAAAATGACTCAGAACTAATAATAATTATAATGATGTGTCGTTTTACTATTTGATAAGCTACAGGAACTGATAGCATACAGTAGTTATATATTTAATTAAATACGAATAAAAATAGTTTCGGTGTCAAACATTTGTACGATATTTCGAAGTTATGTTATGAGATGAGTGAATGAAGTGAGCCAACCTGCATTAGGCCATCATGGTGATCTTATACTGAGAAGAGGCTTATAGGCCAACAGTGTAACACATAGCCCTGTTTATGATATTTTCAAACATAGGTGTTTGCATTTCTCCATTATTACGTAGGGGTCTTAGGCACGTACCATAAAGCCCCAAAAGGGCCTCCTTTAGGAACTGACTACCAACATTACATATTATAAAACAATGTTCCCCGCCGCGTCTGTCTGTCTGCTCGCGATAAACTCAAAAACTACTGAACGGCTTTCCATGCGGTTTTAACCAATAGACAGAGTGATTCATGAGGAAGGTTTAGGTGTATAATTTGTTAGTGTTTAAGTTTTGTACTACTCGTACGAAGCAAGGGCTAATTTACTCCATTTGGTTAGGTATTTAACTAAAGGTAAACAGTCTTGATGTGTCTTTTTTATCTTTATATCTAAAAATTCAGTTTGAAAATAAAATGCTGCTAAAGATCAATGTAACTACAACAATAACGATTACTAAATCAATTGAACCATTATTTTAAGCAGTAGTTTATTTGTTTAATATGTGTTAGTGTAAAAAGTCACATCAAGATTGTTTACCTTTAGTTAAATACCTAACCAAATGGAGTATAGTATAACAATGTGATACCAAGGGTATCACATGCACGTTGCCCACCCTAGGCAATAGTAAGTTAGAGATGGAATGACATAATAGGTAGGAAATAATACATATAAAATAAAAGAATAGGCTCTTACTATCTTCGAAAAACAGAGGTACAATGTCAATACTACAACACTCTTACGCAAGTTTCAATTTCGGAATAGGCAGGTCGTTCGTAATAATATTAAAATATAATCATTTGCAAAACCGAGTTCTTCTCGTCTCTAATTTAGAGTTTGAATGTATTCCCATCATAATATTTGTATACATTCTCTTAGTAGTAATTACATCATGCGAAAATTATATTTAAATACAAATTTGTTGGATTGCTAAATGGTCGCAACTTCGAATGTAACCTTTGACTTTTCAAAGTTTACTCATAAAGCTAACAATTATCGTTCGGTTTTATTGTTAAGAAAATGTAGAGAATGTTCTTAAAAAAAAATGTTATTATTTTTAGCCTCTGGTGTCCGATAGAACCTTCTAACTTTTCTTCCTTTCCAAGAGTTGATGAGGTAATGGTTTGAAAAGTGGTGCTCATACGCCAAACGAGGACAGCTTTATTTCATTATATATTACCAGCTAAAATTGGCCAAGCTTTGTGAATTAGTCTGATATTTTTAATTTCCTGTTCGCCTAGTAAATTTAGGATAAAAGTATATAAAACACCTTTAAAAAAATTAACGTTGTGTAGTAAATATTTCAAGTTAATCCATCGATTTCTTGTCGAGTTTTATGGACACAAATATAATAGAAATTGATTTTTTATATATTAAGACAATAATATTGAATTATAACAGGAAAATTTATAAAGCCTTTAAACAAATATATAATTTAAATATCGTGTAGCAAGAACTATAAATTATATCACTTAAGTAAGGTTTTTTATTGTATGTATACATATACGATACTTATTATTTACTTTTTATTTGACTACACTTTTCGGCGCATTCTATATAGGTAGTTGGTATATAATATAAGCCCTATATTAAACTGTCCTACTGCTGAGCATGAGCCTCTACTCAGTGTGAGGAGGTTTAGGCCATAGTCTACCAAGCTGGCCAAGTGCGGATAGGCATATTTCACACATCTTCAAGAACATTATAGAGAACTCTCAGACATGCAGGTTTCCTCATGACTTTCCTTTACCGTTAAAGCAAACGATAATTAACTATTTAACGCCGTGCCTTTTGTTCGAACTCGAGACCACTGCGTAACAGTCCAACGTTCTTCCACTAGGCTATCGCTGCTATAGGTAATAGGTAGGTAATTGAAATTAAGCAAACCATGCGAAATAAAAACATTACCGTTTCGTAAACATGTTTGGAGTTCAAGTTTACTAAGTTTCGTAAACATTTTTCACGTTGTTACCACGCTGTTTCCTACTTTGGGGTTGAAGCATAAAGCTAAAGGGCAACAGTTCGACTCAGGTTTAAAATGACGTATATACTGTTTACAATGACTCTGTAATAATATAGCTTATAAACGTATCTTGGACTTACCGCTGGGATATCTTGGGTCGTATGAAAAATTACTTCAACAATCAATAATTGCATTTTGTAGTTTTTGCTCATGCGTGATGTCCTTAGAAACTGTAGGTTTACAATTTAACAAACTTCTGTGTTTATAACATACTTTAAGATATTTTTGAAATACTAACTGAAATTAACTATTTAAACGGGTCTAAAGCCAAAACAATGGCTTTGAGATTTTTCTGTCTGTCTATTTCATTTAAGCATTTCGCAAAAGTCATGTCCGTTTGGGTAACTTAAAATCTGTTGTCTAGAATAAATCAGAAATTTATTTTACTACTCTTGTATAACTAAACAACACAATAAGGCAACTGCCTATGTTTATGCGGGCCCCTCACCATTGCCTCTGCGCCGAGTGTTATGGGTTTGATATCCACACGGAACAAAGAATTGTGTGATTTGCACGACACAGGACTTATTTCTAGTGCGGGAGTTGTCTTACAAACATAAAAACAATAGTTACTGTTTAAATATAAGTTGTAAATGAACATTAAATGAGATAGGTTCATTTATATTAGCCTAGTTTTGCACTGCACCGAACGAAATCGTGAGCATAAGCACTAGACAACTCAAAATTCACAGCAATTATTTACCTCATGGACTTATCAACACATCAACACAAGTACTTTGTACTTAAATAAACAATATTATACGTTTCAAAATTCTTTGCTACTCTCAAAGCTGGTAAAAATTTCCTTTGTCAGTGGAAAAAGTATAATTTGTTTTGTTTGAGCACGTTTTTACCACATTCACCATCACGTGGAATATGGACTGGCAAAACACGTTGTTTGGGGGTTGGCAATATCACGTTTTCATTGTGTTCCCATGCTGATTAAAATATTATCTTTAGATACTGTTCTGTGCCGAAAATAGAGATTCAAGAAATATATATATAGGTCATTTACTTTGTACCTTAAGTTTACGCTTAGACTTACCAATTGTGAGGTCGATTTCCAATTCTGGCTATGTATTATTGAGTATTCCTATCAGGAAATTTCTAACAGCAGATATTAGGGACAGTTTCCAGTAGGCGGCATGTACTCTAACTCTTTGGGAATATGCATGGCAGTCTGCATATGTATGTTATTGCGTCATCGACGTTTCTAATACTTGCCAGTATTTGTAGTTATTGGTCATACTGAATTTTAACGTCCTATTTATTTCTAAGAGGTTCAGCAGAGATAGCCATATTTGTGAAACTATTGTTTAGCATCTATGTCATGGGGGTGGTTTTCAAAGTGTCAACGTTCATGTTACCAACAAAGAAACTTTCGTAAGCCTTAGGTCTCTGTCATATCTTATAAGTTATGTACTCACTTCAGCAATAAGTTCATTACAAACCGGCACACGCACTACAAAACTACAAACTTGAGTGCGTACTCATTCAATTCAGTATTTAGGGCAGCCACTGATAATAATGACACACATTCTTATCAAACCGATGAACAAACAAACAAACATTATATCTGATCGGTGATAGATAGATATTTGGGTTCTGTAGAAATCGGACGTGAATTTTCATCGAGGATGATTAGCTTAGCATACCTGAAGTAAAATGACTGGAGATGATAATCTTTCTTATGTAGAGCTTGCATTGAGTTTCTGATAGATGATCCTAGTGGTCTTTTTTTTGGCGTAGCATTACAGCGTCGCCATTTATGTATAATATGACGTTTAAAAAAATATAATACTTTAACAAATGCACTAACTATGTATCTCATATATTATTATTAGCAATTAAGTCTTAAAAATCTCAAGATTAATTGAAAAACTTTCAGAAATTTTCAACTACGTCGACTGTTGTTTACAAAATCAATTTGAGGTCGCGTGCTAAGTAGGTATTATTTACGGCGGTACCAGGAATCCATAATGTCACTGAAGTGAAAAGAAAAGCGAAAGTCTGAACTTTATGAATGTCAAGTACTAGGACGCTATAGCTTGGTAGGAGCTTAAACTGTTTTTGGTGGACGAGATTAACTTTTGGATTAATTATATCGCATATTTATGATAGCCTAGTATCTCAATAGTAATTATGGCTATTCGTATGAATATATTATCTCTGACCTGAGTTCTGCAAAAGTTACATTTTGGATAAGAAGTCTTTGTTTATCTTACCCACGTGCCAACGGCTTTCTTAGGCATGCATAGCTTATTTAGAAAGTGTGAGCACAGTTCTATAATACACACTAGCTTCTATAGTAGATTCTTTTACACCACAATTTATTTAAATTTCTCTCCTAACAAGCACTGCACTCCTGGTAATAAAAAAACATGCGTGGCAGTCTTTGGGGACTGCCGATAGAAATGAAAACTAAGTAACTAGCGTGCGGTGACGATGACGCGAGTTTCACGCTTTTTGTTCACCCAAAAAGTACACATATATACACAGTATACATATAGCTCATGGAAAGCGTTCGGTGACGATGACGCGAGTCCCATGATTTTTATTCACCCAAAAAGTGCTCAACGCGCCTAAAGAGGTTTCACTTCAAAAACATTTATTAGCCAACATATTCCCACATTCATACTAATTCAATAAAATTTAATACGAGTGCGTAATCGGTTAAGTATTGACAATCAATTATCTCGTTTATCAATCGCATTCCATGAGAAAAGTGTTACTCACAATGCTTATCAGACTATCGTGAAGATTACAGTTTGTAGTATAAAAGTGTTATTTTGCTTTCAAGCATTTTATTTATTTGTCACCTTATTTTTTTATTTATACGCACTATGAAATCATGGTGTAAAATATAACGAATTTTGAAAGATGCACTAAATTAAGACATTTCTGAATAGGGAGTTGATATTTTTCAGTTTAGTAATATGACATATGTTTTGGTGCAGCTATAAGTGAGATCGTATAAATGTAAACATAATCTATATTTATATGATCCAAAGTTATTTGTTCCGCATTCAAATATATGTAAATGACGGCGAGTTTAGTCTAGCACATACAACTTGTCTTAAAGATATGAAGAAATAATAAATATTGCATTTATACTAGCATCATCTACTAGCTTTTTCCCACGGCGCCTCTCGCTGGGGCACAATACTTTCAAAAATCCTGTATGAAAGGTACACTACACAAAATTTCACGATGATCGGTCCAGTAATTAAGGCGTAAAAGCATAACAAACCAACATACTCACATTCATATTTTTAGTGTAGGTAGGAATATATTAGTGACGTGTAGGATGTAATAGTATTTTTTTCACACACTCAGATAGCAGTAACTCTTTTATTTATTTATCTAACAATAAACATGCGGCTTGCCTGTACGTTCCGATCTTAGTAAAAGGAATTGAAGATAGTATGAAATGAAAGAAATGTGCCAGCACTCTTACTTACCGAACCAGACGCAGTCACATACTCTTGCGCTGGTTGCCTTCAAGATAGTGGTAGATTTCCGCCTTCTCATTCGCCATAATAAGTTCTCTGTCTGATGTATCACATATGAACATACCATACAATATCGATTGCACGCATGGCGCAGTAGTTTAAGTGGTCGCCTCGGTGCTGCCACAGCGCCGAGTGTTGTGGATTCGAATCCCACACGAAACAAAAATTTGTGTGGTCCACAAATGGTTCTGAGTCTAGATGTCTTTTGTGCCCGTTGTTAAAATCACCAGCGATACAAGAACTATTCTTAATGCGGTTGTCTTTACACAAACAAAAAGAAAATAGATATTCTATTGTGTTTATGGAACAGGGAAAGAGTTAAAATTGTCTACTCAAATATACGTTCATTCAGTTGATATTAATATTATATACCGAGAGATACCTTTTCTATAAAAACTGAAATAAAAATCCCATATAATCTTTTAGAAGATACACAACTCCATACGTAGTAGCCATTCATAAACAAGTTATTGTAAAAATAAAATCTTATCAATGAATGTACTAACTAATCCCTCACATTATCTGTCAGTTCTATTTTAGTGAACACGTGTGAAAACAGTATATACATGATTCATTTTGTATGCATATATGATAAATTATGCCTCTCTTTAAATGTCAATAACATTGAGGCAAAGTGGTTTAATGAAATCTTTCTGAGTGATGATAATTCTCTACCTGCCTTTTTAACAATATTGGTGATAGGTACCAGGACATCAGTAACATACAGGCGTAATGAAAATGTTTACTACGTATTGATAACACGGTGCAACACTAAAGGGCTTGGCAAAAATGTATTAGCATCCACATCTCACGTCGATATCATTCACGTCGGTATAATTCCCTAATTCTGTAAATATCCCATGAGAAAACTAAGTAACGCTTAATTGAAACAAAAATTACAATATGCTTAGTTAATCATTCATAGAATATGTCAAATTGATTTTATCAACAAATTATTCATTCGCTATCTAATTTGACTAAACATAGTCTACTTTAAAAAAACATTGATTGCTCGTAATTTAAATAGGAAACAACCACTCGCTTTAGCTGTCGTGTTTAAAGTGACAACAATCGGTTCGTTTTTGAGGTGCGCAGGCGCCGCGCGCTCGACGCACTTTCACTGCGCGTGCGTGTGCGTGAGCTACCGTAGTGGGCGTGGCCGTGTTTTTTTATTAATTTGGCCCACATTTGGGATTCTGTTACGTCAGCGTGCATCGCACTTGCATCGAACTGGATATAGGAAGCGGCACGCGAGCCAATGTCATTGTATAAGCGCTGTAATATTTTGTAAGAGTTGTACTTGCATATTGAATGTTGAGTGCGCTATTACTTTTATTTTACATGGACCGCTGCTTTTTGGTTTATTTATTTTTATAACGTATGATGAAATATTTGTTCTCCTTTTAGTCGGATCATATTTAAATCGCCTTATAGTATGTATTCATAGGTTTTCTTAAGTTACTAATAAGGCAAGTCAATTATAAATTTTATACGCATAGTAAATGATGGTGTTTAATACTACTTAATCATTTGATCTACATATGTGTTGAGCTTGTCTATCTTCATATTCTTCATTCTATCGTTCATTCGGCTTTACAACTATGGTTTAGATTTACATAATATTGTCTTCTGTTTACGCGAATGTTATTCATTGAACCACCAGTTTGGAATCAAGTAATTCAAATAGTCAAACCTAAGAAGAATCAAACCACAGCTAAACTTCATAATACTTTGAGCTCATTCTGCGTAAATAGAAACACTAATGATTAAATTTATGGTCGGGTACTTTAAAATAACTACACTGGAACATTGAGACAACTACCATCTTAGTCTCCCCGTTACCATGGCTGCTAAAAAGCAACCGAAACGTCGGGAAAAGTGTAAACCTAAATATAAATAGACTTAGTAAATTTCAATAATAGTAGTAGTGTAACAATTTCTAAATTATGTAATACAATGTTAAATAAATAACGCGATAAAATCCATATAAACGACTTTAATTTTAACTAAGGTTAAGGTTAAAATATGGCTATTATAAAAATGGTCCATTGTTTCTGAGTCTGCCTAACAAAACACTTGTAACATCCATCATATGTAATGATGGATGTTACAAGTGGAAGTAGTCTTCTAGTCCGTAGTCTCTAGCCGGAGTTGTGTCACGATGGCAGAACAAGGCGTACGCAGAGCTACTACACATCCACTCTTTATCAGATATGGTTTTTGATCCCACGTAATAGGGGGCCGTCTATTGCCGTCTACCGGGCACGATTCCAGAATAAAAAAAAAATACTATTATATTTTTCCCGACTTGGGCATCAAACTCGATATACCTCATGCACAGCAGTCGTATTCACTACTACCACCACCAAGCCATTCCTGCTTTTCTTTGCACTACATATTCCTGCTTTTTTGTCCTATGCCTAACAAAAGTACTAGGGCCCCATAAAATGTATGGAGGTGACATTCTTCAACATAAAACTAGGTAGATATACTATGTTTTGAACAAATATAATGAAAAGTCGTCTCCCACGATATTATGCGCTATTATTGCTAATGTATAGTTCAATGGCTTGATTCATTGTGCTAGTTGAATGCATTGCCATCGAAAATGATACGCTTGCATACATATATACCTACTACCTACTTTTTATATGCCGCTGACGTTGGCTTTTTATTGATATAAATCTACTTCATACGGTTTATATAAAAAAATCATTATACCATTTTAAACTATTTGTTTTGAGATATTACTGATATTTCGGTTGCTTTTTAACAGCCATGGTCACGTGGAGTTTGTGTGGTCTTGATTTTTTCATACATACATTCTAACTCTCACGCCTAATTCTGCTAATACGGTCTTGCTTTTTAACATTCATACATAGTCTCATATCTATATCCGCCATTTATGACTTTAGGTCTAAATAATAGATAAAAAGCCTATTGCCATTTATCAGGTACAGTATCAAACTCCGTGATACTACTGAGAATTTCTGGGCAGAAAAAGTAAACTTTGGGCTACCCGGGAATTTAATCAAAAGTGATTCTTGATAGCAGTGTTGAGTCTGAAACTGTACCTGATAGACGATAAGCTCAATCTCTATAACGTGGGGTCTAAAAACAGGAATTTGAACCTAAAGACACTCTCAATAACAACACGGAGTCTGGTACTGAGATTTATAGTTTTTTTTTATTCGACTAAGCTGGCAAATAAGCATACGGCTCACCTGATGGTAAGTAGTCACTGTAGTTTATGGACGCCTGCAACACCAGAGGCATCACTTACGCGTTGCCGACCCTTTAAGAAAGGAAGAAGAGAAAAGGGAAGTGGGAAGGAGAAAGAGCGGGAAGGGGGAAAGAGAGTGATTGGGCCTCCGGCACTCTCACTCACCGAACGAAACATAACAGTAGGAATACTGCCATTTCACGTCGATATTCTGTGAGAGGGTAGTCTTTCCCCAGTCGAGCCGGCCCATTCATGCTGAAATCAGCGAGGCTTTACTACTCAAAACTGTACTTGCAAGACGGTTATAGACTAGCCCTTTTACTTGATACCTAAAACTACAGCTAAATTTAGGTGCAATACACCTCTGCCTACTCGTTCAAGTATAAGACTAAACATATACTTACTTTGCTTATTGATGCGCCGCTCCTATTGGTCGTAGCGTGATGTTATATAGCTTATAGCCTTCCTTGATAAATGGACTATCCAATACAAAAATAAATTTTCAACTCGTACTAGTATTTCCTGAGATTAGCGCGTTCAACCAAACAAACAAACTCTTCAGCTTTATAATATAAGTATAGATAGAATGACTTACTTGTTTTATTATAAGTAGAAACATTCCAAACAGCTTACTTTAAATTCTGACTGAAGATCGCAAAGAAAAGTCAGATATTGTCTACTACTCAGCATTCAATGCTAGCTGTGGACTCGAGGAAATAGACTACTTACTGTCCGCCTGATGGTAAGCGATTACCGTCGCTTATGACCGCTTGCTGACAGGTACCAGCGCATTTTAAGTTTAAATCAAATATGGTAGTACAATAGTCGTAAGGGGAACACCTTGTTGAAGTTTCTCGATCAGATCGGAGACGTTCCGGACAAAGGCCAGGTTAAGAGCACTTTAAACCAGCGAGTGTGTATGAGGAATGTGATGAAAGTGAATGAAGCCAGATAAGTATGTCATGATCATAGCAAATAGTAATCCGTAGTCTCTGCCTACCCCTCTGGGAAACTGACGTGAATCTATGTATTTATGTAGTACAAAGATTTACATATTACTAGCGGTCGCCAAGTGGTCGACATTCGCACATAATTAATTTAAATTTGAAGTTTGATCGATATTAAGGTTTTATTGTATATAACTATACCCTTATAATAACATTTCATTTAATCACCTACTCCACATACCTACATATTATGTAACCATAATTACGAAGAATGCAACGACATCAGCCGAACAATTCCGAAATACTACAAACGTGATTTGACTGCTTGTGTCAAATGCATGGTTATGTGCGTGTAGTGTTTTTTTCAATAATTAATTGTGTTTCTAATGCATATTTTATAAAAATATTAAGATTCGCCACTCCTTCTCCATATAAACTTTAACTGTGCCAAATTTCATACTCCTGCGTCCGCGCAATTTTCGTAAAAATGGGTACAAAGTTTTTGCTTCACGTATTTATATATAGATAATACTTACTGGTTATATATATATATAGCGATAGCTCAGTGGGGAGACCGACAGACTGCAATGCAGAGGGTATCGGGTTAGAACCCAAGTCTCAACCCAACCTCTGACTTTCGGAAGTTATATGACTTTTCGAAATTATGTGATTCCAGTTATTTAACAAAGCTTCGGTAGCTCAATGGGTAGACGTTAGACATGTCATATGAAGGTCGTGCGTTCGAATCCCATTGAACCTACTCCTTACAAAAGAGGTGCCGGTTAGCTAAAGTGGTTAAGAAAATTAACTACTAATAATCTGTTGCCCAAACTCCAAGAAATACTTACTTCCTTACCTATTGTAAATTCGAAAGAAACTCTGTCTGTCTATCTGTTACTTCTTCACGACTAAATCATTCAACCGATTTGAATAAAAATTAGTGCAGAGATTGTTTACAACCTCGCAAAGGACAGGTACTTTTTTATGTAGGTACTAAGCGGCCGGAGCCGCGTGCAGAAACTAGTTATAAAATTAGGACTTTGAATAGAGGGATTATGGAGTTATTGAAGCAACTAGTTCTTGTCGCGGCTTTGCTCGCGTTTTCCTGGATGAAAGATTGCCATGTCCTTTTTTATACCTCTGTCAACGTGTATGCGTATGTGTATGTGTCAACGTGTAATTTCATGATGGTCAGTCCAGTAGTTAGGGCGTGAAAGCGTAACAAACAAACAAACTCACATTCACGTTTATAATATTAGTTGGGATATACTTCTGCTTATCCCTACGATAGCATCGCTTGGTGAGAGAGCGAGAGAGAACATGCTACGCGCATTTTTCTAGCTGGGCCTTTTGTAGTCATAAACTGTTTGTAGGATATGACCAGTCAAATCAGACCTCTAAGTTGTACAGATGTACGTAGTTACCAAAGATCAGATTAATTGGTAATCTGTTGTTATAATATTACGAGTAATTGGTTAATGACCAGTATAAAAAGATCTGTCAATTGTATAGACGAAGTTCTTAAGATCGGAGCAAGCTCATTTATGATTTGTTTCTCATGAGAATGTTTTATATGTCAGCGTATTAATACCAATATAAGTTGAACTCTCAGTACAATACAAGTGCCTAACAACGAAGTGTCAATCCATTTGGAATAGTTTATGCCCAAATAATGCACTTGTATAAAATCTATAATGCAGTTTATTGAATTCCAATCGTCACTTGATTTCGAACTTTAAAGTATTTATAACAGGATTTGAAATCAAACAAAGATTTTGTTCGAGCTTTATATTCCCAAGCGCATTACGCTTAGTGTTTTTCAATTGAGCAAATATCACCCAATCTCCACAAGCAGATCAATATCTTAAATTACACATATAAAAAAATATGCTTGGGCTACAAGCGAGTTCATGTAAGTACTGCAATGGGTGAGAGTCAAACCCACGACCATCTCTCTAAATTACAAGTTCATTGCCTTATCCGTTGGGTTATCACCGCTTCGAAGGATACTGAGTGCTCATTACATCTGGATTTATATTTGTCAACCTAAGGAATTCATAAATCTATGTATTCATTCGCATTGCTAGCCGTGACTAAATAACCAAATCACTCGTTCTTCAAAAGTTGAATAGAACACAGCCATTCAGTTTCCGATGATACTCTCAACCAAACAAACAAACAGATTTTATACAAAACTCCAGATACCCTATTTAGTAGAAAAACATTACTCCCAAGTACAACAACCTCCTAACAACAAAAAACTATAATAATCAACAAAAAAACTTTCTACAATCTACTTCCGAGGTCACATTACCAAGCTATCATAAAAAAATCACACAGCGAGGGTCAACGCCCCGTACCCGAAACGCATCGGGTAATGCACTCGGCACGCCCGCGGGATTCGATAGTACCACGACTCTTGCTTTAATCTTTTTATGATCGAGTGACATTCTCTCATTTATGTGTACCTGGTACTTGTGACTGAGATCTGATGATTTCGTTAGAAAAAAAAAACGTCTATTTTTTATTAATCCTTTTCTTGCGCGTGTAAAAGCTAAAAATTAAATAGAATCTATTTAATATCTGATATATTGTATATCATTATCATATTATTTTAATCGAAAATGTTTTTCTTAATCTGAAGCCTAATAATACTATTGTGAGAACAAAATGTTTGCCTGTAAATTATCTATCATTGAAGCATATTGTAATAAAAATCCTGTCCTAAAATAGAATAGAACGATATTCGCTGTAAAAAGACAAAATTAAAAATACTCCTTTTTAACTGTAGTAATATTACAAACATACGGTTTACGTACTATCGTAAAAAAACAGTGATTGTATTTTATTACTATGTAATTGTATAAAGTGTATGAATTAATATTACCTATTTATAACAAATACTGCTTTATTAAACTTGAGTAATATAACATATTTAAAATCAAACGAAAACGTACTGCATAACATTCTATAGTCATAATAATGTATCAAAGTTCTCTATTTCATTTCACTATATTTTATTCTATGATTACATAAATATATGTCTAAGCGTGACCGGTCACTCGTAACTCGTAACACTGTAGACAATTAACTAAATAATATTGACATGTTAAACTTGACAATATGTCATGCTGCTACCAACTTTAGAAATACATTTCTGTAGTTGAGACCATACTAGTAGGCATTTTTTTAACTGTTGAAAAATGCAATTCTTTTCTTGTTTGAACGTACCTATACAAAACAAGTATATTTACTGTATTACTATCTAAGGTATGACCTCTTGTATAAAACTCCGTGCTCTGACAGTTATTATATAAGCAATTTGAATTTGGAACCGTGCTCCAAAAAAGGTAGGTAACTAATTTAAATTCGGAATACTTCTAGGGCTGTCAAATCGGTACAAAATTATAATTTATCATAAAAAATGAGTTCGAATTTAACCGTGCCACTGAATAGACCACTTATTAGTGTTGACATTTCGCACGTCCCACTTTCTACTAACATTCAACTTCAAAATGACTAGTGATGTAATTCAGTGGGACATTGGGTCTCGGGGGCATTACGTAAACAGAATTTTGGCGTTACATAACCCGTGAAAGTCGGTCGCAAGCTTCCGCGGTTATGCAACGGCTTCTCAAGCCGGCACACTTGTGAGACCATGAAACCGTTTTTAGTTTTAATGTTTTAACTGTTCGGTCAAGAGGATCGAAAGTTGTTTTAGGTTAGAATGTGAGCATGTAGTAAACAGATACAACTGCGTATTAAATTTAAATATACGTTATATAATTCTGTGAATTTCTAGGATGTCCAATCAAACGCCAATTTTACACATTTTCCCTTTGCATCATTTATTTATGACATTTCGTTTATACTATTTTGTCTTTCAGAAATATTTGTATCATTTTTGTCACAATTCTAAACATTATCTTATTTTTGTTGCAGATGGAGTTATTATCGGCGTTCGGGAGTTCGTGTGATAACTGTGCATTAACTAAACTTAATAAAAAAAATGTGACGCCTCTATTAGTAAGTTTAGTTAGCGGAATTACTTTGTGATTTTTACAGTTTACTTTTATATAAATATACACGGATAGTTTAGATTTTAAGCTAAATGACGTAAGATTGAGAACACGTAACAAAACATAGATGCATACGATTAAACCAGTTATATTTCGGTTGAGCAAGTCAATACGTAATCGTTGCTTGTGAAGATAAAAGAAATATTTAATTAACGGCTCTTATTCCAAAACTAATTGTGGAACATTCGAATTTTATTTAAAAATTGCGATTGCAGAATCGCGCAATTCTTGCAAATGTTTTATTAACGTTTGCGATTTATACGCACATTACTAGTGCAATAGTGACAGGGCTGTCACAGATTAATTAAAAACATAATTTATTATTTATTATAAACATGATAAATCTATGTGATTACGTGTTTTTAATAGTCTTACGTGTAAATACCTATCATCATCTGATGTTACTAGCGAGTCCTAGCCGTAAAGAAGTGATCTCAAACGAAGGCAGGGACCCGCTCAGCTCACACAATCACTGCCATTGTTGTCTCGAAAATGTACTCTAAAGTAAATAAAATAAAGTCTAAGTTTAAATAAAGGCTGTACATATGATTTCGTCAATTCATTTATCATGACATTTCATTATTTGTCATCGACTTTTCTTGATATGACAACTCATTAATTTTCGTTCCAAAATTATTGCAAAAAGTTATTGAATAAGTGAGGGATAAATAAATGTTGTTAATATGTGTCAAACTTAGCACTAAGTCCTGCAGACCTTGGTTTTACTGTATTGTACTAAAGTAAGCTCAGACAAGTCTGTGTATAGTTTTGGAACGATTTCTTTATTGGCACCGCTAGTGTCAATCACCGTAAAATGACATTCTGGCATTACATCACTTAGCGTACATCAAAAACTCACTTAATGACTGATCAGACGTTTGCGAAGAAGACAGTAATCTTTAACTGATGTTTTACCTTTCGTTAACATATAATAGTGTACTGTAATATATAGAATAATATAGTTACTTTAATGTAAATTGGTTGTATATAATTTTGGAATATAAAAAAAGTTAGCGTTAATTATAATTGTTTTTCGTAACTCCTTGAACTTAAGACAGAAAGGTAAATGCTTTGTGGTAGCTTAATCGTTAAAAAATATACATCTTTTTGTATTTGCCTATTCTGATTTAATAAATTTTATTGATTGTTGAGAAAAACATATTTCTTTTTAATATTTAATATGTAAATAATTTCTACTGTAGAGTAGCGCTAAGCGACTAGGTTAATGTTAATTTGGGTTAATATTATTATTTTGTTGAGTCTAAAATTTTTATTCCTATTAAAGTACCTTTAACTTCTTTTTTGTTAGATATTTTTCTTGTCTTTACTTTAAGTTTAAGTGATGTTCTACGTTTTTAAATGATAAAATCATGATCTAATATGGCTACGCCAGGTGGAAAGTACAAGGAGTTATTTATGCTAAAAATACTTATTGATGTAAATGTTATGCGCTACTTAATTTTGTTTAACGGTAGCTAAAAGCACGGGTTATAGGCTGCTTAAAACAGATTTATATAATTTTAATAAAAAGAAATGAAAGCACAACATTGACTCCCAACCCTAAATATAGCGATTAAATAAAAATGTTATTTTTGAATGAGGTTTTTAGCTAAATGGAATAGGGTTGGCATTCATTGTAAAACGGGTCTTGAAACATATAGTTACCAGATTGAATCCTACAATGTAATAATGAATGTAAGACGAATGGCATCTACACACTATAAAGCAAAACAATATTTTATTCAGATTTTTCATA
Organism: Catocala nupta; assembly: GCA_963675205.1. NCBI lineage: Eukaryota > Metazoa > Arthropoda > Insecta > Lepidoptera > Erebidae > Catocala > Catocala nupta. Next base: position 3,056,264 of record OY776101.1, on the reverse strand, counting down.
TATAGTGTCAATTATTATACAAATGACAATATTATGTATTTTTATAGAAAATATTTTATATTATAAAATATATTTCAGAAATTATACAAAATATATAATTATACAAAACTCTTTTGAGAAATTTATACATTACTCAAAAAATATACATGTCTAGTGTGTAGACGTCATCATATTTTCACTTTACTCCGTCCCGTTTATAAATGTTTTTATTTAAAAATATATACATAACATATATATACGATATATTATATTTAAGAGACAGATCCCTAAGCCTAAGCACGAAAAATATATATTTCAATTATGTATAAAAACCTATTTAGATATAAAAGAAAAACTGTTTTGGCTTCACTTTACACTAAATAGGTGTCACAAATCGCTAAATGTAAAAATTATTTGTCAAAAAAGCGTAAACAATATCATCTATATGTGCAAACTAAATGTAAAATATATGAAGCTTGTAAAAATTAAATGTCAGAGTTTGCATTTCTTACAATTGTAATTTTTTTTCATAATACTTTTTATCAAAGGCTCGTATATGTTTTGCTTACACTTTGATGTTTAAAATTTGTTGTTTTATTATTTTTATTCTTTTTCTACGTCGTCCAGATGGTGCTACAAGATCAAATCTTTTCTATATACTTCTGAGCCAAAGACTATTATTTTTTTCCTTATTACTTTGTTATTTGACGTGAAAAGGTTAACTTATAGGAATAGATATAAAAATAATAAAGAAAATATCTCGAATACAAAATATATAAAAAGAAAATATAAATGTCTAAATCTATTTGTTAACTTTTGTCACGATTTGGGAGTTATTTTGTAAAAAGAAAATAAAGTTTATATATTATTTTGGTAACATTTTGTATATGTTTGCTTAAATAGTCCTATTTAGATATGTATGAAGCCTTGCTGATTTTCTCTGACAATAATGTTAGTGGTTAAGAAAACCGCGTAATTTCGATGTTATAGGTGCAATTAAATTTAATATATACCTATTTAATAGAAAATATTTTATTGTTTTCTTTTGACAACCCTGGAAACAAGTACAGGATTTCTGCACAACACGGTGCAATTGATCTGTATCCTAGTAGACAGTGCCTGCCCTAATTTTAATTCCGGAGTTAGTTCGGTGAGTATATAATACGGGGTTCTAAATATGTATTAATATTAATAATATTAAATAAGCGTATTGGTATAGAAACGCATCTAGCGTTTACATTACACGTACCGATGGCTTGGTGGTTCAAGTGGATGTCTCACCAAAAGCAAGTGCGCCAAGTGCTATGGATTCGATTTCCACACAAGACAAAAAGAATTACCTTTTCTTTGTCCATCCATTTGGTTGTTCAAAGTCTGGGTGTATTTTGTGTCCGTTAACTGTTTGTTTGTAAAGTCATCCACGACACAAATCTTGATCATTAAGGAGTCTGTCCACTACACCGTCTCATACCATGACCGTGCTAGAACGTATCAGACACGAAAAGCAACACGATACGCCCTGCTATAGGAACTGCTTGTCGATGACGGAACGGACTAGTGGGCATAGTCTTATACATTTCCTTACAAAGAATAATTTTTTGCCTGACACGTGCCTACCACGGTCATGGTATGAGACGGGGTAGTGGGCAGACTCCTTTAAAGGGGCTGAAGTCCTTCAAATACAATTCCCAAAATACAGACTTGTGAGTGTAAGAAAAATTGTGTGAGCCACAAATGGTTTTACCAATTTTGGATGTTCTGTGTCTGTCGTGTAAATGATTGTTAAAGTTCTGATTCTTTATATTTTTCTCATCGGGATTCCCCATACTTAGACATAGGTACTGTGAGTGGTTAGAGCTAGAGACGTTATACCTTATCGTTGGTAGGTATCGAGATTAGCATTCATTGACCTTTAGGCTCTATCCTATGACTAAGACACCGAGGGAACTCGCCTTTCTGTTCATTTAATACTAAAGCAATTCGAGTTAAGTAATCTTACAGAATTTGAGTTTCTTCCTTTTTGATTATCAATTATACTTATTACTACCGAACGGTAAAGGAAAACATCGTGCGGAAACCAGCATGTTTGAGAGTTCTCCATAATGTTTTCAAAGACATGTGATGTTTGCCAACCTATACTGGGCCAGCGTGGTGGAATATGGCCTAACCCTTCTCACACTGAGCAGAGGCTAGCACCGTGGCTAATAGAGGGACAGTTTAATACAGGGCTGATATTATTAATTTTATATAAAACTGCAGAACCCGACAAACTTTGTCCTGCCAACGAACGAATTGCAGCTATAGGGGGCAATTGTAAATCTATACCGTTTAGAGACCTATTCAAACACAGACAAAAATTTCTTCAAAATCAGTACAGTCGTTTTGAAGGAATTGAGTGACATACACACATACATAAGAACCATATACAGGATGTCCGGTAATTAATGGATAACCTAGAAATGTCTTACAGAAGAACAGACGGACGTTAAAAAAAAACTAAATAATAAAAAAATTCCAATGTCTATTCCTGCTTTTGACTGTCTATCTATTAGCATAATTAGTGTTTAATAATAAAACAACAACCAAACCGATGGCATTAATTTATTTATGGTCGTAGTGTACAAAAAAGATAAATATGGTAATTAAAAAAAAATTATATCTCAGGTAGCATTTAGGATAGATTTTTTCCATATATTTTTCTGAACGGCCATCAATTCTACTATAAGACATTTCAAGATTATCCATTAATTACCGGACACTCTGTATATGAAATATTTTCTTCTGTTTACGCTATTGTTATTCATTGAAATTAAACTACTATATACGGATTTTATCGCGTTATTTATTTGACACTCTTTTACATAATTTTAAGAAACTGTTACACTACATACTACTACTATTATTATATTCCACGTGACTATGGCTGCTGAAAAGCAACCGAAACGACGGGGAAAGTGTAAAATTAAATCCAGACAGATATAATAGTTTTAATAATTTAAACAACGCGATAAAATCCGTATATATTAGTTTAATTTCAATGAACTCTGTATAAGAATACACAATTGCAAAGAAGCTATTCATTCTATAAAAAACCAAGGTCACTGTACGGATGGCGAAGTGGTTTAACTGATCACCTCGCCACGGGCACAGCGCCGAGTGTTGTGGGTTGGAATCCCACACGAGACCAGAATTTGTGAGATCTACAAATAGTTGTTACGAGGGTGCTCTTTGTGTCAGTTGTTTGAATGTTTGTAAAATCTCACACGGTAGAAATTAATTTCAGTATTTTTACTCTATATTTATTTGCTAAATGATGACCGTTGCTTCCCCGAGTCAAGTCATATTAATTCAATTAACGTGAATCACACTATTTAACGATAAAACCGGTTCTTCTAAACGGCATAGAGTACAGCGGCTTGAAATGTAAGTTAAACACAAAATTTCCAAAATACGTTTAGCAGTTTTTGCGTAATGCTCGAACCAACAAACAGACACGAATAAAATACATAGATATAAATTAAACACATTAATGTTTAAATCTATACTAATATTGATATAAATATAAAAGTTTGTGAGGATGTATGGATGTTTGTTACTCTTTCACGTAAAATGTACTGAACCGATCGCGATGAAACTTGGTATGTAGGTAGCTGGAGACCTGGATTCACACATAGACTTTTTATCCCGATATTCCCACGGGAATGGGACTTACACGGGTGAAACCACGGGCAAAATCTAATCAATCATGATTTATACTTTAATGTGTTGTGGCATTTACTCCATTTAAACGTATAGAATATAAAATTAGTTACTAAAATTGTATTTTTAAATTTTTTAAATATTCTACTTATTTTAACTGTCAAACAACGGACACAAAGAACACCCAGACGCAGAACAACCAAGTGTGGATCACACAGTTTTGTCCCGTGTGGGATTCGAATCCACAACACTCGGCGCTCCGTACAGTCTTATAATTTATATCTACCACTGCCATGTTCCTATGTTATGTTGGTTTCATAATATCATTACTGGGATTTAGGCATCAGACAAAATTTACAAATGTCGCTCGTATAAACGTAGACGATAATAAGGGCAAATATTATAAAACAGACTGAACTGAAATCCTTTATCCTTAATATAAACGCGAAAGTTTTTATGGATGTATGGATGTTTGTTACTCTTTCACGCGAAAACTACAGGACCGATTGTGATGAAACTTGGTATGTAGATAGCTGGAGACCTGGATTAACACATAGGCTACTGGTTATCCCGATATTCCCACGGAATCGGGACTTACACGGGTGCAACCTCGGGGCGCAGCTAGTTTATTATAATATAATAATAATAATATTATACCACATACACACAACATCATCTAGCCCAAACTAAGCTGAGCTTGTACTATGGTTACTATAAAATAAAAATATACTAAACAATTTCACTGATTATATTTGATAATAATAATAATAACTATACTCAAAGAATTATATATTTCATAGTCACTGAATTTTGGGATAAAAATCAGCAAGGCAGGAAACCAGCCCTCTGATTACGTAAAACGTTAATTAAGGCTTTTTGCATATTTTATACTGTTGAACAAAAATGAAAAATAGTATTTATATCATAAATAATCCAAAACACACATGTAGTTTCTGAAAAATTAAATATCCCCCTTCCATATTTCGTAACCTGTGAAAAGCCTTTTCCCTTCTTTTCATAATTAATGTTTTTACAAAACACAACTTTATATATAACGCTGCCAAGAAAATGAAGTACCAGGAGAACATAAATATAACAGACATACAAATTACTTAATACATATAATGTTAGACAACGGGTCTTACTCGCGATAAAGTATTTAAAAGGTAATAAATACCTATTAATTGCCCGACGTTTCGAACGTTCCCGTTGTCTAGCATTATATTAAGTATGTGTACAAATCGCGATAGTCTAAAAACTTTTAATACAAATTACTGGCGATAAGCTCATAACATTTCACTCTTCAAATTTCCCTTGACTGAGCTATAAATAGCTTCTATTTTCTTAGCGCGATAATAAAATTATATGCAATTTATGCGTATTATTAAACGCATGCGTAACTCTTCGATGAGTAACACTGCGTCTGCATGTCGAATGTCTTTCTACATCCGGTGCCAATTTGACGACTGAGCCAACACGCCAATATACAAACATTTGAACAAACTAGTAAGGATGGGTGTATCTATGATCGGTTGTATTTGTATTTGTAATAATTTAAATTAAAAATAACTTTTATTTGAGTGCTTTATTGATCCCATTGCATAAGTTTGCGCTTATGTTTGTATTGTAAACTTATCATTAACTGTTTAAAATTGAGAATTATCAACTTTTGGTGCTGACTGTACCTAAATACGTAACGATACCATATGATAATCTTTATTGATCAACATTATATGACACATAATACAATAAAAAATAAGGCTTAAGAATATGTGATTGTATAGAAACTCTGAACCCTGAACTGGGTTTAAGTACCTGTAAAAATACATATGTACAGATATATAAAGGCTTCTATACGAGTATATGTGGCTGAAGGTGCAGAGTTCTTTTAAAGTTATGTCTTGTTTTTTATGTGTATCAGTCGTAAGTATGATTCAACGAGCAAAGGATCGGTGCTGCCAATAGTACTTGACCTTTTGGTTGTCAGTGTAGCAGTTTCTGCAAGCTCGACACCGTAAGAATAAATCTAGTTACATAGCGGGCTATTAAATGATCTGCCAACAAGGCTATCCTTATTGGCAGATCACTTATTAGCCCGATGCAATGTTGGCAATTTAATCAGCTATCTTCATTTAAAGAGTTTTGAAATGCCAAGGTACAGTTGGCCAAACATGTGGTCTTCCACCGTACGGTTGAGGTTCATTTAAACGTCAAGAAACTACAAGGTCGATTTCCCCTTGCAATAATATTATAATACTGACCATTGCTCTCTTTATCATGTATTATATTTACGGCATGCCATGTATCAAGTTTAAATTATCAAAGCTAACAACAACTCACCTCCTTTAGTCACCTCCATTAGAAGAGTCAACCTCAAACAAAAGTCAGAAACTTTTATCAAAACTGGTAGACCACTTTCTTGGCCGACTGTACGTTATAACTTATATATACCTAGTGAAGTTCTCAGCATACATAGTTTTAAGAAAGACTAATAAAAATATAATATAATATATATATAATATATTATATTATATTTAAATAATATAAACAGGCAGCAATACACACATCAACAATAGTCAGCAAAGTTTTAGGAGATACAGTTTTTGTTATGCGGGGGCACTGAGCCACCTTTTCCCTGAGAGTCTCAGGGCGGGTACTCAGTATACCGAGCCAAAGCTCGAGAAGAGAAAACACTCTAAACAACAATAATTTAAATAATATATTTGCCGCATTTGCTAAACTTTGTGGTTGCTGTGATCTGGAATAACCACTCAGGCTCTCAGCATAGGATATATTATCCGCGCTGAATGTTGAAATTATACTATTCTATACGGATTATATCGCGATGTTTATTTTAAAATACTATTATTGTATAATTTTAGTTGCTTTTCAGCAGCCAGGTTCCCGTGAACATAACAACCGAAACGGATTACCAAGATGGTGGTTGTCTCAGTGTCTTGAAGTGTAGTAATGTCAAACTACCTGAACATTTTTTCAGGTAGAACGGCTGTACGCTATAGTCACTGCTAGTTATCAGAGAGGCTATATGCTCGTTTGTAACTTCATTTTAATTAAAAAAGACTTATTGAGACAAACAAGGCTATAAACTACGCAGAACAATCGTTAGACAGAGCACGCAGTCTATTAAATAATTATAAAGGAAGGATTTATAAAAGGATGACGACATTACGATAAAATTAAACGCCACTCGATTAAAGCTATACAATAAATATGTCTTCTGCAAATCTCTTTATAATAGACTAGATTTTGCCTGCGGCCTTGCCCACGCCTTTTTGGTAATTTTTTGGTTGAAAGGTACCCTATGTCTTTTCTGTATTTCTGACAACATGTAAAACATAGCCAAAAGGTTTTGTCTTTTACTATTGCATAGAAAAGTATGGTCTCTTAACGTTTATTTTATACTAGTTGTTGCCCGCGGCATTCCTCACGTTTACCTGGATGAAAGGTACCCATGTTATTTTCTGTACCCCTGATATCGTGTATGCGAAATTTCATGATAATCGGTTGTGTAGTTAAGGCGTGAAAGCATAACAAACAATAAAATTATTATATATATATATATATATATATATATATATATATATATATATCAGTTAGATATGATTGTATAAAATTGATCATACGAGCGAATATATTATCCTATCAATTGTTTTTTTTATGTTAATTAGTAAGCATACAGCCTGCCTGAAGGTTGGATGGATGATTGTAATATTATATATAATTGTGTATACTTAGGATATTGAAGTCCTTCCAATATTATTATGATGTCGACCCCTCTAATCAGAAAACATATTCTTGTTATTATAACTGGCCTTATTGGCCTGCTGGCCTTAAAAGCCTTTTGCCTCTAAAGCAAGCAGGCAGAACCATCGTTAGTTTGTCAGAAGTCCTAGGCACCAGCATCACTTCAGCACATTAGTCCGTGATGCAATGTTGGATCAAACACGTACACCTGACAACTGGCGAGTGGCGACCGCTATTGGCAGCTGATCACTCCCGAAATACTACCATTGTCTCCCTGATCACCTTGACTGACTTATTTATACATCACTACGGATTTCTGTTTAATTATAGTGTTATACTTTCGACTATCTTTTTGGTCTAGCGGCTAAAGATTGCTGACGGACTGCGAGGTCCAGGGTTTGAGACACGGTTCGTTCGATATATTCATGATAACATTGTCATCCATTAATTGAGATTCTTACTACTTTCTTTTTTTAAATAAAGACAACTTATAATGTGTAATCATTCTATCACAGGGGACTACTACTGATATTGGAACAGATACAAAGAATACCCAGGTTTGAAACAAATATTTGTGAGTCGCACAAATGATTCAAAAGTTGAGAAACCTACTTTTTGATAAATGTTGTGTCGTATGGGAATCGAACCTACAACACTACATGCGTTGGCACTAACTGACTTTAGTGAGTAATTAAATTACAACACCACCCGTGTAATAATTTTCGAATATGAAAGAATTTGTGAACTAATACAGTTTGCTTTGTTTGTCTTGTAGCATAAGTTTGAGTTTAGTCTCGGGTTCGGTGTCCGGGTCGAGCATAGAAGACGTTTGGAAAAGTACCCCGGGATGAACATAAACCATATAAGGTCGTTGCTTCTGCTTTAAGAAAGCATATAAAAATGTACCGAGCATAATTTGGAAGTAACCTCTGCCCATCCCATCGGAGAAAGAAAGGCGTGGCATATATGTATGTGTTGATTTACTTTCACATATAAAATATTTGATATTAGGCCAATATTGCAAGTATTAGATTTGATGCTTATCTTGGCACAAATATACTGATGGCGCTTTGAAGCCATGTTGGGAGTTCGATCTGAGAGCGAGCCTAACATATCAAGACGACTGTTTCACCAAAAGCATAAAAAAGAAAGAAAGAAGATATTTTTATTTGTGTCTCCATAACACAATACAATAAAATACTTATATAAACATATACAGAACTTTCGATTAATGGAGACCAAATTAGGTACCTGCGTCAGCTATTGTTGCAGTTGAAATTACAACGCTAGTATTCTCCAAGTCCTATACAGTATGGGAGCAATTACAAGAAGTGAACAGTAATTGTTATATAATTTATATAAAACTAAAATAATATTAATCAATGAAAATAAAATAGAAAATGCTATCAAAATCATATTAAAATATACATAATTATATTGCATGTACACAATCATGTCTGGATCATCAAAAGAATCTTTATATATAAACCTTCTGTGCGTGTGTTTGTAATTAAACTCCTTCTAAACGGCTGGACAGATTTTGATGAAATGTTTTGTGTGTGTTTAAGTTGATTGGAGAATGGTTTAGATTTGTATTTTTTTAATATTTTTTAGTGTGTACTGGACAACGTGATCTATTCAATGACTTCATCCTATCGGTCCACTGGTATAAGTATTTTTTATGTTACCACCAAGAACGACTATTTCTATGGCCTAACCCTTCTCGCACATAAAGACCCAGACTCAGAGCAGTTATTCGTGGATCACACAATTTTTACCCCGTATGGAGATCGAACCCACAACACTCAGCGCAGTAGCAGCGGCGAGATGACTACTTTAACCACTACGTTATCTAAGCAGTCATTTGTGGTAGTGATCTCTGCTTATCACTTCACTTACGTATTCGCGTTATGTTACTAAATAAAAAGCAAAAAAATAGGTTTACACCAAAACTGCGCGACAAATTCCACATGATTCACAATCACAGGTGTAAGCGAATAAAATCGTCGATGTAGGTAATTCAAAGAAATAAGCTGTTCAACACTAAATATGATACGACATTCGAACCAGCGTACTGTTACAAGTAATTTTGACAATATTTTATAAGATTATTTTAGGTATACCTATTTATTTTTAATACATACATACATAGCCTCTAAGGCGTAGTGGTTAGTGTAACTGACTGCCACGCCTGAGGTTGCGGGTTCGATTCCCACACAAATCAAACATTTGTGTGCATGAACATGGATGTTTGTCTTGGCCTGGGTGTTTCTATGAATAATATGTAAAAAAAATTGTATATGTATGTTTATCCATTGTCTAGTACCCATGGTACAAGCTCTGCTTAGTTTGGGCTAGATGGTGTTGTGTGTATGTGATAGAATATTATTATATTATTACATAGATTCACGCCTATTTCCCAGAGGGGTAGGCAGAGACTACGGATTTTCATTTGCTACGATCCTGACACACTTCTCTGGCTTCATTCACTTTCATAGCATTCCTCATACAAGTTTAAGGTGCTCCTAACCTGGCCTTTATCCAGAACGTCTCCGATCTGATCAAGAAACGTTCGCCTAGGTCTTCCCCTTGCGACTGTTCCATTCAAACTAGCCTTATAAACTTTCTTAGTCAGTCTTTTCTCGTCCATTCTTTCTACATGCCCAAACCAGCTTAACGTACCCTTTTCTATTCTTGTCACTATATCCACTTTTATGCCGCATCTCTCTAATCACACTATTCCTTATTCTATCTTTCAGAGTCACACCACATATATTTCTCAGCGCTCTCATTTCTACAGCATTTATTCTGCTTTCATGCATTTTCCTTGCATTTTGTTCATCAGCTTTTATTTATTTTATGTACACGAAACAGAACAAAGAGTTTACAATTAGAGTTGGAATATAAATACATATTAAAGTTATGTTCTAAGCTAAGTTTCTAAATATGTGTACACTGCATGATCGTAATGGACTGTGTTGCAAACTACGAAATGACTAGGCTATTTATATATTTATTATTTTAAGAAGACAACGTACTAGTAATAATTTCTATGTCGCGGAGCACTTTACAATCATTTGTTGATCACACAATTTTTTGTCGCGTTTGGGAATCGAATCTACAGCACTCGGCGTAGTGGCGAGACGGCTGCTTAAACTTAAACACTACGCCATGCGTACATGTATCTATACTTAGCAGGACCCTATGTCCTAGTAGAATATAATAATGTCCTCCAGACCGCATTTCGGTTATGGCGGCTAATGTTAACGGAGACTCGCCAACTGCGCAAGAGATATTATAGTGCACAAATATGTATGTACGCATATACAAGTGCACTTTCTGTTCCCTAATTCTCATAATCCGATGGGACGGCAATCCGACACAACCGGAGAGAGATCAGGCGTAGGACCAACGGCTTTACGTGCTTTCCGAGGCATTGGGCCGTTTAACATCCCCAACTTCCTAACGCCGAGCTGCTACTGAGATTTCTTGGCAGGAAAACCTAATAAATTTTTGTTGGCCCAACCCGGGATTTGAACCCGAGATCTCATGCAAAGCAGTCGCATTCACTACCGCTGCGCCACGGAAGCAGGCCTAGAAGAATATAGTTGATATGTAACTAGAAAAAAAATGTTTGTCTTTGAAATTTGTGGGTTAATAAGTTTAAAAAAGTCTTGATATGGCATAGTATACCTACCTAAAATACAGATTGAATTGATTTTGCAATAAGATTTGATGTTAGACGATCTTTGATACCAATAATTACTTTTTAGAAACTATCTGTAGTAATTATTATATTAATCTGCCAAGTCTTAGAATAGACAATTAAAAATCTGGCCACCACGCCGGTGTGGTATTGTGACTCAAAGGGTTAATATTATTTTTCTTTTATTGCTGTTCTATTTACCTGCGAAGTCAGTACGTGATTTCATTTACTTGGATTAAACTATGTACCATATCTCTGGTTCAACTAAATGGATGCAATAAAACGTGGCTTAGAATTGAATGTGAAAATCGTATCAAAACCTGTTCAGAGATTTTCGTCCGATGCAGGAACAGACAGATTGTCATAAAAAATTCGTAGAACCAGACGCTTCTAATTAGGAAACCCCAATGAGTTTTTAAAAATATATTTATTATTGCTATTGTTTCATATTGCAAACTATGTATGTGCCATAGCTCAGTGGGGAGACCAACAGACTGCAGTGCAGAGGGTCTCGGGTTCGAACCCACGTCGCGCACCTCTGATTTTCGGAAGTTTTATGACTTTTCGAAATTATGTGCGTATTGATTGACAATAATCGCCTGCTCCGTGCCTCAGAGAGCACGTTAAGTTGTCGGTCCCGGCTGCCATGAACATCTATGGCTGTCGTTATTGGGATGTCAGTGCCCTATAATATTCTGACACTGGTCTAGCCTTAGGGTATCGTTAGCCTTCGGGTTGCGGAGGTCAGGTGGCAGCCGCTCCGTGTAAAAACTGATATCCAGTCAAATCCGGTTAGACCAGAAAAGCCGACCCCGAGTGACTTGGGAATAATAAAGGCTAGGGAGAAGAAGCAAACTATGTATGTGTATTTCAGTTTCGGTTAGAAATAAACGATATTTATTATTTCATTATTATTATTGCTTGTTCATTGAGTCGCAGCAGCACACCGGCAGTCAATAGGCAGACTATGTCTGGCATGCCAACAATTGACTAGTTAATTTATGGACACAGACTCGTTACAGTTATACAATAGTACTAATTAGATCCAGCCACGCATCGCTGTGGCACTGTCTGATATTTTAAATTACCTGTTCTCGTGGAACTATGGGATAAAAAGTATATAAAACATTCTTATATAAGTATTTTCTGCTCGAAGCGGAATACTGCAAGTTGGAGTACGTCCGGATCCCACGTCGTGGCTGTTCCTATCCAGAAGAGTTCGGTATTGTCAACCTTTTTCTACGTCAATAGTTGGGGTGGGCAATCCAAGGGTGCGTGGTGGGTAGCTCTCTGCCCAATAATTTTATTACAATGAACTTCTGCTAAGTACTTCGATTTAATATATTATATAAAGATTTCGATTCAATATATCAATATATATATATATATATATATACGAAATGCATTTTAATAATTCTAACACCATTAAAAAATCATCTCTTTTCAGAAGTAAAAGCACGGAAGCTGAGTGTATGCTCTATGGCTTGGACCCTCTAAAAATAAGAAGAGGCCTATGCTCAGGCATCGATGACTCGTCGACGAATTAATTAAATTTTTTCACACTATATTTTATTTCTATAATCTTTACAGGTCTGATATTACTATCATATTACTAGCGGTCGCCAAGTGTTCGAAATTCGACCATATTTGATTTAAATTTTAAATCTTTAATTTATGTAACTTATTCGTATAGATAAAACTTAAAATTTAATTGCTAATACCGCCAAATTGCAATAAATACGGTATGTAACCATAGTTACAAAGAATTCTACGACGTCAGACGAACAATGCCGAAATACTACGAACGCGATTCGACTGCGTGTGTCAAATGCATGGTTGTGTCCGTGTAGTGTTTTTTCATTAATTTAATGTATTTCTAACGCATATTTTATAAAAATATTAGGATTCGCCACTCCTTCTCCATATAAACTTTAACTGTGCCAAATTTCATACTCCTCCGACCGCGCAATTTTCGTACAAAGAGGTACAAAGTTTTTGATTCACGTATTAATATATAGATTAACATTGCACAGCCTCTGGCTTTTACATGATGTTGGAACTGAATTCTCAGGCCATCGATTTTAGATGTAGGTGTTGTTATATATTGGGATATCAAATATCAAGAAACAATATTCTCAAACATAAACTACGCCCACCATATTTGTATGCAATAATAATTAACTGAAAGTTGAAACAGTCCTTAAATGCAAAATATAATTTTATTATAAACTTCACATTTAGCTGGGTACCTATTCATATTTTATTTATGTATACTTATAATTTTATAAAGAGGACAAATTTGATAATTTGTTTGTTTTTTTGTAAGGATTTAGCTCAAAAATTACTTAACGATTTTAAAAATTATTTCGTTTAAAGCTATATTGTTACCGAGTAATATGTATAAGCTATATTTTATTTAACTAATAATAAGTCATGTTCTCCGGACCGAATTTCAGTCATGGCAGCCAGTTTTAACGGAGACTGGCCATTTGCGCAGAAGATATTATAGTGCACAAGTATGCGCGCAAACACAAGTGCACTCTCTTTTCCCTAACTCTCATGATCCGATGGGACGGATAATCCGACACGACCGAAGAGAGATCAGGTGCAGGACCAACGGCTTTACGTGCTTTCTGAGGCACGGGTCTACCACTGCTAACTTCCTAACTCCGGGCTCGTATTGAGATTTCTTAACAGAAAAACCCAATAACTTTTTATTGGCCTGTCCCGGGATTCGAACACGAGACCAAATGCACAGGAGTCGCATTCACTACCGCTGCGCCACGAAGGTAGTTTATTTAAATATGTAGGTACTGTTTCTAATATAACCTAATCTACATTTACGCGAGCGAAGTCGCGGGAAAAAGCTAGTTATCTATAAAGTGATAAAATAGGAGGTAAATCAAACATTGATGCGACAACAGTGGTAATGAATGCCAGTGCTGCACGCTTAGGTCTAGGGTTTAATTCCCGGGTCAGGTAGTCAGAATTTTCTATAAAGAAGTAGTCTGGAACTGTATCCAGCAGGCAACAATGGGCTTGTCCCTATTATGAGGGACCTAAAATCATAGTTTGCAAAATGTGGTTGTAACAAAGAGTTTGCCTGTATTTAAGATGCTAGCTGACCCGGCAAAAGGTGTTTTGCCACAAAAAAAATGTTTCGACCAAAAGATTTAAAAAATGTTAGGGGTGGACAACCCTTATCACTAAGGATTATGAAAAATAGATAGTAGCCGATTCTCAGACCTACTAAATCTGCATATAAAATTTCATAAAAATCGGTCAAGCCGTTTCGGAGGAGTATGGTAACTAACATTGTGACACGAGAATTTTTAACCCCCGACGCAAAAACGACGGGGTGTTATAAGTTTGACGTGTCTGTGTGTGTGTGTGTGTGTGTGTGTGTGTGTCTGTCTGTGGCATCGTAGCTCCCGAACGGATGAACCGATTTTAATTTTGTTTTTTTTGTTTGAAAGGTGAATTAGTCGGGAGTGTTCTTAGCTACGTTTGATAAAAATCGGTCCAAGATGGCCGCCACCACAAAATGGCGGATTATATATTTTTTCACAACTCCCTCAATATGGGTATCAAATGAAAGGGCTTGACAAGTAGAATACTATACACTATGATAAATTTCAAATCCAAGATGGCCGCCACCAGAAAATTACAAATTTCCACAAATTTAAATTGTTCAATATGGGTATCAAATGAATATAGTGTCGGGGGTTTTTTAAATTTTAAATTTAGTTATATATATAAGATAAAAAATTGTGCTATTTCGCTGGCAAAACCGTAAGTCATTTCCTAGTAGATAGTGTTGTATCTATACAATCGCTTGTTTAAAAATTGACTGTTTTTAATCCATCAGTTACAAATTTGACTATTTTAAAGTTGCAATTTTTTGTTATTATTATATTTAAACGCTTTTTTTTATTTATTTTTATACTACTTAAGTGGCAAACAAGCTTACGGCCCACCTGATGGTAAATGGTTACCGTAGCCTATCGACGTCTGCAATACCAGAGGCATCACTTGCGCGTTGCCGACCTTGTAAAAACCTTTTAACGCCCTTTTTGAAGAACCCCATACTGTAGTCTTGTGGGAAGACCTGGGCAGGGAGTTCATTCCACAACCTGAGCGTCCGCGGGAGAAAATTCCTTTGGAACCGTTTAGTGCGGCTTTGTACTGCTCTGAATTGCGTGATCTTTTGATGGCTAGAATCCCTTCTTTACTCTTTTTTATCAGATAAACATCGCTATATTATTAATTTATGTCGTTCTCAGATATCTCACCATTTTCCATGAACTAAGGATTATTCTCCGTTGAAACGCACCCGGAAGGTACCACAGCCTTCATACTCATCCTATAATAACGCTATATAATTTATCGCTCAGTGTAAAACAATAGAATTCTACAGTTTTTTCCCGAGTCGATCACGCGATGCAAATGTAACTAAGGTTGTGGAAATTAATAGAATAGTGAGGAAGCAATGTTATATAAATCTGTTGTTATTATCACTTGTGTTTCTTTTTTTGTTGAGATACCCTTGTCTGTCTTGCATTTGTTTCTCGACGATTTTTACTTGCTAGCTCTGGCATTCTTGCGTCTTTCATTCTCATCTGTTATCAATTGTATTATAATTTTTTTGTTGAGATCCCCTTGTCTGTCTTGCGCCTGTGTTTCTGACGATTTCTACTTGCTAGCTCTGGCATTCTTGCTTCTTTCACTCACATCTGCTATCAATTGTATTATAATTTTTGTTTGTTGCCTTGTCTGTCTTGTGCCTGTATTCCCGACGATTTCTACTTCCTAGCTCTGGCATCATTCCTTCTTTTATTCTCATCACATTGCCCTTTGCCGACGGCTTCAAAGCTACACCTAGGGTCCCCGGTTTGGACTTTATCTGACAAGATATTCCCAATAGCATTGATTGATTGATTTATTTATTTATTCGCAGAACTTGGGTACATAAAGTTCTTAATTACATTACATACTATTATCCTTGCCACATTTAGCCAATATCGGCATGCAATTTTATACAGGGTGTCCGGTAATTAATGGATAACCTGGACATGTCTTATTGTGTAACTAATGGCCGTTCAGAAAAAAAAGAAAAAAAAACTGTCCTAACTAGGTACTACCTGAGATATGTGTTTTTTTTTAATTACCATGTATAACTTTCTTGTATACTACGACCATAAATGAATAAAATCCATCGGTTTTTGATTTTTTATCATTAAACACTAATTATGCTAATAGATAGACAGTCAAAAGTATGCTATGCTATAATAGCTTTCACTTTTTAAAATATATTTCTTTTTAAATTTTTATAATTTTTTTCATTTTCTGAACAGCCTTCAGTTCTACTATAAGACATTTCAAAGTTATCCATTAATTACCGGACACCCTGTATATCAAGCACAGAGACTGGTATTGTGCCCGGCAGACGACAATAAGCTCGCCTCTTGTTAAATGGGTATTGAAATATGGTATAACTAGATTTTACCTGCAACTTTTCTCGCGTAAATGTAGATTAGGTTAGGTTAGACTAGTAACAGTAGATACTTTTCTGGACGAAACCTGTTGTCATTTTCAATTACCCTGACAACATGTGTGCGAAATTGAATGATGATCGGTGGAGCATTTAAGGCGTTAAAACGTAACTTAATAATAATAACAAAAAACAATTGAGTTCAAAACATATGAATTTTAATGTTCATGTCTCTAAGCCAGCTACGTTTGTTATATATTGTAGGAATTAAATACTTGTTGGTTCTACTGCAAAAGTAGTTTTTTACTGGTGCTCGGACTAGCTTGTGTTCTCGTATGCTTTTAGTATTATAGATA
Source organism: Catocala nupta (assembly GCA_963675205.1). Taxonomy (NCBI): domain Eukaryota; kingdom Metazoa; phylum Arthropoda; class Insecta; order Lepidoptera; family Erebidae; genus Catocala; species Catocala nupta. The sequence continues at coordinate 3,039,268 of OY776101.1, read as the reverse complement.
TTTTTCATATGGACTTTATATTGTTCGCTATAGAATTGTAAACCACCAATTATTCGATATTTATATGAACGGGAAGTATTTTACAGGTATAGACTTTCATAATTTTGTTTACATTCCAAACAAACTCACATTCTCATTTATTATACTAGTTAGGATCACCTCTGCCTACCCCTTGAGGAAATAGGCGTGAGACTATTTAAGAGAATCATACCTATTATAATATTTTTTATATTTTTCCGTGTCAATGGTAATGACGATTTGTTATTAAAATTACTATATTGCCGTATTAAATTTTTCTTTTAATAATTACCTACTATTGTAAATTATATTGATCAAAACATGATGAAAAAGTGTTCGTGTCAACTATTTATCGATTACAATATCGAATAATAATTATCTTAGCAATCTATCGATAAATCGTTCGCAAGTACCAGGAGTACATAGCCGCGAGGTGTTCGCCCGAGGGACGCAGGGCTGGCCCACAAACGCATCCCACTTTAGAATTTGGGCCGATTATAAATACGCACTGCACTTGCACCGTCGTCGCGTCTGGTAGGGCCGTCACTATACATTTAGTTCGCGTAACATTTCATATTTTATGGGTTCTTCATAAATACAATAACTTTTAATATTTGTTCTGATTCTGAGTTTTTTTAATGTTGTTTAAGCTTTATTCATATATATTGACGGTTGAAATTTCATCTAGATTTTTGGGTTAACACGACTAGTTTTGATCGTAGCGAGGATTTTTTATCATGACTAATCATGTACAGAGCAGAGCGACCAGGTAAACAGAAATGTTAAAAGGTATTATTTTTATAAATTGGATTCTAATCAGCATTGGTGGCGCAACAGTTTTGAATACGAGAGTTCGATGCTGGAGTTGAGCAGTGTTACCTGGTGTTTCCGTCATTTTCAGTAGCAGGAAAGGACAATGTCTCTCTTCCTGTTACGTGGCATATATACTAGTGAAAGGTGAGTATTTCTTTTACTCTTTCAGATATATATATGTGAGACGTTATCTTCTTCCTAGCCTTTATTATTCCCAAGTCACTTGGGCTTTTCTAGTCTAACCGGATTTGACTTGATATCAGTTTTTACACGGAGCGGCTGCCACCTGACCTCCGCAACCCGAAGGCTAACGATACCCTAAGGCTAGACCAGTGTCAGGATATTATAGGGCACTGACTTCCCAATAACGACTACCATAGATGTTCATGGCAGCCGGGACCGACGGTTTAACGTGCTTTCCGAGGCACGGAGCAGGCGATAATTGTCAATCAATACGCACATAATTTCGAAAAGTCATATAACTTCCGAAAGTCAGAGGTGCGCAACGTGGGTTTGAACCCGAGACCCTCTGCATTGCAGTCAGTTAGTCTCCCCACTGAGCTATCGCTGTTACATATGTAAGACTGTATGTATGTATATAATAATATAAGCTCTGTATATAAACTGTAAGTGTCAGACTGTCACATACAAGCACAGGCTTTTTCTCAGTATAAGAAGATTTTTGCCTTAGTTCACCACGCTAGCCCAGTGCGGGTTGGCAGACTTTCCAAATCTTTGACAATATTAGAAATGGCGAACTTTCAGACAAGCAAATTTCCTCCCGATGCTTTCCTTCACCGGTGAAGCGAACGATAACTATTTAAGTATTAACACATAACTTCGAAAAGTCAGAAGTGCGTGTCCTTAGGATCGATTTCGACACCTCTGCGTGGCAGCCCAGCTATCTCCCACTAGGCTCACGCTGCCGTATGTATGTATTTAGTAGTAATCTTGCTCATCATTAAAGATTATGAAAACCCTTGTAGGTATAATGTAGTAGGGCCTATTGAGGTCTGTCGACCACAGTTCCAGAATCCAAGCTGCTTAGAATTACTTGACAAAAACACTCAATAACATCATACCCGACCCGGAAATCGAATCCTACACGAATCCAGCAGTCGCATTCAATACCGCTGTGCCAAGAAGACAGTAGACAAAACATGCTGTAGGATTAATATATAACATTTCACCTTGTGGCAGCCCTGGCCAGCAGGCCGGACGTTAGGCGTGCGGTAACCGTGCCGAGATCGTAATACTCCTGTAACAGCTTCATTATATTTATTGACATACTAATATTTATCAAAAATATATTACCTACACGCCTATACACCCAAATAGTGTAGGCAGAAGTATTGCTCCAGTATTATGCGAGCTTTATTTAAGATAGGCCACGTAATAGGGGCGTTTATGTACAATGCTGCTATAGAGAATTTAAAAAAAAAACCCCTTTTGCCCCATCCGAGCTTTCCAAATATTATGCTTAGTAAGTAATACAGTTCCTCAAGACAGAATTGTGAAGGACTAGTGCCTGTGCTAGGTCAAAATCTGTGTTATAGGACTTATAGGTCACCAGGTCTCCGCTACGAGTACCAGTTCTGGCTTATAATTACGTACTAAAGCTAAAGTATTGAATTCCGAACCTCATGCGCGGCAGTCGCATATAGTGCTCGATGGATCAGTTAAAAAATATGCTTTAGATACAAATATTTAACATATGAATGGCGCATGGTACACACGGCTACACATCAAGTTAGACACCCTATATACGCATAACTACACTACATACAAAATAGAGAATTCTCGGAAAGGGACTGTGCAGTGGTGTCGATGTAATGGTAAGGATAGAGCGTAACAAAAATATTACGCACTCTCTCGCACGATTCGCAGCGTTCAACTTCTAATAGTTCAAAGTCCAAACAGTCTAGGTTGATGTGTCGCTGTATGTACAAAAAATACATTGTCCCATATCTAAAGAGAACGCACCTACGATGGATATCTAACAAGCTTTTGACAGTTTTTTTAGATATAGGCTATATCTAAATAGAATAATGTACCTATCAAACTGTGAAAGATTTTTCCTTGACTGTACCTCCTTGATTGTACCTTTCCTGTCAACGAGCTTGCGAAATTTCATGCGGATCAGACGAGTAGTTACGGCGTGAAAGCGTAACAAACAAACTCACATTCATATACATATTATTAGTTAGGATATTTAGATTCAAAATACTAGCATGTATGTATCTATACTAATATTATAAAGCTGAAGAGTTTGTTTCCTTGAACGCGCTAATCTCAGGAACTACTGATCCGAATTGAAAAATTATTTTAGTATTGGCTAGCCTATTTATCGAGGAAGGTTATAGGCTATATAACATCATGCTATACCCCACGGGAGCGGCGCAGTAATCATAAACGCGAGTGAAACCGCGGGTACATCTAGTACTTAATATATGTAGGTATTAGAAATATTAAAGGATAAGCCCTCTTGCTCTCTTCTAATATGTTTAGTATGCTGTTCCCGGCAGGGTCCACAATTGATTCTTAGCTATAAGTCTACCATCTATTATTATATATGTATATATATACCTACTAAATTGTGGCAAAGCAATAAATATTTTAATTTGAATTTGAAAATGTACCAACTAACGCCTGTATATGCTCTAATACATAGGTAGGCGCATATACACTCACAATTTTGCTATGTATTTAGGTCATCACAAAGTCTGGCAATGTGTCTTTAGGTCACATTTCCAGACTACGCGACGACCGGGCTGAGAATTTGCCAACATATATTTTTTTAATGTCTCTATAATACTTAAGTCGAGCCGGGAATAATCTCATATCAGTGTTAATATAACTTACTAGCGACCCGCCCCGGCTTCGCACGGGTAGAACAAAACCTTAACAAATTATACACTTAAACCTTCCTCATAAATCACTCTGTCTATTGGTGAAAGCCGCATGAAAATCCGTACAGTAGTTGTTGAGTTTATCGCGGGCAGACAGACAGACGAAGCAGGGGACTTTGTTTTATAATATGTAGTGATAATTCCTTAAAATCCTAAAGTTCTTTTAATACACAGACGTAAACACCTAGACCCGTGAAAACTATATGTGAATCACATAAATATTTACTCTGTCCGCACGAGAGTCGAGATTGAGTACCTTGTAGTGAGAACTGTAAGCGCACAAGACTATCCATATTTAATCTCAGGTTTGGTTACTGAGAATGTCAGGAAGTATATTGGAGGTTTTTGTAAGAATGCTCTTGAAAACTGGACCTATCCTTTCTATTCATCTTTATTTTAAAAAAGACAATAAAGACAAAAGATGATGACTATAAACATTTGGGAATCACAATTTACGTTTACGCGAATGTTTGTTTTGAAATTGAATTACTTTATACGGATTGTCATCCGTCACAAATTATGAATTACACAATGTTTCATCCCGTGTCAATACACGGGATCAATATCCCACAACACATTTGTGTGAAAACTGTTGTAGGTTCAATTCACATGAGAAAACAAATATTTGTGGATCACAATTTTTGAATCTCACTTTTTGTTCCGTGTAGGAGAATTGATCCTACACACATTTATGTGATAAGTTTTGTAGGATCAATTCTTGTTTTGATTTGATGCCAGTCTGTGCCAGTAGACGGCCATGGCCACACCTTCTATTATATGGAGATTAAACCCATCTGCTGCTGCAAGCTAGCGACATGGTCATGTTATATACCTATCTTTTCGAAAATATAGGCTTGATGCTATATTTATATATAATATAATATCAGCCCTATATTAAACTGTCGTACTGCTGGACATTGACCTCTTCTCAGTGTGAGAAATGAAATAAAATGAAATTTATTTATTTACCAAATTGGTTGATCATTTACATTCACATGAGATACAGTTTGAGTGAAATAGATCACTAGAGTACTTTGCCATATGTAGTGTTATAGAGAACTCTGGTGCCCAAGGTAAGATCGAACTTGTGTTATGGGTACACACTATAAGAAGGGTTGGGTTAGTCAACCACGCTGGCCCAGTGCGGATTGGCAGACTTCACATGTCTTCGAGAACATTATGGAGAACTCTCAGACATGCAGGTTTTCTCACTATGTCTTCCTTATATTTGTATGTAACCTTACTAGCATAATAAAGGCGGGAAATCGTACAAACTCAGACGTGAGTTTGTAGGATTTCACGCCTTAACAATTTCGCATACATATTGTTAGTGGAACAGAAAAGAACATAGGGTACCTTTCATCCAGGAAAAAGATCAGTTACTAACCTAATCTAACCTACACGAGCAAAACCGCAGGCAAAATCTAGTGCTATATCAGAACACCCCTGCCTTCTCCTTTTTAAACAACAAGCGTGAACCGTCCCAAGTTCACAATCCCACAGTCCCAGTTCTATCAGTCCCAGCAACTATAACTGTTGCACATCAGTTAAATTTCCGTCTAACCGGGCGTTGTGTTCAACTGGGCCAGTTAAAAATAACAGCTTACATTCCCAACTGTACGCTGAACGCTTTTGCCAAATGCTTAACCCTGATCGGTTAGGGATTAGGGTACAGAATGGTTCAGCTAGGAGCTATGGAACACTAGGGTGTTGGCTATATTGTATGTAACAGTTAAATGTGGTTATATAAGGGTATGTATGAATGCCATATAGGAATTGTCTTGCTATTAAACTCGGTTTTCAAAACGGTAATGAGAGAGAAATAACCCAGTAGAACGGTGTTTAACTAACTAAAATAAGTAGTACCTTCTACCAAAAAGATTTGATCTATGAGATATCTGACCGTTTAAGAAAATGGTATAACTCTAGAAACTGTAAGTTCGAAATTAAATTGTTCAATTGAAATAAAACCATTTCAAAATTTTACTCGTTCAGTGGTCTCGACTGTAAGCCACAGCACGCATCTCTGACTTTTCGAAGTTATGTGCGTATTAATTAGTTAATTATCGCTCGCGTTAACGGTGAAGAAAAACATCGCGAGGAAACCTGCATGTCTGAGAGTTGTCCATAATGTTATCGAAGATATGTTGAGTCCACCAACCCGCATTGGAACAGCGTGGTTGACTATGGTCTAACCTGTCTCACAATGAGAAGAGGCCCGTGCCCAGCAGTGGGGCAGTTTATATACATGGCTTATATTGTAAGATGCTTTAAAGACTGGCGATCTGTTATCTTCTTCTGGTAAACATCATTTTGAAACATAAATTATGGGACTACTTCTTTTAGACTGTATACTGCAGTAGTTTAAAGCGTCGCCTTGCTACTGTCAGTATACTGAGTGTGATGGATTCGATACTCATACGGGACAAAAATCATGTCATTAGTAAATTGTTGTTCTTTCAATGTTTGAAAAGTTGCCCGCAAAACAGGATTTTTTTCCTAAAGCTAGGGTTGTCTTTAAAAATATTTATGAACATCGAATTTGGTTGCTGTTTTCTGAATATGCGGCGTAATTCAAGTACTAAATCTTTAACTTGCATACCACAATATGGCGGCCATACTTTTGCCCAGATATTCTAGAAGGCCTTATATACTGTGACCTTCTTAAAGCCTATAAAGTTTTGTTATTTAAATCAACGACCACACCTCATTATAGATAACAACAAATAAATGACTTACTGATAAAATAAATTGGTTCACTGCACAGGTGAACAGAAAGTAGAAACAAATAAAACGGGTATAGATTAAATTTTGTTTTATTGCCAACACTTTATTGTATTTTGACTTGCATATCATTTTAACGTGTAACTCGCTGCGTATTTATGTTGTCCTGGTACTCATTCTTTAAACGCTGAACGATCCCTTTTAAGGATAGTGGCTGGGGGGGGGCATCACCAAAACACAATGACAATGCTAGAAGTGATTCATATATGTATAATCTGTACACGCTGTCTCATGTTTTTCTTTTAAGAACAACTGTCGCTTTAATATAATTATGTGTCGCCGGGGACTTTACAAACATTTAAACAACTGACACAAAGAACACCCAGACTCGGACCAACTATTTGTGGAACATACACTTTTTGTCCCGTGGGGGATTCGAACCCACAACACTCTGTCCAGTGGCAGTGACCACTACAACCATTTTAAGCCATCAGTGCAGTCGAGTCGCTATTGGAGGGTAACACAAATTTTGGTCACTTGTGGGGTTCGATCCTAAAATCCGTGACGCTTTGGTAACGATTAGACGATCAATTTAACAACTACGCCTTCTATACAAAGCAACTTATTTACGCATATGCAATGATTATACTCCAAGAGATGGTTATAAGCTCCCTGAGATGCGTTAACACCTTATGCTCTGTTTGAGAAGTGGAATCACGTCTGTATGTTTGCAGGGGGAGGCAGACATGTAAGATTCGCCAAGTTTAGTTCCTACATAATAGGTTAATGGCAAGCGACAGCATAGCCATATACCGTGACATTTCCCGACAGAGAAAGAGAAAATGTCCTAACAAACCTACATATTTGGTTCACATTTTTGACTAGCCCGGGGATGAACGTCACCTAAAACGTCACAGTAAGTGACAAACAAAACCGCATTTTATTGACATCCCACAAATAACAGCCGGAAAAATACTTTACTTGATCTATCAAGCATATTCTAATATACTCCGAGACCTAACGGTAAAAAGGGCTTGTTATCTCCGGCACATAGCAACTATATGCGTCACTGAAAGTGCCTCTATATCGGTATAGCGGTTTTTGAGAAATACATTGACAGATTGTGATACATGTAATGCAATTGGGTAATCAATATATGTGATAATTAAGTAATATTAGTGTGATCAATTTCAATAGGTGATAATGACATTACAATTGTTTGTAAAAGTTTTAATGGGTTTTTCTAGGAAAAATGTGCTTAGTAGCACGGAGACTGTAACTGTAATTTTATTAATCTATTCTTTTAAATATGACTCTCCCTCTAGTAGATAAATTATGTGTCTCGCTGGACTTTACAATAGACATAAAGAACATCCAGACTTGCAACAATTTTATTGATCACATAATGTCTCAAGGTCACAGATCAGCGGATCGATCCCGCGACACTTTGCGAAGTAACAGATGCGAGGCGACCACTCACGGCACTACGCCAACAGGGCAACCGTGTAAAAAACAAATGCATTTTGATTCCTTGTTAAGGAAAAAAATTGTAAGCCGAATCAGGGTGTTCCTGTCTTGTCTGTGACCGTTGTTTCATTTTTGCATCGTAACAGAGGAAAATTTCTCATATGAGTGTTGTTTAGGTGTAAGGTTCGAGCCCGTGACTCGGCGAATCATGGTAGAAACTATTAATTACCCAATACATTTATAATACAGTGCTAGTGATTGTTTAGAACTAAAACCTAGGACTTCCTGTCTAATTCTTCAGCTCAAACGATTTCAATTAGACTCTTTTACCCAATTACAATAAGTTATAAGAAACTGGCACAGAAATAGATTTCAATAGATTTCAATTTCTGTGCAAGAGTCCTTAAGCATATTAAGCGTAATCAGGAGCGTGAGATTTGGCTTAGTTAAAGTTTATATGAAACAGCACGTCAAGCAGCTAAAATTTATATATAAATAGGCAAAAACAAAACAGTTAATTACTATTTTCTTCTCTGTTTATCAACAAATTGTATTGTCTTTTCTATGTTTGGTAGCCATTGACGACGACGGTGTAATCCAAAAAAAGCATAGACAAAACAGTTCTGTACCTTTTCTCCTGTTTTTAACTGAGTTTCTAAAGAATTTTCCTTATTGACTAATAAATATTATAGGCTAGAAAAATATCGTAAGAATGTAAATGCATACATACATACATGTCTTCTCAAATTTTAAAATAATATTGCTCGGATTTCGACCCTTGGGCTAACATTAGTTAGAAATCAAATCAGAAAATAGAATACCAGACGTAATTAAAAATCATATAGTATCTAGATAAGACCAAGAGGAGAGAAGGAGGAACGGCGGTAAAGATTTAATAGCGAGATTGAACATCTAGTGTCAGAGACGAATATCATCGGGAAAATAAAAGCTGCCTGACTTTGCTGGCTCGGACATGTGAAAATAACGGGAGAGGATCGAGCTGCCAAAAGAGCATATCTCGGGCGACCCACTGAACAACGTCCAGTAAGTCGCCCAACGTATCGCTGGAAAGATGAACTAGCTAAAGACCTGAAAGAGATAAATATGCTCGATTAATCTGACTTGCTACAAAATAAGAAAGAATGGTGTCGGAGGCCAAGATCCACTTTGGGTCGCTGAGCGTAGGTATCTTAATAAGACCAAAATGTACCTCAACTTATTGCATATAAATAAACTATAATTGACACTGTTATATTCAAAACAGTTTAAAAAAATGAAAGTTATATTTTTTTTGTATGTATCCGGTAGTTAAACGTCCTAAAAAGGTATTCCATAATATATCTAATATGGATATGTGGCCGAAAACTGACTGCTGTTTTATATAACTAAAACGTAGGCGGTTCTCATTTAATAACTTAGTTATATAAATACATATGAGATGCTTAAACTGTTACAAAATTAAAATCATACATAAATAGTTTCACGCCTAGATCCCTGGAGGGGTAGGCTGGGAAGTATGTCACCCACATTTCGCATACAATCTTACGCATACTGCCACTATTGCCACTACCAATAGTAGTAATGTTTGTCCACGAGAAACTTACCTGATATACTGTTACATACACACACACTCTCATGCATTGGATCTACTACTACTCAACAAATTTTTAAACTTTTCTTTTTTGTTTTACTTATTTTTGTGTTTCAGTTTCTCTGCAAGTAAAGTTTATTGTCTATTTTACTGAAAGGTTACTAAAATGTCTATTAATTAAGGAAGAGCATTGAGGTCTGAAATACAGATAATTTAATTTTATATAGTTTGGAGACAGAAGTCTTACTCAATCTAAATTAAGCCGAAAATTTAACCAAATATAATTGTTGTATGTACATGTTTCTTGCCAATAAACATTTACTATTATTATAATTACTGTTACTGCATGATTCCTGGAGAGGCCTGTAATCTGTCTTACAGACCTCCTAGGATACCAGTCTCCCATATAATAGAAAATATGTGCATGTCTAGATTCAGTTTCTTTTGTGCAATTTTTGCATCATGTAGCTATGTGTATTATTATTATTTTGCCAGGTCCCATGTAATAGGGACCTATTGCCGTCTGCCGGGCACAGTACCAGATTTGAAGCTGCTACTAAGAATTTTAGTTAAAATCCAGAATCGGGAATCGAACCCAAGACCACACACTCACGAGACACAGCAGTCGGATTAACAACCGCTGCATCACCGAGACAGGAGTATAAATATATATGTTAGCTATGAAGGTTCTGTTAGTAGGTATCTAGGAGACCTAGGTAACACAAACTTCATAGGTAATAGTTTAAACAATCGGAAGATAGGTTATTAATTTCAGCCTTGAGTGAAGTGACGAGCCAATGAAGCGCAGAGCATTTACTTTACAAAACAACTACATTTTATCAATATAACATTTCAGTTGCTAATAGTTACATTAAAGTAATTTAATTCGGGTGAAACCGCGTGGTACAGTTAAATCGTCTAACACTATATTATACCTATCACTTTCTTTCATAGTCAGAAAGAAAAGGAAAAGGCAATAATTATATGTTAACACATGAAATCTTATAGAAATCTACAAAACTTGATACTAGTAGTAACGTTATCAAAGAAAACTATGAAACTCACACATTTAAAGTTTATAAAAACACGCACACATACATGCTAACACATCCTCGTTAGATATCTATATGGAAAAAAATGTTTGTGTGTACACACGGCTACACATCAAGTTAGACACCTTATATACGCATAACTACGTTACATACAAAATAGAGAATTGTCGGAAAGGGCACTGTTCCTTTCCGACAATTCTCTTAGTCTCATAGTGGTGTCGATGTAATGGTAAGGATAGAGCGTAACAAAAATTTAACGTTCTCTCTCGCACGATTCGCAGCGTTCAACTTCTAATAGTTCAAAGTCCAAACAGTCTAGGTTGATGTGTCGCTGTGTGTACATATTATATGGTTTATATACCAAACCGAAGTATAGTTCGTTTAGTCTTTTCAGAATCGCTTGTGATATATTTTAATAATAATATAAGCCCTTTATATAAATTGTTTCACTGCTGGGCACGGGCGTCTTCTCAGCACGACATGGGCTAGGCCATAGTCTACCACGCTGGCCCAGTGCGAGTTGGCAGACTTCACGCTTCTTCAAGAACATTATTTCCTCACGTTGTTTTTCTTCAACGTTACAGCAAGTGATAATTAACCATTTAGTTCGCACATAACTTCAGATAGGCGGAGGTGCCTCAAGATTATGACAGTCTATCGTTTTCCCACTAGGCCATTGCTTCTCACTGCGGACAGGAGAACGGAGATCTCCCGTCCGCACGCCGTCGTGCCGCCGTGTCGCCCAGGAATCGTCACCCGCTAAAGTAATGTCAGATTCAGCGACCCGCCCACGGCTCTAGGCAAGAGTAAGCACACCGTGGTAGGTTTATTTGGCAGGACCTTGGACGTTCCATCTTTCCCGGGTGAATTTGACATTATCCTCTCCGCTCCCGTTTCCCCGCGAACAATGATGCGTAAACGCATTTCCACAGGTTGAGAAGGCTGTCGCTGCTTTATTTGATAGATTTTCGAATATTTATAAATCTTCTGTGCGTGTGTTCGTAATTAAACTCCTCCTAAACGACTGGACCCATTTTGGTGAAATTTTTTGTGCTCAAGTGGAGTGGAGAATGGCTTTAGATTTTTTATTGTTTTTTCGTTTGTACAGGACAACGTCTATCGGGACAGCTAGTTTGATATATTAATACGTGATAAGAAATCTTTATTAACCCTTTTTAAGAATATTGCACGCACGAAGGATCTGTGATCTAGCATAGTTATAGGTAAAATTTATATGGAGGAGGAGTGCGGGCATCTAACATTTACAAGATTTTTTTGTGTTTAATTTTCTTTAAATTTACTTAGTATTGATTTATATATAAATAATAATATCAGCCCTGTATTAAACTATCCCACTGCTGGGCACTGGTCTCTTCTCAGTGTGAGAAGGTTTAGGCCATAGCCATCTACCATGCTGGCCTAGTGTGGGTCGGCAGACTTCACATATCTTCAAGAACATTCACAACAAAGCATGCTTTGGAATCGAACTTGAGACCTCTGCTTGGTAGTACATCGCTATCACTGCGTATTATTGATTTACGTGACGTGAATATTACACATTAACATACTTTATTTAAGATTGACCGCAATACTTACGGCAGACGATTTTAATCTTTGGATACTTACACGCATGAAGACGTCCACATATGCATCTCTGTTTGAACATCTACTTAATTATATTTGAAGTATCCAGTTATTATCCATCCATATCCATCGGTTTCAATATCTCTGTCCACCGACTCACAAGTTAATGAAATCCACAGGAGCAAATAATTACGTCTTTCATTATAGTTACGTCATATGATGGAACGAATTATACTGTAATTATATAACATACAGACTAAAGATATATTATCTTAAAGGCAGAATGCATTTGTGACCTGTGCCTTCAAAAAAATTTATTTTTTATTTTAGGAACACCTCTATTTAAAGGGTATTTAAGATGGACGAATTTTTATAATTTAAATATCGAATTAAGTATTTTTTTTAAATATGGTACTCATATTTTTATATTTAAAAATCGAATGTCTTGTAATTTACGTGTAAAATATAACAGCCAAACCAGTAGCACAACGCGAGTAATCCTAGATAAACGCACACATCGACAGTGTTTATTCCAAATTTCACTCACACATGCATACATTATAGTCGATGAATGCATACTAATGCATTACTAATGTAAGTTAACAGCCCACGCACGCACACATTGACATGTTTAAGAATGTGTGTGTAAGTGGGTCACAGAGATAGGAGGGACACGTGTTGGAGGGCCGGGTCTTTATTAGTGAGCACTTGTTAGTGTCGTCAAGAAAAAAATTTTGGGTCTTTATATTTTAAGTTCTTAGAACTTAATTGTTAAAACAAATTATTATTGATAGTTAATTGGTGGGTTCAATATATTAATATTTAAATAAAACCAGATATAAAAATAGTTATAAACTTTGTATCCCTTTTACCCTTTTTGTAATTTGCTTCAATAAATAACATAATAATAAGACAAAATGTACCGATGTCATTTATTATACTTATATAAGAATAATATCTAAACAAACAATAGGTTATTTAGCTGTTTTTATAGATAATCTTTCATGCTATTATTATGTTAATTTCATAATGACTACGATACTAATAATTATAAACAACTTTACCTATTAAATAAATGTTACAGGAAGAAATACAGTGTTATTAATATTTCGTTGACACGCTAAACAAAAACAATATAAATAAATAAATTAAATTCCCGCGGGCCCTTTGAGCACACTAAAAAAGGCGGTCGGCGCGGGCGCATCGCGGATGATAGCGTGGAATGGAGAGCGTTCACCCGTCCCGTCCCTCCCCCGCCTCGCTAGACACCGGAAAATTGGGTTTTCTCATAGTCTTATTATTATTCAGGAAGAGGACAAAGCTTTGTTGATATGCATAATTCTCTAGCGAACAGACACGTCAGTTATTTGAGAATTATGAAGATACCGTAAATTTACTTTAACGTCTCTTGTCTAAGAAATGTCGCCTAGTCTTTCTTCCTCGCCTTTTCAAATGGCGTTTCGCTAGTCACGCCTAAGCTCTCAAAGGATATTTATTGGCATATCATATAAAAAATCCAGTGATTTTAATATGCCATTAGAAGTTGCCATTTTTGCCTGTTTAGAAACTCAATCATGGCTGTATCTGTTACATATTATGTTTTCAGGGCACAACTCGTCAGGGTCACAAAGTGCCTTAGCATTAATACAACCACAGTTTACCTGTGCCCATTACCTACCTTTTTAGGGCACAACTCGTGCGCGTCACAAATTCCGGGTAGTGCCATAATGTTCATAATTAGGTATATGCATTCAATTAAATACAACCTGTACGATTATTCTAAAATAAAAATATAGGTTCAATAACAATTCATAATTTCCAAATAATAGCACGCATAGCTGCGCGCATAAGCATGTATAAAAACCAACTATCGATAGATAATTATCTAAACCAATTACCGATTCGCCTGTTTAAAAAAAATCTAATCCATTTCCAAGTACCAAACTAAAAGTAAACAAAACCGACCGAACCACATTTTTTGTGCATACTAAGTGAGCTCAGGTACTAGGCTCACAGAAAATGAAGGTGTACAATGGAAAGCGGCGTGAAGGCCGCCAGGTACGGCATAACGCCGAATTTCACTGCGGCCAACGCCCTCTATCGAACTTCTTGAGTGTCTTGACTCCTAGTGACGATGACGTAGTTTGCAGTAACTATTGTTATTTTACTATTTATTTTATTTACTTTATAAACTATTTACAATAAATAATTACATAATTAATATTTAAGGTATAAATACATATAATTGTATGGCAAAATTAAACAAAAGAAAAAAAATAAGATTAAAAACCATCATATAAATTTTAAAAATAAATCTTATGCCGTGTTTTTATTTAATTCTTTAATTATACCTAATAAATATTCAACATTTAATATATTATAATTACCTATTTCATATTATTATAAATAAAAATTGTATATATTATATATAATATTATACATAGTATCTTGTACAATTTTATTTTATTGACTTTAATCATTTAATTTTAAATAAATTAGTAATTATTGTATTGGCAAACTCTACATCATATATTGTAATCAAGAATATTATGGAGAACTCTCAGTCATACAAGATTCCTCAGTTTTATGACTAAGACTAGTGAACTGGACGAAACGTCAAGCGTTTATAAAGTTTAATACTAAGCATAATCACGTTAATACCAGTTTTCTGTTATATTAATTTGCACACTAGGTTTACCATAACCGTTAAAACGCGTAACTACTTCCTAAATACATACACGTCTTTGAGATGTTAAAAGTGCGTTTGATAGGTCTTCTACATGGCAGTATAACGGTCTCACGTCTAAATTCTCACTTCCACATCTCCTAAAGCCTTAGAAGGTTATTTATTCAGTTAGTTAAGCGTATGCTGCTCACGCCCATTTTTTGAAAGGCAGTAAAACACTAATGCATAAACGACTGCCTCTGTGGCGAAGCGGTTGTTGATGCGACTGCTGTACATGTTGTTTCTGGTTCGATACCCGGGTCAGGCAAAAAGTGTTATTGGGTTATTTGTGAAGAAAGTCTTAGCACACGTTATCTGGAACTGTGCACGGCTATGATTTAAGCCCTACGAAGTAGGAGATTCCGCACTGATACTTAGATTAACCATAACTCTTTCTAGCCGAATCAAACCCGTGACCTTGAGCTCAGCAGTCGCATTTACAACCGCTACGCCATCGCGACAATTAATAAAAAAAACATTTTTATTATTTGCACACATAACCCTAAAAATAGTAATTATTTATTCAAACTTTCTATTCATATGACAGATACAAGCTTTGGAATAAGATTAAAAATAAATGTATGTGAAAAAGGAAGTATTATATCATTGCATTCTCTTTTAAAAACATTGTTACAAGAGCATTACATAAGATAGTCTTATATACATATTCAATACAAAAATAAATTATATATTTAGGTCATAAAGTAATACTTACTTACAAACGTCAAACTTTGTGAGTTTATTAATAATTATAATATAATAATATTCTATCACACACACACAACACCATCTAGCCCAAACTAAGCAGAGCTTGTACTATACTAGACAATGGATAAACATACTCTTCGCCTCCTTAGCCATTATTATTCCCAAGTCACTTGGGGTCGGCTTTTTCTAGTCTAACCGGATTTGACTGGATATCAGATTTTACACGGAGCGGCTGCTACCTGACCTCCGCAACCCGACGGCTAACGATACCCTAAGGCTAGACCGGCGTCAGGATATTATAGGGCACTGACTTCCCAATAAAGACTGCCATAGATGTTCATGGCAGCCAGGACCGACGGCTTAACGTGCTCTCCGAGGCACGGAGCAGGCGATAATTGTCAATCAATACGCACATAATTTCGAAAAGTTATATAACTGCCGAAAGTCGGAGGTGCGCGACATGGGTTTGAACCCGAGACCTTCTGCATTGCAGTCTGTTGGTCTCCCCACTGAGCTATCGGTATTAGGACACACATCCAGAATACATACATATATACTTTTTTTTGTAAATACCTACTAATTATACATAGAAATACCCAGACTAAGACAAACATCCATGTTCATGTCAGGAGAACAGAAAACGACATAGGGTACCTTTCATCCAGAAAAAAAATAGGTACTGTAACTAATCTAAACTCACCTAACCTACATTTAAGCGAGCGAAGCCGCGGGTAAAATCTAGTATTAGTATATCTTTATATAAATAAATCTTCTGTGCGTGTGTTTGTGATTAAACTCCTCCTAAACAGCTGGACCGATGTTGATGAAATTTTTTGTATGTGTGTTTGTAATTAAACTCCTCCTAAACAGCTGGACCGATTTTGATGAAATTTTTTGTGTGTGTTTAAGTGGATTCGAGACAGGTTCAGAAATGGTTTTTTTAATTTCTTTTTCGTGTTTACTGGACAACTTCTGTCGGGACAGCTAGTATGATATAAGAATATTCACAAATGCTTAGATAGGGATATTCACCCCAATACATAATATATTATAACATATGAATGACAACGAAATTCTTTAACCAGTCCGGGTATCGAACCTAGACCGCATTTTATTTACAACTGACTTAAGATACACACACAATAACTTTTTTTAAATTTTAAATTTGTTTTGTTATGTACAGCAAACAGAGTATTATACATTACAACAATTTTAGGAGTATAATGATAGAATTAACAAACATACTGCGAATCACTACGTTATCCACAGATTACAAGTTAAATTGTATATTTTTAATATTTTATAAAGTATTGATATTTCTTCATTATTATTATTATAAGAAATTTTGACATTTTCAATAATCTATGTATGTTTCTTTATTTTATTTCATTTTATAAAATTGATTGAATAGCTTGACTATACTTTTCGATGTTTAAGAATTTAAAGTGTAGTAAAGTTTCACATGCCATTTGTGGCAAAATGGGAGGACCATGTACTAAACTGAACAAACATATATTTTCCCTCTCTTTCTCCTTTGGCGCGTAACCCTCCGCGGGCGCGGGCGGAGGAGTTATGTCAGACTCACCGGAGTAAAAGAAAGATGTTGAAATGATGATAATGGACCTCCCGGAATACCGACTAAATCTACCACGGTGTTTCTCGACAAAACCGCTATCGACGGAGCCGCGCGAATCACTTGCACATGCGGTCGCGACTGCGCCGAGATTTTGGCCCGCCGTATGAAACGGCAGACCACCACACGAAGAGACCTACGCTTTAGGACTTCTCACTCATAAAACTCTACTGTCTTCCCCCGAGAGGGGAGATGGACTCGACACAGAGGCGCGTGACACAGAATACGCACTCCGCCTCTCGGACCTGGTGCTGATCGGATGGCTGGCAGGCCCACGAAGCCCACCACCCTCAGGTCAAACCTCAGGGTGGCTTGAGCTCATGTCGCGCTTTCCGGCGCCCGGTTCTGCGGTTGGGGATAGGGTTTAAGCGATCCCACTCCCGCTCCGCCACCTCCTTGATGGAGATCACTTCCTCACAGAAGGAGGCGACGGCGTTCCACGACCTCTCACTCTGGACCATAGACTGAACTATGGCCGGGAGCGAGAGTGAAATCAATCCGACTGCCGCGATCAACTCACGGCACTGCGATGCCCAGGTTGGGCAATCCGCCAAAATGTGCAGCGCTATGTCCACAACAACGTCGCGGCAGTTGCTGCAGTGGTGATAACTGGGCGTCTCTTGCCGGCGTATACAACACAGGAACTGGCAAAAATAACCGTGGCCAGTTATTACCTATGTCAGCCGGAAGGTGAGGGCGCCATGCCGCCTCTCCAGCCACTCCTCAAACACGGGACTTATCGCCACGATCGTGGCGTGCCCGGCACTGGGGTGCACAAGTCGCTCCATCCACTTCTGCAATAGGACGCCAATCTGACCACCTAATTGTACTCTATTTTATGTGAAATAAATATCATTTCATTTCATAAAATTGACAGCTAAGAAATTTTAGAACCATATATTATGATATCTTTGACTAACAAACCTAAATATTTCGTGTAAACTGTTTTGTTAGCACCGCGGTAGACACGACGTCTCAAGTTTAATGTAGGTCGGCCAGTGTTATTAAGTTTCTTCAAGAAATGCCAGGAAGCAGCATGGATTCTGGCAATGTGCTGGGCAAATGGCAAAAGGCTTGCTATCTATTACAGGGTTCCTGAAATCATAGCAGGCAAAATGTGTGTATGCTGACTACCTCTTCAGTAATATAGGCTTCAGGCTATATATGTACTTGATTTACTAATTAACCTATACGAACCATTCTGTTAAGTCCGTATTTCAACAAATTCTGAGTAGTAGAGCCTCGCTGATTTCAGCATGAATGGGCCGGCTCGACCGGGGAAGGACTACCCTGTTACAGAATAGCGACGTGAAATAGCAGTATGCCTGCTATTGTGCTCCGTTCGGTGAGTGAGAGTTCCGGAGGCCCAATCACCCACTTCCCCCCTTACCGCTCCTTCTCCTTCCCACTTCCTTTCCTAAAGAGTCGGCAACGCGCAAGTGATGCCCCTGGTATTGCATGCGTCCATTGGCTACGGTAATCACTTACCATCAGGTGGGCCCGTATGCTTATTTGCCATCTTAGTTGTATAAAAAAAAAGAAACAAAGTTTGTACCATAATTTCGGACAAATGACCCTGACAACACAGAATTTACCTAGCTTTGGGGTCATTATTCATATAAACGAACAATGGAAATAGGAAACTACAAAATATTTTTATTTTTACTGTGTTAGATGTTATTTATTATTTATTATTATTTTGTTTCTCTTATCTCAGGTATTTTTTATATTAGAAAATACCTGGCCCTTTGGCAGGCTTACACGGAGATAGGTCTAACGTGAAGAGGCCCTTCGAGAGTTTTAATCTAAACTGGGATGGAACACCTGTAGCGGCACTAGCCGCAGCAGGCGTAGGTCTATTGCTACGTATGGATTCTAATATATATATGGGCTATGGATATGGATGTTTGATGGACCGGTATATTGGTAACTATTGATGAAAACGATGTCTGCCCTGAATACTTTAATAGCATCAATCAGAAAACAACACCAAAAGGCATAAGTACCTACCCATCCCTGGACTCAAACCTACAACTTTACTAACCGATGCCTAACAGCAGACACTTTTTGACTGCACGAATGGCCTACTAGTGTAACTGGTCGCCTCGCCACTACCACTGCGCCGAGTGTTGTGGGTTCGAATCCCACACGGGACAAAATTTGCGTGATTCACAAATTGTAGTTCCGCGTCTGGATGTTCTTTGTGTCTTTGTTTGAACATTTGTAAAGTCGCTCGCGACACAGGAATTATACCTAGAGACTAAAAGTGAAAATTACACTAAAAACAGAAACCCACAAAAAAGAACTCACCGCAGAATTCTAAGCGAAATTCAAAAACTCGTAACAGCTAAAGGTTACGCAACTCGGCAATTAAAAAGTGTATCAGTGTTATAATTATAACAAACAATTGCGCAACAATTGCGCAACCAGTCACCCACTGACACACTATCCCACTGACGCTTATATCGGCGTATCATTGATCTATGACGTAACAACACATGAAATTTTATTTTATATAAGAATTTTTAGTTCTCATGAGAACCGTTTCGCCGACAACGCTTTTGGTAAAACTGTTTCAGAGCCGTTTTACCAAAAGCGTTTTCGGTGAAACGGTTTTCATTTGTCCTGCGTGATTGCGTTTGTGTTTCTATTTGATTGTAGCGTCTTAAGTTCGATTCTCGAGTCAAATAAAGTCAAAACACTAAATATATGTTTATTAATATTAGTCACAAAATAATAGTTAAGGACGTCAAAATTACACGTAACCAACCTGTTAAGTTGCAGTGGCACGCTGGCGGCGGCTAGGCACAATAGGTTTTCAATTTTGTAAAAGTAATTTTATAGTTCCTAAGTTGATAAAAATTGTTTTTGTTGTTTGTTGTTACAATATTATTTTATCTTATTTCTTTTGTTAGTCTACGTTTTTTTGTAATTTCTGTAGTATTATTAACAGAGATATAAGCGATTTGATGTAAACTGTAAGCTTATATAAATAAAATAAATTATGTCAATAATTCACAGGTTAATGTGAATTTACATTTACCTGTTGCCATTTTGTTAATTAATGTTATAATAACATATACGTAGTATAAGTACCTAACCTTTGTGAAAGAAAATAAATAATCTTTATTATTATTATTATGTTCAGCAAAACAAGAGTTTAGAACCAATGAGAAGAACTGGCAAGAAACGCATACCCTTTTTAATCGTCTTCTATTAAGCGGACCTAAAATGATACTGGCAAAATGTGGGTATAATACACCTATGTATTCTTTCACTCCCTGTCTTGGGGATTAATAAGTCTATTCCAGGAAAACCCGCTGTCATGGAGTATACAATATTATCCTCTAGTACACGCTTTATTTAAAAATAGGAAGTTTTACAGAGCCCGACTTTGTTGAAACATTAACCGCTGGTTTCTGAAATGCAAGCTAATGCATAAATCAGTTAAGAACGTTTACGTATTATAGTCTCTTCGGAATAGCATCGTCGCAAATAAGTTTCATATTTTCAGATGGAACATAATGATACCAGCTTTTGTCTTTTGTTTTGTTCGTAAATAGTCCTTTTCCTGGATGAAAGATACTGTCCTTTTCTGTACCCTAACAACGTGTATGCGAAATTTTATCATAATCGGACAAGTAGTGCGGGCGTGAAAGCGTAATGAACAAATTCACATTCGTCTTTATAATAAGGACTAGTATTTCAAGTGGTTGCGCGGGCCGCAGGGGAGTGTACAGCGAGAGGGTAAGGAATAAAAAAATAATTTTAGATTCAGATTCAGGGACTTTGAAAACCCCCGAAGCCAAAAATTAAGCCGATGACCCCGGTAACCTTGAAAATGACCTTTTCTGGAAAGATCTCGTCTACCTCTATGACATTTGTTCGAACATACTCTGCCTATCTCTAACCGTTTCGGAGATATTAGAGGTCAAAGTTTGTATGCCGGCCATGTTTTTTTGTACGGAAGCCAAGTTTTTTTTCGCCTATCCTAAAATTTGCCAGGTTTTTAGAAAAATTTTATTCGAGAACTACTTCCATAGATATCTCCGTTTTTGTGATCCGATGGGGTACCACCACCGAGAGCTGACCATCCGAAGGTCAGGCATTTATTCCGGGCCTTCTGAACGATTCTCTATACGACGCTATATTTACTTATTTCCTACGACTCCCCCTTGTACGACTTTTATTTTCTAAGTCAGTGAGTGAGTGGTAATTTAAGTATTTATAGTATGAATTTGTAGTCCTTTAATTATGTGAATATTTGGTCTGAAATTTTTGTTGCGTAATTTGCACAATAAGAAGACTACAAATTTATATAAATTTATGATACACTTTTACCTGATTCTATTAAGTAAGTAGGTATATAAAAAAGGATTTAGAAAATAAAAGTCATAAAAACTTAATTTCATAAGTCTCAAAAAATATCGGAAAAGGTCACAAAGCGTAAACGCTCATAACAATCGGCGTGGTTTAAAAAAGGAATATTGGTTTACTTTTGATTTTACAAAGAAGTTTAGAAGCGTGGGTTGTTTGTTAGCACGTTGTTCCACGTTTTAATTATTTACTCAACTTATCTTAAAATAGCAAATTTAATTAAAAAGCTATTCTTCAGATTAGCCGCGACAATGTAAAATGTTTTAAAATAGAAACCTATTGCAACTTTTTGGTTCAATTTGATTGTCGTGATTCTAGTTCGAGTGAAGAAAACTAACAAAAAATATATAATATTTTTATAATTTGCCTGAATAAATCATAATAATTATGTAAGGATAAATAAAAAAACTAAAATTTTAAGTAAGTTCAGTTCGTATATTAATTGCAGCTGGCTATGAGGAACTAAAATGTAATCGATTTAAATAAATTTTACATAAATTAAGAATTCACGCATAATGACTAGAGACCTAAGATCCTCTTACTTTTTAAATGAAATCGCCGTTAATAAATTCCAATTTTATGCATAACACGCCCATTATGCATGAAATTGCAATAATTAAATGTTCCTATAAGAAAATGGCGAATAAATGAGTGCAGGCCAACGCGATTGTAACTTGAAATCGCCCATAGGAGAGGGGGGGAACAAAGACCAGCGCAACCTACATTCATCCCCCCTTTTGATCTTTAGATTGTACACGGAGCTCAGACGCGTAAGTTGGTAGAATATGTATCAACCGCTCTGAGGACTTGACATAACTTTTCAACGGTGTAATGTTGAGCTGCGCTAGCTTATGATATCCTAGTACATTGTGAAGACGTTAACAGCTGTTAGTCGCGTTAATATAAATGTTGTAGCTCTGGTAAGTCACATGATATTTTTAGAAAGTGACAGCCGCTGTCAGATCGATGTCAGACATCTTGATTTTATGGTAGATCAATAATTTATCGTAATTTTGGTTTGTACGCCATCTTTAATATATTTGTATTAATTAGAATAGAATATAATAGAATATACTTTATTTGTAAACATAGGTAAATATTACAAGTGTGTGAGGTGTTACAAAGCTTTCTTAGTAGCACTATGTTTTGCCTGGCGGCGTACGAATGTAATTTATATAGATAATTATACAACAATTGTGACATTTTTGCTGAATTGCTTAAAAGTGTGTAAGCAAACAAGAAAAAAAACAGAATTTTAATGGCAAATTAGTCAAAATAATAAATTGAATATAAATTCTTTTCAATAATGTCAACATGATTTCACATAATGTAAGCAGAAAACAAATAATCGTATTATTAATACAGTCAAGGAGTAAGAGAATTGTCTTCTAAATAATCATTTAAAGAATAGTAACATTTTTGTAAAAGAATATCATTCAGCTTACTTTTGAAATTGTCCAAATTAAGAGATCTTTTATGCACCCTTATAATTGCTTGCTATAAATGTTATTTTAGGTGATAGTCAAATCAAAATCATTTTTGCTTTTAGAGTAATTCCGTTACGCGTAAGACCGTCAAAGCATTATTATAATAATATACTTTTAAATATTTACATTTAATAAAGTAAATAAAAGCCCTGTTCAGTATAAGATATTGTCCCTAAAAGTAATTTCATCATAATTTTCACAATAGTTTTCCATGTTTTATCGACATTTCTCTAACTGCGTAATTATAGATAACAATATAATTAATTGCATAAGGTAGATACTGCACGAACTACGTTATCACTGCGCAATAGGATACGTGTCTTTTCAGAACTGTAGCTAGTTAAACACGTGGATTTGCTTGTGGATGGAATAAATAAAGAGCTGATTGCTCCATCTGAACCTTTATTAATATTAAGTCTACTAATAATATTAGTATACAAATATTTTATTTAGTTATACTTCTTTTTGATGTTTTAAAGGCTAAACCGCTAAGAATATTTCGAAGACATAGTATATGGGGTCGCTAAAATATTTATTTAAAATTAACATAGGTTGCTGTCAAAAACGCGCATACAATGTGTGATTATAATCACAGTTGTGTATTTGGTGTGAATAAAATAATCAGAAGCATTACACCATCATTAATAGTTTTACAACATTGTATAAGTTTAAAATACAGAAATTTGAAATGTGT
The DNA here is from genome assembly GCA_963675205.1 of Catocala nupta. Classification (NCBI taxonomy): domain Eukaryota; kingdom Metazoa; phylum Arthropoda; class Insecta; order Lepidoptera; family Erebidae; genus Catocala; species Catocala nupta. The sequence continues at coordinate 3,015,486 of OY776101.1, read as the reverse complement.
CCTATTTCACAGTTCACAATTTGTTTTTGTGATTATTTTCCTTCAACCAACACACGTTAAAACAATTTCTGAACTCTATGAACGTAAAAAAATATAATATAAAATATCAGCAATTTTTGGATATCTGTTATTGTTTAAATATTTATAAAGTGTACACAATAATCAGGCGAGAGTTGTATTTTTAAAATATGTCTGACTTTACTTATTTCTTTAAATTATTATCTGATATTAAGTACATCAAAAATTCAGTTCTTATTTATGCTCCATTATGAAGCTGTCTTAAGTGTCTTCATAAACTTTATGTCACCCGAAAACAAAAAACGAACGATTTAATTTTAGCATTACATATCAAAAAAGTAACATCCCATTCAAAAATCGAACATGACAGCTCACTCGAACGTATTAGGTAAAAACCAGCCAGCAAGCACTCAAACACCAGAGGTGTACCCCGCCTGCACATCGGCGGTATGGCGCAAGAGCCTCATCTCGTCTAAGCCGGCTTATGCAACCTTTCACTATTGCACAACTTACTGATGACCGACATTCAACGATTTGCGCTGTTATGTAACCGATTGTCTTTTTATGCCACCCCCTTTACTAATGGGAGGAAGTCGATTAGCCGCTTTATAAATAGGCAGAATGATCTTGTGGTCAGTGCGTGTAGCTTTTTTTACTTTTATTTCATTTGGTTGGTACCTACTGTTTGAAGAACGTTTAGGTGTATAATGATTTTGGAAATACGAATTGTATAGGCTCTAGCTTAGCGTGTATTATTAATATATTTTTAAGTAGTTTATATCTTTTTCTAAACTTTAAGCTAGGTATCTTAAATTCAGCTAATAAAGCTTTTAATGGAGGTCTGTCGATAGTTATTTGTTAGTGATTTAACCATAATACGACACAAAGTCAAAAGCGAATTTTTGAAAGACAACTCGCATAATGGTTGTTATATTACCTGTATCGAGGACTGGGACTTTACAAATATTCAAATAACGGACACAAAGAAGACCAAACCTGTAAAAAGAATAATTAAAAAAAAATTTGGCCCTTGTGAAGATTGAAGCCAACAACTCTTGACACATTGACTAGGTAAACATTTAAACCACTACGTCAACCTAGCAATGAAATACAACAAGAATTTTCAAAAATCGAATTTTGGCAGTAGTAGCGCTTACGCAACTATTGCTTGTAAAATTCTAAGTATTGTATTGCAGGTGCAATAAAATTCCACACAGTTTTTCTATTAGGAAGTTTTTCTTTTTTATTATTTTGCTCGTCAAAATGACCACACTTCGCCTGATGGTAAGCAGTCGTGTGATCTAAGAGCAGTGGCCTCCACACCATCCTCATAGCAGCCGAGGCGATGTTGAAAACTCTATTTTGACGGCCTGAGAAGGTGCTTTTTCACGCCCCGCTTAAAGGATCCAGAATTGAAAGAAGAAGGAAACACGTGCCTTGGCAGGGAATTCCATGCCTTGATCGTTCGACAGAGGTATGAGGATCCAAACTTGTTGGTACGCACGGTGGTAGGTCTATAGTGTCACGGATAATTTTTTGACACGGTAGGTATTTATGGCCTATGGTATGGTAATTGTGGCCGGCAGACGGTATTAGTCTCACTTATTGTTACGTGTGACCCAAATATAGCTGGCAATATGTGTTACACCATTGCCTGACCATTCGGGTTTATAAAATCATCATATTATGCGAGGTCATGCAGCGGTATTTATTGCGACTGCTGTGCATGTGGTTGCGAGTTCGATGTCCGCGTCGGGCAGTGTTGTTTGGTTTTTCTGTCTAGAAATCCTTACTAATAATCTAAATGCGAATGTGAGTTTGTTTAGATCGCTTACAAGCTTTTAGTACTCGACTGATCAATATATACATAATATAACATGGCATACTTTTGTGTATCCTAATTATATTTACACATAACAGCTTACGAATAGTTTTTTTAAGCATAAGAAAAAAATATGTGAAAGGAAGGGGTCCCGCGAGCCTATTGCCGTACCGAACTCTGTTCCAGACTTCGTGCTCTTATTGAAAAGTCCTTAACATAGCAACCAAATTAGACTTACTATAGAATTCTTGATAGGACAACATTCGAGCTCTTTTTCGACCTGAGCATCGAATCCGAGACCTTATGCACAGCAGTCATATTCACTACCACTGCGTCACCGATACACTCGAAATAAGTCAATACAATGAATAGATAAATAAATTTAAAAAAATGTAGATGTGTATCAAACGACTTCTGTAATTCTATTTGATTTTTAAAACCAACCTTTTCTTATACAGTCACTGGTCACAAAGAACTTTAAAAGTAATAAAACAAGAGACACAAAGAGCAACTAGACACAAAACAACTATATCGTCAGTCTATAAGACTAAATTACTAAAACGAAAACTAAAGTATGGCGGGCACTTTAGTTTTCTTTTTAGTAATATACTCTTGGTCTTACGTTTACGCGATTGTTAGACATTGAAAGAAACTATTATTTATTACGGATTTTAGCGCGATCTATTTGTATATTTTCTCTATCGATTTTCAAAAAACAACTAGCATTAGGAGTAAATTCTGTGTCGTGGCGGACATAGATAGCGGTCACAAAGAACATCCAGACTCAGTACAGTTATATGTAGATTTTACATTTTTTGTCCTCATGTGGGATTCAAACCCACAACATTTGGTGTGATGGTAATAGAGAGACGACCGCTTAACCCACTACACCATCCGTGCCGTATATTTTTAAACTATTTATATATACAATTTCCTTTCTTTGTACTTTTCCAGAGATATGATATCATGCTATTTGCTTTAAACAGAACAGTATGAAGTACCATAATTCAGTACCCTATAATATCCTAATACTGGTCTAGCCTTAGGGTATTGTTAGCCTTCGGATTGCGGAGGTCAGGTGGCAGCCGCTCCGTGTAAAAACTGATATCCAGTCAAATCCGGTTAGACCAAAAAGCTGACTCCAAGTGACTTGGGAATAATAAAGGCTAGGAAAAAGAGTATGAAATACCATACAAAAGATCGAGAAGACAACTTTATGTTATGTGGCGATTAAGGATTTTAGGATTCTCAGGAGCAACTGCAGGCAACGCTTAGATGATACAAATGTCTCTCCTCTGTTTTTTACGTAAATAATAATGACACTAGACCAGAAAATAATAAAGATATCATCTATATCTATCTATCACTGTCATGTTAGGAAGAATTTTTGTTCTTCGTTACTTAATTATTATAAGGACGAGTAACTTTCTGAAATTACAGAAATAGCTACGTTATTTTGAAGTTTTATACATCCAGCAAAACATTCAAGGAATAAACAAACGTAGTCTTAGCATAACACCTTCTAATACCTAATGGTAATAAGTATAAGAAATCAGCCCAGGCTATAGTTATCTCTTTTGCACATTGATATTTCTGTCGGGTCTAATGCGACAACAATAGATCTATTGAAATTAAACTCCTATATACGGTTTTTATCGCGTTGTTTATTTATCACTGTCTCCCCGTGACCATGGCTGCTGAAAAGCAACCGAAACGTCGGGGAAAGTGTAAACCAAAAATAAATAGATTTAATAGTTTAAATAATTTTATTAGCTTATAAATTAGTAAAATAAAATCAATAGTAGTAGTAGTGTAATATTTTCAAAATTTTGTAATACAGTGATAAATAAACAACGCGATAAAATCCGTATATAGTAGTTTAATTTCAATGAATAACATTCGCGTAAACAGAAGACAATATTATAACAATAGATCTGTTAAAAACCTTTTCTTTAAATGTTTTGAGGACCGCATTACTTCTTTAAGAGGTGCTGTGCTTTCAGTAGGCTATGCTCTTCAGCTTTAAGAATTGTTCTACGTCAAGAGATCATTCCATGGTATGGTAACATCATTTAAAGAAACTTACTAAGTGTAAGTCTTAACTAAGACTTAGTCACGCCGCGTACAGTAATAAGTCGCACAAAGGATGTCAAGGTAAAAGCGTTCAATATTCAAACAGAAGCACAGTGTGAGATCCTAAATCCGGTGCACATCCGCGAAACTGCGCGTACGCAGGGACGCGTGTCACAGCGAAGCGTAACGTGGCTACATTTTATTTTTGTATCCTGCGTATTTTATGGTTATTTGTATATTTTCACGTTACCTTACCAGTCGTAATGTGGGTCCGATTCCTGGTTCTAAACTAACAGTTTACCGGACCTAGGAATCGGACCTAAGACAAAGCTTTTTCGGCTTGCAAACTATCAATGGTAGCAGAATCTGAGAAGTAATTTAGGTCTATTATATGTGCTCTACAACGTAGATTGCCTGTTCTATGGTGGATATATATCTCGAGTACATGTAAGGACCTGTGTAATCTTATTATATTGAAAGTTCAAGATAAAAAATGATGAGAAGGAATGGCTGGTTACTACGATAAATGCATCCTAATTAAGATTCATACACACATATATTACATATTTATATTATTATAGTCTCATCCCTGAAAGAGTACGCAGAGGTACATAACGATCACATTTCGCCAGTTATGGTTTCAAATCCATTTAATAGAGCGCAAGCCTATTGCAGTTAACCGCTCACAGCTCCGATCTCTGTGCTAGTAGTGAATATTTCTTCAAAAATCCTCACGAATCGATCAACGTATTCGACACTACATCACATAATCACCAACACAAGCGAATCAAATAAGTGCGGTGTGATGAGAGGCCAAGTTATAACGGGTTTTTTTCTGACTCATCCTCAAAATGTAGGACATCTTCGGTTTCATTCAAAATTAACTTCAAATACATATCATGTCATTCCATCCTCAATAAAATATATGATGAGAAAATGGCACTCTTATATCCTGTAACATATATGCTAATAAAATATTATAATTATGTGGTGTTGTCATAGGTTTTTACTTTTTCGTTAAAATAGTGGCAGAAGCTTTGCCATTACGTTCGTGTGCGAACTTGAGATCCCGGGTTCGGATCTTGTGTTGGGCAAAATGTTATTGACTGCACATGTGGCGCGTAGCGCTTTAAGTGATGGCCTCAACTAATACCACTGCATCGAGTGTTGTGGCTTCGATCCTACCATGACCAAAAGTTTGTCTGATCTATAAATTGTTGTACCAAGTCTAGGTACCGTTGTTAAAATGTTATCATAGCCAGTTACACTCACTGATCGGTAAACGATTAGCGAGGTTAAGCAACGTTGGGTGTGGTCAGTCTATAGATGGGTGACCGCTTAGTGGTATTTCATCTGAGCGTCTCCGTGCTTTGGAGGGCACATAAAAATTCGATTCCCGGTTGTTGCCAAATTGACAGCAGTCGTTAAGCCATGTCAGAGGCCTACGGACGGCTTGAACAACTCTTGGCAACAGGCTGGCCACTAACCACACGAAAAAGAAGAAGAAAAGAATAGAATGTTTGTAAAGCCATCGTGACAAAGAAATTACTCTAGAAGGAAACTGGTGTTAAAATAGTAAAATTATGATTAACATTTTTCTAAAGAAATGTTTATGTTTATGGAGCACAGAGTTGGAGATATGACTGGTAGCTATAGCTAGTGGCAATAGGCTCGTACTCTCTGGTCTCGCGAAATATAGGACGAGCTAACTCTTCCTATCTATGGGTGTGAGTTTGATATCGAAATTAAACCACATTTTCGCACATATGGTGCCAATATTTTATTAGATGGGGTAGTATTGAACTATAACAACAAAGACGGGAAATCCACAACAATTAAAACAACGCCAACGGCCTAAATAGCAGGCATAAAATAGGTTTAATACAAATCCACCGCAACTTTCGCAGAAATAAATTAATGTATGTTATTAAAGATTATTTACCAGGTATGCAATAACGCTCAAAATAGCTTAGTGGGGAGACCAACAGACTGCAATGCAGAGGGTCTCGGGTTCGAACCCACGTCGCGCACCTATGATTTTCGGAAGTTATATGACTTTTCGAAATTATGTGCGTATTGATTGACAATTATCGCCTGCTCCGTGCCTCGGAGAGCACGTTAAGCCGTTGGTCCCGGCTGCCATGAACATCTATGGCAGTCGTTATTGGGAAGTCATTGCCCTATAATATCCTGACACTGGTCTAGCCTTCTAGCCCTCTGGGAAACAGGCGTGAATTTATTTATGTATGTACATATGGTCTAGCCTTAGGGTATCCTTAGCCGTCGGGTTGCGAAGGTTAGGTGGCAGCCGCTCCGTGTAAAAACTGATATCCAGTCAAATCCGGTTAAACTAGAAAAGCTGACCCTAAGTGACTTGGGAATAATAAAGGCTAGGGAGAAGTATGCAACACACTCGTGTTAGAAGTAGCTTAGGTAAAACGACAACCAATTGTTGTCTCCTGCCCATGGGACAACAATTGGTTGTCGCTTCACCCAAAAATATTTGATCCGCAGATCAAACACACAACACTCGACGCATTACAATGGCGAGGTGACCACTTTTCGTTAGGTAACCAACTATGTCGAAAACTTTTTTCTTATACAATTACATTCGTAAACAAGCACACGGCCTGATAGTAAGAGGTTACCGCCTTTGAACGCTTGCAACACTAGACGTAACACTCGTGCGTCGTTGACCCCTCAAATAAATAAACGCTGGGTTGCCTGAACAAGGGACAAATATCGCTAGTACATTGCTGATGGCTCGGCATCTTCTTAAGAGCATGGCAACCCTACCTACAGCAGGATACAGACCTTTATTTGCCTGTGATCATAGTCAAATAAAATAAGGCCTTATCCTTTTCATACTGAAAACAGGCCCGTGCCCAGCAGTCGGACAGTGTAATACAGGTCTGATATTATTATTATTAAAGCCAAAAAATTGTTATAAGCGATCAAGTCTATTGTCGTCCATCGGGTTCATTTCCAGTAACGTCGCTTCTGGGAGTTGCCTGACAGAAAAACGCAATAATATTGCGCGATCCAGGAAGCGAACCTGTGTTCTCACGATTGGATCTAAGCGTATATCTTGGTACTTAAATGGGTTAACAAAATAAAAAGTAATATTTTCGAATGTTTGTAAACAAATTCAACGGTATAGTTCATGGTCTTAAAATAATTATTTTCATAGCGACACTAGACTCTCTAAATATTGTTACGATCTCTTTGGTTCTTTAAATATTCTATTATAAGTTTTTTTAATTAGTAAAATACCTCTTTAGCAAACAGTCTATGTCCATTTTACCTATAAAAATACACCGAAACAAGTTTAAAGAGAAGCCAATTGCTGTCAAAATCTTACATATTTAGTCTGTGCATTGCATCAGAATACAAAATAAGTAACTAATATCCTAATCTATGGTTAACCGAAATTTAAAATTAGAAAGAAAATAAACCGAATTTTCTTGCGATAAATATTTAAGCTAATGATGATTCTCAAAGATACTATGCAATAGATTAATTCATAAAAAAACGGTGCTCAGAGAAAAATAACACAAAAGTCCGTGTCAATTCTATTTCATAACACAAAACGTGGATCCGTCAAAGGCTCTGAATATCGGAACTCGCGCATCTGCCTCCCAAAACGTCCTATACAACTTACTATAACAATCAAAAAGCAACTTTAACTGTATCACATCAGAATTTCTATTCAGTCGAAAGTGGAATCATCACTTTCGACTTTTGTCATTTGAATATCTAAATTCAATGAGGTTCCAAATTCGAAATATTTACACATACAATAAACAACTTTATTTTCAAATCACTAAAGTTCAGTTTGCCTTGAATCGGTTATGCTGTGAAGAACTTTGTCGAAGTAACCGGCATGCCCTAGAAATGAAAGTGAAAGTTTGTCAGGCGCATGCGCTGTAGTGGGGATGTAGCGCACGCGTCGAATTTTAATGCGGATTTGGGTTTGATGAGGCACCGCACGTATCCGTACACATTCATATTTACTACTATTTTAGGGTATACAGATGAAAGTATCCAGATTAGGACTGTGTTATGAGTTATGTTGAATACGCCGAGAATATATAGTTTCATAATAAAACAAAAAATATAAGGTAAACGAAAAAGAGGACAGTATTGGCCTCTCAAGTCTTCAGGCCTGTGACGTCGATTTATGAAAGCTACACGCGTTACAGGTTGTTTGTCGCTCGCTTTAAAGGTTCAGGAAACCTTAATCATTCTTAGAGCTGAGAGTTTTCCATAATGTTTTCGGTGTCTAAACCGCTCGTTCTTAGGATTTCTTGTCGCACAGTAAAATTTATTAACAGGTCTGCTGTATAAATTTATGCCAGTATATACCCAGAAGCAGACAGGCTATACACTGTATCAAATCCACATTTTGTCGGCTTTGTTTAAAGTCTAACGCAATAGGGGCCGAGCCTAAACCCGGCACAGTTGCGCATCGCGTACTCCTACTGAAAACATCTACCGGAGAATTGAACCTATGACCTTATCATTAAAAACAAACGTAAGTGGAAACTAATACCATACGACTAACAAGACAATCCTAAACCCAACTAATATAAAGTTTCGGCCTCGATGGCGTAATGGTTAGCGTAACAGACTTCCACGCCTGAGGTCACGGGTTTGATTCCCGCACAAGTCAAACATTTGTGTGCATGAACATAGATGTTTGTCTTGGACTGGGTGTTTCTATGTAAAATATGTATGTTTTTACAAAAAAAGAGTATATATGTATGTTTATCCATTATCTAGTACCCATAGTACAAGCTCTGTTTAGTTTGGGCTAGATGGTGTTATGCGCATGTGATAGAATAAAATATAGAATATTATAAATGTAAATGTGAGTTTATTTCTTTGTTACGGTTTTAAGCCTAAAGAACTCAACCGACCATCATGAAAATTTGCATACACATTGTCAGGGGTAGAGAAAAGGACATATGTAGATCCACCTTTTATACAGGAAAAAGGACTGTGCCCAAAGTATAAAAAAATTACATAACCTACATTTACGCGAGCGATGCCGCGGGCGAAATGTAGTCTACTATGATTATTAAACAAAAGAATTCGCTTTTACTTTTGCCTGTAGCGATCTTCGATCATGGTGACGGCATTTAGGCCTCTATGTATTATTGTCTGATCCCCTGGTAGTTTAAATTGAGAACTATTTTCTGCTCGGAGTTAACTAGTATGAATCTTACAGGAATACAAACAGGGATAAACAGTGGTATAATCCAAGACACAGTATATGTTTCTCATCTTTCATCTAAACCTAAATCCGGGATTTATGTGTGGCTACAATATTTCAACTATAGACCGGCAATGTTATCAATATTTTATTGCGTCGCCTATGCCAATTATAGTGTGCCTGGGCCATATGCAATATTGCGTCGTGTCTCGCAACGTTGGTCTATATTGTAGAAAATATAGTGCCTTTTTTGAAGCCAATAACCATCCACAAATCTAAAAATAATATTTTACATTTATAATATAGTAGTGTCATCACCGCCTGCTATCCCTGTTCGCAATTTATCAACCCTTCATTAAGACTTTGTTTTAAAATAGGGGATGTTCAAACCAAAGTGGGAAATTGTCAATGGGTTGCGACTTTTGGGGCCGTTGGCGGAATCCAGGCTTCGGTTGGATTGCTTAACTGATTTTTTGTATTAAATAAATCGCAGGAGAAAGAAGAGTCTGGTAATCTTGCTCATTTTTATTAAATGAGACATTATATTTAGCAGATAGTTACATAAAACAAAATATAAATATTAGTTACCTTAATCCACATAACGTTTTATATGCTGTGGCTTTTATCCTTTCTTTGCTTTTTCTTTTTTCTTTGCTTTTTACATTTTCACGCCTTAACTATTAGACCGAACATAATGGAATTTCGCTTACAGGTTTTCAGGGGTACCGGACAGGGCATGGCTAGCCTTCCTCCAGAAAAAAGGTAGGTTCACGAGGGATTAAAATTTATTGACATCTAGTTCATTTTTGGTCAGTTCAAATGTTTAACAACTAAGATCTAACTTACCATCCAATCAATTGACGTCGATAAATTACTCAAGTAATTATATCAACAATACTTTATTTTTTGTTAAAATTATTATACAGTATAAATGTACGGTTTAATATAGAAATGTAGAACGTAACCATAAATAACCCGAAATGAGGAACAAAATATTAAGACACTCAAAAAACGTCATTCGGGATTTGAATCTGCCCCCATTTAGAAAACAATATCTATTATTACTTCCTGCTTCATAACAGGAATAATCATTCAAAGGAAACAACGTATACACACACACAAACACATAAAAATAAAAATACAATAATTGTATGTATGTACATACAATTGCACAGCTACGTTCAATTACAAGTACCAGGTAAACATAAATGCGAGGAGATGCTTCAATCACACCTCCGCACTTCATAGATAGCGAGTAACTACGTGAGCAAGTCACTTAACTAATTTCCTTAGCATGGCGAACTCCACTGGGAAATAGCAAATGGAACTAAACTAACCTTTCAATGTACTAGAGATACATAAATGAATACTAAAAACATTCTGCAAATTCTAAACTTGAGTTAAAAATATAATAAAGGTCGTTTAAGTTTGTTTATTTACCTGAGGAATAAATGTGACAGATTTCTTGAGAAAAATACTATTATTGGTAAAATATTAAGTTTTTTTTTTTTTTTTCGTTGCATTCATTTTTATATTTATTGTGGAGTTTTTTTTTTCAACTACATATGTAACGGCGTAAATATCAAAACCTTATTGGTGAGTACATATTTGAGCCGTTTGGTGTCGGAACGCTGGGGCCATGGGGTCCAAGTGCTAGGTCTGTTTATAGAGACCTAGCTAAGCGGCTCATCGACGCTTCGCGTGACCAGAGGGCTGGTATTTTCTTTGCACAAAGAATAAGTATTGCCATTCAACGTGGCAATGCTGCCAGTCTTCTGAGCACGTTGTCAATTGACGACGATGCGGAGGAATATTATGACGCTTTCTGATTTTGCAGTTTTATTTTTGTGTTTAGTTTATATTTTTCTTGTAAATAATTTGTGTATATATTATGTTTAAATATTAAGTACTAGTAATATAAGTCAATGAAAAATAGATAGTTACTTTTGACTGCGCGGATGGCGTAATCGTATAAGTGGTTGCCTCGCCATTGCCACTAGTGTTGAGGGTTCGAATCCCATACGAGACAAAACTTTGTGTGATCCACAAATGGCTGTTCCGAGCCTGGGTGTTCTTTGTGTCCGCTGTTTGAATGTTTGTAAAGTTCCTCGCGACGCAGGATTTATTCCCAGTGCGAGATGTTCCTTTTATAAAAATAGAAAAAAATAATACATACTGACCAAAGATACAGACTATCTGTCAAGATGTCAGATAATATGAATGTGTCAAATTATTCTGAATCTGACGATTAAAAACAAATTGAAAAGACGAAGCTAAAAGAAAATATCTGATGTCCATAAAAATTATTTATTTCGTTAGGTAAAAAGTAACACATTTTGTGACATTTTCACTCTGATTATTGATTTTTGTAGATTTTAACATAGGTAGGTTTCAGGATAAGTTCAGCTTGCAGTCACTACTTGATTGTGTTCAACTAGAAAAGTACCTCCAAAATGCAGGATATTATACACAGGTATCTCCAGAATCTCCTTGTGTAAAGACGGCAATGAATCTTATCCGTGTTGCCCTAGGCTTGGTAACTTATTATTAGGCTCACGTTCTGTTTAGAAGTATTTAAATTATACAGTGATCTGATATGTTTACTCTGAACATTTCGTCTTTAACAATTACTAGAAAATGTGAAGTATACTATATGTATTATTAACAATTATACTTTTTATTAAGTCATTACGATATGTTAATTATCTTTTCCTGCAATATACTTCTGATTATATTTATTTCGGGTTACAAATCAGTATGTTTTAACCGATGACATAAATGGAAAAACGGAGCTTTGGGCATGGTCTGGTCACCACGGAAAGCCTCGATTTTTTTAACTGAACTTGGCAGTACTTGGCTACATAGGTGCTTTAATAATTATGGATATAATGATCTAGGAAATTAATCATTTTTCGGCAAACATTACATTTTATCGGATGTTAACCTCGATGGCTAGTGGTTAGTGTAACCGACTGCCACGATTGAGGTCCCGGGTTCGATTCCCGCACAAATCAAACATTACAGTGCTTGGACATGGATGTTTGTCTCGCTCTGGGTGTTACTATGTGTAATATGTAAGTATTTACAAAAAAAAGTAAGTATATACCTATGAATGTTTATCCATTGTCTAGTACCGATAGTACAAGCTCTGCTTAGTTTGGGCTAGATGGTATTGTGTGTATGTAATAGAATATTATATTAATATATTATACTTTCTTTATAGTAGTTACAGCAATCGCATTATTGCATTTTCATTTATGTCATTGCTATAACTCCATGTACCTATACTGTAAAAAAGCTGTTGAGTTTCCTACTAATAAATAAATCAACAGACAGAAATAAAAAATACTTGTGTCTCTCGTAAGTAGTAGAGCCTCACTAATATCAGCATGACTGGGCCGGGTCGACCAGGGAAGGACTACCCTCTCAAAGAATATGGACGTGAAATAGCAGTATTCCTACTGTTTGTTATGTTTCGTTCGGTGAGTGAGAGTGCCGGAGGCTCAATCACCCTTTTCCCCCTTTACCGCTCCTTCTCCTTCCCATTTCCTTTCCTAAAGGGTCGGGAACGCGCTAGTGATGCCTCTGGTGTTGGAGGCATCCATAGGCCACCACATACCACTTACTATCAGGTGGGCCGTATACTCGTTTGCCACACTAGATATGTAGAAAAATAATTAAAAAATACTTTTCCTTCTTCAGCTTTAAATTCGAAATTAAACTTCTTTGTTCCCTGTGACCATGGCTGCTGAAAAGCACCCGAGACGTCAGGGAAAAGTACATCTAAATAGTTAAAATATGGTTTAAATAGTTGATTAGCATAGAATAATACTAATTCAATAAGTATAAACTGTAAAATGAGCTGTCGCCTGCAGTATTTCCGGACCAATACGATCTTCAACACTTCAAGAAAAGAGCGTACTCCTGTTAAAAAGGTTAGCGGCAACGCACTTGTGACTCCTCTGGTGTTGCGGGTGTTCATGGGCGGCGGTAATCGCTTACCATCAGACGATACGTCTGCTCGTTTGCGCTTAATCCTTAAAAAAAGTATTAATATAAATATAGAGTATTCAAAATCTGTATAAAGAATTTTATTTATAACTAGCTGACCCTCCCAATTTCATCTGCTTCATATAAGAGAATTTTCTCTCGTTTTGCAACATTTTTCATTGCTGCTCCGCTCCTACTGGTTGAAGCGTGATATTATATAGCCTACAGCCTTTCTCGATAAATGGGCTATCCAACACTAAAAGATTTTTTCAATTCGGATGAGTAGTTCTTGAGATTAGCGCATTCAACCAAACAAACAAACTCTTCAGCTTTATAATATTACTAGATGTGCTCGTGGTTTCACCCGCGCTAATGATTACTGCGCCGTTCCCATGAGTCGTAGCGTGATGTTATATAGCCTTATAACCTTCCTCGATAAATGGGCTATCCACCACTGAAATAATTTTTCAATTCGAACCAGTAGTTCCTGAGATTAGCGCGTTCAAACAAACAGACAAACTCTTCAGCTTTATACTATTAGTATAGATAGTACCAGATTTTGTCCGCGGCTTCGCTCGCGTAAATGTAGGTTATGTCAATTAACTATACCTCGGCAATAGTAATATTTTCTGGATGAAACCTACCCTTTATCCTTTTCTGTACTCCTGACAACGTGTAATAAATTTTATAATGACCAGATGAGTTAGAGACTATGATGTGATGAGTTAAGACTTGCAATCGTCAGAAAAAAACACACAAACTCACATTCACATTTGTAATATTAGTTAGGATATATAAAATTCGCGTAAACGTAAGACAATATTACGAACATGTCATTTCACCATGCGCATGGCACAGCTAGGGTTCTCAAGATTAAAGCAAGAAGATCAACGAATAAATTTAATTTCTACCACCTTTACAAAACAAAGAAATTAATTTATCTGCCTGAAAGACGATACCCACACAGATAGAGCAATGATTAAAGTGGTCACCTATCCAATGAAGTGGTCACCTAGCCATTGACACCGAGTATTAAAGATTCTAATAGGACAAAATGTTTTTCAATCCGTAAATACATAATTCTTCCGAATCTGGATGTTTTTGTGTCCGTTTGGAATATTTGTAAAGTCGATACCAGAAAACAATGTCCAGTGAGAGAATATTTTTTTCTCTTTGGAAACAACTTAAACAACACGTTAAAAATATTTTGCGCCATTGGACATTTTGGCTACTGGTTTAAATAATTAAGTTACTGTGAAGAGATTATAGTGTCCATGTAAATTATGTAGCCTGATGTTGAGTGAAATTTAATTTTAACCTCTTCAGAAATATGCTGTCCCAGTACATAGCAATTATGACAGTATTTCTCTTTAAAGATGTCATCAATATGCATCTTGTGTCCAGAAGGCGTGGTCATGTTTTAAATAAAGATATTTTATCTTCATTCATTTTTCTTTCATTGTGTGGATGGCGCAGTGGTTTACGTGGACATCTCGCTATTGTAGTAAGGCACAGATGATGTGGGTTCGAAGTCAAGGGGCAAATATGTATGTGTGTGCAAATATCTATAAACATTGACTACTCGAATGGCGTTGTGGTATATATATAATGCCTTTTGTGCGCTGAGTATTGTGGTTTCGATCTAAAAATTATATGGTCCACAAACAGATGTTACGAGTCTGGGTGTTCATATTTTCTTCGCGACACAAAAATGATCACTAGTGCGAGCATTGTCCCTAAATGTTCGAAGTTTGGGTATTTTTGGACAGCTTGTGTTATTGTTTGTAGCCCGAAACATGGATATATTTTAAAATAAATAGATATACACATCCATACTCTCTTGTTTTCCAAAGAGGTAGGCAGAAATTACGAATTTCTAATTCGGAGCTGTCTCTTGTTTTATTAATTCTTCCGACAGTAAAATTTTCCGTATAAATGATTAATTTATTATTGAACATTTTACTAACATACTTCACGTTTGTATTTCCGAAAGATAAGGGTGTAGGTATATTTCCATTAGTATAAAAATATATAACTATGTATTGTATTACATTATATACACATGATGTGTAAAAGCCTACGGTAATTTACGGACACTTCTAGACTCCGTGCTACAATAAAATTTCGTAAGCAAACAATACAACTGGCGAAACCGGCAATCGAACCCAAGACCTCCTCATACACAGCTGTCATAATTAGTATTGTTGCACCACCAAGTTTATGTTACCGATTTCCTGTAAAGAATTATTTATTTCAACGTGAAAACGTTTTTCTTTTTTGTAGTAATGGCTGCCGTCTGCCGTACGGAGCCTGGAGCAAAAGTGGATCTATAATTTGAAAATTTTCTTTTTTCTTTTCTTTCTTTCTAGTTGAGAGGTCCAACACTGTTTCCAATACCGCATTTTATGATGTGACAAAATGCTGCCCATTTGGCAGCTATCCTATATATTACATTGCAATCAAAACTCAAGTACCAGGGCAACATAATTCAATAGAAGTTACTAGTATAAAATTCTATTACAATTATTATCTTCTGGGAACTATCCCACGAGATCGGCGCTCCGGCGATAGTATGGAGCAATAAAGAAACGTACATTCTCAAAATAGACTTTAATATAATAGAGATAAGGAAGAAAGTTGTTTGCTGTCGTGATTTTTGTCTCATTTCTATGGAATTGGACCACTTGTGAAGGATAGGTCATATGCAATAGCGTATAAAGTTCCTCAGAATTATGTCAAACGGAAATTATTACGTCTTCGATATTCGTGTGTTACTAACCGAGTGCCGCGTCGATGATCGCTTTCCATAGTCAACAGATTCAATGTATTTTTCTGTGTCACGGCGCGTCGTTGCGTCGATGGCTCAATGTGAAATGATAAATGACTTGCAAAGAGAAGTCGTGGATTCAGTCCCTACTTCATTTATTATAATATATGTGACACCGACTTTAAGGCTTTTGATGCCGATCATTCTACGCCATCCTGAGTATTACTAAAGTAGGCAAGGCACCTGCAACCAAACACAATAGATTTTTAATTAAGTCTGGTATTCTAAAAACTGACAGGATCAACTGAAATACACGAATATTCTGTCTACGTCGTTGGTCTCGAATTTGGTTCTCGGGTTGATTAAAGTGTTATTGGGATTTTCTGACAAGAAATTCTCAGAAGCAGCACAGAATCTCAAACTTTGTCCCATAAACGGCCATAGGCTCGTCCCTATTATATAGGACCTGGAACCATAGCTGGAAAAATGTAAGTATCATATACATACGCCTACCTGCGCCTTTCACAGGACACAGGTCAGATTAAGACTGCCCTACAGGATCAGGGTCAGGTGCTGACTGTCTCTTTCCACCCCCTTGAGACTATCCAAGCCTCTATAGTCGTTAGTTTAAGGGCCTGTTTCACCACCTCCAAATAGCATTTATCTATAAGATAAAAGTCTCGCCATCTCTCTTCTTTAACCTAACAAGAGTGAGACAGCATGCGATATATCTTTCGGATAACTTTTACTTAATAGTGGTGAAACTGGCCGTAAGTATATTTCCCATGTGATAACTTTGGATTGCCCTACGACTATGCCTCAACTAAAAACGTACCATATTTTTATGGTTGTCTGTCTGTATGGCGATGCAGCATAACTTACTCGGCGCGATTATGGAGTTACATGATTAACAATGCACCAATTACTAATGCGTCAGCCGGATAAACGATCAACATTGTTTGTCATTATTATAGAGATCCCTGGGTAAAAGAGGCAAACGTTTACCTATGAAGTATGGTCATCTGCCAGTGCCACTAAGGCGTGTGTGCGTAGTGGTTAGTGTAACCAACTGCCACGTCTGAGGTCACGGGTTCGATTCCCGCACAAGTCAAACATTTGTGTGCATGAACATGGATGTTTGTCTTGGTCTGGGTGTTTCTATGTATAATATGTATGTATTCACAAAAAAAAAAGTATATATGTATGTTTATCCATTGTCTAGTACCCATAGTACAAGCTCTGCTTAGTTTGGGCTAGACGGTGTTGTGTGTATGTGGTAGAATACATATAATATAATAATACCAGCACCGAATAAAACTGTCCCACTGCTGGGCACGGGCCTCTTCTTAGTGTGGGAAGGGTTATGCCATAGTCCATCACGCTGATCCAAAGTGGGTTGGCAGACTACTCGTGTCTTTGAGAACATTATGGAAAACTTACAAATATGTACGTTTAGTGATGTTTCCTTCAATGTTAAAACAATCGATAGTTAACTAATTAATACGCACATAAATTTGAAAAGTTGGTACTCTGACTTGGTATCAAACTTAATACCCTTGCATGGCAGTCCAACGGTCTTCCACTAGGCTATCGCTGTGTGTTGTGAGCTTAAAAATGTCGTGTCTTCTTGTTCGAAATTGCTGGAAAATTACAAATAATTTACCAAAAATCTGTGTGATCAACAAATACCTAGTTATTCAGAGTCTAATGTTTCTAAAGTACAGGCACACAGACAACAATACAAGTGCGGTTCATTTCGTAGCATAAATGTCCGCTTGCATTAGCGGTAGATCATGTCTCTGTGTTAAATTCTCGGTTTAGTTTAATATATTTTCTCTAGCAGCATACTGATCATGCTAGGTACATAATAATACGCCTGCTCCCCACATTACGTGGGTTTGAAAAACACACGCTTGGCGAAAATTTGGTGCTGTACATCTTTATTTTGTATTTAGTAGGCTTGCGTATGATCGTCATCTCACCTGTTGTAAAGTGACGATGCAATCGACGATAGAGCACGTTTGCTTAGAAGATACCTATTCACTTGCGACTTGAAGACACCCAGATTGTACTTATCGGGAAACACAGATTTAGGTAGCGAGTTCCGCTCCTTTGCGGTACGCATTATAAAAGTGGAAGCAAAGCGCTTTGTGCGTAAATGTGGTATTTCCAACATGTACCTTTGGTGCTGGTCTGATTGTCTAATAATCTGATGGTAGAATGAGGAATCAAATTATGCAGTTCGTCTGCACACTCTCTGAAATTAACCTGTGGTTGTATACATGTGTTTCTGCGGTGAGTTGGATTTCCAGGCCCTTAAATGTTTTGCTTACTGTTTTAACTCAAATCTTCATCTTTAAGAACTCCTCACGATGTATTCTTTTACCGTGTTGTTTCGTCAAAGCATAGAACATAAAGTGAGTATGATTAAATCACGCGTGTAGCCTGCACTACATTGCCAAAGCCATTCAACCCCCTTTCCCTTCCCTTTTTTCTTTTTCCTACCTTCTTAACCCTCTTACCCCTTAAGATAAACTACGGCAAGTTAGCATCAGGCAGACCGTGACCGTTTATGGCAAACAGCGGTTTGGTCTTGTCTTGCCGCATTCATGAACAGTGGTCTCGCTTACCATTAAGTGGACCGCTGGATCTTCTAAACTATACTAGAAATAAGCATAAGTTAGTAGGCCCATATCATCGTTTACATAAAATTCACAATACATTTGCGGACTCGGTATACGTTTTTTTAATAAACTACCTATTAATATAATTAATTTACCATTGCTTAAATTTTAAAGCGCCGTTAAAATACAACTTATTCGGAAGGGTTATTATTCAGTCAATGACTACTTAAATGACTAAAACTCATGGAACTAGTTGCTTGTTGCATACAGGATTCATAGATCTGTATTACTTTTAAGTCAATTTAGTAATGTAGTGTTACTTCGTGATTATTGGTAATTTTAACAAGAAACTTACTTCTTAATTTGATTTTTATTATTGAAGAATATAAATCCACAACCGCATTTAGTCACGGACTGCCTTTGCATAGTCACAAAGTGTAAATGTATGCGCCATCATGCCATCCTGCTGTCTATTTTAAATTTATATTAAAATATATACCTTAGCTCAAATTATTCCATCTCTATAATATTATTATGTTATTATTGTTATTATCTTTAGTTTTTTATAGTCAGTAGTACATGGCATTATGGCTGCAACACTTTGTTAATCTGAGTTGTAAAATACTGAAATCATATTTAATTGGCGATTTAAAAAAGTGGTCGTGAGTTTCTTGCAGGTTTCTTCTCATAGGCTCAACCCTTTGCCTGAACCTAGCAACTAACCTAAATGTAGCTTCAGTAACTTAGTAAACTCCACTAACCTATATATTTTGACGCTCATTAGTGTTACTTTGTGACCTAAATGAATAAATGATTTTTGACTTTGAATTTGACTACCACCAAAAATCCGTCTGCAAACAGAACCCAGAACACAATCATATCTCTATCTTTACCCTATAATCTATAATTAATGACATAATTATACTATTATATCAAGTATTAAACCGCCCGTTTCGCCTTGATTCCATCACGATGAACGCAAAATAGGTGACGAAACCAATGAAATTATAACTACTCATATATTTTTCCGTATTTCATCATTCACTTAATTCTATTTCCATTTACAAGAATAACTGTTTTAGCATATTCTTCAGATATTGCTTCCGTTAAGGTAAATAAATAGGTTGTTGTTTTACCCCATTGCGATATATCAGGAAACGAATAGGTCTGCACAAATGAAGCAGCGGATTATGTGGTCAGCTTACCACTGCCAAAAAGTGGAGTGTTATGGGTTTGATACTCGTACATGACAATGAAGTATGAACCACAAATTGTTAGTCTGGTTTTGGGTTTTCTTTTTAAATGTTGTTAAATGCCCCAAGAGACTCAAAACTGTATTAAATATGTATAATATTCTGCTTCGTGCCTCGGAGAGCACGTTAAGCTGACGGTCCCGGCTGCCATGAACATCTATCGCAGTCGTTACTGGGAAGTCAGTGCCCTGTAATATCCTGACACTGGTCTAGTCTTAGGGTATCGTTAGCCTTTGGGTTGCAGAAGTCAGGTGGCAGTCGCTCCGTGTAAAAACTGATATCCAGTCAAATCCGGTTAGATCAGAAAAGTCGACCACAAGTGACTTGGGAATAATAAGGCTAGGGAGAAAAAATATTAGTTCATTTCTAATGTGTTATCTTTGCACAATTAAGATAAAACCACTACTAACACAAGCATTCTAGATTAACTAGATAGGCTGACACGCACACTAATAATTTTAAACAAAACCACTACGTATTAAAAATATAATTAAATAATGGAGTATATATTTTTTGCTTTTTACATAAATGTGAAATAATGGGAAATGTTGGACTGCCACGCAGAGGTCTCGAGTTCGAATCCAAGACACGCATTTCAGACTTTTCAAAGTTATATGCGTATTAAATAGTTAATCATCGCTTGCTTTAACGGTGAAGGAAAACATCGTGAGGAAACTTGCATGTCTGAGAGTTCTCCATAATTTTCTCGAAGATATGTATAGTCTGCCAACCCGTACTAGGCTAGCGTGGTGGACTATGGCCTAACCCTTCTTACAGTGAGAAGAGGCCCGTGCCCAGCAGTGGGACAGTTTAATATAGGGCTGATATTATACATAAAATACAACTATGCACTAACACCACAATCATATCTCTACTTACTATGCTCACATTCTGTTCGTAAAATACGACTATACCTCTTTATTACAATCTATTTTTACTAGGTAACTCAAATCTACGCATGCATTATGCAAATACAATACAATAAAAATCAGATGGCTTCAAACCTCTTTTATTCCTTTTTAACTTACAGACCAATATAAATCAATAATGCAAAGCCTATTATGTTTTTTTCTCAAAAAGAAATGCCCTCAAGCCGTTGCACTCCCCCCCGCTGTCGCCTCTGCGGGGAAAGGGGAGATGCGTAAGCGCCGTGGAGCATTCCACTGTCGCTTTCCGAGCTTTCTTCCGACTATAACAGCCTTGGAAATTTGGCACAGGACGACTCGTGGAGTGGGTTTCGTTGTTTTTCTTTTTGTTGTTTATTATTATTAGTCTTGATTTTTTACTACGCATGGTTGTAAGAATTATTATTATTTAATGCACATATAGCACAGTGTGTGACCACAATGGTCATAGGGGCACAACCAAGGTTTCGCTGTCGAAGTTTCAAGTTCGAACTCCCGTTTTCGTGAGGCAGTTAAAATAGAAAACATAGGTACGTAAAAACACAATATTCAATAATCAAAAATATTTTTAATGGTATTTGGTACTTACAATTTATAAATGAGTTGGTTTTCACATTTTATTTAAATTAAATCTATTACAGTATCAATATCTTAAATAATATGTTACAAATCTTTTACTTTTACATAAAATAACTTTGACCGTTTTGACTGTTATTTAATTTCTACGATGGTTAAATTGAAAGATTATCATCCTTCGATTTATTTATACAGTTTACATTTACAAAAAGTTAACAAACACATAAAATAATTCAATTTTAACAATATTTATAAAAAATATATCAAATTCCATTTCGCCTATCCTCTCCACAGTCCCTGTTCCTTCCAGAGTGAATGAACTAAATAAGCGAGATGGTCTTAACTTTGAAGTCATACTTTCACCGGGGTGAATGCCTCTCGCGAGGCCCTTGGCCCTGGGACCCTAGGCCAATGCACTTATCTGCACCGAAAAACCCTTCGAGCCCTTTTTACTATGCGCCAGTGAAATTTGATAACGCTGTCAAGTACCAGAAGTTTAGAAGTCATTAGGAGATTACCTATGCTACCTGACTAACCTTGGCCTCGATGGCACAATGGTTAGTGTAACCGACTGCCACGCCTGAGGTCGCGGGTTCAATTCCCGCACAAGTCAAATATTTGTGTGCATGAACATGGATGTTTGTCTTGGTCTGGGTGTTTCTATGTATAATATGTAAGTATTTACATAGATGTATGTTTATCCATTGTCTAGTACCCATAGTACAAGCTCTGCTTAGTTTGGGCTAGATGGTGTTGTGTGTATGTGGTAGAATATTATTATTATGTTTCTCTTATCACAGGTATTTTCTAACATATTATATTAAAAAATACCTGGTCCTTTGGGAGGCTTACACGGAGACATGGGTCCAACGTCAAGAGGCTAGTGCTAGCCGCAGCAGGCGTAGGACTATTGCTACGTATGGATTCTAATGTATAGACTATGGGTATGGGTGTTTGGTGGACCGGTATATTGGTAACTATGGATAAAAACGGCGTCTGCCCTAAATACTCTAATAGCATCAATGCAATGGGCAGACGGTGCCTCGCCAACTAACTAAATAGGCTTCCTGAATAGCCACCATAGGCGTACGCCTATGGTGGCTATTCAAGGAGCCCAGGGAGCTTGTATAAGCCAGCAGCAGAGGGCAATAAATATAAACACCAGTGCTAGTGGCTAGGGGTGTCAAGCGGTGCGGCGCCGGTTTCACCATACCGGGTCTCATGACAATGGACACCCGGAGCGGGTTTCCCCGTAGTTATGCCCTTGAAAATGACACTTCCACCTCCAAGCATATAGCTCTAGCGGCCTCACTCTGACCGGCCGATCAAGGCAAGCCAGAGTTAAGAGTCTTACGGGCGCTCTCAAAGTTCCACACCAGCCAACCAGTAACGGCAAGCTGGGGACGAGGCCCTAATCGACTCTCTGAGACATTCAGGTCCGCAGTGTCGCCACTCACATTCAGCTGGCCACAAGCTGCCCTGCGGTTTGTGTGCTTTTATTTAATTTAACCTGGTGATACATGCTTTTGCATGCAGTCGCGACCCCGCTGAGGTTACGGGGTCGCGACTTACTAGTACTAACTTATTAGTACCTAGACAATTTTTTATTCAATGTCTTTAATATCTAATGCTATTTTTGGGTTTTCAATTATAATGTCTACTATCAATGTTAGATAGATAAATAATTACTAATCTTGTGAACCTCTGCTATTCTTACAATACGAGCTGGTTTATGTTTTACTTATGTGTAATTTATATACCTAATATATACTCTTGATGGCACTGATGGCGTAGTAGTTCAAGTGGTTGCGTCGCTACCGCCACTGTGCCAAGTGTTGTAGGTGCGATCCCCATACGGTACACAAAATTGTTTGATCCATTAAGAGTTTTTCCGAGCCTGGCTGTTCTTTGTCCCGTTGTTTGAATGTTTGTAAAGTCCCCTGCGACATAGGAATTATTTCTAGTGCATGAGCTGTCTTTTCAAAGATAAGACTGAAGATTACACATAGTATTTATTATTGTAATTAAAATTGAAAATGTATATACATCGGAATATATGCGTAGCTTATGCATTTGCAGACACGCACATTGCAAATTAAGCCATTTTGTGCCTTTGCAAGTTTCACTTGAATACCAGGACTGTATAAGTTATTAAGATAACTGCACACATTTTTTGAGTAGTAGAGCCTCGCTGATTTTAGCATGAATTGGCCGGCTCGACCGGGGAAGGACTACCCTCTCACAGAATATCGACGTGAAATAGCAGTATTCCTACTGTTGTTTCTTTCGGTGAATGTGAGTGCCGGAGGCCTAATCACCCTCTTTATCCCTTCCCGCTCCTTCTCCTACCCACTTCCTTCTCTTCTTCCTTTCCTAAAGGGTCAGCAACGCGCATCTGATGCCTCTGGTGTTACAGGCGTCCATAGGCTACCGTGACCACTTACCATTAGGTGGACCGTATGCTTGTTTGCCATCTTAGTTGCATAAGAAAACACAGTTAAATAATTACATTTTATTAGTTTAGTTGATAATGAGTTTATTTTTCCTTATGTGCAGTGTTTCTGACGCATGAAGATAAAAAAATAGATTACGAATGGGATACACAATGTCTTAAGTTATTTAAAAGTACTCACTTTATTTATCTGTGTAGATTAAGGTTATTTATCCCGACTAATATTATAAATGCGAATGTGAGTTTGTTTTTTACGGTGCAACGTCTTAACTACTCGACCGATCATTATGGAATTTCGTATACATATAATCAGGGGCACAGAAAAAGACAAACGGTAACTTTAATCCGGAAAATAATTTTGTTAACAAGTGATAGAAAATTGACATAACCTTAACGTGAGTGGAGCCACGGGCAAAATCTAGTTTATTAATATATCGAGTTCCAACAGCTTATTTTAGTTTGACAATATATTATAGTTAACACCTGATAGATATTTTGAATATAATCGATTTATATGTGATATGAAATTTGTCTCAAGTAACCTAGATCACTCCTATATTTAAGTGTAAAGTCTCATTACGATCGGTTCTACCGTAACGCAGATTAAATCGTACAGACAGACTGACAAGATAATTAAATAAGTCAAAGTTTACATTCTTGGCTCACAGAGCTCCAAGTGGGTCCTAGTTTTACTGTCAACCGGGCACAAGACCCGTACTGCTACTGAAAATTTCAGCACAGAAAAACTCAAAACCATATTACCAGCTCTAGACATCGAACCACAACTCTGCAATTACTATTAGCTCAGACAAAACGCAGACACAGGTAGTATCCAAACTAATATTATAAATACGAATGTGAGTTTGTTTATTTGTTACGCTTTCACGCCTTAACTACTCTACCGATCATCATGACATATCGCATACACGTTGTCAGGGGTACAGAAAAGGACATAGGGTATCTTTCATCCGGAAAAAGCGACCGAAACCGTGGTTATATAAATAACTAGCTGATTTTGTCCGCTAGCTGAACCTTTTTGTCGGAACCCAATTTTTCTAAAATAAAGGTAAGCTAAGTTACTCCTTATAACATCAGCTATATGCCAGTGAAAGTTCTGTCAAAATCGGTCTAGCCATTTCAGAGATTAGCCGGGAAAACAGACAGAAAGACAAAAAATTTTTTCGTTATGATTATTTACCGTATACATTATATTCGGTGAAATCCGGTAAGTAATGACCAGTAATTCGGTAAAGATTTACCGAATAACCGGTAAGCGCATAGTTTGTTGTTACCAAAACTGCATGGTCTAGTGTCAACGCTCCGGTCGATGTACGCAGGAGTACACCCTCACGACATTGTGATTACATGTTATACTTCAAGTTGTTTATTTAACTTTTTAAATGAAAGTGAAATTTTTATTTTATTGTTGCTATTTGTTTGCTTTTCAGGGGTATTTCTGTAATGTATTAAATATATTTTAGATGGCAAATACGGGTACTTGTGTTAAATAAAAGTATAAACCTTCTTTAGTAACGTAAGTTAGGTTTCATTGAACGATTAAAGTTTAAACTCAATGGCGATTTTTTTTCGTAATAGGTACATATCGTCTCATAGGCTCAATGCTTTGGCTGAATCTAGCAACTGATTTAAATGTAAATTCTATGTTATTAAATTTAGTTAAATGTAAATTTAGTTACTCACTAAATCTAAAACTTTGACGTTCATCATAAGTGATAATTTGTGATGTAATTGTAAATGATATTTGACTTTGAAAGGATAGCAACCGGTTCTTTGAGAGTCTAGAGAGTTTCAATATAAATATTAGGGTTCCATTTCAATATTTATATATAACTCTCTCCACCGACTTGGCTCCATAATTAATATTAATAATTCACCACAAAGTGTAAAACGATTTTACTTATTTCACTATTTAAAATGTGCATTATTCCAGACTAGATATCCCAAACAGGTAAACTCACATTCACATTTATACTACTTTACATTATAATACTTATTAGTTATTTTTTAAAGACAATTCCCGCTCTATAATTTATGTATCACGGGGAACTTTACAAACATTCAAACAATGAACACAAAGGACGTCTTGACTCCAACAACTATTTGTACACCACACAATTTTTGCCTGTTGTGGATTTTAACTCACAACACATGGTACGGCGGCATCGGCAGTGGCGAAGCGACCACGTAAACCAATTCGCCATCCGTGCACGCACTATTATATTTAACATTCAACATGGACGAAGTCGTAACAGATCCTTATAATCTGCTGTAGGTAATCCACAAGAAATATTTCACATTCAAAATTGGCAAAGTTACAGCAGGCTCTTATAATAAGGCTGTAGGGGCACAAGAAGTATTTTACATTCAACATTGGCAAAGTTACAGCAGGCCCTTATAATACGGTTGTAGGAGCACAAGAAGTATTTTACATTCAACATTGGCAAAGTTACAGCAGCCTCTAAGGCTGTAGGAGCACAAGAAGTATTTAACATTCAACATTGGCAAAGTTACAGCGGCTCTTATAATAAGGCTGTAGGTGCACAAGAAGTTTTTACATTCAACATTGGCAAAGTTACAGCGGGTTCTTATAATAAGGCTGTAGGTGCACAAGAAATATTTAACATTCAACATTGGCAAAGTTACAGCGGGCTCTTATAATAAGGCTGTAGGTGCACAAAAAGCCCTCTATGGGCGCCACAATGTGTGTTAGGTGTACCTGCGCACACGTGCAAGGCCGGCGCGCGGCGGGTCGCCGACCGACTCCCGCGCAGCCTCCGCGCCGCCGCCCCGAGAAAAACTCGCCACTGTGCACAACTACACTACTTATTTATAACTATATACACGGAAAATTGGATTATGTAGGTATATAGACTCGAATATTCCGAAGGGGTAGGCAGAGGTCTATTAACCCTTTCGCTGTTCCGGAATATACATAATAGAAAATCTATTAGTCAGCCTCGATGGCGTAGTGGTAAGTGTAACCGACTGCTACACCTGAGGTCGCGGGTTCGATTCCCGCACAAGTCAAACATTTGTGTGCATGAACATGGATGTTTGTCTTGGTCTGGGTGTTTCTATGTATAATATGTATGTATTTACAAAAAAAAAAAGTATATATGTATGTTTATCCATTGTCTAGTACCCATAGTACAAGCTCTGCTTAGTTTGGGCTAGATGGTGTTGTGTGTATGTGATAGAATATTTATTTATTTATTTATTATTATTATGCTCATATATGTGATAAATCGGACATCCGACATACATTTTATTTATTATATATTATAGTTTTATTAACAGGTTCCCCTATAATAAAAGTACCTATAATAAATAAAATTATTATGTCACAAGTTCTTCCCCGCGGTTTCACCCGCGTAAGTCCCGTTTCCGTGGGAATATTGGGATAAAAATGCCTATGTGTGAATCTAGGTCTCCAGCTATCTACATACCAAGTTTCATCGCAATCGGTTCAGTAGTTTCTGCGTGAAAGAGTAACAAACATCCATACATCCATACAACCATACAACCTTTCGCGTTTATAATATTAATAATAAGGATGCAATAATATTTCGCACAGCTATGTTTTAAACCATTTACACTAGCCAAGCACAATCTTAAAATGACTGGTTTGATATTCGGGCAGTGTTTTCTAATATAGGTATTTTTAATTAATTATATTCTAATACGTATAATTCTTTTGTATGGATACGTTACAAAATCTTTTTATTTTTTTATTAATTAAATATATATATTCTAAATATATATTCTATCACATAGGTACACACAACACCATCTAGCCCAAACTAAGCAGAGCTTGTACTATGGGTACTAGACAATGGATAAACATACATATATACTTTTTTTTTTTGTAAATACATACATATTATACATAGAAACACCCAGACCAAGACAAACATCCATGTTCATGCACACAAATGTTTGACTTGTGCGGGAATCGAACCCGCGACCTCAGGTGTAGCAGTCGGTTACACTAACCACTACGCCATCGAGGCTGGCAAAAATATTGTATTCGAGGCTGGCAAAAAATTTCCAATACAATGTTGGATTTCGTACAAAAATTCCCTCGCTAAACTTGAACGGCTGTACCGATTTTGAATACATTTTTGGGTGGTTTAGATTCGTGATTGGATTCAGTGGTGCTGCAGACAAGCCAATGTTTGGACTGGACAACCTTAATTGGATCCGCTTAGTCCTCAAATCGAATGTTTAGTAGCAACATAGAACCTGGAAAATGTTAGATAGACATCAAAAGATTTTTTTCTCTGTTTCTCATTTTTAAATAGACAACTCCATCAATTGATATAATTCCTGTGTCGCGGAGGACATTACAAACATTCTAACAACGGATGCAAAGAACGCTCAATCTTGAAAATCATTTGTGAATCACACAAATTTTTGCTGCGTATGGGATTCGAACCCATAACACTCGACGAAGTGTCAGCAGCGAGACAGCCACATTTTTTATTATTTTTATGAAATTGGTGGCAAACGAGCAGTCGGATCTCCTGATGGTAAGCGATTACCGCCGCCCATGGACAGCGGCAACACCAGAGGAGTTACAAATACGTTGCCCGCCTTTTCAAAAGGAGTACGCTCTTTTCTTGAAGGTTTGTAGGTCGTATTGGTCCGGAAATACCGCAGGTGACAGTTCATTTCATCCGCTCAGTCGAGATTCAGTCACATTCACCCCGTTATTGCGTGAACCCATTTACATAAATTATTGCTGTCGTAAATATGGTCGTTATGCTTGCGACTGCTATGCATCACGTTCCAGACTCGATTCCTGGGCCGGCCAAATTACTATAAAGGTTTTCTAATAAGAATTTCTCAATATCAGCAAACATCTTAATCTGGAACTGTGCCTGGGTAACGTCAAAAGGCTCATCCCCTCAGCCCAAAACCATAAAAAATTGTTGTTGTATTCTACTTACCTCTTCTGTAAAATACAAGCGTGAATTTATATATATATATATATATATATATAAACATATATATATATATATATATATATAAATATATATATACATAAATATATATATATATATTCTAACTAATATTATAAAGTAAATAACTAATAATATAAGTTTGTTTGTTTGTTACGCTTTCACGCCTGAACTACTGGACCGACCAGCATAATATTTCGTATACACTTTTTCAGGGGTATAGAAAAGCCATAGGGTAACTTTAATCCAGGAAAAAGTACTGTTTATTAATCTAACCTAACCTACATTTCAACGAGCGAAGCCGCGAGGAAAAGCTAGTCAATGTACATACTTATATAAACATTTATATTTCTTTTAAATCGTTGAATGAACCGGTCATGTGTCAACGGATACGAGTTGTCAGCGAAATGCCGCCCTTTGCAGACAATGTGATTATAACAATCGTTTCGTTCTTAGAACTTAAATTGTTCTTAATAAAGTTATTTTGTTTGTTTCTTTATAAATTAGTCACTGTCACCTGCGAATTTACGGAATTTATTTGTGGAATAATATTTGATACATCCTTTTAAAATCACGCCTTATATAACTATATTTCATCCGCGGTTTGGCTCGCGTTTATATAGATTTCGTCAATATCAAAAAATTTCTCAAGAAAACTAAAATTTTCTCGATAAAAGGTAACCCTATGCCCGTTTTTGTTCCCCTGACAACGCGTATGCGAAAGAGGATTGCCCACTTTCTATAGACACTTTGGCCAATCGTGGACAGGTCATTTAGCTAATAACATGATATCAATTAAATACTTCACATCAGTAAAAAGGAGAATATAAACCTATTTTTTTATCAGACTTTATATTTAGATAAGTTTCTATATGTTATTGAAAAGGGTAATTAATCAAATAAAACAACATATTTTTCATGAATATTTTATTAATCAGACTCATATGAAAGTAGTACCTATGTATTATGATCAAGAAACTGGGCAGGTGGATTAATGTGTTCTTGATATCTTGCCCAGCCTAAAAACCATATTATGGTCAATAAGTAAGCGCAGCAACCCACTGTTCTACAGCCCACTATGTTTTTTTTTGTATGTTTTTCAACCATGTTTTGGTTTTTAGTTGTGTTAACTTACACAAATATTTTTAAAATAACATAACCGAACAGTAAATAAAAAATATTAATGAATTTATTTTTCCATAACATCGTGTCCACGGATGGCCAAAAGTGGACAATGGCCTTTCAGGATCATCAGTTGAGTAGTTAAGGTCACAAACAAACTCTCATTCACATTTATAATATTGTTATGATTTGACTACACGAATGGCGGAGTGGTTTAATGATTGCCTCACCATTCACCGACAGACACGGGACAACAATTTGTGTGAACCACAAATATTTGTTCCGAGTCTGAGTGATCTTCGTGTTCGATGTTTGAATGTTTGTAAAAATCCCCGCGGCGCAGGAATTATCCCTAATACGAGAGCTGTTTTTTTTTAATATAAAAACGGTTAGGCCTTTGCATGAAATTTACCTCACCAGTAACATTTGAAAATATATCTACGTAAAAGTTCCTAATACAAATTTAAATAAGGTTTTACAGAACAAATTCCGGTCAAAAAGATATAATAGTGCACAAGAGTATCCGATATGCCGCAATACTATATGACCAGAAGTAAAACCCAGCCTTTACGTGCTTTACGAGGCAAGAAGATACAACATGGGCATACATTTCTTTACAGAGAAAGGACAATAAATTATTGTTGGCCTGGCTCAGGATTCGAATCTAATTTGTCGATAAATTTAAGGACAATAAATTTGTCGGCCTCGATGGCGTAGTGGTTAGTGTAACCGACTGCCACGCCTGAGGTCGCGGGTTCGATTCCCGCACAAGACAAATATTTGTGTGCATGAACATGGATGTTTGTCTTGGTCTGGGTATTTCTATGTATAATATGTATGTATTTACAAAAAAAAGTATATATGTATGTTTATCCATTGTCTAGTACCCATAGTACAAGCTCTGCTTAGTTTGGGCTAGATAATGTTGTGTGTATGTGGTAGAATATTAGATATATATTACAAAAGAAAAAAAAAAACTTAAGACATCATGTACAGCATTCGCATTTATTACCGCTGCGCCTTTACAAACGGGACCTCAAATCATAGGTAGTAAAATATGGGTGTAATAGACCTCTGGCTACCTCATTCTAAGGCAGACTATGTATATAATGTCAATAAGTTGTCCCACTGCTGGGCACAGATCTCTTATCAGTATGAAAATTATATTTTTAAATTATATTTTTTTATTTATTGGTATACCTTGTTTTATTTAAAACTATCACTTTCGTGCGCGAATGTACAATACTTCTAATTTTATTAGCATAAAAAAGAAAACGTGCGAATGGATACCTGCGTTTTCAGACAGGAACGATTCGCACGAAAATATATTCCATGTGTGCGAAACGACAACAAAAAACATATTATTTTCAAAAAGTGTCCTTTCGCACGATTTGTGCGAACAAATTCGTGCGAAACGACTACTAAGCCAAATGTTTAGAAGGAATTGTAGGCATCAAAACATTTAACAAAGAAGATTTAAAAAAATACATTTAATTATCTATTGTCGTCGCGCTGGGCCCGAGCGGAATATCAATGCAAAAGAGATAAATACAGATCCGACTATACAACGCTAACAAAATCATTAGCCTGTATCCTCCTCTAAAATTTAACCGATTTTTTGTCATGAATAATACTAGAAGGATTTTGACTAAGTCTGCATGTTTTTATTCATTTTTATTTATTTTATTAGTTTGCTCAATATCAGAAAACAAAAGTATAACTGATTGCAATTCAAAGGTTCCTTAGAATCTTAGTAGTAGTTCTCTTATTAAATAAATTATGAAAAAGAACCAAAACAGGAATACGACAGCAATAGATATACATATATTATTTCATTCAATATAGTGTTATTTATGGAGAAATGTTTGTATTCACTAAAAGCTGGCAACATTTCCCCTTAATACACACATAACTAAAAAAAGTTATAAGCGCATGACACGGACTCGAATGACCTCAGCGTAGCAATCTAACGGTGTCTCTAGTACTACGATACCACTATTACTCCTAAAATAAACTACACTTAGTAAACAAACTAAACTATTCATACAAAACAGCTGTTATTCACACTATATTTGTGCCAGAGTACCAGGCGAGCATAAGAACAGCACAAGTTGTTCAAACCACAAACCGAATTAGTTGTATAGATGGCGTTGTACCAATAAAACTGTTGCTACAGGGTGTTACATAACCAGCAACTTGCCGACAACTGGGCAAGTAGACCGGAACGACATTATGTACAGGCTGTTTCACTTTTACTTTATACTGTCGAGACTATGTCATATATTTAGTTTATTTAACTTAATTAAGTAACATATAATACAATATAGTTTCGTGGTTAAGGATTGCGTTCGATCGTACGGGCTTGGTTTCGATGCCCAGGTAGGCAAGACATTATCAGCTACAGCACTGAGCCATGAAATGTAACCTGGTAGATGGCCCTAGAGCACGTCCTGCTTTATAAAAATAGCTAGCATAACTGGAATGTAATAGTATATATATATTCAGGTGTATAAAGGCGACGGCCTCTAGGTATATATATATATAAATACATAGTATATAATGTCCTCAAGACCGAATTTCGGTCACGCGACCAATCTTCTTAACGGAGACTAGCCGAAACGGGACCCGTTGGTCCCCTAATATTCGTCCCCCAGAATAAAAGTTGTAGACTCGGCACCCGCTCCGGTACCCTTTGGTACCCTGATCGAAAACAAGCTATAGCAGAGTGAATGGGAAATATAAATGATTTTTAAATAAATAATATATCAGGGGACTAGTGGGCATCTCAAATATTTGAGGGGACGAATGGGCACAGGGTGCGAATTTCAGGGGACCAATGGGTACCGACCCGACTAGCCATCTGCGTAGGAAATATTATAGTGCACAAGTGTGTGCGAGCAAACACAAGTGCACTCTCCATACCCTAACTCTTATAGTCAGATGGGAAGGTAATCCGAGATCAGGCGCAGGGCCATCGGGCCTCACATGCTTTCCTAAGCACGCAGGTGTCTAATACCGCCAACTTCCTAGCAGTGAGCTTTCTTATCAGAAAAATCCAATAACTTTTGTTCGTCGCGATCCGGGATTCGAACCCGAGGTCTCACACACAGCAGTTTCATCATTAAGACTCTATATGAGTGTTATATCTTTAATATATATAAAACATAAACAGCCTATATATAAAATCTTAAAATTGCAACCAGTTTTACGCAACCGCGTGCAAAATGAGAAGAACCGCGACCATTGTGATCACTTCCTAGTGTTACGTAATTTTAACCCAAATAACTAATCAAAATAATAACTGTTTTATTTTAGAAAACCGTTATCATTGCCAGACTTAGTTATCGAGGTAAATGGACCACCCTACGTGATATAATAATGTTATATTATAGTTATAATATTACTAAATTTACCCGCGGTATCACTCGCGTTTATGGTTACTGCGCCGCTCCCGTGGATCGCAGCGTTATGTTATATAGCCTATAGCCTTCCTCGATAAATAGGCTATTCAACATTAAAATATAATTTTTCAATACGAACCAGTTGTTCCTGAGATTAGCGCGTTCAGCCAAACAAACAAACAAACTCTTCAGCTTTATAATATTAGCATAGATTATAATATACTATAATAATATTCTACCACATACACACAACACCATCTAGCCCAAACTAAGCAGAGCTTGTACTATGGGTATTAGACAATGGATAAACATATATATATATATTTTTTTTGTAAATACATAGGTACATATTATACATAGAAACACCCAGACCAAGACAAACAGCCATGTTCATGCACACAAATGTTTGACTTGTGCGGGAATCGAACCCGCGACCTTAGGCGTGGCAGTCGGTTCTACACTAACTATACTAACAATAAAAAGAAAAAGATTTGATTATCCGTTTGTTTTTTCGCTAATATTATAAAGAAGCTTTTTATTTGTTTTGTTGTAATAATTTAACTCAGAAACTAATGAACCAATTTTGAAAATTCTTTCACCATTAGAAAGCTATTTTATCACCGGGCAACATAGGCTATATTTTGTTTTAAAAAAAAGTTTTGTTACAGTTAACCTAACCCATTTACGCAAGTAAAGCCGCGGACAAGAGCTAGTTATTTGTATTTTATAGATCAAGAGATAACCAATACATTGACCTATCAATAACATTCATAAAAATATATCAAAGGGATTACTATTAAGAAGATAACGCATTCATATAATGTAGATATTGTTTTGAAGGGCTCGTGATACATACTGCGTAGATGGAAGTAACGACTAATGAGGTCAGTGACCGATATTGTTGGATATATAACACGTAGATACATATATACGTAAACTCATGTACTTCCTTTAAGGGGTGGAGAGAAGAGTATTATTCTATATTTTGTCCAGGTGTCTAGTTCCTATGTAATTGAAAGCCAACCTACTGCCTGCGTTTGAAGTCGACGCTTACTACATACAATATTCTAGCCATATCTTTATATACCTCTAGTTTTATCTTATTATATAGTTGACTATTCCTTTGTTTTTAATTGGTAATCTGTCATACAGGTTTAACTAGTACAGATACCAGTCTCTCACACAGATTTTCCCCTTTACAAATGTAACACCTAGCATAATATTCAGATTTTTTGTAATTATTTCTGTGTGAGAGAGAAAATAAACCATTATTATTATTGTTTCTATTATCACAGGTACTTTCTAACATATTATATTAGAAAATACCTGGTCGTTTGGGAGGCTTACACGGAGATATGGGTCCAACGTGAAGAGGCCCTTCGAGAGTTTTAATCAAAAGTATGATGGAACACCTACAACGGCACTAGCCGCAGCAGGCGTAGGACTATTGCTACGTATGGATTCTAATATATGGGCTATAGGTATGGGTGTTTGGTTGACCGGTATATTGCTAACTATGGATGAAAAACGGCGTCTGCCCTGAATATTCTTATAGCATCAATGCAATGGGCAGACGGTGACTCGCCAACTCACTAGATGGACCCCCCTGAATAGCCACTATAGGCATACAAGCCAGCAGCAGAGGGCAACACCAGTGCGAGTGGCTAGGGGTGTCCAGCGGTGCGGCGCCGGTTTCACCATCACGGGTCTCGTGACACCGGAGACCCGGAGCGGGTTTCCCCGTAGTTATGCCCTTGAAAAGGACACTTCCACCCCCAAGCATATAGCTCTAACCTATATTATATATTATTATTATTAACTATAATGTTATTTCTTAAGTTTTTACCTTTGGCATCTTATTACTGTTTATTTAAAATGTAATGCATGCTCAATTCCTCTATAATTAGTTACACATTTGGTTAGACTCAAAATGTTTCGTATGTGATATTGTAGTAAATGTTGGCGAATCTTAATAAACTAGCGGTCGCCTAGTGGTCAAAATTCTACCAAAATTCCTAAGCTTGCTACTTTGTTTTCTGTTTTTTTTATTACATATAAATAAGGTATAGGTAACCATAGTTACAACGAATAGTACGACGTCAGACGAACAATACCGAAATACTACGAACGCAATTCGACTATGTGTGTCAAATGCATGGTTGTGTGCGTGTAGTGTTTTTTCATTAATTTAATGTATTTCTAATGCATATTTCTTAAAAAATATTAGGTTTCGCTTCTCCTTCTCCATATAAACTTTAACTGTGCCAAATTTCATATTCTTTCGTCCGCGCAATTTTCGTAAAAAGGGTACAAAGTTTTTGCTTCCAGTATTAATATATAGATAAATTGTTTTCAATATAGGTAGGTTATTAATGTCAGAAGCAGCTTGGAGTCTGAAACTGTGCTCGGGAAATGGCAATTAGCTAGTCCACTATTAGGCGGGGACTGAAACTATATCTCTCGAAAAAGTGGTAGGAATATTAATATAATCAATACTAATATTATAAAGCTGAAGAGTTTGTTTGTTTATTTGTTTGTTTGGTTGAACGCACTAATCTCAGGAACTACTGGTTCAAATTGAAAAATTCTTTTAGTGTTGCACAGCCCATTTATCGAGGAACGCTATAGGCTATATAACATCATGCTACGACCAATAGGAGCCGAGCATCAATGACAAATGTTGCAAAAACGAGTAACATTCTCGGTATATAATAATATGCAGCGGCATTCTTTTTTAAGAAATGTCGCTATCACGTTGTCTGACTTGCAAATCAAATACTAGGAGTAATTCCTGCATTGTGGGGTCTTTATAAAAGATAGACACAAATACATTATTAGCCTACAGAAATGTTATATTGGTATATATATACCTTAGCCATAATTATCTACCTTACAGGCGCCACGCGCCGTGGCATATATACGCTTATGTTTGCGTCTGAATGCAAGATCCCAGGATCACCCCAGTCGGACATTTTGAAGTGAAAACTTCTTTAGCCGCGTTGAGCACTTTTTGGGTGAACAAAATCATGGAACTCGTGTCATCGTCACCGAACGCTTTCCATGAGCTATATGTATACTGTGTATATATGTGTACTTTTTGGGTGAACAAAAAGCGTGAAACTCGCGTCATCGTCACCGCACGCTAGTTACCTAGTTTTCACTTCTATCGGCACTCCCCAAAGACTGCGGCGCATGTTTTTTTTTTAAATACAGGCATTACGATTAGTTCATGTACCTCATGTAGTTTGTTCCGCATTCACCCCTACGGTACGTCCCACATTCCAAAATGCTTCTCATTCGCCCCTCTTTATTAATTATTCCTTTTTCGTCCTACATGTTTAAGCAAAAAAAACATGATTAAAATTATTTTAAATCTTTTCGATGTCGGGCTCGTGGTGTTATGCAATCATAAGCCCAAAATTTTGCCGAGAGATCAAGGAGGTATTTTAAATATTTTTCGGCTGACGGTACAACAAAATCTTCTATACAATAAAACAGGATTAGAAAAAGGAACATAATTTAGGACGAAATATATTAAATATTTATCTAAATTTAGGGGCATACGAGGAACAATTTTTGGTACAAATGCGTATTTTTACGTTTGGGACGAAACATGAGGCTCGAATGCGGAATAAATCGTTCATGTAGCGTTAGACACTTGACGAGTATTCAAAAAACGAAGGTAAAAACATCTAGACTCGAAACAATACTACTACACACAATTTTATTTGTCTCTTGTAAGCATAGAACCCGCAACACTCATCGTTGTGGCAGCAGAGAGGCGATCAATCATAAAGTTGGTTTTAGAAAAGACTGCGATGTGTATCTTTGTTTACCCTTATAGGAGTAAGATCATGTATGGATGTATATCTAAAGATATTATCAACATTTATCAACATGCACATTCAGATTAAATGTGGGAACACAACTTCAAAATCAAAATAGCGAGCTTAAATCAATATAATAACATTGATCGAATCACAGTTCCTCACTGTGAGACGTCCGTTGAACCCACGGTCAACAAACATTACTTATCAAAGCAAATGCGTTTTCAGAAAAAAAAAAAACTCTGTACAGATCGTTGCACGATAAAAAACGCAATGTCTGATAAAAACTGCAACGAGGATTATCGCTGCTATTCTAGGTTGTTAAACCCATGGAAAATATACCTATTTGTATCTTTTACAAGGTAAATCTGGTCACGCTCTGCTGTGGATCAGTCTGGAACTTTTAATTTTCCTTTCCCATGGGATCTTTGGGATGAAGTATATAAAATAACACTCGACTACAAATTTTAACCCAATTCTGCTAAAAAAAACAACTTTGCTTAAAAATTTTAATGAGTTCCATCGACTACTTTTCGAGGTTTTCGGTCACGAATATACGGTAACTGAATTTTTATGTATAAAGATTATTACGATGCAATTGAGGATATTTAAGAGTACTTAGCTGATGCGGCGATTCAACACTACGGCGACTACCGTACATGAGGTCTCGACATTAAACACTTTATACGGATTTTGTCGCGTTGTTTATTTTACTTTAAACACTGTTATTACATAATTTTGAAAACTCTAACACTACTATTATTGAACTTTACTATTATTTAAGCTATATATTTTTAATTAAAACAATTTATATTTAAGTTTACATTTTGCCCCGACGTTTCGGTTGCTTTACAGCAGCCATGTTCACGGGGAGACTAAGATGGTAGTTGTCCCAACGTTCTCAAGTGTACCTAGTTATTTTAAAGTACCCGAACATAATTTAATCTTTGGTGTTCCTATTTACGCAGAATGAGCCCAAAGTATAATGAAGTCTAGCTGTGAAGAAGCAAAACACAGCTAGACTTCATGACAACTACCATCTTAGTCTCCCCGTGAACATGGCTGCTGTAAAGCAACCGAAACATCGGGACAAATTGTAAACTTAAATATAAATAGTTTTAATTAGAAAATATATAGCTTAAATAGTAGTAAAGTTCAATAATAGTAGTGTTAGAGTGTTCAAAATTATGTAATAACAGTGTTTAAAGTAAAATAAACAACGAGACAAAATCTGTATAAAGTGTTTAATTTCAATGAGGTCTCGAGTTCGAATCTCGGCTTGGGCAGTGTTGGATTTTCTGATTTATAATTCTTGGGATAGTGCCCAGTAAACGACAATGGTCTCGTCCCCCATAATCTGAGTCCTAAAATCACAGCTGGTGGAATTGTGTCTAATACATCTCCGCCTAACCTGTGTATACATAGGTCTATGTGGATCTAATATTTTTATATTGTTCATTAAGCACCGCACCAACAAATTATTTAACATGACTGTCATATTTTTAGTAGGTATAAATAAGATTGCATACGATCTGCGAGATGGTAGCCGATTACCGTAGCCTATATTGGCTTGGAACACCAGAGATATCACTCGTGTTGAGATATCAAAGGAGCGTAAGAGATGATTCTTACGCTTGTTTAACATGACGCAAGTTGCTAAAGTGCAAGTGTTAAGATAATGGCACAGCCTTTATCGTACGGGTGTCTTGCGCAGGTGACTTGCATCGGTCGCTTACATGCTACATATAATCCGTGCAAGTACTTTAACTTGCGCATGTAACCTGTAACCATATTTTGGAGTTGAAGCATTATAAAGCACCTATACAACTACATAGATTGCCTCGATGTCATAACATGCACATCGTACTAAAACAACATACTACTATTGATTATAACCCTAAACTAACTAACACTAAGCGACGGAAAGATATCGTTTGTACTACTCATTCAATCTATGTATATTTTTACCAATAGGATTTTCGCATTATTTTTTTTATATTTTTTATCGTGACACCGCAAAGTGATTGTAACGGACCTGATGGAAAGCCCAATTACAGTCCAGAGACAGTGACGACGAGGAGAAGATAGATGTCTTCTAGTCGTCGTCAGTGTCATGCCGGTCTGACCAGATGCTTCTTCACACTACGTTTGAAGGACCCAATGTCATAGAAGGGAGGGCACACATGAGCCGGAAGACTGTTCAAAAGTTGTATGGTACGGCATAAAAAGGAATTGCTGAACCTTTTGGTGCGAGAAAATAACTGCGATTTATGACAAAAATTATGCTAACACTAAGCATTTAGTTCAACAATATTAACAAACCTTGAACTACGATCAAACTGAAAATTTGATGACTGTTGTTCAATAAGTGTTACGCAATAAAAATAGCTCTTTAAGTAGTCATAGTAATCACTTAGTTTATAATGTAATTCCTAAGATTATAAATACAAATAAATGTTTTATAAGTATTGTTTTTAGAATTTATATTATACAGTATGTGCCCTTAATGCCTGTGGCACAGGTTTACCCTAGTACAGGCACCCCTTATATATTACCTTTACGATGTAACCTAAGCTCTGTATCTTTTTGTACCAATTTAAGTTGAATAAATGATTATTATTATTATAACGATGGTAAATGCAACAGCTGTGCATGAGATTTCGAATCTAATCTCCTGGTCGGGCAACGTGCTATTGGGTTATTCCGTCTAGGAATTTTCAGTAGTTGCAACCGGTGCGGTCGTCTTAAACTGTGTCCCGTTGGTTCTAAAGGTATCCTTGCATGACCGACGAATTAAATAGGGAATGATTTGTATTGCTGCTAGTATTAAAAAGTAAAGCTCATCCTGAACCCCTGCAGACAGTAGGTATATCTTTTTTAAATGGCCTGCTTACTCTACACATAACAGGAACATACATTTAGTGACGAGTGTACGGATAACGCAGGTTTATGCCGCTGAGCCTAGACATTGTCATCATTGCCATAGGCTTTATTCCACAGAGCGGAAGTAGTCTTTTAAAAATAAACAATAAGACGAGATTCTAATATTTTTAGGGTTCCAGTATTGTAATGGAATCAAGGTACGTTTTTGTATCTCTTTTGCAATAGGTTGCTAGCAAATTGTATAGCATATTACTATTGATTATTCTTCTTAAGCGGTCGAGGTAAGCTAAGTACTAGTGTTACGGATTTCATGCCAATAATGGAATGGGTGTGGATTTTATTAACAACGTCTTGATCGCAAGTGCAATGTCTTCTCTAGCTACAGCCCCTACAACTTTGGCTTTAAGCTACCGCTGTGCTCGTTTACCCATGAAGAATGATATTTCGGCAGAAATGCACAATTTTTAAAAATATCTGCTTATAGTTCCAAATTCTGTTTTGTATCAAAGTATGCCTTATTCAGTTTTAGGTATAGGTATTACTCTAGATCAGTTTTCCAATAGGTACACCAGTTAATATCAGACATATATCCCTCATAATTCAACAAAAACACAGCACACAAGTAGCTAAACAATTTGTCACTCATCAACTTTCGCGAAAGATTGTCGTCCTCCTACGCACGTACGTAATTATATCCTAGACTGGCGTGGGTGGTCGAAAATTGATTTTGCCCGTATATAATATCCGTTACTTGGAGAAACATTATATTAGTCACGTTCGCGTCAAGACCTAAACTTCTACTATGACATATGATAGTAGGATCATCTTCATCTTAGAAAGACTGAAAAATATAATTATATCATAAATATTTATTTTAATTACAAAAATGTCAATGTTATTTATTTGATACATAAGTATTAGTTTTTTTTTTTTTTTTTTTTTTTTAATTTTTCAATACGTTTATTGTTTACTTTATTCACAATATACTATAAAAAAATAAATTATTAATTATATACATAATATAAACAATTCTTTAAAACTAACTTATACCTAAAATATTATGAAACAGAGAAATAAAAAAGAAAACTAAAACCCTCTAATAGGCGTCATAGAATTCCTCCGCATCACAGTCAACTGGTAGTGTGCCCAGAAGACTGGCAGCATTGCCACGTTAGTTATTTTAATTTAAATGTAGCTAGCAGTTTATCGATGAAACATCAATGTAACAAAAGTAACCAAACACAAATAATATTCTACTGAAAGTTAAGAAATATAGCCTATACTGCCATCTACCGGCAGATAGATATATTACTATAAACAAGAACGGTCTAAGTAGTTTGGCTACGCGACGCTAGATGGCGGTAAAAACCAAATGTTGAAACAATGTAGCACATGTCAGTTTTAACTTTTAATAGTTTTATTTCACAAAAAGAGCAGATTTAGATACATTATAATAATATATGACTTGATTTTTACCGTAATTATCACTGTATTTTACATTATATTTTTATTTGTTATTTCATTTTTGTTTCCAATTTTGTGTAAATTATTTTGTCATCAAATAAATTTTTTGTTTCATGTAGGTACTATTTTCAGACAATTTTGTAAAAATAATTTTGTTCTCAAATTCAATTCATATCTTACATATTTTAAGATTTGTAGCAAATTGTTTCAGAATTATTCATAATATTTCTGTTATTTTTTTCTACTTAGTTATTAATGCTTGTGTTAGTAGTGGGAACACGATTCACACGTGTAGTGTAATGGGTGGGATTCGAACCGACAACCTTTCAATCCCAAGTATATAGAGTAAGTAGACCAAGGAAGTAGATACCTTATTTATTCAGCTACCAATTAAGATTGTGAAAATAATTATAGGTACTTAGTTATGGCCAATAGACACCGGTTTGAGGCTATAACTTCATGATTTAAAATATTATGTTAAATTAAATAATTAATAATTACTTACAAATTAAGAAATAATCGCGAAAAAAACTAGTAAGGACACAAAACTCACAAAAAGATATGTTTCCGCCCGGGATCGAACCGGGGGCCTTCTGCGTGTTAGGCAGATGTGATAACCGCTACACCACGGAAACTGATACTTGAAGTGTAGAAATTACTATATATATTGTTTTTTCATAAGTATAGTTTATTTTATGACGTCATGATAATAACTTAACTTTCTAATTATACTAATAGCGCAATAACTTAAATGATCATTTCACTTTAATGCCGCGCCGAGTTTTGTGAGTCTTCGTGAGACTTTTTTGTAAGTTTAGAGGTTTTCTATTTCTAAATGGGACAGAAAATTATTAACTACAAAATTAAATGTTGTTCCAGGTCTGGTATTTGCGTCCGTAGTTGCAATGTTTATTAAATCCACACGCTACAGAAATTATCACGACATTTTCCAAAAGATTTCTAGCAACTTGGTTTCAAATTACTAGTATTCTTGTTAACCCTTTCAGCTAAGCTAGAATGCTCGTGTAAGGAGTGTGTTCACGTCAGTAGTGCAATGGCTGGGATTCGAACCCACGACCTCTCGTTCACAAATCAAATGCCTTATCCTATATATATACCTATATATGTATATATATTGTCGGCCTCGATGGCGTAGTGGTTAGTGTAACCGACTGCCACGTCCAAGGTCACGAGTTTGATTCCCGCATAAGTCAAACATTTGTGTGCATGAACATGGATATTTGTCTTGGTCTGGGTGTTTTTATGTACAATATGTATGTACTTACAAAAAAAAAATTATATATTATGTAAGTTTATCCATTGTCTAGTACCCATAGTACAAGCTCTGCTTAGTTTGGGTTAGATGGTGTTGTGTGTATGTGATAGAATATTATTATTATTCCTAGTGCGGAGCTACCTTTAACATAATATAATTATGTTAACGGGTAGGTAAAAAGTACACTTCAGTACATAGTGCCTACTCAACCAAAGAAACGAGAGGGAGAAAGAGACTTAAATATAGGGCCGATATTATATATTACATAGCATTAGGTACTTCCAACTTATTGGATACTATAGCTGTATGTATAAAAATCCTAACTAAAATTATAATATTAGCTAGAATTATTATTATTTTATCAAAAAAACAATCAAACTGATGAGTTTGTATGTTTGTTACGCTTTCACGCCTAAACTACTCGACCGATCATTATGAAATTTCGCATACACGTTGGTCAAGGATACATAAAACGACATAGATATATACCTGAACGAGATAGATACCTTTCATCTAAAAAAAGTACTCTTTCCAAGAGATAGAAAATTTACATATAACGTATTTACTTGTAAAACAACATCTCAGATTATCATTGATTAATTCCTGGTATGACATACTTACTCCATACTTTGTATATGGGTGAAATAAATGCGGTATAAAAGATTTTAATTGGCAAGACGGCTAATTCTTTAAAAACTATAGGATATTTAAACCACCCAATATCGCATCTTCAAATCCATTTTTTGATTATTAAAATATATTAAGTGTTTGCTGAGTGGGTTTAAGGTACGTTGCAACCTAATAATAATTAATACCAAATATAAATTTACAAAAGTATTTATCGGACAATTGTTTTTACCACGAATTAGTTCGATTTCATCTGATTAATCCTGTAGCGTCATTAGGACTGAAAGTAAAAAATTACCCTAGTGTGTATTGTAGTGAAATGCTATTTTATTTGATGTTTAAATTATTTAAGACTTATTTCAATAGAAATTATTACCTGATTATGTTATGAAACAAAAATTAATAAATTATATCAGGTTTTGTATAGATTGTAATTACTTTTAAATAGTCTTTAATACCATAAGTAATCATTATTTATTTTAGTAATTTATATGAAATTTACGTGATATGATGTGTCAAAAAGGACTTCGTATTTGAAACAGACTATAGTGAGTATAGATATGACAAAATAAGTGCATGAGGTATGTAATTGTGTAAACGACAAGAGACTCGTTTTTATTACATTTGACTTAAAATCACAGCTGGCAAATTGAAGCCATAATACACTTGTGGTGACATACTCCTCATAGCCACAGGTCATTTGTAAGGAATCTTTAATACCAGCACGGAGTCTTTAAGTTTGAGGGCAATAGGTTCTGCCTATTCATCTCTGCCCACTT
Source organism: Catocala nupta (assembly GCA_963675205.1). NCBI lineage: Eukaryota > Metazoa > Arthropoda > Insecta > Lepidoptera > Erebidae > Catocala > Catocala nupta. The sequence continues at coordinate 2,971,430 of OY776101.1, read as the reverse complement.
CTTTGAGTAGGTATATATTTGTGAGTCTGATTGCACGGATGGCGTGTTGGTTTAAGTGATCGCCTCGCCATTGCCTCTGCGCCGAGAGTTGTGTGTTCGATCCCGGGACAAAAATATTTTTGATCTGCAAATTTTTGTTCGAAGCCTGGATGTTCTTTGTTTCCGTCGTTTAAATGTTAGTAAAGTCCCCCGCAACACAGGAATTATAAAAACAACAATGGAGTTATGATTATGAAAAGACAACTTGTTGACAAAGGAGATGTCTTTTTGAGAAAATAAGCTGGCTTTGTACATAGACTCACGTCTATAAAACTATATATATATAAACTTGCCTAATTCTTAAACCTAGGCAGTTTACTGAGCTGTTTCAAGATATGCAGTACATGCATTTAAGTCTGGCGTAAATATCATACATATCGACACACGTCAGAACATCGTCATATCATTGTATGACGCACATATGAGCCGCCATCAAGAGGCCAATCTAGACGTCAGGTGCAAACGTAGGTACTCGTACTATATGATAATACTATCAATGCCTCACGATTCGATACATAGATTTAGTATTAATAAATACATACCAGTTTCTGCTCGAGGATACCTTCGCGTAAATGTTGGTTATGTAAATTTTCTATCTCTTGGAAAGAGTAATTTTTTTTGGATGAAAGGTATCCATCTAGTTCAGGTATATCTCTATAACGTTTTATGTATCCCTGACCAATGTGTATGAGAAATTTCATAATGATCGGTCGAGTAGTTAAGGCGTGAAAGAGTAACAAACTGACATTCGAATTTATAAATGCGAATGTGAGTTTGATTGTAAAGTTGAAAAAAAAAATTGTTAGGTTTCTTATACATACAGCTGTAGTATCCAATAAGTAGGAAATACCTAACGCTATGTAATATATAATATCGGCCCTATATTTAAGCGGTGCCATGACTGGGCACGGGCCTCCTTTTATTGTGAGAAGGCCACACGCAGGCCTTGTGCGATTTGGCATACCTCACAAATCTTCGAGAACATTATAGATACTTTCAGATATTCTTACGATATTTCCTTCACTGTTAAAACGAGCGATAATTAACTAATTAATAAGCTCGTAACTTCAAAAAGTCAGAGAACGTGCCGTAGGATCGAATTCCAGAGCTCTGCGTCGTAGCCAAACGTTCGCCCACTGGAAAATAAAATGCTAAAGAGGGGATAGAAATTAAAGTTCTATAGAGGTAGAAGGAAGCCTCCGGAGTTACTTTACGGGCGAAACGCAGTTACTATGTAACGCCGGTATACTGTAGTAAGAGGGTGGTGTTTGTCGGATGAAATCATCTACAAAATATTTGGTAACGAAAACTGCCACACAATATGTTCATTACAGAGTATGGAAATTAATCACTCTTGCTTCCTTTGTTGCGTAAAAATAATAATAATAATTTAATAATAATATTCTACCACATACACACAACACCGTCTAGCCCAAACTAAGCAGAGCTTGTACTATGGGTACTAGACAATGGATAAACATACATATATATGTACTTATTTTTTGTAAATACATACATATTATACATAGAAACACCAAGACAAACATTCATGTTCATGCACACAAATGTTTGACTTATGCGGGAATCGAACCCGCAAAAATGCATGACGCTTGCCTATCGTAAGAAAAAAGAATTAAATATTGTCTACTGACGACTGTGCACATCACCATTCTGTGCTACTGAGAATTATATAACAGAAAATTCAATTCAGAAGAAAACGATTATTAAAACATAAGTATAAAATTACATGTACTTACTTCTTTTTTTAAGGCACACAACTGATCCACTAGGAATCATCTGTGTATCAGTTAATTTACAGCCTTACTTATAAAAATATCGCTAAACATTGCTTAGCTACCTCTCATCTAAGCATCTCTTATACTCTTAATCAATGAATAACTTTTATTTACATATAAAGGTTTGTATGATTGAGGCGTTAACAAGTAAGAAACGGCAATGAATTGCCGTAAATCTTAGAGTTCGAAAAAATTGCTCAAGTAATATGCAAAGGTAACGTGATACCACGTGACCTTGAGGTCAGAGGTCAAAGGTCATAGTAATTTCGGGGTATATCGACTATGCTGAGTCGAATGGCGTTGACCACGAGTCTCTAGCTCTTACGGTTTTTGAGTTGAAAGTTTTATAACAGACAGACGGACGGACAAAGCTGTTGTATAAGTTTTTTTGAACTCTAAAAATAACACTCCATCATTTGCAGTGATTAGTATTTCTAAACAAACATAATAATATCGAACTGCTGCATGTTCCAATGAATATATCATCAATTCTATGCTTACTTAAAAAGTGAATGTATTAGGAACAGTAAAAATATCTAACAGTGTTCTTCAGCTTCTGATTGTTTATATTTTCCATAGATTTTGTTAATCTATTTCATGATGTGTGTATTTATTTAGAATTCAATTTTCGTATTTTAAATGCAGTCAACATCAATTTCATTAATCCTATTTCATGATGTGATTTCATTTCTACAAATCACGAATGGTATACTTATGATGGAAGTATCACCATTTAAAATTCAAAAATTCAGCAACTGTTTTCTCTTATGGTATAGACAACATATTGCATCACAAGGATCGTGAAGCAGATTGAACCGCGCTCAATTTTTCCGTCTTCGCCACAAGCTGTAAAATATCGAATGATTTGTAGTATATATTAGAGCCTCGCTGATTTCGGCATGAATGGGTCGGCTCGACCGGGGAAGTACTACCCTTTCACAGAATATCGACGTAAAATAGCAGTGTTCCTACTGTTGTGTTTCGTTTGGTGAGTGAGAGTGCCGGAGGCCCAATCACCCTCTTTCCCCCTTCCCGCTCATTCTCCTACCCACTTCCTTTTTTTCCTAAAGGGTCGGCAACGCGCGTGATGCCTCTGGTATTGCAGGCGTCTATAGGCTACGGTGGCCACTTACCATCAGGTGAGCCGTAAGCTTATTTGCCAAATTAATTGTATAAAAAAATAAAAAGAATCGGCTAGTCACACAGTATAAGGGAAACGGCGCTGATTAATTTTTCTTTTGAAAAAGTTCTGATTGACGATATAACACCCCCTTTTTCAATTTATACCGAATAATATTTGCGTAAACCATTGATATTTAATATCAAATCTGTCCCAGCTGATCGGAAAGTTTGTTATATTGCCTGCTATGTTTAAACAAGGGCCCGCCTGTGTTTAGATTTCGTTACTTTACCTTTACATTAACTAGCTCGTAATGCTATAACTTACGTTTATAAGTAAGATTTTTTCTAATCAGTCGGTATATAATAGTTAACTACTTGTCAAATATTTAAGATGGATTTATAAGTACTCATACAAACTGCTCTGTGGTTAGGTTCATAACCCAAGCGTACTGCAGACAATGGAGTTGTGTGTCCCAGATGAGTGCGTTGGTAGAAGGCGGCGGCCGCCGTTACTGTGTGTACCGCGCGCGCGCATCAACCTACTGCAACATGCGCCGCTAACGCGCGCGCTGCGTGCGCTTAATACGATGTCTGAGCATATTGATTTACTTAGCTGTAATTTGAATGAGTTCACAAAGGTAGCCTATTGTAAATTCTCTAGTAGTTTCGTATAAATCATGTGTCATTTTTATTTTATGTAACTACACTATTGGATTAGGTAGTAACCTGCTGCTGTAATGATAGTTGTAAGTTTTTAAATAATAAATAAATAATAAGTAAGGCTGTTAGTATTCAAACAATGGACACAAATAATACCTAGACTGAGAAATACTATGCGTATGTGTATCTCAAATGGAGTTCGAACCTAGAACATTCAGTTCTAACGCACTATCGCTGTCTGTGCAATCTTATTTACTTATCAAGGCAATTTATGATGTCTAATAATAAGAAGTAGGTTTATAACGATTAATTACATTATTTATGTTAAACTTAATTTTATTGGAATATTTAATTTGCATAATAGTTATTTTACATGACAATCTAATTCGTTAATTTATTATTATTGCACAAATAACAATTATTTATACATTTTATTTTGTATAATTTATATTCATATTTTTTATTTCCAATTTGTCGATATCATACTGTTTAATTTATAGTTAAAATGACAGTATTATAATGTGTTATTTATTGCGTTATTTATCAATATAAATTTTAAAATTAACTTGTTATTGATATCTAATATTAATATTAAAAGTTGTTTTGGAATATCATTTGCAATTTAATAGATATTTCGAAGTATAGAATTTGCATGGCGCGCATTTTCTTTTTTAGTACAAAATTTACGTCAAGTTTAAATCTCTAATTATAGTTTTCATTTGTATTTTCATATTAACACTTACATCAGCACGACACTTCTTCTTCTCCCTAGCCTTTATTATTCCCAAGTTACTTGGGTCGGCTTTTCTGGTCTAACCGGATTTGACTGAATATCAGTTTTTACATGGAGCGGCTGCCACCTGACCTCCGCAATCCGAAGGCTAACGATATCTTAAGGCTAGAGCAGTGTCAGGATACTATAGGGCACTGACTTCCCAATAACGACTGCCATAGATGTTCATGGCAGCCGGTACCGACGGCTTAACTTGCTCTCCGAGGCACGGAGCAGGCGATAATTGTCAATCAATACGCACATAATTTTGAAAAGTCATATAGCTTCCGAAAGTCAGAAGTGCGCGACGTGGGTTCGAACCCGAGACCCTCTGCATTGCAGTCTGTTGGTCTCCCCACTGAGCTGTCGTTGCTACGACTCTTATTATACAAAAAATATCTAAACAGCCATCAACCAGATACATTTCTATGATATGTACAGAATGTATTAAAAACAAAAGGTTCTCATCCTCAAAGCTGATAAATGCTGTGTACCTTTAATAGCCATAACAGAACGGACTTTATTTTTATTACCAGTACTGTAGATATTGTATAAATGTTATATTGTAGGACTAATATCTAACGCGCCGTAGGAAGCTTTCATTACGTGGTCTGTAACAGACATGATATGGTTAAGAACCTATTATTGTCAATCGTTTGGTGATGATGAATGAGCCAGCTTGCCCAAGGATGTAAAACCTCTTACAGAAAAACGAGTGTAAGAGTAGCAAATATATAGCTTTAGCCAGGTTAGAGCTCAGGAGATTCACTAACTTACCCATTTCTTTAATCCCATCTTTGATTCACTTTCCTTAGGAACAACACCATGAGTGAGAAATATGGATTAACAAGCGCATATTATAGATACTAATGTACCCGCTTACCTACAGCCGGGCTGTATGCTTAATTAATTATTAATTCGTTGTAAAAAATATAATAGACTAGATCCTTAAGTTCCCAAAGTGGTCCAGATGGATCCCCAGGGACCACGGACGACTCGACGGGGGTCTTCGTTGGCGTGACAAAAAATGGGGTCCACAATTCGTAAGAGTCCACGAAAATTTATTTGCTTTCGATTGTGAAGAACTAAAATGTTGGCTTGACTTCACCTATCAATGTAGGCAGATAATATTTTAAGAAGTTCAGCGGCTGTTACTTGTTTAATAATGTAATATTCTAATAATATTCTATCAAATACACACAACACCATCTAGTCCAAATTAAGCAGAGCTGTACTATGGGTACTAGACAATGGATAAACATACATATATACTTTTTTTTGTAAATACATACAAATGTATGACTTGTGCGGGAATCGAACCCGTGACCTCAGGCGTGGCAGTTGGTTACACTAACCACTACGCCATCGAGATCGATTAAGCACGTCGATCGACGGATATTTTGAGGAATACCACACGATCAGAGAGTATCTAAAAAAAAACGTTAGCCCGTAGAGATTTGATAAATTTTTAAAAATTTAATCCAATTTCTTTGGTCCGGATATACCGATTATACTTGGCGGATTAAATTTCTAGCTGCAGGGGGTCCACGGGAACCAGCTACATTTTGAAAGAGGTCTATGAGAAAAAAGTCTGGGAACCTCTGGACTAGATTTTGCCCACGGCTTCGCTTGCATAAATGTTAGTTACATTAATAACTGTACTTTTCTGTTCCCCTGACAACGTATATGTGAATTTCATGATGATCGGTCGAGTAGTTAAGGCGTGACAGTATAACAAACAAACAAATATACATTCGTATTTATAAAATAATTTTAGTTAGGATTTTAATTCAGTTGAAATCCATTCCCCTAAAAGCGGAGATTGGATTATAAAAGAATCTACTCACATGCATGTCTTACATCTAATATCTCCGAATAAATTATACTAACAGGTGTTATGAGCGTATTGCAGTCTACCAAGAACAGTTCCAGATTCTGTGCTGTAACTGATAATTTCTAAACGAGAAAACCAATAGCAGTCGCATATACTACCAGCAAGCTTTCTACTTACTCAAATTGTAATGATCGACGCCCTCTTCGTCTTTTTTAAAGTACGGGGAATGCAATTAGGCATGCCACTCCGCGGGATATGGGGAGCGGAGAGGTTATGTCGGCTTGGCATTATGCCTTTGGCGACCCTTTTCTGAGTGCTTGTTTCGCACCATATAAATATTAAAAGGTAGCGCTTAAAAAACAGATATCAGGCGTTGACATCTACGACTATTACAAGCTAATATGATATAATTTTAATGGGATGGATACAAAAAATTTTATGACAAGAGACTCACTGAGCTTATCCGGTTAAGTACAACTCCGTTACGCAAGGTATTTGTTTGTTTCAGGCACCCACAGGACAGGCTTGCCTAGTGTGGGGCCACTGAAAAAGTGTAAACTTCGAAGCTATTTTGTCAATAAATTGATTTTGATTTTGATTTTGTTTAATTTGCTTAGTAACATAACTTATATACCAATAGTATTGCCATTCTACGTGGCAATGCTGCCAGTCTTCTGCGCACGTTGCCAATTGAGGACGATGCGGAGGAATATTATGACGCTTTTTAATTTTGTTGTAAATTTTTCTCTTTAGTTTATATTTCTCATAAATAATTTGTGTATATATTATGTTAATTATTTAATTATGTCATTAGTGAACTTGGTTTGTTAATACTGTATGATAAATAAATGAAGTGACTTATATATCTAGTCTGACTTGGAAAATTCCTTTTGTGTCATGTAGCCTTTTTGAAAAGGAAGGTTATATATAGGTTCGTGTTCGTGGTTCGGCCGCATTTTTGTACTTTTGTACTTTTACCTGGCGTCTGTATATATATAAAGCCTATATAAGCTTATATATATATATATCTAGGCTTTAAGTCTATGTCGAATACTTATGAAAATGTATTCTGTCTCCGATCGCAGCAAAGCTAAATTTATTTGAGAGCATATTTCTTACTTATCTACTGTGCATAAGATCTCAATTCCGATTACAGGTCGTACAAAGCTTTTTGTGATATCCTAATAATAACTATTAATTTAAAATTTAAAAACCGCCGACACTTAATTAATTTGAAACTCATGTGGAGGGAGCTGTGAAAAAAAATAACGCCATTTTGTGGCAGCGGGCATCTTGGATTTGAAATTTATCATAGTGTATAGTATTCTACTAGTCAAGACCTTTCATTTAATACTCATATTGAGGGCGTTGTAGAAATATGTAATCCGCCATTTTGATGCGGCGGCCATCTTGGACCAATTTTCATCAAACATAACTAAGAACACACCCAACTAATTCACCTTTCAAACAAAAAAAATAATATTAAAATCGGTTCATCCGTTCAGGAGCTACGATGCCACAGACACACACACACACATAGACACGTCAAACTTATAACATCCCGTCGCTTTTGCGTCGCGGGTTAAAAAATCTCGATGGCAGCACGGTATCTAGAACTGTGCTCCGTAGACGGCTTTAGACGGCCTAGAGCGCCTTCCATTACGTCGGATTTAAATAAATATGGATGTAATTCATCTCTGCCTACCTCTTCAGAGCGATAGCCGTGAAACTATACATAGTATGGATGTTGTACCATAAGCTCGTGGCAAATTAAAGCATTAGTTTTTATGCTCGTCGTGTACGATCGGTTGAGCGGCCGCGTGACAGTTTGACTTGACAGTTTGATCGATGTCAACAGTGTGTGCAGTCGTCTCAGGAATACTGACGATAAACGCTGGTGGCCTCTATGTAGGGTTGCCATGTACTTAAACTTAGGCTGGTGTTTGCGGTAGTGATGCGATTGCTGTGCATGAAATCTTGAGTTGGATTCCGTGCAGCACCTAGTTTGGAAGTGTGTCTGGTAGAAGGCAATATTATCGTTTCCTTATATGTGACTTAAGACGAAAGCTGGTGAAATAATAATAATATCCTCCACACCGAATTTCAGTCACGGCGGCCAATCGTAACAGATACTGCAGCGTCATGCCGTACGTATAATCGACGGCCAGGAGGTTACGAAAGACATCAAACCGCTACAACTTCGTAGAAACATTGCGTCCCTTAGCGTATTCTATCGCCCTTATCATGGCGAATGCTCCGAAGGGTTATTTGATCTCATCCCACCTTCCCCCTTCCTTTTGAGAACCACACGTGCCGGTCTTCGTAACCACTGATGGACGGTTAGCACAATCCCATGTCGCATCAAAAGGTTCAACAATTCCTTTTTATGCCGTACCATACAACTTTGGAACAGTCTTCCGGCACATATGTACCCTCCCTTCTACGACATTGGGTCCTTCAAACGTACTGTGAAGAACCATCTGGTCAGACCGGCTTGACACTGACGACGGCTAGAAGACATCTATCTTCTCCTCGTCGTTACTGTCTCTGGACTTTAATTGGGCTTTCCATCAGGTCCGTTACAATCACATTGTCGTATCACGATTTAAAAAAAGAACTGGTTTTCTGCGAAGGAGATGTTATAGTGTACAAGAATGAGCGGAAACACAAGTGCACTCTCTATTCCCTAACTCTCATGATCCGATGGGACGGTAACCCGACACGACCGGAGATGTAACACTCCTGCGTCTAATCTAGACGCAGGAGTGTTACATACCGCCAATTTTCTAATGCCGGACTGAATTGAAAATATCTTGGCGTCAAAACCCAATAACTTTTCGTTGGTCCAGTTAGGCGTTCGCACCTGAGACGTCATGCACAGTAGTCACATTCTCTGCTGTGCCACCGAGGTTGTCCAGTTGCAATCAGTTCAATCAGCTGGAATTACTAAGACAGAAAAAAACACAAACTTTTAAACTAGGAGATATTTAAGTAATTACTTCCTTAGAACCTACTTATTTTTGCGTACTAAACATATTTCAATTTAGTACTATATTAGATACGAAATGTTTAAAAACTAATTGGAATTTATAGTTTTGGCATTGGCAACCCTATAGTGAGGCCTCCTTCTATGTACAGCATGTTTAATTTACTATTGGGAAATTGAATACTTATAAATGTAAAATAGTGTAATGGCGCAAATATCTCTTCGTACGTAAGATAAGATTACTATCAATTTCGGTTACAAGTTTCTAGTATTCTTGTTAACCTCCTTATGTAATCATTCTTACACGGTGGAGTCAACTAGAGTGCGTACCAACAAGTTTGGGTCTTCATACCTCTGCCGAATGATCACGGCATGGAATTCTCTGCCAAGGCTCGTGTTTACTTCTTTTTCAATCCTGGGTCCTTTAAGCGAGGCGTGAAAAAGCACCTTCTCAGGCCGTCAAAGTAGACCTCAACATCGCCTCGGCTGCTATGAGGACGGTGTGGAAACCACTGCTCTTAAACTACACGACTGCTTACCGTCAGGTGGAGAGTGGCCATTTTGATAAACAAAGAAATAAATTAAAAAAATGTAAGCTTAACGTCTTTGGCAGACGTAAGCTCATGTTGGTATAGAGTAGGAAAGTAACCACCACCTCTAATACCCAAGTGCAATATCTTAACTAATGGTCTTCTGAAACTACTGCTTTATTGGTTACTACCAATAGTTATCAAATATAAGCGATAAAAATATTACTAACTACTGTTTTTTTTTGTTTTTTTTTTTTATTTTGCTCGTCAAAATGACCACACTCCGCCTGATGGTAAGCAGTCGTGTGGTCTAAGAGCAGTGGCCTCCACATCGTCCTCATAGCAGCCGAGGCGATGTTGAGGTCTCTACTTTGACGGCCTGAGAAGGTGCTTTTTCACGCCCCGCTTAAAGGACCCAGGATTGAAGGAAGAAGGAAACACGTGCCTTGGCAGAGAATTCCATGCCTTGATCGTTCGGCAGAGGTATGAGGACCCAAACTTGTTGGTACGCACTCTAGTCGACTCCACCGTGTATGGATGGCATCTGAGCCCAGCACGCGTTGTTCTGGATAGGAAAGGGGAGGGCGGGATAAGGTGGAATAACTCTGTTAACTATACCAGAGATTACATAGCAAAATTGGCTATGTAAACATTTCATTAATTTTATCATTAGCTTCTGTTTGTTCGCGATAAACTCAAAAACTACTAAACCGATTTTCATGCAGTTTTCACCAATAGACAGAGTGATGCATGAGAAAGGTTTAGGTGTATAATTTGTTAAGGCTATCCGTGAGTAGCCGGGGCAATAATTCCTGTATTGTCGCTTTACAGATGTTGAAACAGCGACTGCTAATACCCTCACACTATAAGTATACCCAATAAATGTTAGTCTCGTATGGTAATCGTACCTAGAACATTCGGCTCACTGGCTGAGGCGAAGCCACCAATTCAATCACTGCGCCTTCCGTAAAAAATAACGTTCAAAATTAAAGCTGCTTAATTACGAAAGTACCTCTCTACCCTACAGAAGTTTGTAGTTTGGAAATATATGGAGGATATGTTTATATGATGGCAATCCTTTTGTAATGTGTCTGCCATAAAATGTCTGATAGCGTAAGACCACCGTTGTTATTCAGTGGCTATAGAAATGAGTCGGCTTACTCGAGGAGTATCACCTCGTTGCTGGCAAACGGAATAAGAACTGTACCATTGCTACTGCATAGGGTGAGCATATTTTCTTCTACTAGATACAGTTCCTGACTCCATTACTACATATTTTAAAACAAAGTCCACCACCGCGCCTGTCTGTCTGGTCGCGATAAAATAAAAAGCTATGCGGTTTTCATTAATAGACAATGTTATTCATGAATTAAGGCATTCGCCTCGATGGCAATTAAGGCAGAGGCAAGCAAGAAAATAATACTGAAGGCGTGGGTAACAGTCAAAAACAAAAAAGCAAGGCTTATCTTATCTTATCTTTTGTAGGGGCCAGTCAGTACAGACCGGCGACACTTCTACCCAGTGGGATCTTTTGTGTCGATTTCCCCAATAACGACTGCTATAGATGTTCATGGCAGCCGGGCCAGCCATCTGCGCGACGTGGGTTCGAACTCGAGACCCTCTGCATTGCAGTCTGTTGGTCTCCCCATTGATTTATTGCTGCTCAAAAAAAGCAAGCCTTACTGATCGTCCTGCACGAATCTGTTCGCAAGAATAATGCATAACGACATTTTTACACAACAATTGATTTTTATTTGTCTATTCTCTCACATCGTAATAATTTGAGTGCGAAACTAGTGCAGACGAATTCCTTTAATAATCATATCATTATGTATTCGTGCGAACAGATTTGTGCGTAGTGGTTAGTGTAACCGACTGCCACGCCTGAGATCGCGGGTTCGATTTCCACACAAGTCAAATATTGGTGCATGGACATGGATTTTTGTCTTAGTCTGGGTGTTTTTATGTATAATATGTATGTATTTACAAATAAGAAGTATATACCATGTATGTTTATCCATTGTCTAGTACCCATAGTACAAGCTCTGCTTAGTTTGAGCTAGACGGTGTTGTGTGTATGTGGTAGAATAACATTATATTAATTAAATTGATCCACACATCCGAGTTATGGCGCCTACCAGCCGGATGAGAATAAAAAAGGTATTCAGCGATGATCATAACCAGACACGTCATATTCAATTACTGATATATTAATAACACTTGACTATTTTTATTACAGTAGGTACATTGATTAGACTCTGCGCCGTTAGTTTGGTAGATAATATTTGTAGCTGTGGATCGTGAGGTTCCGAGTTCGAATGTCAGACGGGGCAGCAAAATGTTATCAAATCAAAAGTTCTAAATAGCAGATTGAAGTTAGCCTGAAATATTTGTTCTGAGTCTGGGTATTTTCCGACAATCATTCGAGAAAGGGACATATTATTTGGTTCTGTGTTTGTGATTGTGGAGAATCTATGTATGTGATTGTTGAGAATCTGTGTTTGTGATTGTGGAGAATCTGTGTTTGTGATTGTGGATATTCTTCACAATCATAAATACAGACATAAATGTGTCCCTTTCTCGAGAATCTCGAGTGATTGTTGGGAAACACCCAGACTCGGAATAAAAATTTTTGATAACACATGTAGTGCAAACTACGTTTGCGTGTTCAGAATGCTTGTTTAAGTGTGCGTTATGTTAACGCAGGTGATATTTTTAGTCCTACTATGCTAGTTTTCCAGTCTCTGTTGAAATTGACCGTCGTAAAGAAAATCCAGTCTGGATGCCATTACATAGAGTTTTAGACTGCCTCAATGCTTTGGTATCCATGAATGTTTGACAAACGTCTATACCTTGAGGATATACTTGAATCAGCTATTAGGTTTTACTGTGAGGAATTATTGAGTAGCCGCACCAGGTATGAATTTCTCCTAGGGTCTGCCAAGTTCATACCATAACATGCTTTGGCATATACGCGGTACAAAATTTTACTCCCGAAATGTGAATACGACTGATCAGCATATCTACCTTATTGTAAACACTAACTTGTGTATAACTTCGATAACGTTTAAGGGTATCAAAGCATACACTCTGTAATGCACTGTCTCGTCCTCACACACGTACTAATAATGCTATAGATATAACCAGCTATTACCCGCGACTTCGTCCGCGTGAAATTTAACAAAAAAGTGTTTGTTTATTTCGCAGAGATATTGTTCTAAAATGAAAACCTAAGTTACTCCTTATCACATCAGCTACCTACCAGTAAAAGTTTCGTCAAATTCGGTCCAGCCGTTTTAGAGATTAGCTGGAACAAACAGACAATTATTTTTATTGATATTTTGATATAAGTGCCGTACATATATACTTAAATATGCATTTAGTAAAACGCTGTAATTTGCCATCACAAACAGACAGTTTTATTTATTCGTATAGATGATAAGACTTTGCATCACATTGCTTAACCTCAGATATAGTTTCCCATAAACCGAGCAACGTGTTATTTAAATACTACTCACGACGCGAATAGAATTACTTTAATCGGACTAATTGAGCCGAGTCGGTTCCAAGTAAGGTATGCAAATTGAATCTGGCGGTAATTACTTAATATTAAACGTGTTGTAGCTGAAGTGGCAGTGGGCAGGGCACATAGCGGGCTGAACCAACGGCCGTTGGGGCAGAAAGGTTCTGGAGTGGCGGCCATGCATTGGCAGACACAGTACGGGCAGGCCCCCCACAAGATGGACCAAAGACCTGGTAAGGGTCGCGGGAAGCGGTTGGATGCGGGTGGCCCTAGACCGGTCTGTGAGGAAAACTTTGAGGGGAGACCTATGTCCAGCAGTGGACATCTTTCGGCTGGGATGATGAAACGTGTTGTAGACTTTAGTACCTACTCATTCAAATCAAATTCGAAATATTTCTTTTGCAGAGGTATCTTATCTTACGTGGGGCCAGTCAGCACAAACCGGCGACACTTCAACCCAGTGGGATCTTTTGTGTCGACTTCCCCAATAACGACTGCCATAGATGTTCATGGCAGTCGGGACCGACGGCTTAACTTGCTCTCCGAGGCACGGAGCAGGCGATAATTGTCAATCAATACGCACATCATTTCAGAAAGTCATGTAACTTCCGAAAGTCAGAGGCGCGCGACGTGGGTTCGAACCCAAGGCCCTCTACATTGCAGTGTGTTGGTCTCCCCACTGAGCTATCGCTGCTCTTTTGCAGAAGTAAAATAAGTTTGGATTATAATATAGGTTTCAATATGAATTTGACCCTTTGTATGAAGAAAATCAGTAACGTTGTGGTTTTCATATTATGTATTAAATCAATATTTTTTTAATGGTCCATTCTAATTCTATATTTTTTTAATGTGTAGTTGCTTATATTTAGGCCACTATGGTTTGTCTCAAAGTAACAATAACATTAATCATCATACAATTATGGTGAATTGACACAGGGAATACGGGCTATATAACTTTAAATGCAAATTTTATTATTTATTTATTGATATTTATTATTAATAAAACATGTTGCTGATAATATATATTTATAGTCCTTTCTCGATTTTTTTTTTAAATAATTCTTTCTTTGTGTACAGAAACCATAAAATTAGTCGTAAACGGCATTTCATAGTTAAAGACCTAATTAATCCTTCAGATCTCCTCCAGACCAAATTTCAGGCTCGGCGGCCAATATTTCCAGAGACCAGAGCCATCTGCGTAGGACATGTCTTATTGTACTTCATGCTCATGATCTGATAGGATGGTTATCTGACATGTTTGGAGAGAGATAAGGCGCTGGACCAACGGTAAAAAGTTCTCACTAGCCGTGCCATAGTACTGCTGGTGAGAATACCTGGACAGACAACTCTATGACATTAGTGGCCCGCCTCTGGATTCGAACCTGAAACTCCATGCATAGCAGTTTACTACTGCGGCGCTACCAAGGCAGTTAAACTTTAAGGTAGGTAAAGCATAAATTAATGAATACACTTCTAAAATTGAAGCATAGACCGAGTTGGGAAGTACTTGGAGCCTACAAAACAATACCCAAACAATATTGTGTTGTATTTGCAGTAAGAATTATCTCCATCCTTACTAATATTATAAAGGCGAAAGTTTGTATGGATGTATGGATGTTTATTACTCTTTCACGCAGAAACTACTAGACCGATTGCAATGAAACTTGGTATGTAGATAGCTGGAGACCTGGATTCACACATAGGCACCTTTTTATCTCGATATTCCCACTGGAACCATACTTACGCGGGTGAAACCGCGGGGAAAAACTTGTATTCCATTAAGCTGAATTCTCATGTCTGTGACAAGTCATAAACTCCTCTGACTTACGACCCATTCAAAATTTTCTTTTAAATCAGTTAGACATTTACTGTTTGTGTGTTTGTTACTTAAAGACGTAGTAGACATTAAATTTATACTATCGTATCTAGATGACGAAGTCTTATTATCGATCCGATGATATAGTTATCGAAAGAATTTCTAGGTAGCCGTTAGAGCACGTTGGGATTAATTTTCTTTCAGTACTTGCCAATCCCGGAAATCCAGTGGACGCTATTTTAAAAGTTATTTGTTATAAATATAATGGTTAATACCGCATATTCTTGTTAGAACCAGTTGATTCAAGCCGTTCTCCAGCGGCGAATATCATATGCCGTGACAACGCTACGACGAACGTTGAAATACGCGTTACCAAGCCACCGCAGCCGGCGCCGTATGTCGCATCTAAATCACAGAACGTGATCGAAACCCGTTCACCGATTGTTGTGTCATGTTGTCATGTCAATGTAGGCGCCAATATACTGGCAGTAAGGTAGTGATCAAATCGGTGCACATTGCAGCTGCGAGCATCACGAACCCTGTGTTCCTACTTCTAAAGGCCGAGTCCAGTAACTTCTAGTAGCGAAAACGGAGTATCTGGCGTAAAAATGTTCAATTGGTCTTAAAAATTATATTATTTACGTATATTATTTGATCACGTGATAGACACAATAAAACATTTATTGTTATGTGTATATACATAACAATAAATACATAAAAAAATAAAAATGGTAAATTGATCTTCAAAACTATATTACCTTCTAAGTATCATATGGTAAGAGACAGGGAATGTTAATATAGTTTTGCAGATCAATTTACCATTTGAAATTTAAAAGGCCATTTTCCATAGAACAACATAAAAACTATAAATCATTTTTAATTCAGGTAGGTACATTATTCATTTCAATTAAGCTAATTTATACGGATTTTATCGCGTAATAAACAACGCGATCAATGAATCTAATTAATGAATAACATTCGTGTAAACAGGAGACAATATTATGTACATTATTATTTATTATTCAAATAGGTTAATTTTTATTACATACTAGTTTTCCCCGCGATTTCACTCGCGTAAGTCCCGTTCCCGTGAGAATATCGCAATGAAAAGTGACTTATGTGTGAATCCAAGTCTCCAGCTATTTACATACCAAGTTTCATCGCAATCGGTGCATTAGTTTTTGCGTGAAAGAGTAACAAACATCCATACATCCATACTAACTTTCGCGTTTATAATATTAGTAATGATTCAAGTAGAAACTGTGTGTATCTTAACGCATGTATGAACATTGTAATCACTTAATAGACATATCTAATTATAGCCCAGAGCCTATTTATCCCATTTGTGTCTAAGAACCAATAGATTAAAACAAGCAGTTTATTGTGCACAAATCGATATTTAGTAGAAAAATATTTCACTTCTAGTATTTTAGACAGCGAGTGATGTGTACGTGCACTGTTTCTGTATATTCTAAGGCAGAGGCAGTCATATCATATATATCATATATATCATCTCCTTATTTAAAGGCTCAGTGGTGAAGAAACTTTTTTTGAAGTTTATAGGATGTACTATGGCAGTAGTGTTTATCTTATGCGGCCTCAGCGACGCAATAATACGTATGAGCCTTGCGGTAGCTTTTGCAATCTTAGCAGAAATATTTCACCGTTCCACCATGAAATTACGTTTTAATAATCGGTAATTGCTCACTCGACAACCTCGAGTACCTCTTAAACATTTGTATCACAGACAGCCCCCTATGTAAAGACTTTATGTAGACCGAAGAGACCTCGTGCTATGTGATTATACTGCAGAAGTGTAAAGAACCAAAGCGCAGTGCTTCTGAACAATCCAAAAACTATTAAGGAAGTACTGAGCACTGTCACTTATTATTGTAATGTAACCGACGTTACATTCATACACACACACATACACGTCACGTAGTTCACTTACGTGCAATAGGCAATGGCGAAACTAACTACAGTTTTTAGAAGGTAGGTCAACCCAAAAAATATTATTATCAGACGGTCAAACCGCATTCTAGCTGCTGTGTTGTGTTTACTGAATTGGCAACAGACAATAAATGATGAGTAGGATTTTGGCACGTCATTGATAAGCCTAAACGAGATGGATGTAAAATCCAGGATTCGACCTCTTCCTCTTAAAAGTAATGAAAAGAAATTATCGCTATATCTCGGGGGTCTTTTGACCCACAGGGCCCATATTCAAACTCGACCGAGGTATGACCCCAAGATGTCTGCACACTAAGTTACAAGTCAATATTTTTCCATTTAAAATACATGTGACCTTGTGACCCCTATATCTAGAGAGTCTTTTGACCCACAGGACCTATATTCAAACTCAGCTGAGGTATGACCCCAAGGTGTCTGCATACCAAGTTAAAAGTTAATCAGTCGAGTGGTTCCGGAGTTATATCACTAACAAACTGTCACTAACAGACAGACACACAGACCCACATAGTGTTTTCATTAACCTCTTCGAAGAAGACTCAGAGGTTAATAAACCAGATACATAAAACCAACTAACTTTAAAAGCATATAAAAATAAAACTGTAATAAAAAATTTTGCACGTACTTGTACCCAACAACTTGTCTACTCGACGGTACAACAACAAGCCTGAACTAGGTAGCAATTAGGTGCAATTTATTAGCTATTAACTAATCGATGTGCGCGGAACAATTGACCGCCTGCCGTGTTCTGCGCTCCTGGTGAATGTCAGGCGTCACGTGGTAAATGAACAATAACACACTAGTTGTGGCTACTGGCGTCGTTTACATTGTATGTATGTAGATATATATCATCTGCCTCCGTGGCGCAGCGGTAGTGAATGCGACTGCTGTGCATGAGGTCTCAGGTTTGAATCCCGGGTCGGGCCAACAAAAAGTTTTTGAGTTTTCCAGTTAAGAAATCTACAGCAGCCCGGAGGTAGGAAGTTGGCGGTGTAAGACACCCGTGCCTCGGAAAGCACGTAAAGCCGATGGTCGTATATTCGTATATTTCGGCTTTTATAACCATTCAAACAACGCAGAAAAAGATTGGTTGGTAATACCGAACTTCTTTGATTAGCTGGAGCCGCTTCGTGATATACGGACGTAGTTACTTCAACTTACTCACAGTATTCCGCTTCGAACATAAAATATGCGCCGACACGTGTTTATATTTACATTAATACCTACACTTTTCACCACGCCTATATGCCAAAAGAGGTAGTTGTGT
The DNA here is from genome assembly GCA_963675205.1 of Catocala nupta. Lineage (NCBI taxonomy): Eukaryota > Metazoa > Arthropoda > Insecta > Lepidoptera > Erebidae > Catocala > Catocala nupta. The sequence continues at coordinate 2,953,117 of OY776101.1, read as the reverse complement.
TTTTATTGTGTTGTTGCTCATGACAGCCACTTAAAAACGATAATGGTTCAAAGATTTTATCTCAAGCATCCAATGAGTTGCTTTATTAAAAAATAACTCATGGGATGAGTGTTTATGTGTTTTTTACTCCATGAAGATCATATTCATATCAATGGTATGACTATTGATATGTATTGTGTTAAAGTCTGTAATAAAATACCTACCTTAGATTTTTAACCCCCGACGCAAAAACGACGGGGTGTTATAAGTTTGACGTGTCTGTGTGTGTGTGTGTGTCTGTCTCTCTGTCTGTGGCATCGTAGCTCCCGAACGGATGAACAGATTTTAACTTTGTTTTTTTTATTTGAAAGAAGAATTAGTCGAGAGTGTTCTTAGTTATGTTTGATGAAAATTGGTCCAAGATGGTCGCCGCCACAAAATGGCGGATTACATATTTTTCACAACTCTCTCAATATGGGTATCAAATGAATTTCGTGTAGGTGGTTTTTTAAATTTTAAGAAAATTCATTTTCGCATTATTTACTTGCCGCTTAAAAATGGCCAAGAGAAAAAGGATTTTTATGAATATTGCGTTTTACATAATATTTTCTTACGTTTGTTTACGCGAATATTAAACATTGAAATTAAACAATTTATACGGATTTTATCGCGTTGTTTATTTTTTATAAAACACTAATAGTACATAATTTTGAGACTTACCGCTTTTAAACACTTTTACTAGTAACTGTTTACTTCTATTTAAATTATAAAATCCATTTAGATTTTATTTATATTTTACCCGATTTTTTAGTTGCTTTTCAGCAGCCATGGTCACGGGGAGACTAAAATGATGTAATAATAGTGTTTTATAAAAGATAACATAGAGTTCTGTTAAAAGTGATAGAAATTGAAAAGTATGCTATAAAAAAGAGACTGGTAAAGGTCATTATAATTTTTTATTTAATCTATACTAATATTATAAAGCTGAAGAGTTTGTTTGTTTGCGCTAATCTCAGGAACTACTAGTTCGATTTGAAAAAATATTTTAGTGTTAGATAGCCCATTTGTTGAGGAAGGCTACAGGCTACATAACATCACGCTACGACCAATAGGAGCGGAGCAGCAATGAATAATGTTGCAAGGACGGGAAAAATTCTCTTATGTGAAGCATACGAAGTTGCGCGAGTCAGCTACTCCTGTATAAAAAGGAACAACTGTATCTATTCCATAAACAATAATAAAGCTCACTTTACTCTGCTTTATTATAAATGATCTAGGATATCATGCTATTTGTTACAATTAGTGTCATAATGTAATTTATTACTATAAACAGAAGTGGCATTTATTACCATAAATATAGAAGAGTCAGGCTAACAATATTGCGTCTAGCCTGATTTACAGTTGAATGCACGAATAGCGTAATGGTTTAAGTGCTACTGCCACTGCTCGGAGCGTTGTGGGTTCGACCCCGTACGAGACAAAAACAGTGTGGTGTCTACACAAAAAGATGTGAGAAGGTCGCCACAAATTTATGTTTCAGTATAAAAAAAGTTAATATTCTAACTGTAGGTCGTATATAAATATAGAAGACTAGCTGTCCTGAAAGAGGTTGTACTGTACAAATGAAAAAATAAATATAAAAAAACAATTTAAAACTCAAACAAATTCTCGAATCCACTTGAACACACAAAAAATTTCATCAAAATCGGTCCAGCCGTTTAGGAGGAGTTTAATTACAAACACACGCACAGAAGATTTATATAGGTATATAAAGATAGTTGAAATAGTGATATTGTGTCGCGTTATGGTATGCAATTTGATATCCTAACTACCTAATATTATAAATGTGTGTTATTATAAATGCGAATGTCAGTTTGTTCGTTTGTTACGCTTTCACGCCATAACTACTCGACCGATCAGCATTCAATTTCACATACACATTGTCAGGGGTAAATAAAAGGACATAGGGTACCTTTCATTCAGAAAAAGTTGCTGTTCTCGAAGGATAAAAAATTAATTAGACGGAAACACAGGCAATATTTTGTAATGTAATATTTCCGACTTGGATGTCTTTTTGATTGAGTATTTAATCATAGACGATAGAAGCAGCCATTTTTTGCAAAGAAGAGCTAGTAATCTATGTATACTAATATTATATAGCTGAAGAGTTTGTTTGTTTGGTTGAACGCGCTAATCTCAGAAACTACTGGTTTGAATTGAAAAAACCTTTCAGTGTTGGATAGCCCATTTATCGAGGAAGGCTACAGGTTGTATAACATCACGAAACGGCCCATGAGAGCGGCGCAGTAATCATAAACGCGGGTGAAACCGCAGGCACATCTAGTGCGGTATAAAATATTATCTGGACGGATGACACAGCTACCAATTGGTCGTCTTGCAGTTTCGCTTTGTGGGTTTGAATCCCATACATCCAAATCCAGTGGTGGGTTCCATGTTGAGAAGGGTTAGGCTATGGCCTAACCCCCCACAAAATGAAACCTAACCATTACCAAAGTGAACCGAGCCCAGCAGTGAGTAGGTAGTGGGCAGTTTATATACAGGTTTGATATTATTATAGCATTCTAGAGCTGGGGTACCTATATCCTTCTTGACGTAGAAAGATAGATGTATATATACAATATGTAGGTAGGTGTGTAGGTCGGTGCGCGACAGAGCGTACAAGACCTTTGCTGTCTTCATCCGAGCGTGCTGATCAGATCTATTGGTTGATATTACACACGTGTCAACTGTATGCCTTTGGAATTTAAATAAGCAGCTGTGGTAGAAAGATTGAAGAAACCTGCGCCGCAGGGATTCTGTTTTTGTCATTTTGATATGGACTCAAAAAATCGAAAGCAATTAAGTTTACATACATATTAAGTAAGGACAAAAATATATCGATGTAAGGCAAAGTCTATAAAGACTATTTTGTATGTAAACGAGACTTGTACGGCGGGCCAGTTTCTACGCATTAGTGCGAGCGGAAAGTTTGAAATAAACTCTACTACTTACAAGTAAAAGTTATTTTACTACAATCCTACGACCATCCACGACCAGACGAGCTAGAACTTAATTAAGATTAAAAAACACACACCACGATCATATCCTACACACGTTTGGTTCGATTAAGAGAGTCAGTGTTCCAATCACCCCTTCAACTCTTTATTGTTACTTCTTTTCAACCGCTTCCCATGTCCATTACTATCAGACAAATTCGGTCTAGCAAGCCATATTAGAGAGAGCTCATAAAGAAAAAGTCCATGACTTCTGAGCTCGCCGTCATCTAAATCAATGAAAAGGACAATATAATATATTATATATACCATCAGGCATTAGACCGTAGACTTGTTTGTGACCTATTTGTTTCAAGATAGACAGCGGCTGCGTTTACTTTGAATCGCAAAATAGGACATACGTTTATTCATATAGGCTACAAGAAAGTAAGTAATACTTATGGACGTTAAAATGACACTTACACATTATGTTTTGACTAGTGCGTCGCATCAATAATGTTTTATTGCAGTCCACTGCTGGTAACATAATAAGCTTCTAACATCTTAGGCCACTAAGTTAAGTTTACCGCCAGAAGGCGATAATAGGTGGCTGAGTTAGGCGTCATGCAGAAGAATGCAGTAGACTGCATGCTTCTGCATGCAGTCTACTGCATCTTCTGATCACCTGAAATAGGTGGCCGAGTTAGAACTCAGCCACCTATTTCAGGTCATCAGTCAACCTAGCTTGCGTCTTGCCATGTTGCTTAATATGCAAAATATAATTACTGTTAAGCATAAGATCCCAGTTTCAATACCCAGAGAAATCAAATTAGTATTGAGTTTTCTGTAAGGTACTTCTCAGTTTCAGCACCATGGGATCTAGAAATGTGCTTGGTAGTTGGCAATAGACCACTTAGATGTAGCTAGTCTTACATCTCTACCTGCCCTCTGCGATGTATAGTCGTGAATCTAAATAACTATATTTTATTTTCTTATAAAAGGCAATAGCACTAGGAATAATACTTGTGTCGCGGGGGGCTTTACAAAAATTCGAACAACGGACACAAAGAACATCCAGACTCGGAAAAACCATTTGTGGATCACACAAATTTTTGTCCCGTATGGGGATCGAACCCACAACTCTCGGCACAGCAGCAGCGGCACTTAAACCACTACGCCATCCGCGCAGTCATAAATTTAATTAATTAATTTAATACCAACAAATCTATATAAATGTCACTCGCTTCGCACCCAGAAATTCGATACGCCAGCCAAAAAACATATTTTTGATAATGTCACCGTATATTAATATTAAAATTAATAATATAAACATGTTCATCCATTTGCCACTCCTTTTAATAACTGTTATTGTAACATAATACCTATACTATTAAAAAACTTATTCTCTACTTTTAAAAGGCTGTGTTTGTTGTTTTTGTTTGTAATTATTTGCTTTATAAAACACTTCTCTCGCATTAGGATTCATTCCTGCGTCGCGGGAAACTTTATAGACATTCAAACAACACACACAAATAATATCTAGACTCTGAATAACTATTTGTTGATAACACAATTTATTGCCCTGAATCGGAATCGAACCTACAACATTCAGTGCAGCAGCGAGGCAATCACTGCCATCCATGAAATCAAAATGGTTAATTAGGTTTTTTGTCCAGAATTTCTCAGTAACACCATAGAGTCTGATAATGTGTCAGCAATAGGCATAGGCATTTCTATCTCTCGGAAACAGTCCTATTTTTTTCGGGATGAAAGGTATGCTGTATTTTGCTATACCTCTGACAACGTAATCGGTCAAGTAGTTAAAGAGTGAAAGCGTAAAAAACAAACAAACAAATTCACTTTCTCATTTATAATATTAGTGAATATTAGGAGTAATGTTCATATTTCATTTACTAAAAGCTCTTTCAATGCATAGACTTATTAATATCATCAGTACGGTCATAACACAGTAATTAATAACGTAATGTCAACTACATGTCATGTCGCGTATGTTTTTGACTGTTGTGTGAATTAGGTCGACTGTTTTTGACAAGGATAAGCATCCTGCTCTAATGAAAGCGGGGATACATCAACATACATTTCTTCTGTCCTTTGATGCTTGGGCAAATCATTACCTATTGAGTTTTGCTGTGAGCATATGCTCAGTAGCAATATAGCCTTGAAGAGTGCTCGCTAGACGGCAATAAGAAGCCTCAAATACATGATGAAAGGAGGAGGAGAACTCTGTCCTTTATTCCTTCGAATATATACAGGTGTGAATGTATGTGAATGTCCTTAAAACCGCCCTACTTTTCGTCATGTAATACAAGGTTAAAAATATAAAGAAATACAAACAACTCGACGCGACTCTGAACTATTTATATACTGCATATTTTTTTTAAATGTATCTCACGCCAAAATACAGGATAGACTCTACAATTTTGTTACATTTATGCTAGCTTATTTTATGTTCATGCTAGCTTTTTAGGCGATAAAGAGTCCCTACGTAGACATTAAAAGGTCTACGTTTAGAAATAAAGTAAAGAAAAAATACATCTCGCTCGTCTTGTATTACCTATGTATAACTAAAGCGAGGGTACTCACCCCTTTGGGATAAAAGCAGTTGTTTGTATGTATATCCTAACTAATATTATAAATGCAAATGTGAATTTGTCTTTTTGTTTGTTTCGCTTTCACGCCCTAACTACTGGACCGACCATCATGAAATTTCGCATACACGTTTTCAGGGAACGGAAAATGACATAGGGTAGCTTTCATCCAGAAAAATTACTGTTACGCACTCAATCGTATACCATAGATAAAAGTAAAAGTCGCCTGTCACACAATAACTTCATAAGAATCGCTACTCGCTTCGCGTGAGCAGTGATGCAGATTCTTTATATTTTATATGTGTCGTGTTATGGTGGTGTCATAACGATTTTTATTAATTAGTTTTAGCTAAACAAAAACATTGTTATGGCGGTCGTTCCAAGCTGTAAATGGGTAGGGCGTGAACTGGCGCTGTTTTTCGTATGCTCAACTTGTATTTAATTATAATTCAAGTCCAATCCCAATACACTTAAAATAATTATGCTTTTAATTTGGGATAATTTGGCTGCGTAGATGTTTCAATGGTTAAAATCTTGCCAAAAGCTAAGCTTGATACCGAACAGAATAAAGACTTGTGTGGGCGATAACACACATGTGATGCTTTTGGTGTTGCAAGCATAAAAAGGCTACAGTAACCCCTTATTATAAGGCGGGCCCAAGCTTGCTTGCCACAATCGTGGTGAAAATATTTATTTTTTTCTGAGTTATATTTGGGGATTATTTTTCGCCATTGATTATATGTTCATAAACTCGGCTACGATGTAGAGAATAGAGAACAGAGCGAGATTTTTTTATATAGCCTTATATTGATTATATTTTTTATCAAAAGGATAAGCAGATGTATATCAACAATTTTATTAGCCCCTATACAGGGTGATTTTAAAATCGTGTAATTCCTTTTAACCACGCATTCTACTGGTGATATAGAATAACCCTGACCATATTTTTTCTTAATTAGAATAATGGTTTCGGCAAAATTAGAGTACAGATTTTTTTCACGAAATGATTTCAAATAGTCATATTTAACCACCTGACACAATCTTAATATTTTACTAATTTAAAAATAATAACATAACAATAACTGATGTCGTAAATAATAAGGGGCAATAAAAAGGACCGCCCGTTATTATTTACGACATTAATTATTAATATGATTTTTTATTTTAATTAGTAAAAAATTAAAATTGCCTCGGTTGGTTAACATATGACTATCTGACACCATTTCACGAAAAAAACGGAATGATATTTTTTCAAAAAAAATAAATCTAATTAAATAAAAATATGGTCAGGGTTATTCTATATCACCAGTAGAATGCGTGGTTAAAAGGAATTACACGATTTCAAAATCACCCTGTATAACAGGGAGCCTACTGACACTTATCGAGCGCATACGCATAGCTGTTAGGTACTAGGAATTTAGCAAACATAAAAATTTAAAACAATTTGCTAAATTTGATGATCTAACATATCTAATAGACTGTGATGGCGACTGTGCCCTATGGATGCTTCCTGAATTCAATCATTTTGTGTACGTTTGTGAACTCTCCCGCGAAACAGGAATTGTTTCTAGTGCGGGCGGCGGTGGTGTTCACTAAAAAAGGTTTCATAGATAGCTATGCTTAACAAGTATCGATAGCTAGATTTTGATGTTATCAATACTATTTGGCAATAACAATCTTGTCTTCAAGTGTACGCATGCAATACGCGTAACATTTTATCAAATTTAATGATGATAATGTTTGATAAGTTCAGACATTCTTTAACGCAGTTTTGGCTTTACGCAGACTCGATTTAATGTTCCAAATATGTGCGTTTTTCGTTATTTTAAAATACGTAATAAAGTAGTTGACTCATTTTTTATTATTAAAGTCTAATAGTTAAATTACCTTAAATTTTAAATAGAAATATTTTCTTAATTCTATTCAAAAATAAATTAGATACAAGCGTTTCAAATCTGGTAGTAAAGGTAGTTGTCAAATGACAGAAAAAGGATCCATGATACAAATTATGACGTAACCGCTATTTATCCGCAGCTGTCTGAGGGAGATAGCGAGAATGCACACTACGAACCCACTTTTTCCGATATCTAAATTTAAAAAATATGAATACCTCCCTTATTTTGCAACGAATTATGATACTGTTTACACAAAAAGATTTCTTCTGAATGTTATTTGCTCCTGTGTGTAAAATAATCTACAAAATCAAATATAGGAAATTAACATATTATATGGAACATAGCGGACAGAAAATGGAGTTGTCCTCGATAGACGGCAAAGACTAACTCTCTGTTTACGTGGGAACTAAAACTTTGAGGAAAAATAATAATATAATATTCTATCATATACACACAACACTATCTAGCCCAAACTAAGCTGAGCTTGTACTATAGGTACTAGACAATGGATAGACATACATATATATATATCCTTTTTTTGTAAATTCATACATATTATACATAGAAACACCCAGGCCAAGACCAACTACCATGTTCATGAACACAAATGTTTGACTTGTGCGGGAATCGAACCAACGACCTCAGCCGTGGCAGTTGGTTACATTAACCACTACTCCATCGGGGCCGCCAAATATGGGTCTAATAGACCCGTGACTAACTTTTCAGGAATATAGATGTGAAGTATATATGTTGACAATATAGACATTAAATGATTAATAAACAACGCGATAAAATCCGTATATAGTAGTTTAATTTCGTTGAATAACATTCGCGTAAACAGAAGACAATATAATATAGACATTATTATAGAAGGTAACAGCGATATACAGAGATACGCGATATACTCGTGTTGCTACTGAAAACGAACCTACGACCTCACGCAATTCATTACCACTGTACCACAGAGGAACCTTATTTTCAGATTATGGATTATAAGACGTTTCATGTAAGTCTGTTTGTTGCGTAAAATTATCGATCTTGATAAGAATGTGCGTAATGGATGTCCATTCGAAAGATCCATTCTCGAAGATTTAAATATTGATTGATGATTTTCGCGTTGTGATGACGCGTGTACATTTTGGATTTGCCCACGTTATGGATATGACACTGCAAAAATATTCAATCGGAATTATTGTTAACCTATTGAGTCGCAGTGGAACAGCGGCGGCAAGATACAGGTTCTCAATTAAGTCTGGCATACCAACAATTGACAAAACAACATGTTAAGTACGTAATAATATCAGCTAGTCCTACTGCTGGGCACGGGTTTCTTCTCAGTGTGAGAAGGGTTAGGCCACAGTCCATCACGCTGGCCCAGTGCGGACTGGCAGATTTCACATACCTTCAAGAACTATGGAGAACTCTTGCAGATTTCCTCACGATGTTTTCCTTCACCGTTAAAGCGAGCAATAATTAACTATTTAATGCGCACATAACTTCGAAAAGTCAGAGATGCGCACCTTGGGATCGAACTCGAGACCTCTGTGTGGCAGTCCAACGGTTTCCCACTAGGCTATCGCTGCTATAAGGTTATACAATGGCCTTTTTAACTCCTGCCGGAATAATCGTTGAGCCAAAAGTAATACATATTATGAGTATTAAATCAACAAACACGTTGGACATCCAGACAGCAAATAGACAAAAAATTTGTGTGATTAAGGTCAATGTCAAGACAAATATCATTTATACATTTAGATCACAAAATTACACTTATAAAAGTTAAAATATAAAAATAGATACAACCTTTGTATCTATGAATAAATTTAAAGCGGTTATTGTGCTAAAAATTGGATGTTCGTTGAGTCCGTTCCGCCCGTTCCATCGGCGTCCCGCCCATCGCACACACGGGAGTGACGACAGTGTGGCAGTACCGAAAGACCACTGCGCTATTGCAATAATAAGTCTATTTATTAATCGTTATCAACATAATATAAAAGAAGAAATATAATAATTACCTAATACTTCTAACATTACAAATAAAGCCGTTAATTGCCTCGCTATTCACCCCTCCTTCTCCAAGCATCGTGAACAGAAAGACATGCAGATACATTAAAAATAATCTTGTTTGCTAGAACAGAATCACTGTACCAATTACTCGTATATGTGTAAGCTATAAAAACAACATTTATTACATGTGTAACGAGTACATTTGTATCAGATTACATTGAAACACCATTTGCTAATCATTTCGCATAGTTTATAAGCCATGTGGTTCGACTAAGAATAGTATGGTGTTCTAACATTCGAGTGTTGAGTGTTTAGGCTCGTTGAATAGTATATTATCCATTGAGCCTTATGGCTGTTTATAGGTAGAAAACGACTATATTAACCGGCTACATAAAACTGTGATTTCGTTTGCTAAATTGCGTCTTAATGATTCTGTAAGGTAGAGTTTTGAGCTACCTTTGTCAACGTCTACATGGAAAAAGCAGATTTGATAAAGTACCTATATAGTCTCATGCCTTTATCCCAGAAGATTAAGCAGCGGTGTATTAAACCTAATATTTTGTTTCTATATTTCGCTAATTATATTATTATCTTTAGGTTAGTACCTTAAGACTGCGCCGAGCGTAAGACGCGGTTGGACTGAATGACAGAGTTCGATATTCAAATCGACGCGCGGCCGCCATTGTGAAATTGTATAGAGGATTTGAAGTGCTTTTTTGATAAATATCTATCTTTATTGTCAACCAATAACTTAAATATTTGGGACGGACAAATTGTAATGTAACTATTTATGTTTCGTTTAAGCTGTAAAATAGGATAGATTTCTACTGTTAAAACCTAATAATCACGTAACACGAGCTTACGTTTTTGCATTTTTCGTGCAAATTTACGTAATTTTGTAGGTTTTTTAAATATAAATTATTTAATTTTTTTACACGGAGTAATTGTAAATACATTGTCATTGTTATGGTACATGTATATATTATATTTGTATTAAACAAAAAGTGTTGATTTTATTAACTTAACTGTGACCGCCTATTTTGGCACATTTCGCTCGGCGCAGTCTTAATAGGGAGCTTAAGTAGTCTTTATAGGGAGCGATTACCGTCTACTGGGTAGAGTTCCAGACTCCGTGATGCTACTAAGAATTTTTAGACGGGATACTGAATAACTCGTGCTCGAACCGGTAATCGAATCCGAAACCTCGATCAGTCAACTGCATACACTACCGCTACATCACGCAGTTAGTCAAAGTTAAGTTGACAAAGTATCTTTGATTAAAGTTTACTTTAAATAAGGATTGAAAGTGAACATAGTTTACTTGAATCGTTTTTTATTCTTCGAACAAATCTTTATATAGGTATATAATTCTTCTGTACCTGTGTTGACAGTGAACTCCTCCTAAACGGCTGGACCGATTTGAATGAATTTTTTTGTGTGTGTTCAAGTGGATTCGAGGACGGTTCTTTTTTTTTATCTATACAAGACAACCGTCTGTCGGGACAGCTAATAAAAATATAAAATGTTAAACGAGACACGCTTATAGGCAGACGAGGCAACTACAATAGAATCATACTAAAGATTATATAGGTAATGTTAATTTATTTAAAACGTGCCAACATCGTAATTTGGATATTTTTCCTGCTGTACAGTTTATTATAATAGGGGTAATTATAAAGTTGCTGCTTTGTATAAACAAAATCAGTAAATTTGTGGGTTTATACTAACTATTTCATCAATATTTTTTCAATGGCCAAGTCGATCTCCATTTCCTCTCGTCATTTTTGTAGTAGTTTGTATTCCGGCCTCTATGGTTCCTCTTAAATTAAAAAAAATATCAACTATCATGTAATTCAGGCGAACTGAAATAAAGAATACGGGGAGATACTGAGCAATATTACTCTAAATACAAATTGTTGATATTTATTAATAATAAAACATATTCTCGAAAAATAAATGAATTTTTAAAATAATCATATCATTTTGTACAGTAATCGCGAAATCAGGTGTAGGAAATAAACGGCAAGTTCATAGCTATAGGTCTAATATTAGTTATAGAAGCCATGAATCAGGTCAGCAGTGGTCTTGTGAATGAACAAAAAGACGGACACATCATCGGTCGGTGTGGAGTTACAATTGCAGAGTTCCTACGGAGGGTCGCCATCTTACGAATTGAATTATTTATCGTCTTGTTCGTATAGCGTGAACTACTAACTCTAAATCACTGTACAAAAATAAGGCGTGAGAGTTGAATGTATGATGCTAAGAAATATAGCTTATCTCACAAATATTATAATATATGATGTTCTGTTAATATTGTCTAACGTTGACACGAACGTTATATTATAAAATTATAACTTTCTATTCTTTTAAGAATTATCTTTATAATAAAATTATAAATATTAATATTTTACTTATAAACTTCTTTCTAGCCTTTATTATTCCCAAGTCACTTGGAGTCGGCTTTTCTGGTCTAACTGGATTTGACTAGATATCAGTTTTTACACGGAGCGGCTACCACCTGACCTCCGCAACTCGAGGGATAACAATACCCTAAGCTTAGACCAGTGTCAGGATATTATAGGGCACTGACTTCCCAATAACGACTGCCATAGATGTTCATGGCAGCCGGAACCGACGGCTTAACGTGCTCTCCGAGGCACGGAGCAGGCGATAATTGTCAATCAATACACACATAATTTCGAAAAGTCATATAACTTCCGAAAGTTAGAGGTGTGCGACGTGGATTCGAACCCAAGACCTTTGCATTGCAGTCTGTATACGGAATTTAACGGGGGTTATTTAAAAAACAAACACTACTTGGAAATAATTTATGTACTATTAATTATTGTCTATGGATTATTATTTAAACACTAAACCAAAACAAGACACACAAAAATAAATAGACAATAAAAAAATAAACAACTTAAAAAGCCTTAAAAATAATTCAATAGTTTAATAGGCAATTAAATTTATTAAAATTGAGTGATCATAAAGTATTTTAAAAGTTAGTAATTGTAAAGATCTTTGTAACTCAATGGATGGATAAAACTTGGCAGACAGAACATGTCATGAAATAACACAGAAACTGGTAAAACATAAAATAATGTTTTAAGGTGTGCGTATCGAATTCTTGTCTTGTCTTGTATGATTTTTTTCTTTGTGAGTATTATCGTAATCCCATTTCCTTTAGGAAGTTGAAGTTTCCTTTTAATTTGTAATCTTATCAAGCAAAAATGTGTGATTCATTTTTATTAACATTTATTATTGTTTCATGATTACAATATCGTTTTAGATATAAATACAATTGCTTATATATTTTATAGTACCTACTAACTGTCTGTGGCTCGCTGCAATAATTTTTATAAATCTGAAACGTGCTGAAACGTGCGTCTTTAATCTTTGATTTAAAAGTCCCTTCAGTGAAAGCAATGAAGGTACTTTAAATCGAAGGTTAAATATATATAATTATAATATATTGGAAAATATATCTTAACTCAATACTTTGTATTCCAATGCTATCGGTCCTAGAACTACGTCATTTTATGCACCTGAATATTTGCAGTAAATATGTAATATGTAGGTAAACAAAATGTATATTCATACCGTCTAGTTTTACTTGGATGGGGATACATCTTTTTATTAACGAAAAATACATACATAATACATAGCATTGAGCCTACATTTTCCTGAATGGACAGACATGTGCATTATAACCAAATGCTGCCGAAATAATTAATAATAATAATAATATTCTACACATACACACCACACCATCTAGCCCAAACTAAGCAGAGCTTGTACCATAGGTACTAGACAATGGATAGACATACATATATACTTTCTTTTTCTAAATACGTACATATTATAATACATAGAAACACCCAGACCAAGACAAACATCCATGTTCATGCACACAAATGTTTAACTTGTGCGGGAATCGAACCCGCTCCTTTAGGCGTGGCTGTCGGTTACACTAAATACTACGCCATCGAGTCGTTATTTGCCAAAAAGGAACAGATATCACTAGCGCACTCAAAGTTAAATTGAAAATGTTGAGTTTTCTATAGGTCTGGTAAATGTTACTCTGTTATGGCACTCTATTATAATTATATTGGAAAAATGTAAGGTCTTGCTTGTCAAGTTAAAGTTTATAGTACAAGATCGTAAGTTATATGTTATACTAGCTGTCCCGACAGATGTTGTCCTGTAAAGGCGACAAAAAAAAAAAAAGAAAACCATATCTAAACCATCCTCGAATCCACACACAAAAAAATTCATTAAAATCGGTCCAGCCGTTTAGGAGGAGTTTAATTACAACGAAAAGTGGTATTGATTTTTATATATGTTATATATAACGCCATCTTGTATGTTATATGTTTGCTGTAATTAAGCAGTCATGTGTAATGTGTTAAAGGATATTCATTTATTTAATTAGTACATTGGCATTATATGGTAGAATAATATGATACAATAGAATAATTCAATTAAAATAAATACAAAAACAAAGAAAAAAATACACACAATTTGCAATAAGTATATAATAATTAAATCAATTTTAAGTGACAATTAGCATTAATCAAAGCTAGGATTAATAGGTATGTCATTTAATAATAGATATTAACAATGACTAGCGGCCGCCTAGTAGTCAAAATTCGACCAGAATTGATTTAATTTAAAAAATAATACCTTACCCTTATAATCACATTTCATTTAGATTTCGCCAAGGCTATACAGGTTAAATTTACCTACCTTTTTCAAACAAATTATTGTTTACTTGACTATACTCTTTCATTGACAATATTCCTAAGCTTGCTACTTTGTTTACTTTGTTACATATAAATAAGGTATAGGTAACCATAGTTACAAAGAATTGTACGACGTCAGACGAAAAACGCCGAAATACTTACGAACGTGATTCGACTGCGTGTGTCCAATGCATGGTTGTGTGCGTGTAGTGCTTTTTCATTAATTTAATGTATTTCTAATGCATATTTTATATAAATATTAGGATTCGCCCCTCCTTCTCCATATAAACTTTAACTGTGCCAAAATTCACACTCAGTTTTTTTAAGTTTAAAGTTTTAAATTTCAATCAATGCCAAGTAAATCAAATGTCGACTACTACATGTGATATCATGGTTTGACAGAACGTGACATTAAATAGCCATAACTAACTAATATTATATATGCGAATGTGTGTTTGTTTGTCTGTTATGCTTTCACGACTTAACTACTCAACCGATCATCATGATATTTCGCGTACACCTTGTCAGTGGTACAAAAAAAGGACATAAGGTACCTTTCATTCAGAAATTAGTACTGTTACTAACCTAACGTTTATTAATGAATATACAGGGTGTGGCGTAAATAATGGATAACACTGAAACTGTCGACTGTCCAGATTATCATCTATCATTTAACCCACTTTCATCACCATAATTAGGCCACCATACATTTTTATCACACAGAGGCCCATAAATGTTTAGTTTCTTAGAAAACATGTTAAAATTTGAGAATAAGTAATTTTTGCGAAGTTGTCTTAGATTGTAACAAAAAAACTTTATACTGGTTTGATGATACAAGTATTCAGGAGTGACATAAAAAACAGAACGAGAAAATGTCGCCAATTGTAGAAATGGCACCTGATGTTGTATGAGTAAGTACGTTTTTTTTTTTAGATATCAAAAATATCAATAATTTGGTCATCCATGGGCATATGGTGATATAAGTGGGTAAATGATAGATGATAATCTGGCCAGTCGATAGTTTCAGGGTTATCCATTATTTACGCTACACTATGTGTACGGGAGCAAAGTCGTGGGAAAAATTTTGTCGTTTATAAATTAGAAATATTCCTTTCACAAATATTAGAAAGCGTAAATCTTTGATATTGATTGATTATTATAATTAGGTCCACACAACGCAAATACGAATGTCAAGACCGCAACTCGGTTACGAAAGCGGCATGAACGCATGTCAAGAAAAAAAGGCGATCACTGTCACCTGAGGCCATTCGATTACATCGTCAAACACGACCCATATCAATCGAGCCATCAACAAAACGAAAGTTTCGTATATTTGATTATGACTCGAATTATACAGAATAATAAAAAATCGATCAATATTCGAAAGCGGGCTCATATAATTTATAATAATAATAATCCATTTATTTGTTAGAATATTGTTGTTACAGTGGTGTTACAAAATGATATGTCCATAATATTCTGCCGTTTCCGGCGTACAAATCTTAAGCTTAACAACATAGTCAGATAACTTAGCTTTAAAATTAAGAATGCAATTAAAAACGATTAATATAAATATAATATTAAGATAAATAATAGGTATATAAAATGTCAAATATTATTATAATGTCAAGTTACAATTTAAATTTCGTATCAAATTTTTCACATAAGAAATCATTCGTCGAGTAATAGTATTTGTCCAGCAAGAAGCAAAATAATTTGTTTTTAAATGTAGTAAGGTTATATGTTTTAAAAATATCGGGTAATTTGTTGTAGATGCGTATTATCATGCAATAAACATTCCTAGAAAAAGTTACGAATATTCAATGAAATAATAATAATAATAATAATAATAATAATAATAATATTCTACCACATACACACAACACTATCTAGCCCAAACTAAGCAGAGCTTGTACTATGGATACTAGACAATGGATAAACATACATATATACTTTTTTTTTTGTAAATACATACATATTATACATAGAAACACCCAGACCAAGACAAACATCCATGTTCATGCACACAAATGTTTGACTTGTGCGGGAATCGAACCCGCGACCTCAGGCGTGGCAGTCGGTTACACTAACTACTACGCCATAGAGGCGCCAATGAAATGCTATTTATTTCACATAAAATAGAGTACAATTTGGTGTTCAGAAGGACTGTGCCTTCTATTTTGCCACAAGTGGCGTGTGAAAGTTTACAAGACATTGAATTCTTAGAGACAGTAAAATCTAATAAAACTAATTAAAGCAAAATACACAGATTATTGAAGTTGTCAAAATTTGATATAATAATAATAAAGAAATGTCAAACTTCATTTTTCATAATAATTAATAACACATTGCTAATCGTAGGTCGCCGCGTCGGTCGTATTACACATATAGGTAAATAAAATAATCTATAAGGCCATGCCCATTGTCAAACACTGCATAATGTATACTAAATTTACATACTCTTGTCATAATTAATATATCTGTATACACATTATTATATAACAGTAACGACTAGCGATATGAAAATTAATCATATCTATACGATCCTTAGCGTGAATCACTGAATACCGTCAATGTTTTTATCATCAACAAAGTTGCCAAAGGCAGTAGTCTATGATTTGAAGTTCTACTAATTACAAATCATGGACTGGCGCAGCTTTTTTTGGGAATCTCACTCGCATACGTACCACTGCAACATTTGTATAGCCAGGTCCCGTAGTAGTGACCCAAAGTAAGTAAAAACCCCGCGAAAGTAAACGAAGTAAGTAAACTGTCATGAACCCCGCAGTTAATTTAATCTAAAGTATATAAGAGGTTTTGGATAAAATAATTCCATTTCCCTCCTTCTTTCTTTCTTTTTGTGTGGTTAGTGGCCAACCTGTTGTCAAGAGTTGTTCAAGCCGCCCGTAGGCCTCTGACATGGCTTAACGACTGCTGGCAATGTGGCAACAACCGGGACCGACATTTTACGTGCCTTTCAAAGCTCATTCTCGCTAATCAATTAACGAACAGTGATTGCAACTGGCGTTAAGCGCTTTCCCTCCTTATCAAAACGGGATAAGAATATTTAAATACATCAGAAACGTCTAATCGCACGGAAATTCGTACTAATTAATACAAGATCTTTATGTATATGATATAAATTTCCAGAAGTGATATGAAAATATTTAACGTACTGTTACGTTAATATTGTCAAATATTATTAGTGTCCTTTCTTGCACAAGAGCTGTAACGATTAATACTTGGCCAGCTACCATTGAAATTCTCTTTTGGAAATTAATCGAAAAGCAAAGCTTTTGTTAGCGAATAATCCAGTAATGGATTTACACATGTCAAACGCATACACTTATATTTTGCAGAGTTATTACTCGCTTGGGCAATCCAATGCCCGTCCCGAGAATTGAACCGAACACCTCCTGTATAGTAGTACAGTCCGCTGCGCTACCGAGGCGTATAAATGTAAATAACATGGCATATCTTGTCGCTTTAGAATTTGACAATTTAGAAACTATTACACTACATACTACTACTATTAAACTTTACTAATTATGAAGCTAATTAAATAATTAAAACTATGTATATTTAAGTTTACACTTTCCCCGAAGTTTCGGTTGCTTTTCAGCAGCCATGGCCACGGGGAGACTAAGATGGTAGCTGTCTCAATGTTCCAGTGTAGTTATTTTAAAGTATCCGAACATAATTTAATTATTGGTGTTTCTATTTACGCAGAATGAGCTCAAAGTATCATGAAGTCTAGCTGTGGTTTGCTTTTTTCGTAATCCGTATATAGTAGTTTAATTTCAATGAATAACATTCGCGTAAATAGAACGCAATATTATATCTTGTCAGTTAAGCAAACTGTTAATTAATTTAAATAATTTTAATATGTTAATACCTGCAAGAAATTCACGGCCAATCTTGTTTATAATTAAAATAATACGTAATAAATAATAAAATTAATCAGTAGAAGATAAAATATTTTCAAATAATCAATAACAATTCACACGATTATTATAATTATATGATAAGATAACAGTAGAAAATAGAAGCGTTGATTATTTTTCTTGTAAGATAAGTGGTACTTCGAGTAGAATAAATAATAATGTTGTCTGAAAACAAGAGCTGCCTCAGTTCCGCAGCTATAGGGAATGTAACTACTGTGTATGAGGTCTAGAATTTATGTTAAAACGTTTTTTGTTTGTTACGCTTCTACGCCTTAACTGTTCGAGAAATTATCAAGCAATTTGGCATACACATCGACGATCTGCGAAAGACTGCAGGCAGATGCTGGATGCGGCAAGCTGAAGACAGGGCGCTGTCTTGCTTATTGGAGCAGGGCTATGTCCAGCAGTGGACTATTATAGCCTGATGATGATGATTGTCAGGAGTACAGAAAAGCACACGTTAAAGTTTCATCTAGAAAAAGGTAGTTTCCGTGCGAGTTAAGCCGTGAGCAAAAGTTAGTAAACAATATATTTCATTTAATTTCTTAGTACAAAATATGTGATGCAATTTGACTAAGTTTGTATGGCAAATTGTCACATTTACATTTCAGCGATATTTTACGTCGCCACGCGATGATGACTAAACACCGATAACGTTCCTCAGATGTCATGTTTGAGATTAATATATTATTGTATTACATACTAACTGTCCCCGCGGCTTCATCCTCGTATATCTATACAGGGTGATTTTGAAATCGTGTAATTCCTTTTAACCACGCATTCTCCTGGTGATATAGAATAACCCTGACCATATTTTTATTTAATTAGATTTATTTTTTTTGAAAAATTATTATTCCGTTTTTTTCGTGAAATGGTGTCAGATAGTCATATGTTAACCAACCGAGGCAATTTTAATTTTTTACTAATTAAAATAAAAAATCATATTAATAATTAATGTCGTAAATAATAACGGGCGGTCCTTTTTATTGCCCCATATTATTTACGACATCAGTTATTGTTATGTTATTATTTTTAAATTAAAAAGTATTAAGATTGTGTCAGGTGGTTAAAATATGACTATATGAAATCATTTCATGAAAAAAATCTGTACTCTAATTTTGCCGAAACCATTATTCTAATTAAGAAAAAATATGGTCAGGGTTATTCTATATCACCAGTAGAATGCGTAGTTAAAAGGAATTACACGATTTCAAAATCATCCTGTATATTAATAGGTGAAGCAATAACTTTTTATCCCTTTTTACGAAAATTGCGCGGACGGAGGAGTAGATATGATATTTGGCACAGTTAAAGTTTATATGGAGAAGGAGAGGCTAATACTACCTAATATTTTTATAAAAACTGCATAAGAAATGTATTTATATTAATGAAAAAACACTACACGCACACAACCATGCATTTGACACAAGCAATTGAATCATGTTCGCAGTATTTCGGCATTGTTAGGCTGATGTCGTAAAATTCGTAACTATGGTTACGTACATAATTTTGTGGAGTAGGTGACTAAATGAAATGTGATTATAAGGGTATAGTAGTTATAGACAATAAAACCTTAATATCGATCAAACTTAAAATTTATATCGATTATGGGCGAATTTCTACCACGTAGCGACCGCTAGTATTTATTATTCCGCACCTGGGGCTTGCAGCGGGATGCTATATAGCCTACAACCTTCCTCAAGTATTGGTCAATCAAATGCAAAGATAATGTTCAATTCCGGCTAGTAGAACCAGAGATTAGCGCGTTCAAACATAAAAACAAACTCTTCAGCTTTATAATATATATCTATTTATAACTATAGATGTATTATTTCCAACTAGCTGACCCACGCAACTTCGTCTGCGTCACATAAGACAGTTTTCTCGTTTTTGCAACATTTTCCATTGATGCGCCGCTCTTATTCATTGTAGCGTGATGTTATATAGTTATCGCCTTCCTCGATAAATGGGCAATCCAACATTAAAATAACTTTTCAAATTGAACCAGTAGTTCCTGAGATTAACGCACTCAAACAAACTCTTCAGCTTTATTATATTAGTATAGATAAATCTTTTAGCAACACATGGGTTACGTTACGCTCGATTAATGGTATACTGTTCAATCTACTATCTACTGTTGATCAAATGTGTATCAATTTTATCATACATAAGCCCATTACGTTTTCATGATTGTAGAACAAAACTAATTTTGACGACTCATTGTTTTGTTCGAAAGGTTACACCCGTATTAGATTTCGAGCATTGTGATACGGGACACTGTTCAAATAATATTAATAAATTCTTTATTGATACCAGATAGATGACAATACATACAACTTCTTAACCTATAATACAATAACTGGCTGTATACAATATTCAATGAACCCTAATGCCTAAACTAGGCCAAGCCTGTGCCTTAGATGTTAGTTTCGTGGCGTTTTTTAAATCTTTAGTTCCCAAAGTGGTCAAGGTGGACCCCCAGGGGTCCACAGGAGACTCAACTGGGGTATACGTTGGCGTGACGTGTCAAGGAAAATTTATTTGCTTTCTATAGTGAAGAACTAAAATGTTGGCTTGACTTAACCTATCAATGTAGGCAGATAATATTTTAAGAAACTGATTGGCTACATCTTGATGCGAACTTCAATCAACGCATACTTCAAGCCGCCAACGAAGATAAGTCAATTTTTACCATCCGTCAAGTGCCAATTATCTTTACAAGATGCAGGGGTCTATAAAACAGATTGTGACTGTGGACTCTTATACATTGGTCAAACCAAGAGAAACATAGGCTTCCGCATAAAAAAACATATAGCTGACGTTAAACACCGACGCTCGTTGAAGTCTGCTGTATGTGAACACGTGCAACAGGGGACCAACCACTACCTAGTATTTGACAAACCACAGATACTCGCAAAAGAATACCGATTCCTACCAAGGATGCTTCG
The DNA here is from genome assembly GCA_963675205.1 of Catocala nupta. Lineage (NCBI taxonomy): Eukaryota > Metazoa > Arthropoda > Insecta > Lepidoptera > Erebidae > Catocala > Catocala nupta. Next base: position 2,931,994 of record OY776101.1, on the reverse strand, counting down.
CGAGGCTATTTAAATTAAAAAACATCCTAATTTCAATAGAGAAGATGGTTGGAATGTACCACCAACTTGGGATCCAATAATTGAAATAGTCAAACCCAAGAAGAAGCAAAACTCAGCTAGACTTCATGATACTTTGAGCTCATTCTGCGTGAATAGAAATACCAAAGATTAAATTATGTTCGGGTACTTTGAAATAACAAGCTACACTTGTTGCATTTTTGATTGTTCGTTGATGCACAACATTGGGACAACTACCATCTTTGTCTCCCCGTGAACATGGCTGCTGTAAAGCAACCGAAACTTCGGGGCAAAGTATAAACTTAAATATAAATAGTTTTAATTAAATTAAAATTAAATAGCATAGTAAAGTTCATTAATAGTAGTTTAGAGTTTTCAAAATTATGTAATAAAAGTGTTTAAAGTAAAATAAACAACGCGACAAAATCCGTATAAAGTGTTTAATTTCAATTATGTGATCTATTAATGATAGTTCTGCGTCCCTCCGTGATACAGGGCTGGTTTATAATATAGTAGTAGATATTTAAAATTAAAATACAGCCATTCCGTTAGTCCGTTCCGTGTGAGATTCAACCCAATTACACTCAGCGCAATATAGCGTCGGTGGCTCTTTCTTTTCTGTCGAAACTTGAAACCATAGTTGGCAAAATATGGATGTCATTAACCTGCGCCTACTCTTTCGGAGAAATAGCTTCATACTATGTATACATATCCTTGAAGTGCAATGTTTTTATTAGATACTTTATAAAAATGCTTGTAGAATAAAAAGTTGTTATATGAAGACGTGACTTTTTATATAATCAATTCGGGTTTAAAGGCCGAACGACAACGATGAAAAAATGGCAGCTACTACTGAGCAATCGATTTAGATGAGAATATAATGGTTTAAATATTAAAGAATTCTGGAAGAAGGCAAGACGGAACATCAACATAATATAATAACTACCTACCTAGTTATCGCGTTGGTTTTTACTAAGACAATCTCTGCATTAGGATCAACTTGTGCATCGCAAGGGATTTTACAAACATTCAAACAATGGACAAAAAGAACGCCCAGGCTCAGCACTATTGTAATTGTTTGCTTACTAGCTTTTGCCTGCGACTTCGTCTGCGTGGAATAGTTACTTTGGGCAGCATTTTAAAGGGACATGCCAGTATTAGGCCCAAAGGTGCACAAAAAATTGGCAATACTAAAAAAATATATTAATATTTATCCTAGTTCTTCTTTGTATTTACTATTCTGTACAAATCGGTAAAATTTTCTAAAAATATTAAACAAGAAAACGACTAAACTATGTAATGGAAGTTGCAAGCAAGTACATTAACGTGAAAATGTTGCCTTTACACAAAATATGTTGACAGGTAATTAATCGAAATGGTAATTTACCATTACTATATTATTATATAATTATTATTTTAATAGTTCATTTCATTTTTATACCTACAAAAGTTATACAAATACTAATAATAATTATTATCTTTGGAAGATTGCTTTGATTAACTTAAAGTAATGTCTATCATCGATGTATTGAGGTTTTGTGTTTAGTATGGCAACACCATCTCTAACTTGTATGACGCCAGAAAACGTAAATGTCAATATTATTGCTTGTTTTGCATCTCCATTGTGACAGTTAGTGTTTATTTATTGCGGTTAAATCGATGAATTTTTACCTATAAGCTATAAAACTGCAATGTATTCTGTTTTATTTAATTCCTAATTGATTGTACTCATAAATAAATTAAAATTATGTATAAAATGATATAGCACATATTTAATATAAATTGTATTGATGAGATATAAGAAGATTGATTGATAACTTTAAAATGCCAAGCTTTTTGTAAATCACTTCTTATGCTAATTAGTTATTGGCATTGCTTACTATTATTATCGTTGGCCTTTATAGGTGTGCACTGTGGGCCCAAATTACTATGGCGTCTTGGCATGCCCCTTTTTACGATTCTTTTTATGCAAATAATACACATGCAAACTGCTGACGATAAATATACGTATAGTAAAGATAAACAAATTTGTTTGGACTTGCGAACTTTCATAACAAAACAAATATTTATTTATTTTTTATCAAGTGCCTAAATACAAAGGTTTATGGTATTATCTTCGATAATGACGAACTCCCATTTAAACTGCCATCCCTTATTTCAACACCCTCATGCCCTTTTTTACAGTAAAAGGTAATTTATATCCTATTCCAAGCTCTAGTCTATCTCTATACCAAAAATATCGGTTCAGTGTTTTAAGCGTAAAAGCGTAACAAACAGACAGACAAACAGAGTTACTTTTGCATTTATATTATAAGTAGGGATATATTTTGTGAAGCCACAATCTGTGTCTCATGTGCGATTCAAGAAACACAACATCAGGGGTAGTCGCAGCACTTTCTATCAAGTAAAAATGAAAGAAATGTTTTGTTACCTAACTTCAGAAAATCTGTAAAATATGTAGATAGTCAGACGTCATTAAAAATCAATTGTGTCTGGCCGCTCTGGACAGGGCAAGCCTAGGATGTAATAATAGTTCAAAAGTAGTGTGTTTAAAATAATCCACAATTAAATACGTATAAAATAGTTTGATTTCAATATGTTACATTGGTGTGAACATAAGAAAATCCTCACCATCTTTTTTATAAAAATATCTCCCGCGGGCTGAAATTATTGTAAGCCTCTCTTCCTTTCCTTTTTTCCCGTCTCTCCTCGCTCTCTTCTAAAGAAACCAATGTACGGTCAGCTACATAAGTCGCTGAACATTACAAAATTTTGTAACAGTATTTTATGAATTAAAATCGACATATTATTCTCCAATAGTAATAAATTGTGACTAAAATAACTATCCTTTAACTGTTAATTCTGTAAAAGATGAAAAATTACCACTATTGTGAATGATAGACCACTTCAAAATCTCGGGAGTCGTAATCGACTTAAGAGGCTGACTGTACAAAATTGTTCGCTTTGTTTGAAAGGCCCTACGGTATTTTGTTTATTTTACAGTTTCAGGATAACTTACAGCTTATAAGTAATACAGTGTTTATTGTTAGTAATATAGATAGGGCCGTTAAAAATTTTTACAAAGTGAAATACAAATGACGACAAATAAATAAGATTAATGAGTGTAAAGACAGCAAAATGATTTTACATTATGAAAAAAGAAGTTACAAAGAGTCTGTTTTAATTTTGTGGTATTGATGTTGCAAATATCGACGTCAAGAAGTCTTACCTATTAGGTATGAGTTTTGCCTGCAAATATTTCTTGTCAAGAAAATATACAGTAAATGAGAACTAATTAAAAACAATTAAATTAATTTTTTGGTTCAATTTTATTTAAATGTAACTGCCGCACTGGATTTAATACCTGTATCGCGGGAGACTTTACAAACATACAAACAATGGATACAAAAGCACACAGACTCGGAACAACCATTTGTGTTATCAGCGTATATTTACAGTTATAAATGTAGGCTTAAAATGGAGCCCTACGTATTACCAGTAATTCAGTATCCGAGCCGAGCTGCTAGAAATTTTGACACTTTATTCCACAATGTTGTACAAAGAAAAACATTTGCCTAAAATGTGGAGGTCGTCACGACTACTGTAAAGTTACTCAATATTATTACGTACTGTTTGATAATCTCAATTATCAATCGATAATATATTTATAATCATCTGTATATTAACTAGTGTTGTGCCTATATTCAGATATGTACAAGATAAAATTGTACGCGTGTGCTACTTGCAGCGAGTACGAACGTTATCGAGGAAAACAGGTCTAAAATCTTGATGCGAAATCGCTACTGTCTAGGTAAGGGTTCGGTCCTGTTGTCAGCGGATATCACAAATATTATTCAGTAGAGCAGGGCATTATGAATACCTACTTTAAGTTTATTAGTACACGGTGCACGTTGCATTTTGTTGACACCGTGACTTGTCCGGCGCGCGTCATCCATCATCAGAAATTATGTAAATTATTATAAAAGCAACTCAGTGCTAACTGTCGCGACGTACAGAGATTAGAGAGACGAATTGCTTAAGCCTAACTCGTGTTATCGTAACCTATACGTGATTATATTATATTATATTTTATTATATTTATCTTTATCTTATCTTATCTTATCTTTATTATATGTGATTATTTAGTGCAACTTGTGTCTTTTCTCTTCTCTCCGTACTTACCAAACCACAACAACTATCAAGTGTTGTTGTTGTTGAGGTGCTCGTAGCCAGTTGCACTCACTGATCGGTAAACGATTAGCGAGGTTAAGCAACGTTCGGTACGGTTAGTCTATAGATGGGTGACCGCTTGGTGGTATTTCATATGGACGTCTCCGTGCTTCGGAGGGCACGTAAGAAGTCGGTTCCGGTTGTTGTCAAATTGACAGCAGTCGTTAAGCCATGTCAGAGGCCTACGGGCGGCTTAAACAACTCTTGACAGCAGGTTGGCCACTAACCACACGAAAAGAAGAAAGAAGAAGATCAAGTGTAGAACCATACACAAGGCGTGGTGATTCATGTAGTCGCCACGCTATTGTTACTACGCTAAATGTTGTGGGTTTGAGCCAGGAAAGAAAAAGAAAGGATCGTCAGTCCACCTAGAAAACCTTTTTCTGATTAATATTATACCTAAATATTAATGTCTTTAAAGCTGTTTAAATGTTTGTAAGTCGTTGCGCTGAGTGACATCTAGACGACGATAAACTAATGTATAAGGGATTGAATCCAAAACCTCTTGATTAGAATCAATCAAGAGGTCTCGGATTCAATCTATAGCTACTCATTGCACTACCAATGTTAACCACCCGTAACAAGCCTAGCAATCTAATAACGACCGCTAAATGTATTTTGATGAGACTAGGAACAAAAATATACTATGTACTTAATTAACACATAATGTGATACCAATATGTACTTAATTAACCCGTAATCGTTTTCGTGATATATACTAAAATAAGGATCTTGGGTTGTATTACTGTTCTTGTTGTTGCTTCGGCATTGTTTTCAAAGCTACTTAAGACTGCGCCGAGCGTAAGACGCGGTTGGATTGAATGACAGAGCTCGATATTCAAATCAGCGCGCGGCCATAGTAAAATTATTGTATGGAGGATTTGAAGTGCTTTTTGATAAATATGTGTCTTTATTGTCAACCAATAACTTAAATATTTGGGACGGACAAATTGTAATATAACTATTTATGTTTCGTTTAAGCTGTAAAATATGATAGATTTCTACTGTTATAATCTAAAAATCTCTTAACACGTTACGTTTTTGCATTTTGCGTGCAAATTTACGTAATTTTGTAGACGAATATATTAATTATTTTAAGTGTTTAACACGGATTAATTGTAAACACATTAATTGTTATGGTTTATTTATTTATTTTTATATATGAGTCACAAATATACAGGTACAGGTAGGTACACGGGATCTTATTGGTACATAGATGTTTTAGAATCACTACATTTAGCCTTGCGGCATGTGACATACTTACAATTATATAAAATAACTAAACTAAGAACCAAACTAGAACAGAATATTGTATTATAATGTATCGGATAAATAATCATCTACTGGATAATAGGCCTTTTGCAATAAGATTTCTTTTAGCTTACTCTTTAATAATTTAATATTTTGTTCTTCTAGAAAAGGCTTCGCATAAATGGTTAAATATTCTAGGAGCCATGCAAAAAATACTTTTATTAAAATATGCAGTAGTATTTAAAGGTACACTAATTTTTAGATTGTGTCTTTTACTTTTTAATTTTATAAACATGTGCATATTCTTTTTCACAAATAATACAGTTTCAAGTATATATATATACTCAGTTCCAAAAATAACGGGTCAGTCACATAAACCCGAATATCTCCCGAACTACGTATGCCATCCTAATGAAACGAAGACTGTTCAATTGAGAATTTAATTATACAGATAAAAAATAAAATAAAACTTAGTTGCACCCACAATATTAATCTCTAAATTAAAAAAAAACTAAAGTAGTCATATTTTTCTATTTTTAAAAACAATATTTTTGTTTCATGTCATTATGGATGCTTTCCATTTCTATACTGTCACAAAAAAAAATTATCGTGAACGTCTTCCACGTGCATAATTATTATTCTGTGAGGTGAAGCATGGCAGTCACGCTAGAGGAATGTGCCAGAATCCTAACCTTTTTGGAACTTGGGCGGAGCCAGCGTGAAACAGCCAGAAACATTGGTGTATCTTTGTCGACTGTTCAGCGGGTAGTCCAGCGGTACCAAGAGACCGGATCACACCTTAGAAGACCAGGAAATGGCAGACCAAGATGCACAACGGCCAGGGAAGACAGACAACTGGTGGCTACAATGCTCCGAAATCGTTTTCAAACTGCTGTTGGTCTAAAAACTCACTTTATTCGCTTTGGAGGTGGCAATTTAAGCGCTCAAACAGTAAGAAGACGTCTTGCTGAAGCAAATTTGAAACCATTGAGGCCCGCAAATGGCCCAAACTGGAACGGGGACATCGAATTGGAAGACAGAGATACGTGCGCGAGCACCTAAACTGGACACTAGACGATTGGTCTAGGGTAATGTTCACGGACGAGTCTAAATTCATGCTTTATAAGCATGATGGTAGGCAGTTGGTGTACAGAAGACCAGGGGAGCGCTTCCATCAAGCGTGTGTGGAGGAAAAAGTGGCGTACGGTGGAGGCTCCGTACAAGTTTGGGCTGGGATTTCTGCTGAGGCCCGCACCGAGCTGGTACTCATTCAAAATGGAACTCTAAATGCAGAGAGGTACGTGGAAGAGATCCTCAATGAACATGTAGGTCCTTTCATGGCCAGGATGGACCGGCATGGCATATTAATGCATGATAATGCGCGTCCCCATACCGCCAGAATTGTACATGACTACCTTGAAGAGGTCGGTATCGAACTCATGCAGTGGCCAGCGCGAAGCCCGGACTTAAACCCCATCGAGCACGCCTGGAACGAGCTTCAGAGATGCGTGAAAGGTCGAAACCCCCCACTAATCACGCTTCCCGAGCTCAAACAAGCACTGGTGGAGGAATGGGAAGGTATTCCTCAGCACCGGCTCCGAAATTTGGTGTACAGCATGCCTAATCGCCTGGAAGCTGTCAGAAGAGCTCGTGGAGGCAATACAAAGTATTAAATGAAGAAAGTGATGCAAAACAGCAAAAAAAACAATCATAAAAAAAATGTAATCTTAAGAAAAATATGACTACTTTAGTTTTTTTTTAATTTAGAGATTAATATTGTGGGTGCAACTAAGTTTTATTTTATTTTTTATCTGTATAATTAAATTCTCAATTGAACAGTCTTCGTTTCATTAGGATGGCATACGTAGTTCGGGAGATATTCGGGTTTATGTGACTGACCCGTTATTTTTGGAACCGAGTGTACATGGTAGGGTCAGAATGTTCAGTTTTATGAAATAGGATTGACAGCTATCGGTGGATTTAAGATTACAAATGGCTCGAACGCACTTTTTTTGTGCTTTAAATGCATGGTCTACATCTCTAGAATTGCCCCAGAAAATGATAGCATATCGTATGATTGGTGCCACATATCCGTGGTACGCAGTCAAGACTGTAGAAGTGTTCACTGTTTTTGCAAGCAAATGGAGAGCATATGAATGCTTATTTGTATTAAACAAAAAGTGTTGATTTTATCAACTTAACTGTGATCGCCTGCTTTGGCACATTTCGCTCGGCGCAGTCTTTTTTTATTAATATATTATTAAATTTTTACTAACTTGACTTGACTTCGTGGTGCTACTAAGCTTTTCATGTCGTTCATTAAGTCGATCCGAGAATCGAAATTTGGACCACACGTTCGGTCTCGAATACGGGCTTAAATTGATGCCACGTAACCAACTTGTTTCTTGGTAGATAGTAGTATTGTATTATACTATGCGGTTTTCCTTTAACAGTCTAATTGGATATATTAATAGAAGACTCATTATTTTATAGCATTTATAATGTCAACACGTTGTTACTTATACCTTTTATTTTTAAACCACTATACAGCCATAAGATCCAGAAACAACTAATTTTCTAAACCATAGATAATACTTCTTTCTTCTGATTGCTATTACGCCTGCTTGAATACACGGGAACGCATACTGGGATAGAAAGTATCTTATCCAGCTATGTACCAAGTTTCATTCAAATCCATTCGACGGTACACACGTCATATATTTTTTATTTATTATTTCATTTTGGGTTACAAATTCCAGCTAAACTAATATGCTTAGACGACTCGATGGCGTAGTGGTTAGTGTAACCGACTGCCACGCCTGAGGTCGCGGGTTCGATTCCCGCACAAGTCAAACATTTGTGTGCATGAACATGGATGTTTGTCTTGGCCTGGGTGTTTCTATGTATAATATGTACGTATTTACAAAAAAAAGTATACATATATGTATGTTTATCCATTGTCTAGTACCCATAGTACAAGCTCTGCTTAGTTTGGGCTAGATGGTGTCGAGTGTACGTGATAGAATATTATGCTTGACAGACAATACATCATCGATCGAACAAGATCCATCGACCATCCGTCTATCAGTCGTCCCATCAATCATCTTTCGATTAATCGATTGTGATACGAATAAACCAGTAACAACGGATTGATCAGCATTCGAATGCGAGATCACATAAGTATTCGAATATACGAATTTCTTTTTTCATAAGAATTGCATATCGCCAGACCAAACCTATTTGGTCTGGCGATATGCAATTCTGTAATGCCTACATTCTGTGATTCACAAGTTAAACATTAGTCATTGTTTAAGTACTAAGTAATCAATACTAATGATTTCTAAGTCACGTTTCCTTATTTTGAGAACATGTTATGTCAATAGATTTCTGTATAAATAGCTGCTGTTAGATTATATTTGCAATACCATTATAAAACCAATAATGTTGACAAATATGTGCATAAATCTAAATAATAGATTTTATTGTAAATCTTGTAATATGTGAAAGCGTTTTGGACTCTCAAACAGTCTGAAACTTCTTTGGTGGCGCACCGGGAGTGTATGCGACTGCTGCGCATAAAGTTTCAAGTTCGATTCCCGGGTCCGGAAAACTACTTTTTGGTTTTTCGGACTAGACATTCGCAGTAGCAGCATAGAGTCTGGTACAAGGTCTGGTAGACGGCTATAGGCCTGACCTTCTATTACATGGGTTCTATAACTTTAGATAGCGAAATGTGATTTTATCCCTTTTAGGTAGGCCCCTTCGGCGATATAGGTATGAGGCTATATATGTGTTTCCTTTTATAGTCATAAATATAATATATATCTAGTCAAGTTGGTAAATAATTACACAACAGTAATGTTCCGCTATTTGATACGTCCTTAACATATTTTTGATACCTTCTAGATATGATATTTAATTAAATCTAGAAACAGCTTTTCTTTTTCAAATTGTTTTTTATTGGGATTAATCAATACCAATAAATAAAACAAATATTACCTCTATTATTCTTACCAGCGAGCGTGTATGAGGAATGTGAGGAAAGTGAATAAAGCCAGAGAAGTGCGTCTAGATCGTAGTAAATGGAAATCAGTAGTCTCTGCCTACCCCTCTGGGCAATAGGCGTGAATCTTTGTATGTATGTATCTAAAAGTGTCTTCTCGCATAAGTTGTTAGTGAGTAACTAAACACAGTATTTTAATTATTAAACTGCACCTGAGCATTATTTTTTGTAATAAAACCTGTTTAAAAGTTCTGATTTAGTCTCAGTGTTATAAATATCATAAATGGTATTCTCGTTACGTTAAATGAAACAACAGAACTGACCCTTTGATTACAATCTAGATTGATAATTATGTTCATGAGTCGGAATCGCTAAGAGAGGCGCTTATTAGCAGCCAAGTAAAGATGCAACTGTGTGTGGTCATTATGTTTTTTATTTTTTTTGTCACTTTGCATCAACCTTATGGACAAGAATAATCACCAGCCAGTATTGCTTAGTACGCAATAATGTCTCTACAGCCCTAAGAAGAGATGCAAAGTACTAAATTGCGCCATCCGTGGTATTCTGCTTCTGATGTCGAACTCGAATGTCACTTCGAAAACAACAATAGTAGGTAACCAATCGTTATTGCCATGGTTACTGCAGAAAGCTTTATTTATAAGAACTGACTCGGATGTGAGTTTGGTAGTGAGATTTAACCGAATTGCATAGGAAATCGCCATAACAGGCCAAGTGAAAGTTTTAAGAGTATGCCTCTTTTCTGCTAGGACTTATTTTTTTGTGTGCTAGCATTTTTTTTAAGAGCGTTTTTTAACGTAATACTTTATACGAGCTCAGGATTGAACTAGTTATTGAGTATTCTTGACTTGCAATCCTAGCTAGAGGCAAAAATGGCGTAGTGGTTTAAGTGGTCGTCAGGCCGTTGTCACTGCGCCGAGTGTTGTGGGTTCGAATCCCATACGGGACAAAAATTGTGTTATTTACATCATCAAGCAATAATTGGATACCAGCCATATTTATCTGAAATTCTGAACAAATAACAAGTTGTTAGTGTTATTGACATCGCTGTCGAACGCACCACGCCCTTATAGGATTAGTTTTGATATGACGTGCTTTACTATTGAAACTCATTTTATTATCACTCGTATTTTCATTTGATTTTATTTGTCTTGCGCGAGGCTGATCACGAGATCTCGTTAGGAAAGTCATATTGATTTTTATGGTACGACATTTTCAGTATCAAATCTTAGTCTCTGACATTAAATTAGCCTGATAGAAAGCAATAGCGTATAATGTTGGAAGAGTGCAATAGAGTTTGACTTTTAAACTTAACTAGGATTTGCCCGCGGCTTCGCTCGCGTAAGTAGGTTAGATTATGTTAGTATCAGTCCTTTTTTATAAAATAAAGCTCATGTTAATCGGTGAGAATATACAGAGCTTACTAATGGCGAAAGAATTTTTTAAATCGGTTGTATAGTTTTTGAGTTCAATCCTTACAAACAAGCAAAAAATCAAATCTTTCCTATTTATCATATTAGTATGGATATAGATAAAAAAATAACTCCCATACTACTCCCATATTTAAACATTCAAATCTTCCTTTCTTTTCGTGTGGATAGTGCCAACCTGTTGTCAAGAGTTGTTTAAGCCTCTGACATGGCTTAACGACTGCTGTCAATTTGGCAACAATCGGGACCGACTTTTACGTGCCCACCGAAATACGGAGACGCTCAGATGAAATACCACTAGGCGGTCACCCATCTTATGGACTGACCGCACCCAACGTTACTTAACCTCGCTAATCGTTTACTGATCAGTGAGTGCAACTGAACATCCAGACTCAAACCAGCTATTTTTGGACCATACAATATTTTGTTACGTCTGGGGATCAAACTAACAAATCGTGGCACAGGGGCAATGGCGAAGCGACCACTACAACCACTACTCTATCCAGTGTAGTCAGTTTGAGATTGAAATTTGGCGACGAAGGTGCGAATGAGCTAGCTAGAAGAAATACTATTCCCTAATAGGCAACTGACGTAAGAAAAGTAATTCTGTTACAATATTGTTTAATTTCTTTTCTCTAAGGTCGGGAACGCTAGGTTACGATTACCGTTTATTGTAAGACGTTTATGTGTTATAAAAAATCTGCTTTGTATTAAGAAATATATTTATTAATATTAATTAGCTCAACAATAGCAACAGCTGTTATAGTTTAATCTTTAGAGTCCTAAATAATAATAATAATATTCTATCATATGTACACACAACACCCAAACTAAGCAGACTAAGCAGAGCTTGTACTATGGTTACTAGACAATGGATAAATATACATATATACTGTTCTTTTGTAATAATAATAATAATAATAATTTTAATAATAATTTGTTTTATTTTCATTAAACAGATTTACATTTTTTTGTGTAGTGATCGAAGTCACCTAGTAAGCAAACAATGCCTGTGACAGGTGACTACGCTCTGCCATAGCTAATAAAAACTAAAACATTAAAATGATGATATTACTTAAAATAATAATTATAATTTGTACTTAATACGTGAACTTAATTCTTAAGTACTGCGAACATACTTAATTACAGAATAATTCAGTATAGTAACTTAACGTTTATAATCATTCTCACTATAATATGTGTGTGTGTGTGTGTGTGTGTGTGTGTGTGTGTGTATGTGTGTGTGTTTGTGTGTGTATGTGTGTGTATGCGCGTGTATAAGTTAGTGTTGTTGTTATAGAGTGTGTTGTAATAAAGACTCCGTTTTTTCATAACTTAAAGGTAGTAGAAAGTTAGTTATTGCTTTTTTATTTTCTTGAAAGGTTTTAGTGTAAATATCTACGTTATTATTAATTTTATTGTATAAAGTGTCAGAACGACTGTTATATTGTCTATTGGCAAATGATGTTTTTATTAGAGTACGAGCAATTATGTATTTTCTTCTTTTTGATGTAGTGGTTGGGGTAAAGTTAGTGGTTACATGTTTTTTCAAAACAGTATAGAGAATATAAAGCTTTCTTACTGACAGGACTTTACTGATGGAGTATAGACTGCTAGTAGAAAATCTTCTTTGTTTAAAATGCATTACTTTTAGCAAGGCACGTTGAGCACGTTCTAGCTCCAACATTTTTGTTTTACCCCCTCCTCAGACAGGTAAGCAGTAGGTTAGTATGGACTGCGCCAATGCTGTATAGATTTCCTTAAGAATATTCCTTGAGGTGTTTTGTAAATACATACATGTTATACATAGAAACACCCAGACCAAGACAAACATCCATGTTTATGCACACAAATGTTTGACTTGTGCAGGAATCGAACCCGCGACCGCAATAGTAGCAATCGTAGAGTTTTGTCTGAACTTATTAGTAAGTTCGTAGTGATTTGTAAGACGTGTCTTACGTTTTTTTGGGTAATTTCTATAAGGTAGGCTTTTAAGATATTAATTGACATCATTGAAATTAAACACTTTATACGGATTTTGTCGCGTTGTTTATTTTACTTTAAACACTGTTATTACATAATTTTGAAAACTTTAACACTACTATTATTAAACTTTACTACTATTTAAGCTATATGTTTTCTGATTAAAACTATTTATATTTAAGTTTATACTTTGCCCCGACGTTTCGGTTGCTTTACAGCAGCCATGTTCACGGGGAGACTAAGATGGTAGTTGTCCCAACGTTCTGAAGTGTATCTAGTTATTTCAAAGTACCCAAACATAATTTAATCTTTGGTGTTCCTATTTACGCAGAATGAGCTCAAAGTATCATGAAGTCTAGCTGTGTTTTGCTTCTTCTTGGGTTTGACTATTTGAATGACTGGATCCCAAGCTGGTGGTACATTCCAACCATCCTATCTATAGAAATTAGGATGTTTTTTAATTTCAATAGTCTCGCGAAGCATCCTTGGTAGGAATCGGTGTTCTTTTGCGAGTATATGTGGTTTGTCAAATCGTAGGTAGTGGTTGGTCTCCTGTTGCACATGTTCACACACAGCAGACTTCAACGAGCGTTGGTGTTTAACATCAGCTATATGTTCTTTTATGCGGGTGCCTATGCTTCTCTTGGTTTGCCCAATGTAAAAGTAAAGTTCAATAATAGTAGTGTTAAAGTTTTCAAAATTATGTAATAACAGTGTTTAAAGTAAAATAAACAACGTGACAAAATCCGTATAAAGTGTTTAATTTCAATGTATAACATTCACGTAAACATAAGACAATATTAATTGACATCAGTTAAGTTGGCTATGAAATTACAACTGAAAACGAAAATCGTTTAAGATGACAAACATCAAGTCAAAGACAGATTCAAAATTAACGAGAGGCATAATCAGCATCATCCTAATTAATAAACAAATACACGATTTAGACTAATAATAAAAAATAAATAGATAGGAGATACAAAATTAAAACGAATGAGCAATATATCTTTCCGTTTTGATTTTGTATCTTCTATTTTGAATTATATTCTAATATTTGCTAATAAATTTCAGATTCTATACGACGACTAAGGAATCTAAACAGATTTAGACAATCATTTTTAATAACTTTATCAAAATTAAATATGCATTGCTAAATGACAAACACAAGTCTTTGCTTATAATGTTTTTGAACGACGAAAACGTTCCAAACGAAAATCATTGTATAATTTTGTTGTTCCGAATTGGAAGGCTTAAAAATTGTTAATTATAATTAAACTTTCACAAAAAGCTAAAACGTTCATATTATTTCAATAGGGCCAGTAATAATCAGTAAATTAATCATCCGTTACAACTAACAAACTATTCACTTACGGAAATCTGTTGTTAGTGTTGTGCCATTCTAACTGCCTTTTGCCGCATGAGTAAGTGTCAGAGATGCACATACCTCTCCCATTCCCTTGCCTTCCTTTTGTTTAATTTTTGATGCCTTTTTCATAGGTGCTCCGATTTTTTGGCGATCTCAGGTATATCTATTATAGGTATTGTATATGATCATTGGCTTTGGTAACTAACTCATTACCAGACGAATGGTATATTTATTTGCTACCTTACCTGTATAAACAAAATGTTTTGTTGTCTTAACTAAAACTAGACTAGGTTAGAAGAAACTATCCTATCAAATTTTATATATGCGTACTTATGTGAGTTTGTTTGTTACGCTTACACGCCTCAACTACTCGGCCGGTCATTATAAAAATTCGCATACTCGTTGTCAGGGGAACAAAAAAGGACATGGGGTACCTTACATCTAGAAAACTACTATTACTAAGTTAACCTAACCTACATTTATTTATTTTCCATTGTCTAGTACCCATAATGTGTGTATGTGGTAGAATATTATATTATATTATTATATTTACGCGAGCGAAGTAACGGGCAAAATCTATTTATATATAAAAAGTAATTTAGTTCTTCTTCTTTTTTCGTGTGGTTAGTGGCCAACCTGTTGTCAAGAGTTGTTCAAGCCCAGGCCTCTGACATGGCTTAACGACTGTTGTCAATTTGGCAACAACCGGGACCAACTATTTACGAGCCCTCCGAAGCACGGAGACGCGCAGATGAAATACCACTAAGCGGCCACTCGTCTATAGATTGATCGCACCCAACGTTGCTTAACCTCGCTAAACGTTTACCGAAGTAATTTAGTTGCAATTAGCTAATTACCGAAACTTAAGATATTCTACTCGTAGTTATGTCTGTATAATAATGATGCGCAGACATGCCTTTGAATGATAATCGAGTATAAGGCATCAGCCTATTGACGCCTACCCTACATCGAGAATCGTACTCGAGACCACAAACATAAGGCATATAAACGTATTGACCGCAAAACTGACTTAAACTTATTGCTTGCAAATATAAACGTTACTTAATGCAACGAAACCAACGATCTATAGCGAGAATTAAAAAATGCGCAGCAGTCGCCGAGCAGGCGATTTGTGGATTGTGTATTGGACACTCTCAAGTATGATCTCAAGGCAAATTCGATACCTTCGATACTTTAAAGTTAATAATCGCTTTAACGGCGAAGGAATGATCGTGAGGAAACCTGCCCCAGAATGGGGAGAAAAGGGGTTGGGCCTCCGTTACCTCGACGAAACACAACGTAAGCGTTATTTCACGCCGGTTTTCTGCGAGACCGTGGTATCACTCCGGTCAAGCCGGCCCACTCGTGCCGAAGCGTGGCTCTCCCACGGTAAAAATGTCTCTAGTAATGTCCTCGAAGATTTGCGAAGTCTACTACGCACTGGGTCATCACAGTGCAGATTTGTACACCAATTCGCAGTGGGCCATCTTAGTAGAGTCCATATTCTACTAAGATGACCATGTATGACCCTCCTGATATTGAATACAGTAAGACAGTACATAAATAGAACTGATATTATATTGTAGCAATAGCTCATCAAAAACCTTACTACTTAGAGAACACTACAATTAATTTAATAAATATTATAACAAAGTAAAATTTTACCATATGTGGCTTTAATCTAAACAAATCATTCGAGTTAAATTCGAGAACAAGTACAATGGTAGGGGAAATATCCTACCTTATCGGTATAACACGACTAAATAAAAACAACCTACGCGTATTTAAAGTGGTTATGAAACAATGGATTATCACAATTAGTCGGGTTACCACCCTTAGTAAGTGTGTTCGTAGCGCGTTAATTTAGTACGAATATGAGAGTTGACGAGATAGACGTGAATTATCTCTACGGCTTAAACAAATATTGAACTTATCGTAATTTAATTTTCAAATATTTAAACTAGAGAAACAGTCAAATAGTGCTTCGTGTTATTATTTAAGTTTCGTGTTTAAAAAACCATATTGCAAATATTTATAATTATATAAACAGTTTATTTTATAGTTAACAATATAAAAAGAGACCAAAACATTCAAACATCAAAATATAAATTAAAAACAAATTATAAAACTGTGTCGGTGCTCATAAAACTATATAATAGAAAAACAAAAAAAAATACTTTTGATCTTTTTAAAATTAGAACGATATTGTTTTTAATTATAATCCTGGACTGAAAATGTTTCATATTTAGAATGATGTTTTGATTTAAAATTTATAAATACTTTTTGTTTTATAATGTTCTAAGTTTAAAATTACGTTTTTAGATTCAAAATGTTTTGTTTGAAGTGCATGTGCAAGTTCATGGTTTTTAAAGTGGTGTTGAGGTGATAATGACGTGGACTAAGGAGTTGGATGAGGCGGCGGTGTTGGCCACCAGGACTGGATACTGGCATCTGGTGCTGTTCTACTTGCTTTGTGGCTTGGCAGCCATACCTACTTCATTTTTAGTTTTCTCTCAGGTCAGTTTTAATAGGTAGTTATACTTTTAAGAGAGCTTCGTCGTTCCCGTCGCATAAGTTAGCGTTTACGGCGTGGTCCCGAGTTCGATTTCTATCGATCTCAATAGTAGCATGAAGTTTGGCATTGTGCCCGGTAATAGGCTCGACACTTACCTATGAGGTGGCACCTAACCAAAACATAGCTGATTTGATATAGGTGAAAAATACCTCAGTCAAGTAGATACTTTAAAAACATACTTCATAAATCCCCATTATATATTAAATTATAGGTGGCATAAGGTATATACAGAATGATTTTGAAATAGTGTAATTCCTTTTAACCGCGCATTCTACTGGTGGCAATACGAGGCAATTTTAATTTTTTATTAATTAAAATAAAATAACATATAAATAATTAATGTCATAAATAATAACGGGCGATCGTTTTTATTGCCCCTTATTATTTAAGACATCATTTATTATTATGTTATTATTTTTACATTAGTAAAATATTAAGATTGTGTTGGGTGGTTAGTATTTGACTATCTGAAACCATTTCATGAAAAAAATCGGTACATTAATTTTGCCAAAAACATAATTTTAATTAATTTTAATTAAAGAAATATATGGTCAGGGTTATTCTATATCACCAGTAGAATGCGTGGTTAAAAGGAATTACACGATTTCAAAATCACCCTGTATACAGTTTTAATAGTCTTGATCATTTAAACACTATCCAATGTCATTTGAGTGCATGATAGGTGAAACATTTCGCGCCGAATAGTTCGATCTGCACGCTAGTGCATATGAAAATGTGTTTAATCACAATTCGTTTGATCCACCATAATTCATGCAAATGAAAATTATAATAGTAAAATTTTGTTTATAATAAAAAATAAGGAACTACCAATAAATACGATAGCCTAGTGGGAGATCGCTGGACTGCCACGCAGTGGTCTTGAGTTCGATCCCAAGGCGCGCATCTCTGACTTTTCGAAATTATGTGCGTAATATTTAATTCGCTCGCTTGAACGAAGAAGGAAAACACACCCCAGTACCAGCTTCTCCCTCTAGACCGCATTCAAAGGAGAGCGACTCGAATCGTCGACTGCCCTGTTGTTTCAAATCGGCTAGACCCCTTGGCGCTGCGTAGAGATGTGGCCTCGCTATGCATCTTCTATCGCTTTTACTACGGGGAGTGCTCCGAGGAATTGTTCGGACTGATCCCTGCCGCCTCTTTTCGCCATCGTCCTACGCGACAAAATTTCCATTCCCATCATTTAAATGGCAGTCCACAACAGTGTGCTTTTCTAGAAATTTTCTGCCTTGCACAACTAAACTGTGGAATGAACTGTCGCCTGCGGTATTTGCGGACCAATACGACCTGCAAACCTTCAAGAAAAGAGCGTACTCCTTTTTAAAAGGCGGGCAACGCATTTGTAACTCCTCTGGTGTTGCGGGCGTCCATGGGCGGCGGTAATCGCTTACCATCAGGCGATCCGTCTGCTCGTTAGCCACAGTCATATCATTAAAAAAGAAATACTTCGTGAGGAAACCTATGTCCGAGAGTTTCCATAGTTCTCGAAGATATGTGAAGTCTGCCTACCCGTACTGGGCCAGCGTGGTTGACTGAAACCTAAATCTTCTCACACTGAGAAGAGGCCCGTGCCCATCAATGGGACAGTATAATACAGGGCTCTTATTATTATTATATACCGATAAAATAAAATTTATAGATTATATTAAAACATAATTAGGTAATTTATTAAAATGATATTGCTCTTCCTCTCTCCTACTGTTGCTTTGCCCGACAGGGCCCATAATTGTTACCAAACCTAACCATAAGATCTTTTATAGATGCATTATGGAGTGCAATACAGATTGAAATTAATTTTCTCATTGATCCAAGAATTTTCTGATAAAGTCATCCTTTTAACCGACGACTTTTAAAGTCGCTTTTTAACCAACTCAATCATCGAAACTGGTACCTAAAGATTGACAGTTACAAAACTTCAGTACATTTTAGCTACGAGACCAGCAATGATTTAAATTTATTTATTAGTTTTTGTACACCACATGTTATCATGGTGTTAATATAAAAAAATACTAATCTAAACCATCCTCGAATCCACTTGAACACACAAAAAAATTCATTCAAATCGGTCCAGCCGTTTAGGAGGAGTTCACTGTCAACACACGTACAGAAGAATTATATATATAAAGATAGTAATCATTTTTAGTCCCGTAAAGACCATGTACCGTAATAAATAAATAATAAAAATAAAAATCATTTATTACCAAAGAAACAGTACAATTGAAATTATCCTTTGGCCCCACACTAGGCTTGCCTGTCCTGTGTCCTTATAATGTTATATAGCTGATCTTAAAATTACAATAAATTAAAGTTTATATAAAACAGCGATAGCCCAGTAGAAAACCATGCAGAGATTTTGGATACAAACCCAAGCACCTCTGTAATTTTTAAAAGTTATGAACATGTAAAATAGTTAATTATCGCTCGCTTTAGTGGTGAAGGAAAAACATTGTAAAGAAACTTACATGTCTCAGAGATCTACATAGATAATGTTCTCGAAGATGTGTTAAGACTGCCAAACCGCACTGGGTCAGCGTGATGGACTATGGTCCCACCCTTCTCGTAATGAGAAGAGGCCCGTGTCCAGCAGTGGAATGGCTTATAAATAGCACTGATATTATTGTTTGCTGTTGTAAAAAGAGCGTTTATAAAATTTAACGGTACTGATGTGGATAAATGTTGGTTATGTATTAATTATCCTACTAATGTTAAAAACCTAAAAGCTTATGTAATTGTATATTTATGCGTTTATGCACGGATGGCGTAGTGGCTTAAGTAACCGCTTGACAATTCCAACTGCGCCGAGTGTTGTGCGTTCGAACCCCATATGGGATGAAAATTAGTTTTTTTTTTTCTTTAGTCGACTAAAGTGGCAAACAAGCATACGGCCCACCTGATGGTAAGTGGTCACCGTAGCCTATGGACGCATGCAATACCAAAGGCATCACTTGCGCGTTGCCTACCCTTTAGGAAAGGAAGTGGGAAGGAGAAGGAGGGGGAAGGGGAAAAAGGGGTGTTTGGGCCTCCGGAACTCTCACTCACCGAACGAAACACAACAGCAGGAATACTGCTATTTCACGTCGATATTCTGTGAGAGGGTAGTCCTTCCCCGGTCGAACCGGCCCATTCATGCTGAAATCAGCAAGGCTTTACAAACAGTTGTGCCGAGTCTAGGTGTTTTTGTGTCCATTATTTATATGTTTGTAAAGATCCCCACAATACAGAAATTATTCCTAGCGTGGTAGAGAACTATCAATATATCTATCTTTCTTTTTCAATAATCCGCTTTTAGGCAGTGAGCGTATCAAGATGAAACATGCACCAAACAGTTTTTTTTTTTTTTTTTTAAGTTTAAGTAGTAAGACATAGACAGCAATACAACTGTGAAAATTGCAGTTAAATATGTGCAGCAGTTTTTGCCTTATGCGCATACAAACATACAGACAGCATTCTAAAATATTTATTTTGGTTCCTATAGCTCTTATAAAAGTCCGTCACATATCTTTTCTTAAATATAACTTATATACAGACATCGATCGGTAATAATTGTATTATATACACATACTAGCTGTCCCGGCAGAGGTTGTATTGTACACAGGAGAAAAGAAAAAAAACAAATATAAACCTTTCTAAATTCACTTAACACATGTAAAAAATTTCATCAAAATCGGTCCAGCCGTTTAGGAGGAGTTTAATTACAAACACACGCACAGAAGATTTATATATATAAAGATTATGTGGAATATCAAAGATATAGATATATTTGGTTTTTTATGTTAACATGGCGACGTGAGCAAGCCTGTTTACTCTGGTACATAATTCCAATTTTATTTCCATATATTATGCCATGTCTGCCTGTCTTCATTATGAGTTTCATGGATTCTAATATTGTTTACTATCTAAAAGTGTCGTGGCTTCTCGGACTTATATATATTATTTTAGCATCCATAAAGTCACCCAAGGGATCTACTTGAAACCAGCGCTTCCTTAGTCCACCTCTTATATGCTGAACTAGGTCTCATTTGCCATACTGTACCTATTTTATATCGTATTTAACCTGTTAATGTTGTTATTGGGCTTTTCTTTTCCTTATTACGTTACTATCGGCTTTCGGTGACTATTTAAAACATAATAATCTTAATAGATTATTCCGTTTTGTGTCATGACAGGTCTTAATATATTAGACCTATCATGGAGCACTGCATAGACTACCTTCCTTGGTATCCAAGCATGTCATTGCAACTATATAGGCAATACAAATATTATGGTACTCAACTCGAACTGGCTCTTTAGTCAACTGATCCCGCTCGAACTTATCCCGCGAGATGAGTGTTTTAAATCGGGCAACTGATCCCACTTTAAAAAGAAGAATATATGCAATATAAATATGTACACACGTGAACAAAAGTGAATACAATGAGAATGTATGAAAATTAATAGAATTATTAGAATATTAATAAAAAAATGTTATTTAAAGAAGAGTAAAAAAATTATCTCCGTTTTCTTTAAAATATTTTCCATCTTTACTTTTTAATTACTTTTTAATTAAATTATTAATTATTAGAATTGATTATTAATTATTAGAATTGCGTTGTTGATGTTGCGATTCAAAACATTCGTTAGGTCAACTCATCCAGCGGGATAAGTTCGAGCGGGATCAATTGACTAAAGAGCCCTCGAACTGACGGTACTGCTCTCAGCGCTGTATATTGACACGAATATTATTACCTACTACTTTCGTTTTTAGCAGAAGTTCGGCGCGCAGTATTATGTTCTCTGTGAGACCAGTATCTAAAACTATAAGATCCGCCGAATATTGGTCACGCCGGCCAATCTTAACGAAGTCTGGCTATCAGCGCAGGAGAAATTATAGTGCACAAGTGTGTGCGAAAACACAAGCGCACTCTCAATTTCCTCAGTCTCATAT
This sequence comes from Catocala nupta, assembly GCA_963675205.1. NCBI lineage: Eukaryota > Metazoa > Arthropoda > Insecta > Lepidoptera > Erebidae > Catocala > Catocala nupta. The sequence goes on along the minus strand of OY776101.1, from coordinate 2,910,178 downwards.
ACGGACAGGACAGCCATCCATAACGACTGGAGATACATCAGGCGCCGAACCAACGTCTTAAAATGCTCTCTATACGGAATACGGAAGTGTGCTGTTACACAAAATCTACCGTCATCTTCCTAGCTCCGGGATGCTATTGAGAATTTCATAACAGAAAATTTGAATAACTTTTTGATTGCTTGACTCGGTATTTGAACGCGGTCCTTATACACAACAGTCGCATTCAATACCACTGCGCCACCGAGCCAGTTCTTAAACGCCCACCCATTCCAAACATAAAAATAAACATTTTATGGCATTGTTTATCATGTCACTCGACATAAAATAAACATAGGTATTTTATTTCAAATTGAACGCTTGATAAAAACAATTTGTTTTGTTTTTAATCATGGTTGTTTTTACACAACAATATTTGTATATAAGTTCACTGACATGACAGGCTGTTAAATGTTATTTGTTTTTGTGACTAAAATAACTTGAAGGCTTTAGATAAGAAATAATCATGCGCTTATTTTTATATGGACCGACCTTACTTTGTTTTTATAAACAAAGTATACTAAAGTCTTACTAAAATGCTTTAACGGGCCTATTTCTTATAACTAGTGGTCGAAATTCAACCGTAACTAATTAAATTAATTAAGTACATACAAGCTTTTGTCTGTTGTCGCACTCGTTTGATTTCGCTAGAAACATATTAAAATCAAGACGGACGTGACGTCACATCGTGCGATTGTTTTATAAAAACGAAACGATAACGGCCGGGAGTCACTTTTGCTCCTGACTTCGTCGAGACAACACGGTTAAACGGTTGATGTTGAAGTGTTTGATTGTGCAGTGTAATTTGAAATAAAAAAATAATATTAAAGGGTATTAGTAATCATATTGTGAGGTGGAGCATCTATGATGTATAACGGTGTTTGCAATATTAATTGAGGAATTTAATTTGATTAATGTATTTACAACTGAATCATACAAATATAAGGCTTGTATCTAATTGTGTTTGTTTTATGTCTGCAACTATGTCCGTATGGAATTTGAGAGTATACATATTTTCTTTCTCTAATCGCGCCAGGATAAACCATGCAATAGATTTTAAGGAATACAACTGAGAACACAGCAACAAACAATTGAATTGAATTGAATTGAAACCGCTTTGATTTCGTGCAGTAGATTTTGCATGATGCGCGTATTAATACACAGAGAGACAAAATTTGGCAAATATTTTTTTGCTTCTATAGATCTTAAGGATTACTAAGATGCATAATGCAATTTCACACACTTCCATACGCGCAAAATGCTTAAAAGAGTATAGAGTTTTCTCTTCAGATATTAATATATCTTTAATACTTGTAGACATGGTTTATACAGGTTTATATATAAAAATATGGTCAGGGTTATTCTATATCACCAGTAGAATGCGTGGTTAAAAGGAATTACACGATTTCAAAATCACCCTGTATAGGTAAACAGAAAATTTTCATTGACAATTAACAGTAAGCGTATGTGAACTCTTATTCGACTGATCGAGTAAACATCTTCACACGTTCTCACATTTCTACAATTATTTGGATTATATTATATGTTCATCTTTACTTATATTTAATTTAACTTATATTTATGTTAAGCTATAGACTACATACGTACTCTGACACCTTTATACGAGAAAGACCATCAAGGTGTATTATACCGACATTACGCTAATTATTGCCGTCTACTGAATAAAAATATATTATTGATGGATTATACAGAATTTAAGTCGCGATAAACTAGTGGGATACCGTAAGACTACTACGCAGAGGTCTCGAGTTCGATCCCAGGGCGTGCATCTCTAACTTTTCGGAGTTATGTGCGTATTAAATAGTTAATTATCGCTTGCTTTAACGGTGAAGGAAAACATCGTGAGGAAACCTGCACGTCTAAGAGTTCTACATAATGTTCTCTAAGATATGTGAAGTCTGCCAACCCGTACTGGGCTAGCACTGGGTGGGTTATGTCCTAACCCTTCTCAAATTGAGATAGGCCCGTACCCAGCAGTGGGACAGTTTAATACAGGGGTGATATTATTATACAGAATTTCATAACAAGAAATCTCGACAACGCTTTGCTCCGGCAATCGAACTTAAGACCTCATTCACAGCAGTCCAGTCATACCCACTACCGCTGCGCCATTGAGCAACTATACACAATAAACATTGAAATTAAACACTATACAGATTTTGTCGCGTTATACTTTAAAACACTGTTTTTACATAATTTTGAAAACTCTCACACTACTATTATTGAACTTTACTTCTATTTAAAAAATTAATTTAATTTAATTTTTTTAATTTCTATTTATTTATTTTATTTAAGCTATATATTTTTAATTAAAACTATTTATATTTTAGTTTACACTTTGCCCCGACGTTTCAGTTGCTTTACAGCAACCATGTTCACGTGGAGACTAAGATGGTAGTTGTCCCAACGTTCTGAAGTGTACCTAGTTATTTCAAAATACCCGAACATAATTTAATCTTTGGTGTTTCTATTTACGCAAAATGAGCTCAAAGTATAATGAAGTCTAGCTGTGTTTTGCTTCTTCTTGGGTTTGACTATTTGAATGACTGGATCCCAAGCTGGTGGTACATTCCAACCATCCTCTCTATTGAAATTAGGATGTTTTTTAATTTTAATAGCCTCGCGAAGCTTGGTAGGAATCGGTATTCTTTTGCGAGTATAACATTCGCGTAAACATAAGACAATATTACACAATAAACATATTCACTGCCGGATTATACGGAAAATAAAGAAAAGTGAGTCAAGAATTGCAAGTTGCTTAACCTCGCCTCGTGGACGAATTAGCCTGCACCGTGGCCATGGAGTTACTCCTCAAATTACACTTTTCCGTTTGTCACAGTGGACACTCTTATATTGTCATTTGTGGACTGCATAGCTACTGATTCAATGTCTCTTATGCATTTATCATGAGTAACAAATATAGTCCTACAATAAAGATGAATTATAATCGATAAAAACATCGAATTAATCGAATGTTTAAGCTCATCGAAATATTCGATACTTTAAAATATTCAAATATGTGAAGCTTTTATTTCTATTTCAAAAAATGATTTTGTTTTTGTACATTCCATTTGAATTTATATTTCTTGTTCATGTTAATTTTTCATTACATTGATTGTTTGTATTTTCTCTTTTGGCATGTTGTGATCTCTTGTAATTGAGAAAACATGAGACCTTACTTTAATTACTAAGATTATTGATAGAAAAATAGTATTTCTTGTAAGAGATCGTTAGGAAATAAAATAATAATTCTATTAATTTTAATACTTCGATATTCATTAATTATTTAATTAATTATTCGAGTATAAAATATTAAATGAAAGGCCTATATGAAACATCGTTACCGGTTACCACCCACGACTTATCTGTTAAGCATCAAAGATTCGAATATTCGATTATTACATACATACATAAATTCACGCCTATTTCCCAGAGGGGTAGGCAGAGACTACGGATTTCCATTTGCTACGATCCTGACACACTTCTCTGGCTTCATTCACTTTCATAACATTCCTCATACACGCTCGATATATATATATATATATATATATATATATATATATATATATATATATATATATATATATATATATTCGATTATTATACTAATTATATAGGTATATGTATATAACTGACATTTTATTCGAATGTATGAATCGAGGTTATAAAATTTTTGGCTTGTCGAATATCCTTTTTCGTAGCAACCGACCTCGATGGCGCAGTGGTTAGTGTAACTGACTGCCACGCTTGAGGTCACGGGTTCGATTCCCGCACAAGTCAAACATTTGTGTGCATAAACATGGATATTTGTCTTGGTCTGGGTGTTTCTATGTATCATATGTACGTATTTACAAAAAAAAAAGTATTAATGTATGTTTATCCATTGTCTAGTACCCATAGTACAAGCTCTGCTTAGTTTGGGCTAGATGGTGTTGTGTGTATGTGGTAGAATAGAAAATTATTATATTACTAAAAAAAAAAGAATTTGTGGTAAATACAGCACGTTTAGAACTGACTCGTTATGAATGTATTACGTGTAATCTAAATTATGGCAAAATGTGAGTACACTATGTATATCTCATTCTACCCTTTCCAGGGTAGAGAGAAAGTGAGTATCTATGTATATTTTCTTTTGCACCTGAGGTTGCGGGTTTGATTCTCGCACAAGTCAATATGTACGTATTTCCAAAAAAAAGTATATAATATGTATGTTTATCCATTGTCTAGTACCCATAGTACAAGCTCTGCTTAGTTTGGGCTAGATGGTGTTGTGTTTTCTATGGTGTTGCGTCTAATTGATATTATTACTAGTGTCTGTCCAGTGTTCGAAAATTCACTATAATCATTGAAAATTTGAAGAGAACAAAACTGCTTTCGAAATAAATTATTAATAGGTAAAAAACACATAAGCTTGTCAATAGCTATAAAGGAACAAAAAACAGACAATCGTTTCCCAAACAGAAGAAAAAGGAGAAAACTGAACTCTTTTGTCTTTGCCTATTTATATATACTAGCGGTCGCCAATTGGTCGAAATTCGACCATAATTGATTTAAATATTAAGTTTGATCGTTATTAAGGTTTAATTACCTATAACTATACCCTTATAATCACATTTCACGGTACTTAAGATATGTAACCATAGTTACGAAGAATCCTACGACATCAGCCGAACAATGCCGAAATACTACGAAGGCGATTCGACTGCGTGTGTCAAATGCATAGTTATGTACGTGTAGTGTTTTTTCATTAATTTAATGTATTGCTAAAGGATATTTCATATAAATATTAGGATTCGCCACTCCTTCTCCATGTAAAATTTAACTGTGCCAAATTTCATACTCCTTCGTCCGCGCAATTTTCGTAAAGAGGGGTACAAAGTTTTTGCTTCACGTATTAATATATAGATGTAGATGATTGGAAGGTCTAAGGTCTAAGGTCTAACTACTGTATCGTAAATATTACATTTGTAGTCAATATTTCAGACAACAGATAAGATTACAAATACTAGTTGAACTAGATCACACAGATCATTGCACGATAGCAAACGCGATATTTATCTTAAAACACTCGTGGTACTTGTTCACAACGGGGTACTTGCGCAAGATGAGGCACTTGCGCGGGTTGTAAACAACCGATGCAAGCTAGCTGCGCAAGTAGGCCATCCGTTTAACTCAGAATGTTGCGTATGCGCATGTAGCCAACGTGACTAGCTTGAGCATGTAACCCGAGCGTACTACTTACGTTATGTATAAGCACTATAGCTTTCCTATGTGAGAGCACTCGTGTCGAGATTAACAAAAAAAAAAACAGTGCATTCCAGTAAAAAAGGTTCTTATACAAAACTCATTGACTTACTTAATGGGGATTAATAGACACTTGTGATCACTTTTCCACAAATATCCATAGACTGAGTTAAAACCAAAGTTAACTAAAAACTAAAGTTCACAAATCCCCATTAACAACTCACATCAATGGGAACTTCCCCATTAACTTGTAATCGCGTTTACAACAGGGATTTGTTGCTGATTTCGTTTAAATATTCATAAATCCCCATCGATGTTGAAATAAAACACAATTAGCGTAGGTAAACAAAGCAATCTATACTCTTTATTTTCTGCACGCAATCATTAATCAAACAAACAGATCATTGCCTACATCGATAGCTAGAGACAACGTGTAAACATTTATGAATAAACAATTAAAAAAATCTATAATGAGTATTTGTTAATTAAACATTACCTACTTAATTTCTGATGACTGATGGTTATCATTCAATATATTAACAACGAACCTTTTTCTTTCTCGTGAGGAATGCATTGAATCCTACCCCTCCGCGGGGGAGGACGAAGGGGTTATGTCGGACTCACCGGGGTAAAAAAAAGATGTTCAATAGATAATGTACCGCCCGGAATACCGACTAAACCTGCCACGGTGTTCCTCGACAAAACCGCTATCGACGGGGCTGCGCAAATCACTTTCGCATGCGATCGCGACCCTGCCGAGGTTTCGGCCAGCCGTATGAAACGGCAAGCCACTACACGAAGAGACCTACCGAAAGGCTCACTCAGTAATAAACCCTACTGTCTCCCTTCTAGAGGGGAGACGGACTCGACACAGAGGTGCGCGCGGGAACACTCACGCCGCCTCTCGGACCTGGTGCTGAACGGATGGTGGGCAGGCCCACGAAGCCCACCATCCCCAGGTCAAAACAACGATATACCTAAGAAATGAGGTATTATTAAGTTTAGTGTATATTATACATTAATTTCATTTGAAATGTAAATTTGAGCATTTGTTTATTTATTTATTCAACAATATAAGCTTACAGTATTGTACACACCAAATCGCTTATGTGCTAGAGTAAGTTTACACATAATATTAAAAATAAATACAATAATAAAAGTTAGCTGTATAACAATACAAAAAACAAAACATAACATTATACAATTAAACTACAAATAACAAATTCTTTTTTATACATACACAATTTATTCTGCCTAATAGTATTTACTTTTATCATTTAACAATATTTAAGTGAACATATATATTTTTAATAATTACGTTATGGCTATCGAAGAATATGTTTGTGTCTGGAATATCGTTAAGAAATTTATTTATGAGGTTAATCGCTCTAGCCGTGGAATTATTAACGGCTTGTGGAGAGCGCCATTGTTTTTAGTGTTATCCACAAATCATTTGTTCCTGTTTTTGACACGTCTGTTTTAGGTATTAAAGCTTTCCGCAGTAGAATATATAATAATATAATAATAATAATATATACGTTTATTTCTCTCAATAAGGCACAGTCATGTACATAATATGTTCTTACATGTAACTTATAAGTAAGTATATTAAAGTTCCTTAGTGAGAGCTGGAGTCTGTACTAGGCTCGAGACCTGTATGACAAATCTCCAGGCCCTCCCCATGGCCCTACAATTGAATCTACCATTTAATATTACAATATTTAAAATTATGCACTTTAAAAACTAATAAATATAAACTAAAAGGTGGGTAGTAATAAAAATTGTATATATCTATATATTAATACGTGAAGCAAAAACTTTGTACCCCTCTTTACGAAAATTGCGCGGACGAAGGAGTATGAAATTTGGCACAGTTAAATTTTACATGGAGAAGGAGTGGCGAATCCTAATATTTATATAAAATATCCTTTAGCAATACATTAAATTAATGTAAAAACACTACACACACACAACCATGCATTTAACACACGGAGTCGAATCGCGTTCGTAGTATTTCGGCATTGTTCGGCTGATGTAGTACTATTCTTCGTAACTGGTTACATACATCAATATATAATTACATATATCAACAATATCTTACAGGCAACCTTTGGGTGGATTGAAGTGATATATACTATTTATATTATTATATATTTACGTATTTATATGTAAGTAAACAAAACAAAGTAGCAAGCTTAGGAATACCGTCAATGAAAGAGTATAAATAAGTAAATAATAGTTTGTTTGAAAAATATAGGTAAATTAACCTGTATAACCTTGGCGAAATCTAAATGAAATGTGATTATAAGGGTAAAGTTATAGACAATAAAACCTTAATTACTATCAAACATAAAATTTAAATCAATTATGGTCGAATTTCGACCACTAGTATCAATAAAGATACGCTTCAAATTTTAATTATTTTATATATATATATGTATATAATATGTAACGGGTATTAACGGGATCATGTATAATGTTTACCTTTTATATGCTTGACGTTTCGACCACGTTACACCGGCCGTGGTCACAAGCTGACTGGTGCTGCGATGTTATGTCTCCGTTTGTGAGGCAGAAGAATCTTGATTCACCCTCACTTTTGACAATTTTTGTTTGTCCATATACCGTCACAAACTACACTCACGGTATCCCTATTACGTATGCTAGCCGTCGTGTCCGTATTCCGTGAATTACCTGACTGTGCAAAACAGCGAAGTTGCGTATTAATAATCACGGGATTCCACGTCGCAGATAATTTAAAACCATCTTCCCTATTGAAATTACTATGTTTTTTGATTTCAATAGCTTCTCGCACTAGGTACTCTTGGACAAAAGTGGCGATCGATGGAGAGGACTTACGGACGATGAAATTCTATCCAATGATTAGTACTCGATTCCAGTATATGTTCTGCAATTGCTGATTAGCTAGTCTGCCGGTTTTTCACAGCGGCGATGTGTTCTTTGGCCCTCTCAGCAATAGTACGCTTGGTTTGGCCTATCAACTCCCGCAGCTGCAATTTATTTTGTAGACACCTGGCGTTTGTAAAGGCAAAACGTCCTTTGTTTATCAAGTAAACAACACTTTCATAAGAATTTCACATACTATGTACATATACATATTGTTGAAATATTGTTTTGTTAAAAACCGTAGAGTATTTATATTATATATATATTTGTTTATAGAGTGTTTATGTGCTAGTATGCTGGTTTTATGTGCCAATAAATAAAAATTAAATTTGTTTATCGCGGAGCAACATTGGATTCTCCCTCTGTTATAGAATCGAATACGGGTAAATTCTTGGCTAAATCCAAGAAACTAAACGTAGCCAAGGGTTTTTAATACATATAGCTGCCTAACTACTTAATTTAATGCCTATAGTTACCAAATTACATCATAATCATTTATTTATTTCTACAATTTAACACATTACAGTAAACGTAAAAACGTAAAAGTTACGTGACATATACCATCAGCTTAGAGCAGCGATAGCTCAGTGGGGAGACCAACAGACTGCAACGCAGAGGGTCTCGGGTTCGAACCCACGTCGCGCACCTCTGACTTTCGGAAGGTATATGACTTTTCGAAATTATATGCGTATTGATTGACAATTATTGCCTGCTCCGTGCCTCGGAGAGCACGTTAAGCCGTCGGTCCCGGCTGCCATGAACATCTATGGCAGTCGTTATTGGGGAAGTTGACACAAAAGATCCCACTGGGTCGAAGTGTCGCCAGTCTGTACTGACTGGCCCCCACACAAGATAAGATACCATCAGCTTCTTCTTTCTTTTCTTCCTTTTTTTTTTCGTTTGGTTAGTGGCCAGTCTTTTGCCAAGAGTTGTTCAAGCTGCCCGTAGGCCTCTGACATGGCTTAACGACTGCTGTCAATTTGGCAACAACCGAGACCGACCTTTTACGTGCCCTCCGAAGCACGGAGACGTTCAGATGAAATACCACTAAGCGGTCACCCATCTATAGACTGATCGCACCCAACGTTGCTTAACCTCGCTAATCATTTACCGATCAGTGAGTGCAACTGACTATGAGCGCCTCTCATATATATAACCATCAGCCAATACAATTTTATGACATACCTACATAATTAATATATTTAGGTATACAAAACAATTACACTAAAATTACATGTAATTAATACTAGGCACCTAAGCTAGTCCGAGCCTGTATTTCAGGTACAGGTTTCTTTCAGAGACATTATAAGTATATTTTACCAATAAATAGTTTCATTGTATAGAAGTGGGTATTAATCAGGACTTAAATATATACAAATTGGTTTTGACTGAGGCGATTATAAGACCACATGACCTGATACGTAAATAAAATAAATCCTTCATGGATGGCCTCGAGTGCACAGTGGTTAGTGTAAACGACTGCCACGCCTGAGGTCGCGGGTTTAATTCCCGCATAAGTGAAACATTTGTGTGCATGGACATGGATGTTTGTTTTGGTCTGGGTGTTTGTATGTATAATATGTAGGTATTTACAAAAAAAGTGTACATATATGTTTATCCATTGTCTAGTACCTACCCATAGTACTCAGTATAGGCTAGGTGGTGTTGTGTGTATGTGATAGAATATTATTAATACATATATTATTAAAGTAAGCAAGCGGTCGCCGCGCTGCCGTCGCAATGAGTCTAATTGTTGTACATACGGATCCCACGTGGAAAATATTTATGATACACAAAGAATTCTTCGTCGAATTCTAAGTTTGAAGGTACTTTTAGTTAATTATACGTTTGACAAGTCCCCCGCGTCACAAAGATTGATCCCCAACACTGGAGACGTATTAAGAAAATCTTTCACGAGCATCACTGCTTGCGTCTAAATATATACGTTTATATGAAGGCCTCTAGCTGACAAAATAGGCATCGTCTTAAGTAGGTATTCATGAGTCACAGACGTAAATCATTATCATAATATGTTAACAATATTGTAGCATGTTAAATGAACTACGCTCACACGCGCTCAATGCGTTTCTCGATACGCCATTTAAAACTCATTCATGAATTAATTAGAGTAGTTTACTAGGTAAAGTGTTTTATCACTACTCAAGTAAATAGTGGTAGGCCAAAATACGGTCACGGCGGCCATTTTTAAAGAAGACTTTCTATATTCTTCTTCAAATTGTATCTTCGCAATTGTGTGTAAACATAAGTCCACTTTCTATTCTCTTATTCTCATAATCCAACGAGCATTAAACACGAGCGGAGAGTGATCAGGCGCAGCTCCACAAAGGCTTTACGGGCTTTTCGAGGACCGGGCTATGCAACATCGCTATCTTCCTAACTAGAGACTACAATTGAGAATTTCTTGTCAGAAAAAAATGTTTTGATCCAACCAATTAGACTGAAATTAAACTACTTTATACGAATTTTGTCGCGTTGTTTATTTTAAAACACGTTTATTACATAATTTTAAACTAGATGGTGTCTCCCCGTGAACATCGGAGAATCATCGGGTAAAATGTAAACTTAAATATAAATAGTTTTAATCAATTTAAATAGGGGATTTAATATAATGACCATCATAAATACTAATTGCACACCAAAATATGCTTACTAAAATATATCGTAACGAGCACTTATACTTTAAATCACTGCATTCCGTCTCGCAAGGGTTAGGTTATGTTAGGTTTCTTCTTAAAACACCAAAAAAAATAGGCTCGCGAAGCGGGGCTCCGTCGACTTAGTTTGATCTCTTTAAATATATTTTGGTGTGCTATTAGTATTTTTGTTAAGCATATTTTGATTTTGTTGTGCAATTAGTATTTTTTTTGCTGTGCAGTTAAATACTAGCCTTTAAATAGCTTAAATTGTAGTAAAGTTTAATAATAGTAGTGCTATATTTCGAAATTATAGGTATAATAAAAGTGTTTTAAAACAAAGAACGCGACAAAATTCATATAAAAATGTTTTTTTTAAGACTAAGCCCTACTTCCGGACTAGTCATAATTTCTTTATCGCGGGGGACTTTACAAACATTCAAACAACGGACATAATTATGAACACCCAGACTTGGAACAACCATTTGTGGATCACACCAAACTTTGTCCCGTGTGGGGATTGAACTCCTAACACTCCCAACACAGCCGAGTTTAATTTCAATGTATAACATTCGCGTAAACAAAAGACAATAATATGCCAACCAAGTAATCGAACGCGAGAAATGTATATCGCTACCTTTTTGCCTTCGTGTGTGGCAGTTTTATACATACATAGTCTTACGCCTACATACCTATGACGTAGGGATTAGCAAAGGTGTATTTTTTTTACAACTTAGTTGGCAAACAAGCATACGGCTCATCTGATGGTAAGTGTACCGTAGCCTATAGACGCTTGCAACACCAGAGGCATCACTTGCTTGTTGCCGACCCTCTAAAAACATTTTAACACCGTTTTTGAAGAAATTATAACCCATACTTTAGTCTTGCGAGAAAACCCCGGCAGGGAGTATATTCCACAACCTGAGCGTTTGTATATATGTGTGGCGACTCCGCACAGATTACAAAGTTAAACCTACTTTCAATAGGACCCTTGAGGACCCTTTAGGAAAGGAAGTGGGAAGGAGAAGGAGCGTGAAGGAGGAAGAGGGTGATGAGGCCTCCGGCACTCTCACTCACCGGACAAAACACTACAGTAGGAATACTGCTAGGTATTTGACGACAATATTCTGTGAGAGGGTAGTCCTTCCCCGGTTGAGTCGGCCCATACATGCTGGTAGTCGACTCTCGGTAATTTGACACTTGTCAATTTGTATCTCTCGATAATTTGAATTTTTATGTCCGTCTCTTAAAAATACCTACTCGATAAATTGAATAAAATCAATGTTATATGTACCCTCGGTAATTTGAAGTTGAAGGAATAGTATCTTGCTCGCCAACATGCGATAATTTGAAGTCCTTGGGCTTCCCTACTATCTATAATTTGAAGCGTTTATCATGCACAGACTTGTCGTTTGTTTACATACATGTACAGGACCTGTCGATTGTTTACAAAAAAAAACGAAGATTCTTTGGACAATGATAGACGGAAGTCGCTCACTCAAAAAAAGATCACGTACTTATTTTCGAAATAAAAATTTGTGAATAATTATATATTTATTATATTGTTAATATACCTATAATAATAATATAGAAATAATAAATCACGAATTTTGATCAAACTCTTATTTACCTGAGTCCCCCCTCCCCCTAGTGGTTATTTCAACGCTTGTTATTTTGAACTCTTCGTAATTTGAATTTATCTCTGGTCTCTTGAGCTTCAAATTATCAACTTGAGAGTTGAGAGTCGACTGTAGTAACCACAAAAGATGTATTAGATCCACGTTTATATGTAAAAATATAATATCGATAATTAACCAATTATCCAATTTTCGTTTGAAGTATTGGTATTTGATTATCTAAGTTATCTTTACTTAATTAGGTACTAGGAACTAGTATCTGATAATATATCAATTAAAAACTAATCTAAATTCCTAACTAAAATATTATAAAAGCGAGTGTGATTTTGTTTGTTTGTTACTCTTTCACGCCTTAACTACTCGACTGATCACCATGAAATTTTGCATACACGTTGTCAGGTGAACAAAGAAGGATATAGGGTACCTTTTATTCAGAAAAAAGTACTGTTACTAACCTAACGTATACAGGGTGTCCGGTAATTAATGGATAACCTGGAAATTTCCTATAGTGGAACTGATGGCCGTTCAGAAAAAAATATGAGAAAAATCTATCCTAACTACTACATGAGATATGTGTTTTTTTTTTATTACCATATATAACTTTCTTGTATACTACGACCATAAATGAATGAAATCCATCGGTTTTTTGTTGCTTTATTATTAAACACTAATTATGCTAATAGATAGACAGTCAAAAGTATACTATGCTAATATAGCTTGCACTTTTTAACAATTTTTATTTTATAATTTTTTATTTTATTTTAACGGCCTTCAGTTCTACTATAAGACATTTCAAGGTTATCCATTAATTACCGGACAACCTGTATATACGCGAGCGCAGTCGCGGTCATATTATAACCTGAAAAGTATGTTTGTTTTTTGTATGAACGCCCTTATCTCTGGAATTAACAATCAGATTTGAATTGGGTAAAATAATTCCGTATCCTTACTAATATTATAAACGCGAAAGTTTGTATGGATGTATGGATGTGTGTTACTCTTTCACGCAAAAACTAATAGACCAATTGCGATGAAACTTAGTATGTGGATAGCTGGAGACCTGGATTCACACATAGGCTACTTTTTATCCCGATATTCCCACGGGACTAAAGCGGGTGAAACCGCGGGGAAAAAAAACTAGTGTATAATATGTATGTATGTATTTACAAAAAAGTATATACCTATGTATGTTTATCCATTGTCTAGTACCCATAGTACAAGCTCTGCTTAGTTTGGGCTAGATGGTGTTGTGTGTATGTGATAGAATATTATTATTATTATTCTCGAGGAAGATTAAAGGCTATAATTATAACATCACGCTTCGAGCCCCGAGAGCGGAGCAGTTATGATAAACGTGGTTGTATGCCGCTACACTAACGAGGCATTAGCAGGGGCAGGCAAATAAAAAACATTATACACTACATTTTGCCTACGACTTTTCTCGTTTTAATGTAGATATTAAAAATTTTTCGGAAGTTATAAGTATATGACTTTTCGAAATTATGTGTGTATTGATTGACAATTATCGCCTGCTCCGTGCCTCGGAGAGCACGTTAAGCCGTCCGTCCCGGCTGCCATAAACATCTATGACTGTCGTTATTGGGAAGTCAGTGCCCTATAATATCCTGATATTAGTCTAGCCTTAGGGTATCGTTATCCTTCGAGTTGCGAAGGTCAGGTGACAGCCGCTCCGTGTAAAAACTGATATCCAGTCAAATCCGGTTAGACCAGAAAAGCCGACCCCAAGTGACTTGGGAATAATAAAGGCTAGGGGGAAAAATGTAGATCTTTTGAAAAAATTTCTAGAAAGTACCGTATATTGTTCTCTGTTGCCTTGACAATGTGTATGCAAAATTTCATGATGATCGGTCCAGTAGTTAAGTTTGAAAAGCGTAACAAAGAAACTCACATTTGCATTTATAATATTAGTTAGAACTCTGTGTTTCCTTGTTTTTTTATTGTCTTTTGTGGCAGACAAACAAGTGGCCCACCTGATGGAAAGTGGTAACCGCTGCTCATGGACTTCAGCAATGTCAGGACACAGCAAGGCCGCTGCCTACCGTGAAAGAAGAACTCTCTTTAAACCTCCTTTGAAGAAGGACATATCATAGCGCTCGGGAAGATATATGTATTGCTACTTCAAATATCCGCTCATTAAGCAGATCGTAGACTTGTTAGACACCTTAGTGATATAAAAACTAATCAATATCACCATCATTGAATTAGTGAGTGATAAGCATTCTTAATGTTTTGTGTAGAGTTATTAGGGCGCGCGACGATATTTCCATACGCCGGCGCCGGCGACGCACTTACTAGAATAATAATATATTAATAATGATTCCTACGTAGCAATAGTCCTACGCCTGCTGCGGCTAGTGCCGCTGTCGGTGTTCCATCCCACCTTTGATTAAAACTCTCGAAGGGCCTCTTCACGTTGGACCCATTTCTCCGTGTAAGCCTCCCAAAGGGCCAGGTATTTTCTAACAACTGTGATAAGAGAATAATAATAATATTCTATCACATACACACAACACCATCTAGCCCAAACTCAGCAGAGCTTGTACTATGTGTACTAGACAATGGATAAACATATATATATATATTTTTTTGTAAATTCATACATATTATACATAGAAACACCCAGACCAAGACGAATATCCATGTTCATGCACACAAATGTTTGACTTGTGCGGGAATCGGGGGACCTCAGGCGTGGCAGTTGGTCACACTAACCACTACGCCATTGAGGCGTAGAATGCGTGTTATGTGCGTTTATAATCAATATCGATATATCGTATCGATATATAATTTCATATCTATACCAAAGGGATACAACCATTAAATTATATTATTAACCTCCGAGTCCTGTTTGGAGAGGTTAATGAAAACACTATGTGGGTCTGTGTGTCTGTCTGTTAGTGACAGGCATAGCTCCGGAGCCACTGGACCGATTGACTTGTAACTTGGTGTGCAGATACCTTGGGGTCATCCCTCGGTCGAGATTGAATATGAGCCCTGTAGGTCAAAAGACCCCAAAATATAGGGGTCACAAGGTCATAAGGTCAGGGGATATCCACCAACAGAATGATTTGGAAGACCAAAGGAGAGGCATTTGAAAAAAAAATGATATGAAGACAAAGAGGTTGAATCCTGGGTTTTTACACCCATCTCGTTTGACTAGCTTTCGCTCGCGGCTTCGCTTGCATATGAGTAGGTTAGGTTATGTTAGTAATCGTACTTTATAAAAATAAAATAAAGTCTAAGTTACTCGCTGATAATATAGCTTTGGTGAATGCAAAGCAATGGTGAAATAATTTTTAAAATCGGTTGTGTATTTTTGAGTTGGACTCCTATAAACAAACAAACAAAAAATCTAATTTTTCTTCATTATAATATGAGTATAGACTAAAATTGTGATTAGATTTTATTCAAACGCGCAACTCAATTTATGAACGTGAGTATAAGTAGGCACACTAATTCTAGTTGCATTTTTATTGTGGTTTTTTGGTGCATCGACGGTGCTGATGAAAACCGTCGTGCGCCTAAGCGTGAAGCCTTTAAATATTAGAGTGAGATAGTAGGTTTACATGTGTGTGTGTGTGTGTGTGTGTGTGTGTGTGTGTGTGTGTGTGTGTGTGTGTGTGTCTGTGGCATCGTAGCTCTCGAACGGATGAACCGATTTTAATTTTGTATTTTTTGTTTAAAAGGTTTATTAATCGGGTGTGTTTTTAGTTATGTTTGATGAAAATCGGCCCAAGATGGCCGCTGCCACAAAATGGCGGATTACATATTTTTTCACAACTCCCTCAAAGTGGGTATCAAATGAAAGGGCTTGACTAGTAGAATACTATACACTATGATAAAGTTCAAATCCAAGATGGCCGCTACCACAAAATTACATATTTTCACAAATTTCAATTTTTCAGTATGCGTGTCAAATGAATAGTGTCGGGGGTTTCTTAAATTTTAAATTTATTTAATTTAACTCCTGCCTAAGCAACATATTCTGTGTCGCGAGGGACTACACAAATATACACCCGTAAGACAGGAATAATAATATCAGCCCTGTATTAAACTGTCCCACTGCTGGGCAAGAACCTCTTCATAGTGTGAGAAGGGTATCCATACATAATCCTAAATAATACACCACTGCTTTTTGTTTTTTATTGTTCTAGAGTGTATTTGTTAACATTTTTGTAAATTTTTACAAGATCTTAATAATAATACTTTTAACAATAATTGTAACAATATAAGGGTAAGTTGTTACACCTTTTTATGGTTGTACTTTGTTTTATAGTCAATAGATTTATATAATTTCGTATCACATAAAAAAAATCTCATATTATTATTTCATAGATTAATCAATACACAGAATACTTTAAATAAATTCAGCAAAATGATTTTTATAAATTTTTTTTTGTTTTCGATTTGCGTATCTTAGAAAAACTAATCAAATATTCTTTATTCTCATATTGTTTAGTTAATATATGTATTTCTGGCGTAACCTACTATTTTCTTTTCTGGTAGCAAGTCGTTTCTGACGGAGTCGCAGTTTTAACCTAACCTACATTTTCATTGTAATAAAATACAATGGAAAATACACCGAAAAACAATATTCGTTAAAAATAATTCTAATGATTGATTATTTTGTTAAAAAAAATGAATTTCAAAATTCATTGAATTGTGTTTCTGTGAAATATGTTTCATTGAAGGCAATATTCGTTGAAATATAAATACAAGGACCAAATATTATATGAAACATTTTCTGCGAAACAAAATTCTATGAAATTTATGTCTGCGAATTAAAGAAACTCCCTTTTTTTTACATGGGGAATACAGTGACGCATACTCCTCCGCGGCGGCGGGCGGAAGGGTTATGCCGGGCTCATCCGGGGAATGATAGAATGTCCCGGGTCCTACCGACTAAGCCTACCACGGTGTTTTTTTATACAATCTATGGCAGCCCCGGCAGGTCTTGGCCGCCACTGAGTCGTGTGCTGGCTTCGTCAAATTAATTTTCCTTCCTCTGAAGCGGCGCCACGGAACACGACGCGCCGCCGCGCCGCCGTCTCAATCTATCCATGTTCGCAAATAATAAATAAATTAATTGATTGATTGATCATAATATATGCAAGGAAAACAAACGTAGTAACATATTTAAACATGTTTATCGCTTACATTCTTCAGTCCTACATGGGTTAATCTATCATGAGTCTTGACTAAGCCATCTTTAGTTGAAGATCACGATTCCTTTATTCAACACAAAGCGATGCATAATCCCAGAGATGTCGAACGAACACGCTCAAAACTATTGTCATACAAATATTTTACGTAATGTACTTGTGTGTACGCCGATGATTGTGTTGTAGTTACTTGGAAGAACTGAATCATTTTACGGCATGCATTTTATGACAATCAATAATGGCATGCGTTCTCAGGTTTAAAGATGGTTGACTCATATATACATAGTCTCACGATTGTGTGCCCAAAAACTATTATTTTTTTTGTATTTCGTAATCAAGGGGGTAAAGAATTGCCGTCTGCCACCAGGCAGTTTCAGTCTCCATCCTGCTATGACTTTCTTGAAAGAAAATTCAATAACACTGCATTGAATACCGAACTGCGCACGGATGACGTAGTATTTTGAGTGTCGCTTCGCCACTGTTGTGTTGTGGCTTTAACGACGGCGAAAAAATTGTGTAATCCAGAATTATTTGTTCCGAGACGGCATATTCTTTGTGTTTGTTGTCTGAATGTTAGTGAAGTTCAATGCGTCTCAATGAGTTCTGTTTTAAAAATAATACTGAACGGCAGTAGCATTCAATATCGCTGATATCGCCGATGAAAAGTCAATAAATAATTACTGCAAAAATGCAACGTTTTAGGAGGCGAAAAAAACGTTTCAAGGCCATTTAATTTATTATATTATTTTTTTTTTTTGTGGACGCGTTTATTCGTTGATAGTATCTATTGCCATCATAAATGACGTAATAACACTTAGTATATATTGCAATAACTATTTATCTTGCAAAATTAATAAGAAACGGTCTCAAGATCTTTGTCAGCATGTGTATTACTTTATTTTACAATGAATAATTCAATAAAACAAAAATGGGCAAAATGTCAGTTAATATACAGGGTGTCCGGTAATTAATGGATAACCTTGAAATGTCTTATAGTAGAACTGAAGGCAGTTCAGAAAAAAAGAAGAAAAATATGTTAATATAAAAAATATATATTAAAAAGTGAAAGCTATATAAGTATGCTATGCTAATATAGCATAGCATACTTTTGACTGTCTACCTATTAGCATAATTAGTGTTTAATAATAAAACAACAAAAACCGATAGATTTCATTCATTTATGGTCGTAGTATACAAGAAAGTTATACATGGTAATTAAAAAAAAACACATATCTCAGGTAGTAGTTAGGATAGATTATTTTCATATTTTTTTCTGAACGGCCATCAGTTCCGCTATAAGATATTTCCAGGTTATCCATTAATTACCGAACAGCCCTGTATATTGACTCTTCATCGGCGATATGTATTACAATATTTGTTAGATTGTGAGTTCTTAAAATCTATTGTGTCTGATCATCGATATGCCGCTGCGACTCAATTGGTTAAGGGCTTGTTCCATCACATTCAAATAGCATTTATCTATAAGATAAAAGTCTCGCCATCTCTCTTCTTTAACCTAAAATGAGCGAAACAGCATGCGAGTTATCTTTCGGATAAATTTTACTTCTTAGTTGTGAACTGGCCATAAGTGTTTGTTTTATTCAAACCAGTTGATAAAAAAATGTTATTAAACAATTTATACGGATTTTGTCGCGTTGTTTATTTTACTTTACAACACTTTTATTACATAATTTTATAACTCTAACATTACTATTATTGAACTTTACTACTATTTAATTTAATTCAATTGACGACGATGCTGTGGAATATTATGACGCTTTTTGACTTTGCAGTTTTATATTTCTTTTTAATTTATATTTCTTGTAAATAAATTTGTGTATATATTACGTTAATTATTTAATTATGTCATTAATTTTAGTTAAATTAAAACTATTTTTATTTAAGTTTACACTTTGCGCCGATGTTTCGGTTGCTTTACAGCAGCTATGTTCACAGGTTAATAAAAGTGTTTTAAAGTAAAATAAACAACGCGACAATATCCGTATAAAGTGTTTAATTTCAATGTATAACATTCGCGTAAACATAAGACATTATTATAAAAAAATGTAACATATTTTTTTTATTATATTAGTCTAAGAGTGTGTTAGGCCATAATAAGTCTAGACTCCCGCGTTTTCGCTCACATCGATGTAGGTTATGTGAATAGATTAAACATTAACATTACTTTTGTCCTGGACGAATAGTTATGTCCTTTTCTGTGCTCTGAAACGTGTATGTGAAATTGCAAAAATATATATATGTATGTATATATAATAAAATCTATTAATTAATAAAAAAAAAATTTAGAAGCTACGTCATAATATTTATCTTGTTAACGAAGGGAGATTTCTATAAATCTATTATATAATACATTGTATAAACAACACCACAATTATCATGATAACCCACTCAATATTAATTTCACAGACATAACAAAATACATTAAACAACAGACCCAATATAATATTATTATCATACACTGTAAAAGTGTGTATATATAAAAAATAATAATATACTGTATATATTCTTTTTCAAGTAAAATTTAACACTCTCACGATGGAACATTCTGTATATACGTAATATGAACACTGACTTCATACAAAAGACAGCCAACGCATTGACGTGTGCGATGCTTGATTCAACGTTCGTATTCGGAATCTACCTTCAATATGTAAAAAAAATTAATATTATGTAGTGTATAAAGATTTTTGTTCATTGAACTATAAGGTATTTTACTATGCATGAATTGACGTAGTTATATCGCCGTCGTTGATATGATGCACGGTAAAACTCGAAAGAGTTTGTGTTTGCATCACAAAAAAATTATTAATTGTAACTTTTATTATTTATGTAGTGAATAACAAAAAAAGTTAAGGCATGAAAGCGTAACAAATAAATTCACATTCGCATTTATATTATTAGTTAGGATGTATTATATATATATATATATGTATTTACGCGTATGAATGGCGAGTACACGCTTGTAAAAAATATAACAGCAACATAATAGATCAAGTATATAGCATATATTGGGTTGCTTGACGTTTTGACACTTGCTCCGTTCATGGTCACTAGCTTTTTTGTTCATTTATTTCTTCATTCATTCTGCTGTCCTAGTACATTTATACGTATTATTCTAATTGTTACGAGTCTGTCTGTGCATTGAACATCTATACTAATATTATACAGGGGAAATATTTGATATTTTGTAAGTTTATTAATTGTAAGGGTTCAACACAAAAACTAATAAAACCGTTAAAAATTTTTTTTTTTTTTCCTTTAGAAAGCTTTATCATAAGCGAGTAACATATATATTTTATTTTGAAAAGTAGTGTTAATAAAAAAGCTACTTTTACGCGAGCGAAGCCACGGGCAAAGCTAATATTTATTACTTTAAAGTTTCATCGATTATTTAAAGGCGTCCGAATCGTATTATTGGTTTATACGATTCTTGTCGACTTGCGAAACGGCATCACACAAGAACCACTGAATGGGTTTTAATTCTGTGTACCTATATAATTAGGTTTTAAGAATAGTAGGATCAACTATTCAAATGTAACAAACTCCGCAATATTATTTTAGACCCTATGTTGTAGGGGCACAAATTACACTCATATTATAATTATTATTTGTGGATTAAACAAATGATTGAAACTTGTGTTTTTGTACCTACTACAAACTACATTTTCCATATTAAACACATTTCATTTAATTCCGTCTAGCAAAATTATTGAAGTAAGCTGTAATAGTTAACGCAGGTAAACTCGCGGCCATACACTAGTATTATAACTTTATATGACAAGAACAGAAAAAAGCGATAACAAGGTTGACTTAAAATATGCGTACCTATGTCATAAAATATGGTCAAGGATATTAATGTCTAATCTATCTATGTATTGATAATTGTAACCTTAATTTCTTTTTACGCTGTCCTACATTCACGTGAATGTTTTAATTAAAATTACTACTAATACTAGTATCGTATATAGTAGGATAGGAGCAGCGATAGCTCAGTGGGGAGACCAACAGACTGCAATGGAGAGGGTCTCAGGTTCGAACAGACCAGTGTCAGGCTATTATAGGACACTGACTTCCCAGTAACGACTGCCATAGATGTTCATGGCAGCCGGGACCGACGGCTTAACGTGCTCTCCGAGGCACGGAGCAGGCGATAATTGTCAATCAATACGCACATAATTTCAAAAAGTCATATAACTTCCGAAAGTCAGAGGTGCGCGACGTGGGTTCGAACCCGAGACCCTCTGCATTGCAGTCTGTTGGTCTTCCCACTGAGCTATCGATATTATTATATTATATCATATGTATCATTCTTCTACGTCGTTTCCCTCTTGACAGAGTGGTCGTGGTCATCTTTAAGGTTATGTAGCATGCTTGACAATCCGTCGCCACTCTTCACGCATCTTTGCCTTTCTGGTGCACTCATTCAAGGGACCATTGTCTGATGCTGCCTTAATTTGGTCGGTCCAGCGCAAAGGCGATCTTCCACTTGCTCGTTTGCTCTTGACGTTTCCTTGTACCACAAGGCGCTCTATGGAGACATCTCCAAGTCTTGATACATGTCCGAAAAAAGTGAGAATTCGAGCTTGTACAAGAGAAGATAGGCTCTTGTAGAATGGACAAATTGGTTCTATGCTGGGTCCAAGATATCTTAAGTATTCTCCTCCAACACCACATTTCTAGAGCATCTATCTTCTTTTTCTCGATCTCTCTCAATGTCCAAGTCTCAGCGGCGTACAGAAATATGGGAAACACTTGCGCTCTGACTAACCATATATATGTATCATATGTAATGGCAATATCTTCCATTTACTATTAAAACTACAGCCATCATGTTAAGTATCAAGTTTTATAATTAGCCCAATAATGTGTTAGGTCGTCTACCATTTATAAAACACATAATCACTAGTGTTTTTGTAGCCTAAACAATGAATCGCAATCGCTTTTCGACTAATTGCGACTGCTTAAAGTTCGACGAATAAAATGGATTTTATATTGAATTGCATCGTTGTAGACGCAGAGTCATATATCTTTATTGCTTATAAACTGTGTAGGTAATCAATTAGTAACACTTATTAAGGTGATTATGTTACTTTTATGTTTTATAGGTGTGTAAAATTTAGCCACGCTTCTTCTAATGTAAGATATAGACTACAGGGTGTCCCGAAATTATGGATAATCCTAAAACCCTTTATATAGAGCAATAGCTTCACTATACACTTTGTACCTCAATAGGTGGAACAAACAAAGCCAAATAAAAATAATTCGCATGTAGTAGGTACCTTAGATGTCTATGACGAATTTTTTTAACGACTGGTTGTTCTCAATTTTTTGCTTTTTGTTTAACATGGCTACAATAAATGAAAACCATCTATTTTTTATTGTTTACCTATAATATTTTTCATAGACTATAACCAATAGATATGAAATAAGTCATGAGTATCGGTTGTAATTATTTTGAAAATTCTTGCTCCTTGCAGCCTCTTGGATCACCATCCCATCGGACTATGAGAGTGTGGAATTTGATTTGCGCACACACATTTGTACTATAATATTACCTATTCTCCGTTTAAGATTAGCTGAGCTTTCCGAAATTTGGTCTGAAGGAATGTTTTACCTTTAATATTTGACTGATGATACAATACGACTCTGAAATTAGCAGCCAACTTTATATTCAGTAACTTTAGAAAACTTACTTAACCATAATATTTTACATTTGTAAGTGTTACTTTGTGACCAAAATGAATAAATGGTTTTTGACTTTGACTGGTCAACCACGTGACTAACAACACAATCTACTCATTTATCAATATATCAATCATTTATTGGTATTAAATAGCTATGACAGAATATAGATATTTCATTTTAGTTACTCACTTACTTGACGAAACACAACCCAAGTGCTATTTCACGCCGGTTTTCTGTGAGGCCGTGGTATCACTCCGGTCGAGCCAATTCATGCCGAAGCGTGATTTACTACACCATTGACCCGTTATTTATTTTGGTTCCAGGTCTTCACAAATGCAACTCCACAGCATTGGTGCGCGCCACCTCCCCAGTTGGAGAACCTGGGTCTGCCAGAAGAGCTCGTGCGTTCCCTCACTATACCACAGGAGAATGGCGTGTATGTGTCTTGTTCGGCGTACGACATAGACCCGAAGGAGCTACGTGAAGCGCTCATAGATTATGTTGAAGAGAGGTAACATCTGTTTACGTATTACTAATACGTAATACAAACTTAATTTTATAATATTATAAGCACGAATGTGAGTTTGTTTTCTAGTATCTTACGCTTTCACGCTCTATTTACTCCACCGATCATCACGAAATTTCGTATATACGTTGTCAGGGATACAGATAAGGACATAACTTTTATCCAGAAAATAAATACTGTTCTCTAGGGATAGCATACTACATTTACGCGAGCGGAGTCGCGGACAAAATCTAGTATTAAATAAAATGATATACTGACTGATTAATTGAATTATTGACTAACTAGTTTTTCCCCGCGGTTTCACTCGCGTAAGTCTCGTTCCCGTGGAAATATCGGGATAAAAAGTAGCTTATGTGTGAATTCAGGTCTGCAGCTATCTACATACCAAGTTTCATTGCAATCGGTCCAGTAGTTGCGTGAAAGAGTAACAAACATCCATACATCCATACAAACTTTCGCGTTTATAATAATTAATAAGGGTATACCAACACACAGTCCGAACCCCTGGGTTTTAGGCAATTTTGAACAGATATTATCCTTAACTAAGGTATGCACTAAGTAACAACATCTTTTTTTTAATTCAACCGTAAAATGGCACTATGAAATGATTTTTCTAAATGTGAAATCGGGGTGTGGATTGTCATTAGGAAAAAGATGGAACCATTTTTTTTGTTGATATTTTTCTTTATACTTATTTGGAATCATTAAAAATACGCACCTGTCAGTATATTTATATAAAACCATCTGACTGACAGTTGTCGAAGTAGTCTTGTCAATATATACCAAAATACATTTTATGTAATTAAATTCAATATCAAAACGTAATTTAATTTTTTTTATATGAAAATACCATTTAAATTTTCGACATTGACCGCGGATGTTCGTAAATTTTCGTTCATACAAACGTTGTCCTAACAATTACAATAAAAAACAGCCAAATCGGTCGAGGCCATCATATATGTGGCAATTGATTTTTATTTACTTATATAGATATATTTTTTTGGCAAACAGTCTTTTTCCCTTATGACAGCAGTATTACTAACGTTATGTCAGCACTAGTATAAATTTCGGCGCCGCCATGATGGCTGTCTTAAAAAAAACGTACTAATAATAACGTATCTGTTTAAGCCTTAATTGTTATTATCAATTCAACGAGACATTTTAATGTTCATCAATCAAACAACTCACAAAAGACTAGTACGTGAACTGTGAACTTTATAATTAAACCAACATTGTTGTACTCGTGACGAATTAAGATCGATTGTATGAAAAAAACTTGCCGAAGTCTATGAGGAAGTTCCGTACTTTTTTGTACCTACTTATGATAATAAAGAATGAAATATAGACATATGTCTACTGAGACTAAGCTACTGGAGTTTGGTGGCATTTAAACGGATATATTTTATTGCATTATGTTGCTACAATGTTTTCATCTACAGCCCAGCCAGTTTAAAAACATTTGTTTGCATCTGCCGTGCCAAACATAGCTAACTTGTATTCTATAATATAGCTGTTATTACAGGCACTAGCCTTATTTTATTTTACTGCAATATACTAATATTGCAGTAAAATAAGGTTCATCTTAAAGCACTAATTCATTTAAAAAATATGTATCATTCTCTCTCTCGTCCTGGCTAGGTATGTCACATCGTGGTAGGGTTAGCCTTCTTTATTTTAGCCATCCACTTCACTCTGTCCTTGATATCGTAGTTGGACAACTTGCAATCCCTGATGCCTCTCAATACTACAGCTCTCTACATTGTCTTGGTTCAGCCTTTGGATCTCTGATCAGATAAGGCGGGCTGTAGTATTAAGTTTCCCAAGTAATCTGCTGGCCTTATATTCACGTAACCATGCCGTCGCAGCTTACTCTCCGACACCTTTTCGGCGAAGTCACATACGCCCAAGCTGCCTCGCCCGTACTTGTTGCGAAAAAGACGAATTTCTTCTAAATAATCTATATTTTATAAGGTAAAAATATTTTCTTTAAGCTTTTTGCAAAGCGTAGTAGCCGTTACTAGAGCTATCAGTAAGGAAATTAGAATACCATTTGGTGCTCTCATTGTAGCAAAGCAGGGATTTGTGGCAGTAAAATGTATGGCTGTTCTATTAGGAGAAAAGGAAATCGTTTACTATTAGGGGATAGCATGTTTGATAGCAATTTTAATTTCACATAAAACCATGAGTCCCAATTTTTGAAAGAATCGTTCCTAACAATTAACTAATAAGTATTATATATTTTTACAGTACAGTCGCGGTCAAAGAAGGCAGTGTATTTCGCTCTATGAAGATATATGAGCTGCTTCCAGTCACCAATAATGTAACTAAAAATGATCTGGTAAGTAGAGATACATTAATATGACATTGTAAGTTCTTCACAAAACAGGTGATATATTATATATGTACTTAGTACAGACAGTATTTAAGTCCATTCCAAATATAAAATTAGTACCAACCTTGTATTTTATATAATATATAATATTCTATCACATACTCACAACACCATCTAGCCCAAACTAAGTAGAGCTTGCACTATGGGTACTAGATAATGGATAAACATACATATTATATACTTTTTTTTGTAAATACGTACATAATATACATAGAATGAGGCGCTCATAGCCAGTTACACTCAATAATCGGTAAACGATTAGCGAGGTTAAGCAACGTTGGGTGCGGTCAGTCTATAGATGGGTGACCGCTTAGTGGTATTTCATCTGAGCGTCTCCGTGCTTCGGAGGGCACGTAAAAAGTTGGTCCCAGTTGTTGCCAAATTGACAGCAGTCGTTAAGCCATGTTAGAGGCCTACGGGTGACTTGAACAACTCTTGACAACAGTTTGGCTACTAACCACACGAATAGAAGAAGATAGAAACACTTAGACCAAAACAAACATCAATGTTTGACTTGTTTGGGAATCGAACCCACGACCTCAGGCGTAGCAGTCGGTTACACTAACCACTAAGCCATCGAGGCCGCCGAAACAATCTTATGTTTAATCATTCATTACTTGATTACCTAATGTAAAGAAGTGAAGATACATAAAAACTAATTTCGTCTAAACACGTTGTAGTGCCATCTAAGCAAATTTAGAATTAGTACTATTTTATGGATTTCATTGCGGATTATTGTTATTTTTTAAAGGCTCCTCCTGCACTAGATAATTTTGTCAGCCTGTATCGGTGGCCATTTATAAATATTCAAACAATGGACACCAAGAACACCCAGACTCGAAACAGCCAATTGAGGATAGCACAAATTTTTGTCCCGTCCCACAACAATCGTGATGGCTGTGGCAAGGCCATTACGCCATACGTGCAGTCAAATTCTATTATTATATTATACTTTGAACTATTAATACGTTACGTTTATGTTGCTTATGTTTTGACTGATATTTTCTGCTTAAAAGCAGTATAGTTTAATCTAACGTTTTGATCGCCACATCAAAAAAGAAAAAGCGTGCTCTCAGCGTCAAGCTACGATTTCATCCTTTAATACCTACATAGTTTTTGAGATCTTATGCTAATATGGATGAAATAAATAGTAAGCAATTCACATAATATCAATTGGGATGTATCTAGCTACATAATTAATAACACAAATAAGAAAAACAATACCTTTTCATAAGATTTATTAGCGTTTAAAAATCTGTCATGTAGTCGTGACATTATGCTTTGTCATGTATATGTCGCAGGTAATTTGTATGATGCCGCGTTTTAGAAACGGCGTCGTCCGTTTAAAAACGCTCGCTGTTTTAAAATATGCCGAACGCAAATTGGCGAGTCGTTCAATTGTCAGGGCTCCTATTTCTGGGTGATCACAAAAAAAATAACCACGAAAGCTACGGCGGGAGCAGAGTTCCCGCCTCCGCCTTCTAACCTAACCTATCCAAGTCGGAGTGCTAAGAGTCGGACCTCGGGGCGTTAAGTGACAAGGTAATTTATATTTTGCCTTCGGCATATTTTAAAACAGCCAGCGTTTTAAAACGGACGAAGCCGTTTGTAAAACGCGGAGTCATACAAATTGCCTGCGATGTATATAAGACTATGGCGGTCAAAAGATTAAATGTGTATGTAACATTCGCGTATACATAATACAATATTATCATAACTTTTGTTCTCATCTCCTTCAGATAAACAACATCACGAAGGCAGTACTTTCAGTGCGGAGGAATACAACATCAGCTTGCAGCAATGGTTGGACATTTAGCAGAGAGCAGTATAGAAGGACTCTTGTTTCAGACGTGAGTTTTAATTTTTATGTGTGATGTTGGTAGCAAAAATACGAAGCATCTGCCTACCCCATTAAGAAATAGGCCTAAGTCTACGCATGTATATGTATGTAGGTGTAAGGATGCTTTTTTTTATTTAATTATATTCATAATTAATGAGCAAAAAAATTATAGCTAATTTGAAAGTTTGTGAAGATGCTTGGATGTTAGTTTTACTTGATTACGTGTAATTTAATTTATAGGATTTAAATGCATCATGGCTCACAGCTAGATCTCCTAATGAGCGATCATAGATTTTATCCCGTTATACGTTCCCATGGGGTACATGCGTTTAATATTATCCGTGGCGCAGCGGTAGTGAATGCGACTGCTGTGCATGAGGTCTCGGGTTCGAATTCCGGGTCGGGCCAACAAAAAAATATTTGGTTTCTCTATTAAAAAATCTCAATAGCTGCCCGGAGTTAGGAAGTTGGTGATGTTAGTCACCCCCGTACCTCGGAAAGCACGTAAAGCCGTTGGTCCTGCGCCTGATCTCTCTCCGGTCGTGACGGATTACAGTTCCATCGGATCTTGAGAGTTAGGGATCAGAGAGTGCACTTGTGTTTGCGCACACGCTTATGCACTATAATATCTCATGCGCAGATGGCCAGTCGTTAAAATTGGCTGCCGTGACCGAAATTCGGTCAGGAGGACAATATATTATCGATGGAGATGCAAGGTTTGCTTTTGAAGCTAATGGTCAATTCGCGTGATAACACAAAAAGTTAACGTCATATCAAAAATAGAGTGCCGCTCTCGTCTGATAAATGTGAACTGAAAAGCAATTTATGTTAACGTTTGACTTTTAGATAAGTTAAGGTGAATACTATTTATGGAGACGAGATCAGAACTCTATTTTGAATAATTTTATTACCAATATTGGTCCCAATTTTATGTTTCTTTTATTTTAATTTTAAATGCTTACTTACGTTTTTATATATTTAATTTAGTAATACGTGTGCAGTTTAGAATTGTTATAACGCAATAACATACTTTCTTGTTTCAATTTCAGTATTCTTTGGTGTGC
Source organism: Catocala nupta (assembly GCA_963675205.1). Lineage (NCBI taxonomy): Eukaryota > Metazoa > Arthropoda > Insecta > Lepidoptera > Erebidae > Catocala > Catocala nupta. Next base: position 2,880,968 of record OY776101.1, on the reverse strand, counting down.
GACAAGGATTGGCTGCCTAGAACCAGCAATACTCTATTTTGGGTTGGCTCTATATTTGGAAACTTGTTCTTTGGCTGGTTATCTGATAGGTAAGTATTTTAATAAAGAGGATAAGAAATATTTATAGACCATTATAATAACGGACTGGTGGGCAAATGTGTTTGTTTTACTCACGTTTTGTTAGCTGTAGTTCTAGATCTCACAATAGTGAGACTCATAGAGAACATCTTGACAGAAAAAGACTTTAGTCGTCTTTCCAAAACTCCAATCGTGAATTGAATCCTTCACCTCACGCAGTTGCAATAATTACCGCGACCCTTTCAAACTCCTTAGATCTGTTGAAAGCATACCTATTGCTGACAATATGCTTTCAACATATTTAAAGGCTATTTGAACTAGCTAAACTTTTCTTTTTATTAAGCGCCAATGCATCAATATTATACCCTTGAATTTATCACCAGCTACAATGGCCAAATCTTAATCCTAACTTCATATTAGAAATAAGTATGTGAGTTTGTTTGTTATGCTTTCACGACTTAACTACTCGGCCGATCATCTTAAAATTTCTCTTATACGTTGTCAGGGGAACAGAAAATGACATCAAGTACCTTTTATCCAGAAAAAAGTACATCTACAATAAACAAACAGCAAAATCTAGTAGGGAATTTACAATTTTATAGCTCTACCATTTCTTTATCACTTAGATATGGACGCCGTCCCACGATTCTCCTGATGATATTGCTAGAAGTGCCAATACCGATAGCAGCAGCATTCTCCACGTCGTACTGGACGTATGTGGGACTGTCGTTCACTGGTGGGCTGTTCTTCCCAGCGATGTACCAGCAGCCGTTTATATTAGCCCTGGAGCTTATGCCGCCGGGCCACAGGAATTATACTGGTAAGCTCTATAAATAGTTTAATATTTTATCATTGAATCATTAGTAGCTAATAGAAGATATGAGAGATTTTATGAAAATCTTTATTTTAGGATTACAAAAGGAACATCTTAATATACATACTAGCTGTCCCGACAGACGTTGCACTGTAAAGGTGGGAAAAAAAAACCTAAACCTTCCTCGAATCCACTTGAACACACACAAAAAATTCATTCAAATCGGTCCAGCCGTTTAGGAGGAGTTCACTGTCAACACACGTAATGAAGAATTATATCTGCCGAACGATCAAGGCATGGAATTCTCTGCCAAGGCACGTGTTTCCTTCTTCCTTCAATCCTGGGTCCTTTAAGCGGGGCGTGGAAAAGCACCTTCTCAGGCCGTCAAAGTAGAGACCTCAACATCGCCTCGGCTGCTATGAGGACGATGTGGAGGCCACTGCTCTAAGACCACACGACTGCTTACCATCAGGCGGAGTGTGGTCATTTTGACGAGCAAAAAAAAAACAAGGCGTTTAATAAAGTTGTAACTGTTCAATGTTTGTACATAGGAGATATAGGAAAAATTATATGAGATGTATTTGTGTCAATAAAACCTATAGAGGCCAAAGCAATTATTATAAAATTTTGTTTGTCAGCCTATGTCTGTACGCGTGTCACACGAAAAAGAAGCTTTGCTAAAGGTCTAACGTAAAATTTGACTAAAACGTCGACAAAATACGGTCACCTATATGATTTGTGGCATAGGTGCCGTGTAGATGTTTTACCATCATTTTTTGCCTTATGTCTTCATGATATTTGACGAGTACGCATATTTGACACCACAGCGATAGCTCAGAAGGGAGACCAACAGACTGCAATGCAGAGGGTCTCGGGATCGAATCCACGTCACGCACCCCTGACTTTCGGAAATTATATGACTTTTCGAAAGTATATGCATATTGATTGACAATTATCGCCTGCTGCGTGACACGGAGAGTACGTTAAGCCGTCGGCCCCGGCTGCCATGAACATCTATGGCAGTCGTTATTAGGAAGTCAGTGCCCTATAATATCCTGACACTGGATTAGCCTTAGTGTATCGTTAGCCTTCGGGTTGCGGAGGTCAGGTGGCAGCCACTCCGTATAAAAATTGATATCCAGTCAAATCCGGTTAGACCAGAAAAAGCCGACCCCAAGTGATTTGGGAATAATAAAATAGAGAGAAGAAGAAGAATATTCGATACCTGGCTGTTAATCGACGAATACGAATATTTGTCTTTGTTGCATCTCAACTATATACCAATCCAAGCTCAGGCCTTTTTCGACGCCACCTAATCAGAAACAGAAGAACAATAATGACTACACGGACGGCATATTGGTGTAAGTAGACGCGTCGCCACTGCCACAGCGCGAGTGATATGAGTTTTTACTCCACACAAACCAAAAGAATCTATGATACACAAAAAGTTGTCTAAGTCTAGGTGTTATTTATGTCACAGGAATTATTCCTAGGGCGGTAGTTGTCATTTAAAAAAAGAACAAAAAAGTATGTAATATGTTATATGCTGATTTCAGGTATCGTAGTCGGTATGCTGTTTGCTGCTGGCATGTGCTTGCTGTCACTTTTGGCGTATGCTGTTCAGGACTCGTATTACCTGGGATTACTCACCAGTTTACCGTTTATACTGCTGTTTGGGTAAGTCGTTACTTTTATGTTGCGTATATTTGAATAATGGTAGCCCATTATATAGGTATTAACAATAAAAGGGCGTAGTGTCCTAGTACCGATAATTACCAGTAGTTTATAAATCAATTTGTTAGTAAATATTAAAAAACAAATGAGATGTCTTCTGTAAAGTTAAAATATCATAATAAAAAATAACTTTAGATCAAAACTCTCGCAGGCCCTCTTCACTTTGGACCTTTCTCTTCATGTGTAATACATGGATGATAAATTAGAAAACTCCTGCGATAAGAGAAACATAATAAAAACAGCCCTTCAAATAAGTTTTCCACTGCTGGGCAAGGGATTCTTTTCAGTGCGAGAACATTGGTTAGGTTTTAACCAAGAGTTTGGTCATAATCCACTACTGACCTCACATATCTTCGAGAACATTATGAAGAAACCACAGACATACAGTTTCCTCACCATTTTTTCCTTCACCATTAAAGCGGACGATATTCTTTTTATTAATCTTCTTGTTTATATTTGCTTGTTGGTTTATTTTTGCTCGCATTATGTTCTCTACTCATTTAATTATGGCTTTAGTTATAATCGGATTCTAGATTTTATTATTTTATCCTTTTCTATATGTACCTACTTAATCAAAAATAAAAACACAAAACAATTTCATTCACATTGGTATTCCAACACTCTCTAGTCACCAAAATCATCATCAGTATAATTTTAAAGGTTTTATTTTCTGCTTCCAGATACTATTGGTTAATACCCGAATCTCCTAGATGGCTTGTAAGTAGAGGCCGTATCGCTCGCGCTGAGAAAGTATTCAGGAATCTCGCTAAGAAGAACGGCATTCACTTGCCTAGAGGATTTTTATTAGATCTACATGTAAGTAACTAGTTTCCTAGCCATAACGGCTAATCTAATCTTAGAGTACCTATCTCTTTTAGAGGTGTCAATATTTAATTAAATTTGGTCACATTAAATCTGGCAATACTACGATTAACCAAGTCATTTTATGATGCATACATAGTATAACTTAGGGTATATATACAGGGTGATTTTGAAATCGTGTAATTCCTTTTAACCACGCATTCTACTGGTGATATAGAATAACCCTGACCATATTTTTTCTTAATTAGAATAATGGTTTCGGCAAAATTAGAGTACAGATTTTTTTCATGAAATGATTTTAAATAGTCATATTTTAACCACCTGACACAATCTTAATATTTTACTAATTTAAAAATAATAACATAACAATAACTGATGTCGTAAATAATAAGGGGCAATAAAAAGGACCGCCCGTTATTATTTACGACATTAATTATTAATATGTTTTTTTATTTTAATTAGTAAAAAATTAAAATTGCCTCGGTTGGTTAACATATGACTATCTCGGGCACGCCACGATCGTGGCGGTAAGTCCCGTGTTTGAGGAGTGGCTGGAGAGGCGGCACGGCGCCCTCACCTTCCGGCTGACACAGGTTCTGACTGGCCACGGTTGTTTTGGCCAGTTCCTGTGTCGTATACGCCGGCAAGAGACGCCCGGTTGTCACCACTGCGGCGACTGCCGCGACGCTGTTGAGGACACGGCGCTGCACACTTTGGCGATTTGCCCCGCCTGGGCATCGCAGCGCCGTGAGTTGATCGCGGCAGTCGGATCGGTTAACCTCTCGCTCCCGGCCGTAGTTGAGTCTATGGTCCGGAGTGAGAGGTCGTGGAACGCCGTCGCCTCCTTCTGTGAGGAAGTGATTTCCATCAAGGAGGTGGCGGAGCGGGAGAGGGAGCGTTTAAACCCTCTCCCCAACCGCAGAACCGGGCGCCGGAGGGCGCGAGATGACCTCCAGCCACCCTGAGGTTTGACCTGGGGGTGGCGGGCTTTGTGGGCCTGCCCGCCATCCATTCAGCACCAGGTCCGAGAGGCGGCGTGCGTGTTCCCACGCGCGCCTCTGTGTCGAGTCCGTCTCCCCTCTAGGGGGGAGACAGTAGGGGAAGTAGTGCCTATTTTGGGTAGGTCTTTCGTGTAGTGGCCTGCCGTTTCATACGGCGGGCCGAAACCTCGACGGGGTCGCGACCGTATGCGAAAGTGATTCGCGCGGCCCCGTCGAGTGGTTTTGTCGAGGAACACCGTGGTAGGTTTAGTCGGTATTCCGGGAGGTACATTATCTTTTTAACATCTTTATTTTACCCCGGCGAGTCCGACATAATCCCTCCGCCCGCCCCCGCGGAGGGATATGCGTCATTGCATTCCCCCACGTAAAAAAAAAAAAAAAAATGACTATCTGACACCATTTCACGAAAAAAACGGTACAATAATTTTTCTAAAAAAATAATTCTAATTAAATAAAAATATGGTCAGGGTTATTCTATATCACCAGTAGAATGCGTGGTTAAAAGGAATTACACGATTTCAAAATCACCCTGTATATTTCAGAATTGTTATTGTAAGTGGTTAATAACTTTGATCACTAAAAATTACTAATTATTGCTTAGATTATTATTTTTAATAATGAGGAATTATATACCGTGCATATATTGTTTTACTGTATACTATATTCTATTTGCTCAAATGCAAAATCTAATGATGTGTACAATTATAGCGCGATAAGATATAATTGTAGCAGTGTGTCATTTCTAACTCTTTCGCTGCATTAAATCGAATGATTATATTATTTATTTATTTATTTATTCGCATCAACTGCTCACTGCACTTACAGTTGCCCAACACATTAGGTAATTAATTGATTTACAATTGACGCTACAATTGGACATCACTAAAATATCTATGGTTATGTCAATGAACCGTTTGTATATCTTTTTATTTTATTGGATTGGAATTAACTATTTAAGTTATTTAGATTATTTAAGTCTACACATTGCCCTACGTTTTGTTTGCTGTTCAACAGCCATGGTCTCCCATGGTCTCATGGTCTGGTATATAATAGTTTATTTCAACCTATATACAGAAAGAGGTTGACAAAGGTGTATTACATCCAAATTTGGACAGTTATGGTCCCATATTATAGAGGCGTCTCAGGCACATTTTGAGACACCGTGCTGCTACCGAGAATCACTTGGCACAAACACATCACGCAATATATTCAAAGACAAAGAGTTTCTAACATTGACGGGTATATACATAGGCGCAGCTCTGCCTATTTGTAATATGTAATACCAAATTTTTTAATTTTAAGGCGTACACTAAATATTCGCAGTAAATATAAATATAATATTAATTACTTAAATAAAAAATATTATTAAAAACAATGATATTTATTATAAAAGCGCTAATATTTAATCTAATGTTTAATCACAACCCTGTATACTTTTCAATATACAATTCAAGTCAATATATTTTATTCAATAATAATAATAATACATGGGTAAACATTTTTGTCATTAGTATAAAATAATATTATACTACAATAAATTATAATTATCCTTAATCTGGTACATGTTTTACTTAGTTATCTTTAATCGGCCGACATTGTGCATTCTAATTTAACTTCAAGCGCTAGGGTTTTATAAAGTGGTTGCCTGAACTAGGTTTAGACCTGTGTTTCAGGCTATTTCTCTACTTACAAAAACAAAATATATAATATAATATACAAGAATAGGTCAATGTGCATAAACTTAAAATAAAATATGTATATTGATATAATAAAAATAACTTAGATTACATATTATTACAAATTACTGATGACTTAAGGCTATTTTACAACTGTAAGCAAATTCTCCCTATCGGAGTAGGTCAATGTTTGCAGGTGTTTGGTAACAATAACATTACATTGTTTATAACTTAGACTATATATATCTAAAATTCTTTTTAATCTAATATATAAAAATGGCCCTAGGAATAAGAAGAATTTATTTACAAAGGCATGTTTGGCATGAAGCTTAGTACATACTAAATCTTTTCATCTCTTGTCTGGAGGAAGTGATCTGAAAAGAAGTAGTGCATGTTGTTTAATCACGGTGTGCAGAATAAGCAATACATAAAACAATTAAATGGCAATATGTTTAAAAATGCCTTAAAAACTGATTTATTAATAATGCTTTCTATAGTTTAAAGGATTTTTTTGATTATAAATAATTAGTGTAGTCTTTAAGTAGGTATTTCTTGATGTTTATTAGAAATAACAAATATAAAGTGACAATACCCGTATGGGTAACTGTTGATTCTAATATTTTGTAACACCATTGTACACACAGTTTTATGCAATAAATATGTCTATGTCAATAACACTTTTCTCGAACCGATAATCGATCCCAAAACAAGGCATAGCAGTATCTTATACAAACACTGCAACGCTGAGGGTGTCTTGAAATACAATTAGTATCGTTTGACTGCACCAATGGCTGCATAAGTAGTCACCTCGTAACTGCCATAGTTATTCCACATGTTCACTTCCCACCGACAAAAAGTATTGAGTGCCGCAGATTTCTTTAAAAATTAGGAATACCTTTATTAAATGGATTTCTTCTCCCTAGCCTTTATTATTCCCAAGTCACTTGGGGTCAGCTTTTCTAGTCTAACCGGATTTGACGGCATATCAGTTTTTACACAGAGCGGCTGCCACCTGACCTCCGCAACCCGAAGGCTAACGATACCCTAAGGCTAGACCAGTGTCAGGATATTATAGGGCACTGACTTCCCAATAACGACTGTAATAGATGTTCATGGCAGCCGGGACCGGCTTAACGTGCTCTCCGAGGCACGGAGCAGGCGTTGTCAATCAATACGCATATAATTTCGAAAAGTCATATAAATTCCGAAAGTCAGAGATGCGCGACGTGGGTTCGAACCCGTGACCCTCTGCATTGCAGTCTGTTGGTCTCCCCACTGAGCTATACTTTATCAAATGGATGTAATAGTTATTTAGTCAATAAATGTTGAAGAAAAATGTAAGTAGCTGGCATATTACATAAGTTATCATTCGGTTGGTAACAGAACCGAAACCACATCAAACTAAAAATATTGACATACATATTCCACATACATGTTAAATTAAAATTCACGATATTTAGTTGACTTGGTACAATGCTGGCGATGTATCAGTATTTTAATAATATAATTGGCAAACATCTTATGGCATTTAGCTATAAATATGGTTTACCATTCCTATCTAAATTCGTATTTCAAATAGTAAAAACAGGATGTTTCTTCAGGTCATTGGCATATAGGTAGGTAATATTTAGGTTAGCTTACGATGGGTCTATCCTATTTATGAATATTATAAAAACCTTTAAAACGTCGTAATAAAATCGTTTACATATCAAGGATATAGTTAAGTATATATACGATACACTTCTCTATAAATTGCAGAAAAAAATAAAAGATGAAGAAGATATCACACAAGAAGAATTAGCAACAATATCAAACATAAACGGTCACATATCAGGCTACACAGAACTACCTGAGAAGGATGAACACATAGACAGAAGAATAAGCAACATGCTCACTTTCAAACCAGACCTAACAAAAATAACGGAAGCAAAAGAATCAAGTAAAGACAGCTTAGAGAAAATAATAGCATTAGAAGTCGCAGAGATTGTAAACAAAAAATCAAGAACAAGAAGAGAAGATGAAGAAATAAAGGAACAGAATTCCACAGAAGCAAGCAAACTTAATTGTGAGCAGCAACAGAAGGCAACACAGACGGAGAATTCTAAATCACCAGCTAGTACATTAAGAAGAAAATCGCTGCAACTTGTGAATAAACTATTTAACCATGAAGACGGAGAAGATGATATTATGGAGAATAAAAAAATGGATGACCAGAATTCGGAAGGAGATTGTAAAGCTTCTCCGTTAGATGTGTTCCGGTATCCGAACATAAGGAAAAAGTTTTTCATCTTAACCTTTGATTGGATTGCACTAGGAGTTGTGTATAATAGTTTAAGCTACAACACTCCGAATTTAGGCGTCAATGATTATTTGGCGTTTTTTATTGGTAAGTAAAATACATTGTAATACTAGTTTTAAGGAAACATACAATATCTACAAATTAACATCAATATGTCAGTCTTTTATCAGAACTACCAATAATGATAATGAAATGGCAGAAATGTGTTACTGAGCGATACATTGACGAAATAAAAATAATATTGTCAATTTTTGTTATATAAAGGTAGGTTTAACGAAATGATATTTTAAACAGAATTTCCCTAATAACGCAACATAAAGAAGATTAATTATACCTATACAAAATACAAACATTTGTTAAATCAATTAACTATGCACCACCTGAAGATGTGCAGTTACTGTAGCTTAGTACACAGTCTGTAATGTCTGGGACACATGCGTATTGTTAAACCTAGTTGAAAAGAGCCACTGTGCGTCCTTTACAAGGGGAAACATCACGATTTGTCTATAACTTAATGCATTTTCAAGAAGCTTTCGAAGCTTTTTTACAGCGATTCCATTGTACCCTACCTCTGAAAAGCTCTAAATCCCAATATGTGATGTGTTGTTCAGGCGGCGCGGTAGAGATCCCGTCGTACTTCATGGCGTGGCGCTACATGGAGCGCTACGGGCGGCGCTGGGTGCTGTGCGTGTTCATGTGCGTCGGCGGCCTCGCCTGCACCAGCTGTGTGCTCGTGCCCGAGTGTATGTACCTCCTGATTTCTCTCTTTTCATTCTTTTACCATATGTCCATATATTTTTTTAATTCATAAACTATGTTTACTTTATATTTGAATATACATGTCTCAAACACAAAATGTCACAAAGACTTGAAAATAATCATAAAACTAAATAATAATAATCAAGAAAATAAAAAGAGTAAAGTAAACTGGTGGTGATCATCAGTATATTTATGATTATAGAGATTAATCTTTATTTCTTGAGGTAACTTGTTGAAAATATTAAGTACATATTATGTTAAGACTCGGCGCCCGACGTCGCGTGCTTTCTCTTCACTGCCTTTCTTATACTGCTTATAAGTAGACCATCCCGTCTTCTGCTAAATATTCCTATTAATCGTCATCTTATCATTAAAGCCTTATTCTTACATATCATCTCTCATGTTAGTATACGCCAAAGAGGAGATGGCTGGAGTCATTCATCTCCTCTATGGCCTTTTTTCTATTTATGGAGATAATATTATTATTATATTATGTTACTGGTGCTTTATATCCTAAATTCTGTTTTGAGGACCTTAGTATAAACAGCAACTGCACAGTGGTGTAATTGTTTAAGAGGTCACCTCGCCACTGCTTGTACGCCAAGTGCTGTGGGTTCGAACTCGTCGATCGTCCCATGTGGGGCATGGGACAAAACTTTGTGTGATCTACAAAAAATTACTACGAGTTTAGGTGTTCTTTGTGTCCGATATTTGTATGATTGTAAAGTCCGCAATACAATATCTAATAATAATAATGATTTCCAGTGCAGGAGTAGTCTTAAAAAAAACAATATCTTCTTAGGCAAAATGGTATCTATACTAATATAATAAAGCTGAAGAGTGTGTTTGATTGCTTGAACGCGCTAATCTCAGGAACTACTGGTTCGAATTAAAAACATCTTTTAGTGTTGGATAGCTCATTTATCGAGGAAGCCTATAGGTATATAACATCACGCTACGACCAACGGGAGCGGCGCAGTAATCATAAATGCGGGTGAAACCGCGGCCACATCTAGTTTATAATATGACCTAGCTGTGTCATCTGTTCCAGCCTGGCCCTGGATAATGGTGTCGCTCTCGATGTTCGGAAGGCTTTTCGCCGCATCTTCCTTTGCTGTGTTCTACGTGCTGATAGGAGAACTGCTGCCGACTGTGCTGCGAGCTCAGGCCATGGGTGCAGCTTCCTTTATAGCAGGGCTTGGTCTACTGGCGTGTCCTTATATTGTCCATCTCGTAAGTACAGCCTTCACTTATATCCTTTGGTTTTAGGTCGAGCGACCCTAGCTGTTGCTAAACATATATTAACAGAAAAATGCAATAACACTTTGCGCGGGTATCGAACCCGAGACCTCATACCTGCATAGGAGTTCGCATATGTAGTAGGTATATCGACCCTTCGAGGGTGAAAATGTTCTGAAGCCATTTTTTACGAAAATGAGTATTAGTTATTGGTGTAGCTTTATTCAAATTTTCGAGCTACATCGATATGTATATTTAATATGATAATTTTCCTACTCAGAAAATATCGCATAAACACTTAATATTTCAACAATATTGTTTTCAATAATACTTCAACTCGCCATAAGTGCTGTAAAAGAAATATTTTAATAAATATAAAACAGAAAGAGCTAATAATAAACTATGTTCACCTATTTTAGGTATTTTGTAAGTTTATGGGTATTTTATTATAGTACTCAAAACAAAAAAGTAAAGTGAAAAGTAAAAGAGAGGTTTTGTTTTTTTGGCTCTCCTGAAAAGTTGTATTTTGCATTTTATCCTCAAAAGGCCGATATTCCTCCGCATACGCAAGTGTGAGGTCTCGGGTTCGCCATCGAAGCAGTGACCATTATAAAGATTAAGTAAAATAGTAGTACATATAAATTATTAGGGAAGCGTTACCCTACCTAGGATACACTTAAGCCTCCCTCTTTCTTCTTTTCCTAGCCAGGAAGAAAGAGGGAGGCCATACATCCCGTATGATCAGAATTTGGTCAGTTTTCCTGATCTTGCTTTTCTCCTTCGATTCTATCCCAAAAATCGTCTTCTTAAAATAATTTATGGATATTTTACATAATATTGTCTTACGTTTACGCAAATATTATACATAGAAGTTAAATTACTTTAAACGGATTTTATAACATTAAAAACACTTTTATTATGTACATAATTTTAAAAATATTAAACTACTACTATTAAACTTGATAACTATTTAAATTTACATAATATTGTCTTCTGTTTACGCGAATGTTATTCATTGAAATTAAACTACTAAACTGTATTACATAATTTTGAAACTATTACACTACTACTACTATTGAATTTTATAATATTGATTTTTTTAATAGTTTCAAAGCTATTTAAATTATTAAATCTTTTCATATTTAAGTTTACACTTTTCCCGACGGTCAGGTTCCTTTTCAGCAGCCATGTTCATAGACAGACTAACTTAATTGTGGATATTTTATTTACTTTCAGGCAGTTTACGGTCGAGCCTTACCACTCACAATTATGGGAGTACTGAGTGTTCTTGGTGGCTTCATTTCTCTATTCTTGCCTGAAACCTTGAACCAGCCACTACCACAGACTCTAGGAGATGGGGAGATGTTCGGCAGGGACTTCAAGATATTAAGTTGTGTTGAGAGGCAAAGTGATTAAACCCTTTGAAAAGAAGATTTGAATCATAGATGTGCTCTTGCCGTGATGTCTACGCTAAGAAGAGTGAGCTCACACATTAGACCGAGAATCAGAGCAGAAATTTTAATATGTGTGAATGATAATCTATATATTAATACGTGAAGCAAAAACTTTGTACCCCTTTTTACGAAAATTGCGTGGATGGAGGAGTATGAAATTTGGCACAGCTAAAGTATATATGGAGAAGGAGTGGCGAATCCTAATATTTTTATAAAATATGCACTAGAAATACATTAAATTAATGAAAAAGCACTACACGCACACAACTATGCATTTGACAAAAGCAGTCGAATCGCGGTCGTAGTATTTCGGCTTTGTTCGGCTGATGTCGTAGAATTCTTTTAAATTATGCTTACATATGTATGTTGAGTAGGTGACTGAATGAAATGTGATTATAAGGGTATAGTCATAGGCAATAAAACCTTAATAACGATCATACCTAAAATTTACATCAATTATGGACAAATTTCGAGCACTTGGCGACCTCTAGTACAATATTAATAATTCAGATTTCATGTTAGCATTGTGTGTCAGTTGAAAACGTAACCTATTGAGTCACAGCGGCACACCGGTGGCCAATAGATTTTTAATTACGTCTGGTATTCTAGGACTTGATAGCTATCTATGATTTCAATCTCTGCTTTGTAAGCCACAGCGTACGATGAAGATAAAACAATACAATGAGATTTGATCAATTATTATAATTTGATTCAAATATTTTAGATTTTTTGTTTCTATGCTACATGGCATTCAATATTATGTTAAACTTTCAACGGAAGCTGTATCGCCTAGCAGTCTCTATGTGAATTACTTTGTGCCTGCTTGAAATTGTGAAAGAAAATGAACAATGTTATATGTAGCATTGCTGTTCAATTAAGTAGATACAGCAATTTTAGTGAGATTATTTCTTGTAGCAGTATTATTATAATCTTACTTTATAAAAGTACGGAGCGGTCATATGTGGGTCTGTAAATAAATATGCTTCTTTCTGTGTATTGTAACGTTGGGCATACAGCGTTCTGTATGACACGAACCAGCGTTTTACATAATGCATGTAAAAGCATTGCATAAAACGCTAATTTGGTCTTTTATAAAGTAATGTTACAATAATACTGCTATAAGAAATAATGCTAAGACTATATAAAGAGAGTAATAGACAAATGTGATCATATTTGTCAGTCAGCTACAAAATGTAATATTTTCAAAATTATTTAATTAATAAAGGAAAATGTGCATGTGATTGACTTCTCTGCGTACCCTTTCTGTATACAACGATAGATGTGACCATTTTTTTTTGTTTTACGTTGTATAAATTGCACCACAATGTGTCTCTATATTTGTTATCTCGAAGTGTACAAAGCAATACATATAATATATGTTAGGTGTTAAATTAATAAACGTCAAATAAATGTAGATCTATGTAAATAATTTATGATTTAATGTGTTGTAAATATTGATATTATAAGTTTCAGAAAAACATTTTGTAGTATTTTTTATCTCATATACATCTTTTTGTTAGATGTATGATGTAAAAATACAAAAGAGGGTAAGCATATGGCCTGCCTGATGGTAAGCGATTACTGTAAGACGACCTTTGGACGCTTGCAACATTGACTGGCTTGTTAGAGATCTTTCCAAAAAATGAATCGCTGTGTTGCCAGTTAAGTACCAAAGAGTACTGACTCTCTTATGACAGTATATATTTAAAAATACAATAAAAGATAGTTTGGCTGCGATGTTCTTTAAGGTAGAAGTACTTTTCTAACCGAGGTGCTCACCGAAATCCCAATGATTAATCAAACATTCCGTACGAGTCTCTTATCCTAACTAATATTACATATTAGTGCGAATGTGAGTTAATTTGTTTATCCCATCGTCACGAATGTTTGTATCACAATGTGTATGTGTACTCCTAAACAAAAGATCATATTTTCCATCCAGAATAAAACTTCTGTTACTGAGAGATAAAAATTATTGAAAATATCAGCTACAATAATGCGAGCGAAGCCACGGGCAAAAACTAGTCATTCATGAAGCTTTTAATACGTTAGCGTATCTTGGTAAACAAATTGTATTTGAGACTGCCGCTCCAAAGGTTTCATAAAAATTAACAACATAATGTAATTAACTTAGAACTGCTTTAATTAACCTCTAAAACCTAACGTACATAATCTAAACTGTTACATTAAGTACACAATTTCATAGAAAAGCAAACTGTAGCAATGTGACAACATAAGTCGTGATATATTCTAACAGATGCAGCGGCAGCGCAGCGTCTATGTTGAAGAGGCCACACGCAGACATCTTCTTGAATGAGGAACGGTTTAACCGGATCACGTTATCACACAGATCTCTTTGACTCTCTGTAAGAATATTGTCTTCTGTTTACGCGAATGTTATTCATTGAAATTAAACTACTATATACGGATTTTATCGCGTTGTTTATTTGACACTTTATTACATAATTTTGAAAATACATACTACTACTATTAAACTTTACTCGGATTTGACAAACCACAGATTCTCGCTAAAGAACACCGATTCCTACCAAGGATGCTTCGCGAGGCTATTGAAATCAAAAAACATCCCAATTTTAATAAAGAATATGGTTGGAATGTACCACCAGCTTGGGATCGAGTACTTCAAATAGTCAAACCCAAGAAGAAACAAACCACAGCTAGACTTCATGATACTTTGAGCTCATTCTGCGTAAATAGAAACACCAATAATTAAATTATGTTCGGGTACTTAGAAATAACTACACTGGAACATTGAGACAACTACCATCTTAGTCTCCCCGTGACCATGGCTGCTGAAAAGCAACCGAAACGTCGGGGAAAGTGTAAACCAAAAATAAATAGATTTAATAGTTTAAATAATTTTATTAGGTTATAAATTAGTAAAATAAAATCAATAGTAGTAGTAGTGTAATATTTTCAAAATTTTGTAATACCTACAGTGCTAAATAAACAACGCGATAAAATCCGAATATAGTAGTTTAATTTCAATGAATTGACGATAGGCTTCTATTGTCATTTATTGGATACTATTCCAGGTTCTAAGCTGTTATTGAGAATTTTAAGACAGGAATAGACTTTGCCCAACCTGCGTATCAAACCGAAGACAGCACAGCTGCGCATACTACCGCTGCGTCTTAAAGGTAGTCATTAAATAGAACTGGACACAAAGAATATAATGTATATAAACTATGAACAATGAATTATTGTCTCTGCTTTAAGTACGAATAAAGAAATACACGAGCAGTACATCTACCAATATATTTAATGTTTACAATAGTTCAAAAATTTAAATAACATGCTTTGAATTCTTGAAATTAATTGTACTGTATGGGACTCATCAAAGCAAACCAAACGAGTGAACTCGAGGAGTTTACTAGCAGTCAATTAGAAGTTCCGCTATCTTCCATCAGCATCAATTATCAGTTCAGTTAGAAGTTTTCAAATTCTTGTATTATCTACAAAATTTTACATATTTGCAAAGATTGAAATCGATACGATAATTAGAAGAAAGTCAAATCGAATTACAATATTTGTTTATATAGTTATTAAATTCACAACAAGCATAGTATGCCATAATTTTACGCTCACTGGTTACAAGTGAAGCTCTCAAAAATATACAATATACAATACTAAGTGGTATGCCGTTAGTAAATGCAACTACTGTGCATTGTGCCTCAACTTTAATTGCTTGAAGCTGTGCCCAGAAGACGACAATAGGCTAGTTCCTTATTACATGGGACTGAGAATCATAGCTGGTGAAATTTTGGTGAAGTGTATCTCTGCCTATCGACAATATAGGCGTAAGACTAGGTTTATATTTAAAAAGCTTAGCTGCCTTACCTGGATACTTGTCATTCTTTAAGCGCTGTATGCAAGCGGCCTCGGCGTTTTCAACAGAAATATAAAATCTCTCGCAGTACACGCATTGTAAGAGCACTAACAACATGTCCTTTACCAACCACAACACTACGAGGAAGCTCGTAAACGCTGATTCAGGCTGTAATGCATTGTTTAAATAAAGCATTCTAATATTTGTTACAAGTAATACAATTACAGTGCAAATAGTCGATCGAACATGGTGCAACCGACTTAATGTAAGGTACGATGCTACGGTGCGCTCTTCACACCACAGCACCGCACCACGGACTGTCATATTATTTTCGGTACCGCACCGAGTTCGATGTGCAAGCGATCGAATCAGACACATACTACTCTTATACATACGTTCTGTGGAACCAGCGTACGGTCTATGTAATATGGTCTGACAGCGGGCTGCGTTCGTAGTTCCATGGCGACATTTTCAATGGACTATTTGTACTTTTACAACGGAACCAAAATTGTTCCATTCTGTTAAAATGATTTGCTATTAATGATATTTACAATGACGAATCAGACAAATGTGTATGCTTGATTACTATGATGCTGATTTGGGCGAATGTTTTTCTATCAATCTATATAAAGATACAGCAGGACAATTGCGACAGAAAGAGTGTCCAAACAACAATAATTTCCAACAAGCCTAATATAAATAATATAGATGACACTACGATATCACTTACATCATTTTCCGGTTTTACTGGTAGTTTTAGAATTGATATTAATAATTGCATAAACCACAAAGTTCGACTAAATGTATCTGCAGTATGGAACAAAATCTGAAAGCAAAAGAGCGTTATTTATTACTGTGTCTTACTAATTAATTTGCCTTGCCAAGTTTATCAAAAAAGATTACGGCGTTCAGCTGGTATACAACAATTAATAGAATTGACTACACTGCTTAACATCATATGGTTTGTCATCTCTGGATTATAGTTCCTGTGTCACGGGGTCTTTACAAACATTGAAACAACGGACACAAAAATCCAGACACGGAACAACCATTTGTGTATCACACAAAGTTTTGTCCCGAGTGGGATTCAAATGTGTGTGATACGGGACAAAAAAATTGTCTGATCCATGATAGTTGTTCTGAGTCTGAATGTTCTGAAATGAAATGAAATGAAAGTTTGTTCGCATAAGGCATGGTTATAGAGGATGTTACAAGGTAAAGGTACATCATATCTCGGCTTTAGCAGGCGTACGAATGTTGTTACATAGTACAAAAAAATATTTATTAAACATAATATTCATAAACAATTATAAAAATGCGAAAGGAATAGATAATATCGTAACTGTATAAAAATATTATAAACAATGTCAGTTTCCAGTTTAATAATTACATGATAGATGTAAAGATAAATTAAATTAAATTACATTTTAAATTGTTAATAGATACTTCGTTTTAAATAATGTGTGAAATTATATTGTTTGCAATTAAAATATTCCAGTAGCAATTTTCTTATTTTTTTTAATTTTGTTGATTGGGAGTTCTCTGATATTTATAGGGATGTAGTTATATACTTTTATAGTCATAACTGGGCTGTTTTTCTTATGAAAGCTACTTCTACAAGTTTCAAACTTTAGTTTTGTGGGATCCTTTGACCCCTATTTACTCGTTTCACTTACTTTTACAAATAAATGGCTTTGGTTTCTGACGAACATTCCTACTACCTACTAGCGGCCCTACACCGCAAATTGATTGTATACATTATTTTTGCATTATGATCGCTCTCTCCATGTCAGTTGAATTACGTCACAACAATAGGCCGTGCCTTAAGATAGATCCGACATGCCCGTGATAGGCAGTAAGCACGGTTTTTTCATTACTATCTTCTATTTCTTTGTGTCTATTGGATGAATATTTGCAAAGGTCCTCCCTACACAGGAATTATTCCTACTGTAGGAGTGGTCTTTATTTTAAAGAATAAAAGATAATGAAATTTCTGACCTAACTATATACATTAATAAACTAAACCTGCATAGACTACTAACATAGTCTAGGGCTTCAGCGGTTATGGTCCCACAGTAAATTATTTCCAAAATCACATAACTAGTTACTATGACATAAAATGTAGATTTAAGATTACTTCAAAGATATTTAAAACTTACCAAAAGCTGCGCAGATTTCTTATACAATTTAAAAGCTTCCAGAATTTTCTGGTATACGTGGAACATTATTTTACAATATTCAACATTTTCTTCTTCAGATTTCATAAGCAGAATATTTTCACTCCACTCATCAAGATATTTCTTTAATAATATTATAACGCGAATAGCACAAACCAAATTAATATCGAAAGTAATGAAAGCAACATCACAAAGATAAACTATGACACTAAAATAATTGTGAGTGGAATAGTAGAAGGCATACATGAAGATATTAATCCCAGCAGCGCTTAAGACGGATATCCAATTCCAAATTTTAATACTCCGATTAAATCTACTACAATCCATGTTTTTGTAAATATTCTGGATGGTCAATATGAAATAAATATTATCGTGACAGTGTGTCATATTAACAAAAAATAATATGATGAAACCAATATAATAAAACAGAAATAGGTAGATCGCACTTGCGTAAGTCGATGTTATATCATCAGCTCCCAACCCAAAATCAAAATTGACAGCGAACATGTTACATGCACAGCCTGTTAGTATAGAAAGCAAAATACAAGTAGATATGACATTATATTTCTTTCCTTTTGGAGTCACGAAGTTATCGCGTATATTGTATTTGGGACTAAGAAATATATTTTGCATTAAATGCATCGGATAAAACATATCTCGTACATCTTTATCTAAAATATTGTTTAGAAGAAATTCTACTGGTTTTATTTTATTTGAGGTTTTGTGAAACATTTTTGATAGAAGACTTGTAAACTTGGCTGTATCTATAACACGAATGTATTAGAATTAATACATAAATTTATTCATGGTCAGTATTGAATTAGGGAAATTGTGGTAATAACGAAACAAGTACAGATAATAAAGCAATTCTGTTTCAATAACGATATTACAAACGTGGTACAATTTGTAATAGAATGCTATAGAACCTATGGTTGGATACGATGTTTCTTAAATGCATAGAAGACCAATTCTCGTCGTTTTTTTCTCGACTTGGAATTTTATTTGTCATAAGTTTAAAAATAATAATCAGTTTAATAGCGAACAATTTTACTACCAAAACATTTATAACAGTGATATAAACAATATACATCGTTGTCTAGTGTCTAAGTGGTTTATAAAGTAATTAACTAACAAAATCAATAACATAAGGGTTTTCGTGTTTACAAACTACCTGAAACATATATTTCTACAGATAAAAACAAAAAACAACGTAAGAACAAAGTGTGTAGTGACATCGGCGCGTGCACTTATTAGTGCTGAAGATTGTGTACTAACCTATAGTCCAGAAAACCAACTGTTTTATATAGAAAAGCCGCATAAGCTATTATCTTATAACAGTACCATCTACTTGGGTGCAATGAAATCGCAAATGTGAATATTTTTTGAAAATATTGTTTATTTCTTTTTATTAAAAAAATACATGTATTTTTTAATATGTGATTAATAGTTATTTCAATATCTATTCAGAAATACCATATAAGCTGTGATAAGTTTAACTTTTAACTGCCGAAAAGAAAAGACAACAACAAACCCAAAATTTCTCACTTAGCTCACTGCAGCTTACGAGACTAATTGCAGGTACGAAAAGGCATGTTTGAGTGAAACGTCATCATTTGCATTTCAAAGCTCAACCTGAAAGGACGTTTCCTGACTATAGTTGCATTCTGATATATATCTGAAGAAAATGGATACTACTCCGGAAAAAGCCGCTCAAGTCGTTGCTCTAATTGAAGCGGGCCAGAACCAGAGTGCTGTAGCTCGACAGCTGAATATCAGCCTATATTCAGTTCGTCGTGTGTACCAGCGCTATCGGGAGACTAGTGGCTATGAACGACGACGAGGATCTGGTCGAGCCAGAGCTACAACACAGCGCGACAACCGATTTCTCGTAACGATGGCATTGCGAAATCATCGTCTGATGCCGTTGATCTTGCAGATCATCTTCAAGAGGTGCGTGAAGTGGACGTCAGCCAGTGGACAGTCAGAAGAATACTTGCTGAAGGAGGTCTGAATGCGCGTAGTCCAGCAAATAGCCCTAAAACTGACGTCTGCTTATCGCTGAGCCCGTCTTCGATTTGCAGAAGAATATGTGCACAGGACAGTCGACCAATGGAGAGCAGGATGTGTCTTCATGCCAATGATGGACGAGGAAGGATCTATAGAAGACCTATAGAGAGATTTTCTCTGTGTTGCATTACGGAACGTGTGGCTTACGGCGGTGGTTCGTGTATGTTCTGGGAAGGTATCTCACTCGAATCTAAAACTGAGCTTGTCTTCATCGCTGGGGCCAATATTGGGCGACAAGCAAGAGGATTAACATCTCAGCGGTACATAGAGGAAGTTCTCCAGGAATATGTCGTACCATTTGGCGGTTTTATTGCATGACAATGCAAGACCCCATACCGCTGCTATAGTACGACAATACTTGCAAGAGGTGGGTATCGCCGTGATGGAGTAGCCAGCTCGGAGCCCAGTCCTTTACCCGATCGAGCACTTATGGGACGAGTTAAAAAAAGAATAAGAGGCCGAAATATTGCTCCAGCTAATCTTCAGGAGCTATAAAACGCGTTCAAGGAGGAGTGGGATGCTATGCCACAAGACTTTATTAAACACTTGATAGAATCTATGGAAAACCGGTGTCAAGCTGTTTTTCGAGCAAAAGGGGGCAACACTTCTTATATTTTTTTTATAGTAATATTTTTATTTATTTATTTAGCCCGTTAAAATGGGTGGGATTAATCTTTGTGAAAAATGTTTCGTTTGTCTATAGGATGTCGCTCAACTCAGTGTGCCTTTTGGCAAAGGCTTCCTCCAGTAGTTACCATTGCTTCCTGTCTTGAGCAACTCTCCTCCATTTGGGTCCCGCAGTAAATTTCAGCTCATCTTCCCAGCGCTTTTGTTGCCGTCCTCGACATCTCTTGCCAGCTCTTGTATACCAATTCATTGTAATTGTCTGCCTGACAACTATACCGTTAAAGTCAAGTATATAAGATATCGAAACTTTTGCAATAAGCTTCTCAAAAACATTAAAATAGCTTACGACAAAAGACAATTCTACAAGGCAAAAAATAACCCTAAAGCTACATGGAAGATTATTAGAAGTGTTACCGGGACTGGTGTCAATACTATCTCTCCGAACAAATTATTACAGTCATCTTCGATTAATGCTGTCAACGAGTTTTTTGCAAATGTGGGCAAGACACTAGCTGAAATATTCCTAATCAGCACGAACAACCTGAAACAACCTGAAAATTGCTTTGATTCGGTGACATGTAACTCACTAGTTCTCCTTCCTACTGATGAAGTGGAAGTCACTAATCTGTTCCTTGGATTAAGAGCGGATGCTGCCGTGGGCTGGGACGGTATATCATCGAGGCTATTGAAGTCTTGTCTACCTGCCCTTGTGCCGGTCATTGTTCACATTTGCAATCTCTCACTTTCAACAGGCTGTTTTCCTAAAGCCTTTAAGAAGGCAATAGTCCATCCCATTTTTAAGAGTCGTGACAGACACAGCGTCAATAACTATAGGCCTATCTCAGTTCTGCCTGCAATGTCTAAGATACTGGAAAAATTCTGAACAACAGATTAGTTAATTTTCTTGAGATTTATAAAATTCTAAGTAATAATCAGTATGGTTTTAGAGGTGGCAGATCGACTGAGGATGCAGTTGCTGCCTTGGTAAATGATACTGTAGCAAAATTAGATGCTAAACTGAAATGTCTTGCTATCTTTCTAGACCTTTCTATGGCATTTGACACTGTGTCTGTTCCACTCCTCTTACGCAAGTTGGAAGTCACTGGCATACGTGGAGACACTCTTAAAATCTTCCAAGACTATCTACGAGACAGAACTCAGTGCGTAAAAAATAATGGCGTTATTAGTGACACTGTAACGTTAAACTATGGCGTTCCTCAAGGTTCAATTTTGGGCCCAACTCTTTTCCTAATTTATATTAATAATATCTAAGCAATATGTCCATACCTTATCGCTCAATGTTTACTTATGCAGATGATACAGCACTGGTTGTTCACGGTAGAAACTGGCCTGAAACTATGAAACACGCAGAACATGCTCTCAGATCAGTGATGAAATAGCTATCAGATAATGTTCTAACCCAAAATATAGATAAAACGGTCTACTTACCTTTCTCGTTACGCTCCAATAATCTTGCTCCCGCTGATGCTATGACACTTAAAGTCCATACTTGCTCTCTCGATCAATCTTCTTCATAATATGACTGTCCACAATTAACTAGGTCGGACAATGTTAAATATCTTGGTGTTTATATAGATAGTTGTTTAAGCTGGAAGCCCTATATCAATAAGCTTATAAGTCGGGTTCGCAAGTGTATGTTCATTTTTAAAAAACTGAGGTGTTCTTGTGATCCGGAGACTATTAAAACTGTTTATTTTGCATTGTGTCAATCCATCATCAGTTACTGCATTGTCGTATGGGGTGGTGAACCTAAAACCTCCCTTCTCTCTTTGGAGTGAGCACAAAGAGCGGTCCTCAAAGTCATGACCTCAAAGCCTTTCCGATACCCTGCCTCGGCCCTCTACAGTGAGTGTCAAGTTCTGAAGGAGAGACAGATCTTTTTTCTCAGTACCATCCTCCGTAAGCATCCGACTGCATTACCGCATGACTCAAAAACAAACAACAAACGCAGATACTTTAATGTATGGCTAGCGCAACAAAAATGCAGAACTAATCTTGCACAGCGTAATTATACTTACTTATCTAATAAATCTATAATCTAAATCTGTACAATAAGATTAATAAGGTCTGTGCCATTGCGCCTATGTGTCGCAATAATTGTAAAGTCACTGTGTTTAAATGGTTGTTGGCACTGGATTATAGAAAGACAGAGGATTTATTACGATGTGGATCATAAGACTGGACTTATAAATGACGCACGCTCGCACACGCACACGCACATGCACGCATGCACGCACACACACACTGACACACACACACACGCACACGCGCAAGCGGCTACAGTAGTAAAATAAAATGTTAGCAACTAAGTAGTAGCTTTAAATTTTATATTTTATATTTTTGTTTGTCTATACTTTTTTAGTATTTTTCTTAATTAACACTGTGTTCGTCTTACGAGTACTACTCACGTAATGTGGTTATAGTGTGCGCGAGAACGCTGGTACCCTAAACACAAGTTGAATCTTATTCTGGGTACCAGAGTTTATCGTAAATACTAAATATCGTGTTTGTGACGCTGTTATTGTATTTCTGTGCCAAGTTAAGAAAATAAATCTTATTATTATTATTATAATTTGGCTCCATTTTTCTTGTGTAAATCTCAACATATGGCCGGTCCATCTCCATTTTTGGAGGTCTATTTTTCCAAGATATCGGTTACTTTGGTTTCTATCATGCTTCTTTCCATACCTATCTGGCACTTTCCTAGTTTGTCTCTATGATATTTTGTAAGAGACCATGTTTCACAGCCATAGGTGATGCATGGAAGAATACAAGCATTGAATATCTTTCTTTTCGTTGCCATATTGTGGTCTTTAGATTTTACAATTTCCTGGAGAGACCAATATCTTTTCCACCCATTAGCAATCCTCTTATTTATTTCCTTGGTTGTTGTGTCTTTAGGGGAGATGATATGGCCCAGGTAGCAATATTCATTGACATATTCTATTTGTTGTCCTTCAATTTCAATGAGTTCCATTTTTGAGTTGGTGATCAGTTTCGTTTTTGATATGTTCATTTTTAGACCCACTTTGGAGTTCTCAGTATTTAGAGTTTGGATCATCTTCTCAAGCGCTTTTGGATTTTCTTCTTTTCTCTAGTAAGACCAAATCGTCCGCAAATCTTAAGTGGTTTAGTTTTCTTCCGTCTATGTTGAGGCCTAGATGTTCCCAGTCAAAGTTGCGAAAGACGTTCTCTAAAACTGCTGAAAACAACTTTGGGGACATTGGATCTCCTTGTCTAACTCCTCGCTTGATCCGGAATTCTTTGCCCAACGCTTCTAATTGGATTTTTGCTTTACTGTTTGTATATATATTTTTAATAATGTTAATATATGTTGCAGGTATACATTGCCTTTATAATCTCTCCCATATTGCTTTATGACTAGTAGTAATATTAGCGTTTTTTTAATTAATCCCCAATTTTCGAACGTTGTTAGTTAAGAAAAAATCTTCCAATGAATTTGTTATTGTCCTTTTTTTCGACAGTAAGGAAAACTTATTATCGTGGTGTCACTGAATATGTTTAAAATAACCTTTAATCCCATATTAAAAAATATATGTATTTCTTTAAATAAAAATAAATACATAATATTTTTCAAAAAATGTTCACATGGGCGATTTCCGTGCACCCAAGTATATTTAAAAGCTATAAAACTTAAAGACGTGATACGTCAAAATAATTGGTCTGTTATAGCGCCATCTAGCTATATCGCTATATAACTCTAAGGTGAATCAATTCGTGGTTCAGGCTTGTTTGTCACGCATTTAGCATGCCGTCAGTGAGGTGCATAGGTTGTGCAAAATTCGTCTCGCCGGTAGAGGCCGCCAAATGCAGTAGGTGTAATGCCTCTTATCACCGATGGCGCGTAGCACTGCCGATAAAGTAGCAAAATATAGCAGGTTCATGGAAGTGTTCCATCTGCAAAAAACTCAACATAAAGATGACACCGTGGGGGAGAATAGCCCAAATGAATCTGCGGTTTCTAGCCTATTAAACGTCACTGTATCAGCGGATATACGGGAATCAATGTACGTAGTTCCTGTTTAAAATTATTGAGTTACCAGGTGAACTCAATAATTTTAAACAGGAACTACATGCTGAGTTTCGTACCTTGCGTGCGGAGTTCCGGTCGGTCTCTGCCGATCTTGGCTTATCCGGACCGCCGAAACGTTTTTACGTTAACGAATGTCTGATTACATCAAACAGGCAGTAGTTTCGGCAGACTCGGGATACTGCTCAGCGTCTCGGCTGGCAATTCGTATGGACAAGACGAGGCCGCATCCTCGCCAGGCAGAAACATGGCGATCCCGTTCGCGTCGTACGTATTGAAACTGATATACTGCATGTCCTCAGCTCTGAAAATGATAACAAGAAATTGTTTTAATTTCTCTATAATTCACCTATTTATAAACATACAGATAATAAATTCATTAAAGTTACTAGTTGTTTTAGCTTATTTTTATAAAAATCGATGTATAGACTTTTTGGTCTCTATAGTTTTGATATAGTATTATATTTAATATATTATGTATTTTATCAGAGTGGTTTGAATTCTTCATGTGTAGTAAGCATGAAAACTTAGCATCCTCAATAGCTGTGTAGAACTTCTCGCAAAAAATATTTAGGACCATCAACAGTGTTAAATTTTTCAGCAACCATATCACTTGCATCTTTGTTACTATCATATAGCTAGCCTGGAATAACAAAAATTATCCCTAATTCGAACGGTAAAACAATATTCTTAATTCAATCTATAAAAATTATTACTAATTCTCGTAATAGAAATTGTACAGAACAGACAATATAATAATAATAATAATAATAATAATGACAAGGAACGACGGACGAAAGAACACAACTTTCGGATTCTATTAACCTACGATCACTTCTTGTAACCGATACTTACAAGTACTTGGGTATGTCACAGGCGTTAAGTATCAATGAGGCTGACATGAAGCAATCGTTGCAGGAGCATTTTTTTGGTCGCCTGAAAAAAGTTTTAAATAGTCTTTTATCAGGTGGCAACAAGGTGCGCGCTTGTAACGGTTGGGTCATGCCGGTGCTCATGTACTCCTTTGGCATACTTAAGTGGACTCAGACTGAACTGGATGCCCTGGACCGGCGGGTCCGTACACTCTTGACGGCATACCGTATGCATCACCCACGTTCGTCTGTGATGAGACTGTATATCCCGCGGAAATGTGGAGGCCGAGGCTTTCTGAATGCCAAGGCCCTTCATAACCGCGAGGTATGCAACCTCAGAGAATACTTTTTCCAGGCAGACGTGGGTATGCATCGGGATGTAGTTGCTGTAGACATCGGACTCACCCCGCTCAGTTTGGCTAAAGAGAACTGGCGCAAGCCTATAGTACTTAGCACTAACGATCGCAGGGATGTATGGCAGAGCAAGGAGCTTCACGGTAGGTTCTACAAGGCTCTATATGGAGCTGATGTAGACCTGTTAGCGTGAACTGGCTACGTTTCGGTGACCTCTTTGGGGAAACCGAAGGGTTTGTCTGTGCTATTGCGGACGAAGTTATCAAGACGAATAACTACCGGAGATATATCTTGAGGGATGGTACGGTTGACATTTGTCAGGCGTGCCACCTACCTGGTGAGTCCCTCAGCCATATAGTTTCCGGTTGTTCTCGTCTTGCTAACGGCGAGTACTTGCACAAACATAACCAAGTAGCCAGGATTATTCACCAGCAACTTGCTCTGAAATACAAACTTGTAGATGTTGAAGTGCCGTACTACAGGTATGTAGCTGAATCAGTTCTCGAAAATGGTCATGTCACGTTGTACTGGGATCGAACTATCGTCACAGACAGGACTGTTGTGGCCAACAAACCTGACATTGTGGTGATAGATCGATCAGAGCGCCGCGCATTGATTATCGATGTCACCATTCCGCATGACGGCAATCTCGCGAAAGCTGAAAAAGATAAACAAATTAAATATCTCGATTTGGCTCGCGAGGTTGTCGACATGTGGAATGTTGATTCGGCAATCATTGTGCCGATAGTCATATCCGTCAATGGTCTAATAGCCAAGAGCCTCGATCACCATCTAAAGAGGCTCGCGTTGGGTGCTTGGATCAAGGGTTTGATGCAGAAGGCAGTGCTTTTAGATATAGCACGCATTGTGAGGAGGTTCCTATCTCTGGAATCCTAACCACCGGCAGCTTGGACCCTGTTCCCGACGCCGGTGGTGTACCATATATTTTATATTTTTAAATGTATTTTTATAGATATATGTATATTTAAAAATGAAAAGTATATTGAAAATATTTGAATAAAGAGTATAATAATAATAATATTCTACAACACACACACAACACCATCTAGCCCAAACTAAGCAGAGCTTGTACTATGGGTACTAGACAATGGATAAACATACATATATACTTTTTTTTTGTAAATACATACATATTATACATATAAACATCCAGACCAAGACAAACATCCATGTTCATGCATACTTATGTTTGACTTATGCGGGAATCGAATCCGCGACCGCAGGCGTGGCAGTCGGTTACACTTACCACTACGCCATCGAGGCCGACAAATAAATAAATTATAAATTAGTATAATAAACATGTAAACTGAAATACAACTAAAATGTTTGTTCATGTTTGACTTGTTTTAATTTGACTCGGAACTCAAATATCACAAGTATTGGCCAAGAACGCCGAATGCTTCAATGATATTCAATAAAATAACCTAACCTAACCTAACCTAATATCAAAATATAATTCACGATATTTCAACTTCTCTGTTCGGCATTCGACTTAATTTACGTATCGCAAATAGCTAAATCAACATTAAATGCATTCTAATAACAATCACAATCTTCAAATTTCTTACACAGAACCATCTCTAAAAGATGCTAACTGTTTAAGTATAACGATTAATAAAGTCACTGTGGTTATTATAATCTACCGCCCCCCTGCAAATCAAAATGTCTCCGTTTTTGTTAACTCCCTAAATGAATTTTAACTTCTTACTCCTCCTACAAAAATGTTATTATAACTAGAGATATCAACATTGACATTTCCAATACTAATAACGACCCCCGTTCCTCTGAATATCTCAATATGTAATATTGTCTTCTATTTACGCGAATGTTATTCATTGAAATTAAACTACTATATACGGATTTTATCGCGTTGTTTATTTAGCACTGTATTACAAAATTTTGAAAATATTACACTATTACTGCTATTGATTTTATTTTACTAATTTATAAGCTAATAAAATTATTTAAACTATTAAATCTATTTATTTTTGGTTTACACTTTCCCCGACGTTTCGATTGCTTTCCAGCAGCCATGGTCACGAGGAGATATATATGATTCCGGCTCGCACACTGTGTACACGTCAGAATCGAACCTGCCTAGATCACTTACTATTAAAGACTAAATTACCGGCTTTTTGTTATGTAGCAAACACTTCCATCACTGATCATGATATAATTCTATTTTTCTTTCGCCCTAAACATTATTCTAATTACACTACATCTAAATCTACAAAGGTTATTAACTTTGAAAATATTGAGTCTGATATTATCAAAACTTTACCCCTCTATCCTGACGCCAACGACGTGACTAATTATTTTATTAATACATTAAACTCATTAACTACTGCAAACTCAAACTTAAAAACTGTACCTAACCGTAAAAGGCAGTGGATGACCTCAGATTTGCTTAAATGCTTGCGAAATAGGAATAGATTAAACCTAAAATTTAAAAATAATCCAAATAACGAAATTTTAAAGATTACGTATAAAAGATATAGAAACTTCTGTTCTAACTTACTTAAAGCCATGAAATTAAAATATAATAAAAATTAAATAGATAATGCTCAAGGTAATACAAAAGAAGTTTGGAAAGCTATCAAAACTATCACGCATACGTTAAAAGCTACTACCCAACCGCTCGAACTTCTCTCCCCATCAGACCCAAAACGATCAGTAAATGAAGTTAATGCCTTTTTTGTTGATATTAGACGACCTGTAGCCGAACAACTCACTACTGTCAACCATCATCCACTCCCGGCAGATGCCCTTTCTTACCACCAACACACATTCGCCTTATTAGGGTTAGATGAGTCTGAAGTTGAGATTCTTATAATGAATCTTAAAAGTGACTGCGCGGTGGGCAGCGACAATATCTCAGTAAAGATCCTAAAAAAATTCAAAGATTTCTTGGTCCCACCTATTACATACATATGGAATCTCGCCTTTAATATAGGAACATTTCCGGAAGCATTCAAACTCGCTGTTGTTCGCCCGATCCACAAAGGAGGTGCTAAGGATCGACCGATTAATTACAGACCTATCTCTATTTTACCAACCCTCTCTAAAATATTAGAGAGATTAATGAACAACAGGCTTGTAAAATTTCTACAGCTAACCCAATTGTTGTCTCCTCGCCAATATGGTTTTCGTGCCGGCCTATCCACGAGTAACGCAGTCTTAGACTTATCAAATGAAGTCATAGGTAAACTGGATGAAAAAAAGAAAGTTGTAGGTGTTTTTCTAGACATATCAAAAGCTTTCAATTTGATCTCAGTCCTAATTCTTATCACGAAATTGGAAAAGATAGGAATCAGAGGAAACCAATTGTCTCTCTTTAAAAGTTATCTCACAAATAGAAGGCAGTATGTTAGGATTGGTGACGTCTGTAGCTATAAGCTTCCTGTGACCAACGGAGTCCCATAGGGCAGTAGTCTCGACCCTACCTTATTCTTACTTTATATCAATGATCTTTGTCAGTTACAGCTTAACAATACCACTATTTTCACATACGCCGACGATACTGCCCTAATAACTTACGGCAACTCTTGGGAAAGTGCATTTGGAAGTGCTCAATCCAGTCTCAACACCGTCACCAATTGGCTGGCCAAAAATCAACTCACACTTAATGTTAATAATACGAATTATCTCACCTTCTGATTAACATCTTCTGATAAGCACTCTTCGTTATCTTATACCCTCACCGCTCACACATGTATTCTGCTTTCACAGCCTAGCTGTAACTGCCCTTCCCTTTGCCGAAGTAATTGTGTAAAGTATCTGGGAGTACAGATAGACGACACTTTCTCGTTTTATTCAAACATAGACACACTCTCCTCCAGATTGCGTAAACTTATATTTGTCTTTAAAACTCTCGGTCATGTAGTTGATACTCAAATACTTAGGATCACCTATCTTGCTCTTTGCCAATCTCTGATGCAATACTGCATTATCGCCTGGGGAGATGCAAATAAAACATATCTCTTAAAACTTGAGCGTGCACAAAGGGCGGTACTAAAAGTTCGCTGGAGGCTAACATACCGTTTCCCTACCATTGATCTTTATAGAACTTGTAACGTCCTCTCTGTCCGTAAATTATATATCCTAAATGCTATTCTTACGACTCACTCACGGACCCCTTATGATCCTTCGAAATTAGTTTCCGAACGTCGAAAACACACTGTTTGCCCATCAATGTTGGTCAGAACAAGTCTAGCGCAGCGATGTTTTTACTACCTTGATAATTATTTATACAATAAGGTAACCAGAATATTAAATGTATATTCAATGACTAAAATTGAGTGTAAAAAAGCAGTTATAAACTGGTTAAGTCATTTAGATTATGACGAAACTGAATAGATTATTTGCAGTTTAAAATAAGTAGGCACACACACACACACACACACACACACACACACACACACATACACACACATACACACTAATATAATAAGATTGTCTTACCTTTTACTTGTATTTTAGTACATATTGCAATGTAACGTTCCTAAAACTCTTGCTGTATATTTCTGCAGCACTAAGGAGAGAGACTGGAGATTTGTCACACGGTTTCGAACCTACTACAAACTCCAGCTCTCACTAAGGTGTAACTCATCCTGTACTCATTATAACAAACATATATAAACATATGTGAAGTAGACGAAGTTGCGCGGGTCAGCTAGTAATTGATTTTATAATAATTTTACAGTTTAATATTATAAAATATCTACACGGTTAGGTTACCCGATAATAAGCTGTATAGCGACTTTGTTTTCGTAATTTACGCTAAGTATTTTGGATCTTTCTGTTAGGAAATTCCCAATCCCATTCTAAAAATGTTTCCGGGAGAGGTCAGACTTGTCCCCTATTATATGAGACCTAAACATATAGCTGGTGAAATGCAGCTGTGAAATATTCGGGCATATAGCAAAGCCTACCAAACTATGTGCTGCTTTTTCTAATAGAAAACCTAAATATTAATTAATAATGTCCTCCAGACCGAATTTCGGTCACGGCGGCCAATCTTAACGGAGACTGGCCATCTGCGCAGGAGATATTATAGTGCAAAAGCGTGTGCGCAAACACAAGTGCACTCTCTGTTCCGTAACTCTCACAATCCGATGGAACGGCAATCTGATACGACCGGAAAGAGATCAGGCGCAGGACCAGCGGCTCGAGGCATGGAATTTATTTAAACCTAAATAACAATGTGTTTGAACCAGAAATCGGATTCGAGATCTTTAATTATTACGCAACGTTAGTTTCTTTAATGAGATATGGTACTGAAATAAATACACAGTAAAACGTCAAGTATTTTTAATACCAATCCATCAATTTAACATATAATTAGTGTTTTATATCTCAAACGCCACATCACGACTATAATCATCTTCAGTCGTAGCTTCTATGTAAATCGGTTGCGTTATTTTATATTGTTTAGTAAAAGCTTCTGTGTCCTCTACTTGAGTTTCAACATTGTTTTCATCTTTAGTTTTCTGTTTATCCAAGTATTCTTGTCTTGATTCCTCACTATCTGTAGATACATAATCATTACCTTCTTTTTGTTTTTCCTTAGATCTTGATTCATAGTAATCATTGTTGTATGCATTGTATACAGGTGCGTACGTTGTTTTATTCATTCGTAAACTTAATTCATCTTCTGTTGTTTCTGTTTCAACAATTGGAAATAAATATGTTGGCTCAATAGTTTGTGTAGTTGTTTCAGGTTCGGTAGTTGTCTCGAAGTGGATGCCGGGTATAAGGTAAAGTGTTTTATTGATTAAAGGATGTTGAACAATGTTGAGGGGAAAATTTTCTTCTGAAGTGTTATATATGTCATAAAACTCAGCAGTTAGGTCTTGGTTTATAATGTCGCTTATTATACTGTCATTTAGGTAGTTCGTATCTGCGAGTATTTCCTGTAGTACATCTTCTTCTGGGAAGTCTTTCTCTTCGTGTGCTCTAAGTAAAGAGAGCGACGGTGTTACTGGAATTATATGAGGGTATGTACGCTCAGATTCAGTGTTGAAGTAGTACACCAAAGCTTTTGATGTCATCTTCGTTGTCTTGGGTTTGCCATATCTTGGTGGAGCCTAGAAGTTGAGTGATAATATTAGTTATTTTGATATATTAAACAAAATCATTTATATGCAAAACAGCATTGGGTTGAGCAGCGAACCTCGTGGAATACTATTTATAGATATTATTTAGGAGTAACAACTATTTACCACAAATTTGATGCACCGACTATCCCAAAAAGCTAGCAATACATTCATAATCCCTTAGCCATAGCATGGCAAATTTTATAAAAGGGCTTGAGCAAAATCCTGTCATACACCTTATCTATGGGGAGGCTCATCAAAATGAGCTTCACCCTAACCTTCCACAGCTTCTGCTCAGCGGTACATAAGACACATTAGTAGACCACCTGCTAAGCGTCAGTTACGGCTACCATACTCATCACTAATCAGCTGGTGATCTTCAAGTTATTAAAACGCTAGCTCGGGGCTTATAACGCGCTTCATAACCTAGACCAAGAAGTCGTTACTGTTATTGACAATTAGTTTAGGTCCAACCAGTTCTCCTTTTGTAGTCAATATAAGTATAAAACTTGTTCTCGAGTGTGACTATGGAATATATATATTTTTTATTGGATAAGATTCGTTACAAAACCAGCCTTTTTATTATATTTTTTAATCAATAAAACTTAAGAGTAAGCATAGGAACAATCAATGTACTTACATGTTCCATTATTGGTTCGATCCATTCTTTGTAGTGTCCGACCCTGGTGTAGACTGTAGGGGCATCTAAAGCGCCGCACACTGGAGAGCCAAAGCTGACTACTCCTACAAGGAAACCACCCACTACGCCTGGCGCTCCAACGTCCCTCTGCAAAATATTATTGATATAATAGTATTAGAATTATCCGACCAAGGGGCGGGGTCAAGTATCGCACCACCGTGACTTCACGTGACGTGAGCAGTAGAGAGGGCAGCGGTCGCCTCCAGCGCAGCTAGCGGAGTGCGCTCACTTTTTTGGCGGCATTCGGACGAGACGGACGTATTTTTATAGGCAATATATTGTGATCAAGATGTCATAGTTTGCGTGTACCGACCATTGCACAGTGACTTTAGTGTATTCGAAACAGTGATGGAGAATATTTTAAAATGCTTAAGTTATGGTAATAGGCATATAGTAGTAAGTGGTGATTTATTTATTTATTTATTTATTTATTTAGGTTTGCTAACAGTTGTTACATTTTACTTACGCTAAATATAATTACATTTGAATTTCGTATCTTAATGTACAACCATATAAAAGCAAACACCACATGCAATACATATTTGGTTAACTAAATAGGTATATAATATTAATTTATAATCAGCAATCAGTTCTTTCTGTAAGACTTATTAGTTTATTTAGATCGAACCAACCAGAATTACATCACATTCTGCTACCTGCTTAGACAATATATTTTGCGAATGCCAATTTCTAAATAGGGGTTAATAATATTATTTATATTGAGTGATTTGACATCCGACCACTGTGGGCAAAAACGTTATTGCGAAAGCTCAGGCATTATGGAATTCGAAATGCTGCACTCGACCTCGTTGGTTCTTACCTAAGCGATAGATTACAACACGTTGAAATCAACGGAAGTAGATCTTCTGGATTACCAGTCGCAATGGGCGTGCCACAGGGCTCAATTTTAGGACCCTTTCTGTTTCTAGCGTACGTGAATGATTTGCCGTTTTTCGTACAGAATTTGTGCGACATTGTATTATTTGCTGATGACACATCACTTATTTTTAAAGTAAACCGTAAGGCACCAAATTTACAGGGTGTTAATTCTTCACTCGCGCAAGTCCTGGACTGGTTTACGGCGATAATTTACTACTCAATTCGAAAAAAACAAAATGTATTACGTTTACATTGCCTAATGTAAAGAGTTCTAGCATAAACTTTAAATAATGAAACAGTTACATTTGTACAATCCACAGTTTTCTTAGGCATTACTTTAGATGATAAAGTTCAGTAGGGCGATCAAATGACCTGCAAGACACGATATTTGAGCGTTTAGTTCAGCCGCATTCGCGGTTAGGAGTAAGACAGTTTACTGATATAGATACTGCGAGACTAGTATATTTTAGTTATTTTCACAGCGTTATGTCCTATGGCATACTATTGTGGGGTAAGGCAGCTGATATTGAAACAATTTTCATTCTTTAAAAAGCGTGCAGTACGTAGCATTTATAATTTAGGACCACTAGTTTCCCTGAAAGAGCGTTTTAAAGAAATTGGTATACTTACTGTTGCGTCACAATATATATTTACGAATATTATGTTTATAAAACATAATATTCACTTATATAATAAGAATAGTGATATTCACCACTTAAACACTAGAAATAAGCATAAGTTAGTAGATTCGTATCATCGTTTACATAAAGTTCACAATTCATTTGCGGGACTCAGTATACGCTTTTTTAATAAACTACCGATTGATATAATAAATTTACCTTTACTAAAATTTAAAAGTGCTGTTAAAAGTCAGCTTATCCGGAATGGCTATTATTCAATCAACGATTACTTAAATGATAAAAACTCATGGAACTAGTTGCTTGTTTCATACAGGATTCAAACAATGTATGTATTATATAAGTCAATTTAGTTACGTGAAGGTACTTCGTACGTGTTTATTTTGTGGTGTTAAAGTATCTTTCTTTTCTTTTAAACAAACTTTATAAGTATTAACGTAAATTTTGTTATAACTACATTTAGTCACGAACTACCTTTTCATGTCACAAAGTGTAAGTGTATGCGTCCTCTTGCCATACTACTGTCTATTACAAATGGCTACCTACTGATAAATATTATTTCACATCTCAAATGCTTCTTACATAATATTACCAACTTTTCTTTATTTTTAGAATTTAGTTTTATATGGACAGTGACATATGGCATAATGACTGCAACACCTGGTATATAAATGAGATTTAAAA
Organism: Catocala nupta; assembly: GCA_963675205.1. Taxonomy (NCBI): domain Eukaryota; kingdom Metazoa; phylum Arthropoda; class Insecta; order Lepidoptera; family Erebidae; genus Catocala; species Catocala nupta. The sequence goes on along the minus strand of OY776101.1, from coordinate 2,846,056 downwards.
TACTGAAATTATAAGTTGATGGCGATTTAAAAGAGTGGCCTTGAGTTTCTTGCAGGTATCTTCTCATAGGCTCAACCTTTTGCCTGAACCTTGCAACTAACATAAATTTAAATTCAGTAAATGTAATAAACTCACTAACCCCTTTGACGTTCATAAGTGTTACTTTGTGACCTAAGTGAATAAATTATTTTTGACTTTGACTTTGACTTCGATCAGTTTTCTTATAAAATTAAAGTCTATTTTTGGTAAACTTATATTCGTTTTGTAAAAATCATCAACTTTGATTTTTTAGAATAGACTAATTTCCTTCATATATGAAACTGTTTTAGTAACAGTACTTTTTTCTGAATGAAACGTATTATATGTCCTTTTCTGCGCATCTGACAACGTATATGGAAATTTCATAATTATCGATCAAGTTACTAAGGTGTGAAAGCGTAAAAACAAACTTACATTCGCACTTATAATATTAGTTAGGCTACTATATACGGATTTCATCGCGTTGTTTATTTAAATAAACAACGCGATAAAATCCGTATATAGTAGTTTAATTTCAATGAATAACATTCGCGTAAACAGAAGACAATATTATATTAGTTAGGATTACAATGTTTGTATACATTTTAATTAGTATAGTCCTAAATTTAATGTTTATGTTGATATTTTTAAATTAAGTTTCGATACTAATCAGTGACATTTCTCTAAAGTATGCATAATTGTATAATAGGCATTTCGTCGTTGTAAGTTTCAAAGTCTTCAACTATGTATAAATGCCATAATATGAATGTTTCCAATGATTTCCAGTTATGTCTATTTTGCAAAATTTGTGATAATTTGGATATTACTAACGTTGCAAGCTCCGCCTCCTCTTGACATGAAGCCGGCGCAGAAATTATTCTCAGTAACATATTCACTGAAAATAAAACATAATGAAATAACTACCATCTGCCTGATAAGGTAAATAGGAATTAGATTAGATTGAAACTATAGAGCAAGGAATGTTGTGCGCTACGTTGTAATGCAAGTATTACATGTTAAGTGGGTGCTTAAGTGTTGCGCTTTCAAAACAATAAAGAAATCTTCTGTAAGCGTTTTTCATGCAATAATGAAATTAGCCACACAGCGAGCGTCATCAATATGTTGTTGTAATGTTTACCACATAAAACAAACTAGCACAATACATATTAAAAAAATATTTTCTGAATATTTCGTCTTGCGCATTTATAAGATTGGCGCATGACAGAAACCCATTTGTTGATGGAGTGTGTTAGATATGACTCTAGCAGAAATAGTTTAGTGTCCGACTTGAATTTGAATAGAGTTGACATAGGGATGTTGCATAAACTTTTATCGAAACCTAATAGCGATGACGCGAAAGTTCTGTTCAAATTCATGTCGGATGTATTGAAATAGTTTGATATGTGGTTAGTATTATAATAAGTTTATAATAAGTTTATTACTCCATAAGAATAACACTTAATCTAGGTACAAAATTTAGGGCTTAAGGAATATTAGGCTTAGATTATGATGGAACTGACATACGCTATGCGTAAAAGTTCCAAAAAAATTGAGACTGACTGAGACTGTTCATGGTATGTGTAAGTCTCGGGCAAAAGCTTGTTAGTTTATGAAAGGGGTCATAAACTAACAAGCTTTTGCCCGAGACTTCGCTCGTGTTAATGTAGATTTTGTAAATTTTCTATACCTCAGATACAGTATTTTTTCTAGATGAACCTATTCTGTACCTATGCAATACAACGTGCATATGCAATAATGATCTCTCATGATGATCAATCAAGCAATTTAGACGTGAAAGCGTAACAAACAAACAAACTCACATTCGCAATTATAAAATAAGTTAGGGTTAAACAATCCTTATCAATAGGAATATTCACTGAATAGAATCTTATCTAAACACTTACTTTGAGTAGATTTTCTTGCATTCATCGATCGGGTAGATGTCAAGGAATGCGACAGTTAGCTTTTCGAAGAAGTTGACGACTTGATTTGGCTGCAAGCAAAATCTTTACTGGTGTTTAAACTACAAAATAGCACGTGGAGCTGTGTATTTAATACATCATGTAACTCATATTATTTTGAAGTTATGTGTGCAGGTTCCAAATGAGATATTTATTAAAAATGTACATATACACTTAGCGGCACAAAATGTGGCCAAATATAAATAAGTATGAAACCAGTCTTTTAGGGCTGCAAATAAAATTTTTGTGTTATGACTTAATAGAACCAGTACTTGACTCAAGCCATAAGAAAACAAAAAAATAAATCCGTTAGTTTAACTTTTGTGACACATTAAACGCACAACTTTATTGGGACACTTAGAATATAAGTGAGTTGAAATTTTATTTTAAAATGATAGCGCTTTAAGCATAATTTCTTTTCGTTATAAATTAATGTATAGCTCATGTTAGTTCTTCCAGGTAGCACACAATGTTGATAAATCCTGCACAGACTGCTAAGGCTGTACTTCTTAGGAGTCAAGGGCTTACTCAATGGAAGGTCGCTAAAACTTTAAATGTACCTCATACAACTTAAAGATGCTCATTGAAAAGGTATAACAAGACTAATTTTTACACGAAAAGATCAGGAAGTGGCGCATTTAGATATTCTTCGGTGCGCAATCATGACTTACTGGTTTGAAAATTTTAAAAATCGGTTAATCTCTGCGGTGAAGATACGGCTGCATCATTTGACAGCAAAATGAGTCGACGTTAATGAGCAAACAGTCAGAAGAATAATCGAGCAACAAGATCTGTATACTAAAAGACCAGCTCGAGGTTCAGAACACTCCGGGCAACATCGCGTAGCTCAACTTGAATTTGCCAAGGAATAGCCTCTTTCAACACATGAGCAATGGAGTAAATTTCTGTGTACGATTGAATGCAGAATAGCCTTGTGCAGAAAAAGCATGGTCAGCGGTTTCTTCCAATAAAAACCCGGCAAACCGTTAATTTCCACGGAGGGTCTTTCATGGTTTGGGCAGGATAAGTTCAGATGCTCGTACAGAGTTAGTGAGAGCTGAGAGTTAACTAATGCCAGTTTGATACACTGAAGGGATCCTTCAAAAACATGTTAAGCATATCAGATGTTCATCAAAAGCAAGATATCACTTTTATTATAAGACAATACCCGACGACACACAGCTTGTTCCGTAGATAAGTACATTTCGGAAGTCAAAATGCGGCAATTTTAGTAGCTAGTAAGAAATACTGCAATAAATACCACTAAGTATGTCTGGAATATGCTTCACAGGAATGTTAGACTACCTGCTAGCTCGCCGCAGGAGTTTTAGTTTTTAATTAGGTTTTAATTAAACCTTTTAATCTCTACCTAGAAAGAAATTCCTCAGGTAGAGATTTAAAAATATGGTCCAGGTGATGTCTAATCGCATGCACGCGATTATCAGGCTCAGAAGTAAAATAACTAGTAATATAAAATAATTTAAGACATATATAATTATTCTTTAAAAAAAATCGATAAATGCGTAAACTTATGTTTTACCTTGAATTACTGCTTTTGTAATTTAATATATAAAATTATCAAATATAGAAAGAAATCTTCTATTACTCTATTAATCATATTCAATGTGAAATTTAAAAAATAGATAAATGTTACTAAAAAAATCGTATAGTTTTCATTTAATTATGATTATAATTAAATAAATATGCTTGGGCCGTTTTTTGTGACGCTGAGTGTATTATTATGGTACCAATATCTTAAGCATATTTGATTTTGTTATCCTTGTAAAATAATATTCGATTACTACTAAACTCTAAAGAATTCGATCCCAAGGCATGCATCGTTGATTTTTCGAAGTTATGTGCATATTAAAAATTAATTATCGCTCGCTTTAACGTGAAGAATAACATCGTGAGGAATCCAGTAAGTCCGAGAAATCTCCGTAATATTCTCGAAGATAGCGTGGTGGACTATGGCCTAAGTCTTCTCACACTGAGAAGAAGCCCGTGCGTAGCAGTGGGACAGTTTAATACAAGGCTCATCTTTTATAACTTCACCTTTCTGGATCCCCATCCGAGTATAACGACATCACGAGTATTAGCAGGTAAATTTCCATCGCCTCTATCTATCTCGATTCGTCTAATTTTAGTTTTACGACGTATTTGGAACTTGATAGTTCTTTCAAGGCGCAGAATTGCTAGGTTATGCTTCAAAGTTTTCGGATCGTATGTTGGATTGAAGAAGATTTCCGTTACTAGCACTGATTCGCCAAGACGTGTAGTCCAATCGCTCCCAATCCTTACATACGTAGTCTTCGGATTTTCTCGAAAGTATCTGTTATTATAATGGCTGCAAAGACAACAAAATAATATTTAACTACTGCATAAAAATATGAAGATTCGTTTTTTATGATGATTTAATTTTGTCGTTGTAGTTTTTTCATGTCCTTTCTTCTATTATACCAGCAAATTACTATCCTGGTGTACGACACTTAAGGTGGGATGAAAGTAAAGAAATATAAGAGGTAGTTGAGCCTATAGAACTCTTAGTTATCGGACGAAAATCAGTGACAGCGTTACAACTTTTACGCTGATTTCCTGTACAGTAGTGGGCTTCTGTTGGGTTTCGATTGATAAGTGAGAGCGCCGGAGGTCTAATCTTCCTCTTGGTTCTTCCTTCTACCTGCATGGCCCCCGTACATTCAGGGTAATTACTTACCTACAGGAAGACCATGTACTTATTTGGAATATGGTAGACAGCGGCTTAGTTGTATTGCTTATATAAGACTAAGCAAAATTGCCCCATAAGCAGCAGTTACTACTTACCATCAGATGCCCTGATAGCTGGTCTGTTACCAGCAACTATAATAAAAACTTTCCACAACCATAGTAAATATATTAGGCTCTATACAATTCTCTTACATTTGCACGCATGATGCAGCTGTCAGAACGAGGTCTCTACCAATGACACTGCCGGCACAAGCGAAATCTTCTAATATATGCACGCTTGCTACGAATGGAAAGGTTAGTATATTCGTCTTCTTTCCTCTAAATATTCTTCGGTATCCCGTGTTGTTGGCAAGCCAATCCGCTTCTATGTGCTCCGGTGGCTCTATTAAAACATTATTACTATGATATTACTTACTATATAGTGTACTATGTGGTATTACTTATTGTAGTGTAGGTTACCTATTAGCCATAGAGTAAGGAGTTTTGCACGCCACGCTTCTGCTAGAGGTTAATCTACACTTAATATTATAAAGCGAAGAGTTTGTTTGTTTGATTGAGCGCGCTAATCTCAGGAACTACTGGTTTGAATTGAAAATTATTTTACTGTTGGATAGCCCATTTATCGAGGAAGGCTTTAAGCTATATAACATCACGCTATGACCAATAGCATCGTCCGATCAATGAAAAAATCTTAATAATAAATTCAAAAATGGAGAAAATGTTCTTATGTGACGCAGCCAAAGTCGCGCGGGTCACCTAGTTAATAATAACTGTGACCGATTTTACCGATGAGTTAGATACATTAATTAACGTTAGTTATTAAAATAATCTGAATTTTCAACAATATCCTCAAAATTATTCCTTATGCCATCTTTTCTTGCTAAAGAAGTATTTGGCTCGAAAAAAAATTATAACATTTCATTAAATTTTCAAGAGATTGCCAGGGTCAATATTTGTAATGGATGTCATAGTTCTATCCACATCTTAATGATATACACAGTGTCAATAAAATACTCACCCCATATTTCAAGATTTCTTCGAGACGAGTCAAATAATTTAGAAGAACCCTTTTTCTTAAATAAATCATCCACAGTGAGTCTTTTTATTTTTCCTAAAAATCCTTTGATGAATTCTTTGAATTCTCGACTATCATTAAAGCCTGGTAGTGGCTTTTTAGTTGTACGGACGCTTTGAGTACCGTGTACTTCTTGTGTGTTTCGCTTATCTTTTAATTCATGAATATTAAATTGATTTTCACTTAATATTTCTCTTACCGATTCGTCAAGTCCAATTTTAGTTACAGCTATATTATCAACTACAACATCAGTTGCATTTCTCAGCACGTCATAGATTTCAAAGTTTTTCTCCGCTATATTATTTAAATCGTAGTGCATTGTCAATAGTAATTTAATTTTGGGTTCCTCGGTAAATTGTTTTGGCAACTCCAATTCTTCGAATATTTTGTTCATTATGTTTTGAATACGACTGTTCGTTTTACTAAAGAAATTATCTTTAGGCTTTAAAATGTCTGCAAGATGGAAGTGGTGATGAGACCTAGAATTATGGTGGTGGTGTTTCGCGAAGACAACATTAATTATACACAAGATTATTACGACAGTTAACTTCATTGTATTTAATTCTTTGTTAATAATTTTATAAAAATGAACGTGCAACAAAGGTCCTGAAGTAATATGAGTTGTTTTAATTCTATAAATGCTATTGTGAAACAACAATAATTTATTTTAGGAATGAAATCAAAGTTGCGAAATTATAAATTGAAATAAGCTAATAAAGGAAATATATGAAATATTTTATGTTACAAAATCACAAAAGCGTAGCAAAATAATGGCAAAGCAATAATTTAGTTTGATGATTTTGCAATAGTTATATTTCTAATAAATGATTAGGTTTTATGAATGTCGCTATAAATTGACGATAGTTACATTGATAAAGTATATTCATTCAATTGCGAAAATATTGTCAAAGATAGAAACTAATGTATATTAATATTTACGAAACGAAACATGATGAGCAATATAACACCTGCTTTATTAAGATACATTCTTATACCTATTTAACCACAGTACACCTTAGATGCTAATTATTGTCTCAGTCAAATATGATTAAGTCATTTTGAAGTAACAGTACGTTCTTTTTGAAATAAAATATAGCCTATGTTACTCGATGATAATATAGCTTTCTAACGACGAAAGATTTTTAATCAGTTTAGTAGTTTTTGAGCTAAATCATTACAAACAACAAACAAAAAATAAAATCGGAAGGATTTGATTTTTCGTTTCGTTATAATATTAGTATAGACAAATGCAATGCAATTAAAAGGCTTATAAAATCTTTCGCCTTCTAAAGTTTGAAGTGATATATGTCTTTTTATTTCACGAAATACGCTTTCGATTTTCCTCGTTCTAATTTTAAGTTCTGGAATAATAATTCCATCAGTTGAGCGATGCGGTTTATATGACATGCTTTAAGTTGATTAAAACTTACTTAGTGAGTATGGATATTGCAAGTATCGATCGACATAAACAACTAAACAGTATTACGTTACTGTAAAATGAAATATATAAGACGTGCTTCAAGGAACTATCTTGGGACCACTCCCATTTTTAGTATAATTTATATTAATGATCTATAGATGACTAAAGGTATATAATTATAGATATTATTACATATATTATAACTAATTAAATACAATTCCATCAAGAACTATTTGGCTTATCTATAATTTCACTGTGCAAATGGAGCAGTGGACAAGCAGTTCGCATGACCATCATGGCAGCGTGACGGCACGCTGAGTGTTGTTAGTTCATATCCTACACGGGACCATTGTTTTGGTTTACATATTAATGGTAGTCTGTACCATGCTTTGTTAAAATATTACTATGTTGATAGTTATATCTTTTCGGTCTTATAAGGTGATAATGTATGCAAACACGTGACTAAAAAGTTTATGTATGTAAAGGTCACGTGTATTGCAAAATGTAAAATCATTTTTATTACAGTTGCTCAACGTTTTAAAATTTACGATATCACAACTGTTTTGTTATTTACTATTGCGATTTTATTGTTAGTATTGTGAAAGCATGCATTTTATTATGGATTATCAGTGAAATAAAATTGCGATTTTGCAACAATTTTTATATGCCACCCAAAGCATCATAAAAGTATTATCTATAGTAATTTACATATTATTCAAAGTGGTAACGTTTTTTTTTTTCATTTCATCGGTTAAAAGACATTTGTCAATACGTGATAGGAAAATAATACAAAATCATAAAACATATTTCAATATATTGAGCAACTACTATATTATAATCATTTCGAAGGAAATATTAAATTGTACACCAACATATAATCTACATCAAATAGTAAGATTGACTACATCATTTTAAAAGAATCCATATTCCTCATGCTTTCAATAAAAAAATGTATTTCATGTTCCATCTTGCTTAACGTTGTTGTTCAAATCAAAACTCTTGTGGAATTACCAATCGTTGAAGACAATAGCATAGCAATTGCGGAGACAGTTATACGCAACACGGTGAATAAAATATTCGCTACATTTCGTATTCAAGACGTGAAGCATAGGCCCAAATTAAAGCAATTTTCAACAATACACAATTTCTTTGTTTCGATAACGATGACAGATTGTAACAATCTAAAGGAAATAACAAGACTGACGCGAGTTAAAAACATAAATAACAATACACAACTTTTTATTACACAAATAAATGAAGTTTTGAACGAAGACGATAAAAGTTACGAAGGAAATGATACGAATAACGTTTATGTTACTAAATATATTAGCATGTTTATCAGAAGACTAAAATACCTGAAAGAAATGTATGTATCTAACAGGGATACTGTTATAAATGCTAACGTTTTAAAATACTTTGATGCGACTGAAATACCGGTAGTGGATATTACAGAGGTGAATAATAATAGCAATGATTCTAATTCTGACGGGAAAACCCTTGCGGATAATGAATTTTGGCGTAAGTATTGTATGTGCAGTTTAAGCCTCATACTATTTTACAACCAATAATTTGATCTACAACATTAGATTTTTTTAACCCCACTGTAAAAGCAAGGCTAAGCGGCATAGGAAGAATATAAAGAACTTTAACTATTATTAGTAATTAATTAGCAATACTTTTCTTAAAAATTATGCAATCAAATTGTACAATTAATTAGCGATGATTGTAGCCACTCAGGTCTCGATGCAATTAAACTGTGTATGAAAATGTCTCCTGCTTGAAAGCCATATAATATAAAACCTTAAATATAATCCTCTAATTAACTTAGAACAGCTAAATTGTTTACAAATTTACAAACAAACCAATAGATATATTAATGCCACTTACGATTTAAGGGTATGGTATTATTTTTACGAACATTACATCCTTATTCATTTCCAGAGTCAAGCGGTCGTCGCATTTACCAAGGAATCCGAACAAACATCAAAAAATTTCCGTTTATGGCCAGCGTATTATTTTTCAAAAAGTTTCAGTGTGCCGGGTCTATTATTAAAAACGATATTGTCATCACTTCAGCATCGTGTTTGCAATTGTGAGATATCGTTTATGTTCTTAATGTCAACTTTTTGCATGTAAAACCATTAAAAAGAACGAAATCATTCTACACACTTCTATCTTTTTGACTATTTTACAATATTATGTAATTTCTGATTGCTAAATTCATGAAATAATGCTTTCAACTTTTTATTCAGGGCATGGAATAACCGTTTCTTTCGCGAGAACCCATCTTTTCTATCAGTTCAAATTGGCAGTGACGTCTACGAAGGTGGCGGTGAGAATATAGCCGTGGTGGAAATTTATTTCTATCCTAAATATGATCCAAAGACATTAAAAAACAACATCGCCCTTATGAGGCTCACAAGAAAGATTTTCTTCAAAAAGAAACACAAAAGAGTAAAAAAAATTGATATTGATAGAAATCCATCACCGATGTCTATTAATTCTCCTAGGATTACTGTGATTGGCTGGGGCGCAAGGGATGTAAGTTGTTGTATTCGTGCATTATTTGTATTTTATTATAATAGTAGTGGTTTCTGATATATATTTAAAACTAACTCTTGATTATTTGCAGAGCAGCAATGTTATCAGCAGTGTGTTTACAAATAGACTATCTTATGCACAGTTGAACTATTATCCACTAGCAGACTGCCAAGAGCATTATTCTGAGTATGTATCGCATTGTATTAAAACTTACAACTAAAGTTACTAAACTAGTGAGTAATTAGGACGTTTATGTTTACACTAAATATACACTAAGAATTATTCTTTTGTAGTACACAACTTTACAACGATTTCAATAAGTCTGACTAATGTCAGGATAACTATCCGCGTTATCGCTTACACAAACGAGCGTTTCTTGGGTCTTGTTTCCTACAAATGTGTGCGGTGAAAAAAAACGGGAAGCTGCCGAATTGAGGACTATCACAACATTTCCTTAACAGTAGCCATTACGACATGACTTACTTTTTAACTTACTCTAGACAGAATGGAATCAAATTAAAACAACACAAACAAGTAGATTCAAAACTAAATATTTCATTATGATACCGAGTCCCAGAATAATTGAGATTACCTTAGGTTAACGTTCGTGTCATCAATTAGACATAAATATGTATGAGTTTCAAACAAAAATTAAGATTAAAGATATCTTATATTTTTAGAGACTTCGTGACAGAGAAAAATTTTTGTGCTGGATTTTACTCCAACGGAGGCGGTGCTTGCAATGTGAGTATAGTAATAATCGTATTTATCGTATAAAAAGTTTCGGGTTGACCCTTAGGCTCTATAATTATCGGGCACGCCACGATCGTGGCGGTAAGTCCCGTTTTTGAGGAGTGGCTGGAGAGGCGGCATGGCGCCCTCACCTTCCGGCTGACACAGGTTCTGACTGGCCACGGTTGTTTTGGCCGGTTCCTGTGTCGTATACGCCGGCAAGAGACGCCCGGTTGTCACCACTGCGGCGACTGCCGCGACGTTATTGAGGACACGGCGCTGCACACTTTGGCGGTTTGCCCCGCCTGGGCATCGCAGCGCCGTGATTTGATCGCGGCAGTCGGATCGGTTGCCCTCTCGCTCCCGGCCGTAGTTCAGTCTATGGTCCGGAGTGAGAGGTCGTGGAACGCCGTCGCCTCCTTTTGCGAGGAAGTGATTTCCATCAAGGAGGCGGCGGAGCGGGAGAGGGAGCGTTTAAACCCTCTCCCCAACCGCAGAACCGGGCGCCGGAGGGCGCGAGATGACCTCCAGCCACCCTGAGGTTTGACCTGGGGGTGGCGGGCTTTGTGGGCCTGCCCGCCATCCGTTCAGCACCAGGTCCGAGAGGCGGCGTGCGTGTTCCCACGCGCGCCTCTGTTTCGTGTCCGTCTCCCCCTTTAGGGGGAGACAGTAGGGCTTTTATTTCGAGTAAGTACCTATCTTGGGTAGGTCTTATTGCGTAGGGGCCTGCCGTTTCATACGGCGGGCCGGAACCTCGGCGGGGTCGCGACCGTATGCGAAAGTGATTCGCGCGGCCCCGTCGGTAGTGGTTTTGTCGAGGAACACCGTGGTAGGTTTGGTCGGTATTCCGGGAGGTACATTGTCTTTTTAACATCTTATTTTGCCCCGGCGAGTCCGACATAGTCCCTCCGCCCGCCCCCGCGGAGGGAAATGCGTCATTGCATTCCCCCACGTAAAAAAAAAAAAAAAAAAGGCTCTATAATTATACTAAAATGTTATGTTATGTTTAACCAGATTCTGTAGTTGACGATTTTTTTTTAATAATATTATCATTTATTGCGTCAAATATGGTATAGTATAAAGGTATTACAATTACTTTGTATCACATATTTGGCCGTTATACAGCATGCAACAATAAAGTTCCAAATTAATTCATCTTAAATTAAAAAAACATACATTCAGGTCTATTATGACCATTTAGATCATAATTTTATAGGTACCATTATTATCATCACCTATGGCTTTTTAGGATGCCGTACAAAAATAGTAACAGCGGCCCTCAGCCTTTATAATGTGACTTTGTCAGACCGTCTCTATCAGAGATGATAATCTCACCAAGTACCTCCGCTTTTAAAATTTGGAATAGTTGTAAATAATGCTTGTCCAACTATAGTTTAGATTATATTTTATTTTAAATAATCCAAAGAAAGGAAATCCAATTCAAATTGGTGGTCACATAAAAGGGCTTTATGCACATTATAATACTAGCTGACCCGACAGACGTTGTCCTGTTTTAGACGAAGTGCCAAATATTTAATCGAAGTAGGCATTATTTGGCAGAAGTCCATTGCAATAAAATTATTGGGTACAGGAGAACCCGCCATACACCTTCTGATGGCAATGCGCTGAAATTAAACACGTGTTGACGCATATTTTGTGCTCGAAGCGGAATACAGTAAGTTGGAGTACCCTATCCAGAGGAGTTCGATATTCATTTATACATTTCATTTATTTATTGCATAACTAAGTGTACATGGTGATGGTATACAATGGTATGTGCTTAAGACTTAGCGCCTTTTACAAGCGTAGCAATATTGAGAGCTGACTAGCAATTATATAAGATAGGTAAGTAGGAAACATTGTTATAATCATTATACAGGGTGATTTTGAAATCGTGTAATTCCTTTTAACCAGGCATTCTACTGGTGATATAGAATAACCCTGACCATATTTTTATTTAATTAGATTTATTTTTTTTGAAAAATTATTATTCCGTTTTTCTCGTGAAATGGTGTCAGATAGTCATATGTTAACCAACCGAGGCAATTTTAATTTTTTACTAATTAAAATAAAAAATCATATTAATAATTAATGTCGTAAATAATAACGGGCGGTCCTTTTTATTGCCCCTTATTATTTACGACATCAGTTATTGTTATGTTATTATTTTTAAATTAGTAAAATATTAAGATTGTGTCAGGTGGTTAAAATATGACTATTTGAAATCATTTCATGAAAAAAATCTGTACTCTAATTTTGCCGAAACCATTATTCTAATTAAGAAAAAATATGGTCAGGGTTATTCTATATCACCAGTAGAATGCGTGGTTAAAAGGAATTACACGATTTCAAAATCACCCTGTATAGGTATAGTTAATTGTTAAAGAGGTAATCCGTAGTACAATGAATTAAAGATTATATAAAATCCATGAAATTAGGAATAGATATAAACATTTCAAATTAGGTATTCATTATTAGTTAACATTACAATTTTATCTTATTAGTTATAGCATAAACATAGAATTAAAATTAATAGATCCATATAGAATTCGATAATACAAATAATTAATTGTGTCCTTATTTAAAATATCTAAAAATATCAGTTCGTGTAATCAAGAGCTTCGTCATATACTTATTATTTAGACATGTAGGTATTATTATTATGTAGGTATTACTATAATTATTATTATGTCTCTAACAAACCAATTCTAATCATTTACTATTTAGGTATTATGTAACCGAATAAAAGCATTTCTGGGTTAACTTGTTTCTATTGCTATAGTTGGGGTGGTCATTCCGCGAGTGCGTGGCGAGTTCCTCTCTTTCCAATAATTTTATTAGGAAGTGTCAAACTCGCGAAGTTAAAATAGTCGTTAGATTTTCTGAAATTATCCAATTTTCAGCGTAATTTTCTTAACTTTACTTCCCGTAAGAAACTTCTACAAAGTATAAAAAAAATACTTTAAAAAAAAAAAAGATGAGTGAAATCGGTAAAGTTGTTCTCAAGTTATGGCGTGACCAAAGGAAACAAGGATTGATTTTTATATAAATAGATTGAAATTAATGAAAAATGTAAAGAAATATCGAAATATCTACGAAATTTGTAAGCCCAAAATTAGGCAATTATGGTTGATATAAGTTAATGTAAAGATAACACGTTCGGGCACGCCACGATCGTGGCGGTAAGTCCCGTTTTTGAGGAGTGGCTGGAGAGGCGGCATGGCGCCCTCACCTTCCGGATGACACAGGTACTGACTGGCCACGGTTGTTTTGGCCAGTTCCTGTGTCGTATACGCCGGCAAGAGACGCCCGGTTGTCACCACTGCGGCGACTGCCGCGACGTTATAGAGGACACGGCGCTGCACACTTTGGCGATTTGCCCCGCCTGGGCATCGCAGCGCCGTGAGTTGATCGCGGCAGTCGGATCGGTTGTCCTCTCGCTCCCGGCCGTAGTTCAGTCTATGGTCCGGAGTGAGAGGTCGTGGAACGCCGTCGCCTCCTTCTGTGAGGAAGTAATTTCCATCAAGGAGGCGGCGGAGCGGGAGAGGGAGCGTTTAAACCCTCTCCCCAACCGCAGAGCCGGGCGCCGGAGGGCGCGCGATGACCTCCAGCCACCCTGAGGTTTGACCTGGGGGTAGCGGGCTTTGTGGGCCTGCCCGCTATCCGTTCAGCACCAGGTCCGAGAGGCGGCGTGCGTGTTCCCACGCGCGCCTCTGTGTCGAGTCCGTCTCCCCTCTAGGGGGGAGACAGTAGGGTTTTTATAATGTCGGAAGTGCCTAGTTTGGGTAGGTATTTTGTGTAGTGGCCTGCCGTTTCATACGGCGGGCCGAAACCTCGGCGGGGTTGCGACCGCATGCGAAAGCGATTCGCGCGGCCCCGCCGATAGTGGTTTTGTTGAGGAACACCGTGGTAGGTTTAGTCGGTATTCCGGGAGGTACATTATTTCTTTTCCATCTTCTTTTACCCCGGCGAGTCCGACATAATCCCTCCGCCCGCCCCCGCGGAGGGATATGCGTCATTGCATTCCCCCACGTAAAAAAAAAAAAAAAAAAAAAAAAAAAGATAACACGTTAAATAAAACGACGTTAAAACTAACATAGTTTTCAAGATATCAGCAAATAACTACCTATAATACATAGTCATGCAATCGGTGCAGTTGATGAATTAAATAATTTAAATGATAACTTTCGAAACTGGAGTCAGGCAGCGTTATTGAATGTGACTAATGTGCATGAGGTCCCAGGTTCGATGTCTGAGTTGGGTCAAGTTGAGTGAGCCGAATATTCTACGTACGGAGGGCGCGCGATGACCTCCAGCCACCCTGAGGTGTGGTACTGATACTGTGGTAGGTTTAGTCGGTATTCCGGGAGGTACATTGTCTTTTAACATCTTTCTTTTACCCCGGCGAGTCCGACATAATCCCTCCGCCCACCCCCGCGGAGGGATATGCGTCATAGCATTCCCCCACGTAAAAAAAAAAAAAAATAACGAATATTCTACGTAATTTTTTTGGGCCTATCTTAGACCATCTATCAGTCAAATACAGATCAAAATTGATCTAATCAGCTCGTACACTCGTTGACATTTAAGCATTCTGGATCTCAATTGGTTTCCTTCCATTAACTATAAATGCAATCTGAAGGAAGACTTTTCAAAAATGTCAACACCCGTACTAGGAATAAATCCTATCTCGCGGGAGACTTTTCAAACATTTAAAAAACGGACACTAAGAGCACCTAGACTCGAAAAACCATTATTGGATCACACAAAGTTTTGTCCTATGTGGGATTCGAACCCATAATACTCAGCACACTGCAGTCTATAATCTATATATATATCTAATAAATTAGATTGAATAGAAAAAAGTTGTTTCACAGGTAGTGCAATAAATTTTCGTATGTATTTTAACAGCGTGATGCCGGTGGTCCAGGGGTTATTGAAAACAAATTATTTGGTGTGATCAGCTTCGGTTCTCCTATCTGCGGAGCTCCTGATGCTCCCACGGTTTTCACTAAACTCGGCTTCTACCACGAATGGATTGAAAACGTCATGCAACAGGTAACATCACTGGATGATTTGATTTTATATATATAATATCAGCCCTGTATTAAACTGACCCATTGCTGGGCATGGACCTCTTCTATTAGTGAAAAGGGTTAGGCCATAGTCTACCACGCCGCCACGCTGGCGCAGTGCGGGTTGGCAGACTACATACATACGAGAACATTATGGAGAACTCTCAGACACGCAGATTTCCTCACGATGTTTTCCTCGACCCTTAAAACAAGCGATAATTAACTATTTAATACGCACATAACTTCGAAAAGTCAAAGATGCGTGCTTTAGGATCGAACTCGAAACCTCGGCGTGGCAGACCAACGGTTTCCCACTAGTTTCTAAATAATTTGATATTTTTCATTTTGTTGTGATTTTAGGGGGTGCCAACAAATTATCAGAGGGTTACAAGTACTACTCCTAATTCTCTTTTATTAATGAAATTTAGTACACAATCGCATCCCATAATTAAAATTCAACCAATAACGGAGTTTATGACAGACACATCTGTACCCACTACTGACGTGGATCCCCTCAGGATAGCACAAGACCAAGGATTCAAAGATTTTTTGGAAACTATGTTCTCGAAAGATACTGTTAGAGATTACTTTGATCCGCTTGTTAACACAAATGAAGATATTAATGATAGTGGAACTTCAGGCACTACCGAGAAACATAAAGATACAGCAGCAGAAGAATATAAACAAAAACCTAAAACAAAACTTACTGAATCAAAACTTATACTTACAACTATACCTACAATATCCCATGTAAACCTAGACATTTCTTCATATGAAATTAAAAATGACAAGGACGAAGGAAGAATTGATACCGCAACAGAATCTAAAAGCAAAGTGACAATAATTGAAAACGTTAGTAATAATGATAAAAACCTGGCAGAAGACATTATGACCCTAATTGATAATTTAGACATAGATAAAATTTTGACAACTGATAATCCAGGCAAAATTGTCGAGATCGAAGCTAAATCTGGCGAAAAGATAAAAAATAAAATAAAAGAATATGAGAAGGTGGCGTCAAGTGCCTCTGAAGAAAATCTTAGTAATAGTCATCAGCAGCAATCAGTTTTAGATTTCTTGTTTATGTCTAAGGAAAACAAAGGCAAGAAAGATGTTGAAGGACGCTTGAGTATACAATCAAATGACTTCAGAGATTTGACTTTCAGAGATAGGCCTAATATTAATAAGACAAAGCACGACGTATTATCAGAGACAGCATTATATGAGTTGATTTCACTTGCTATTGATGACGAAGGCAAGGGTCTGCGTAAAGAAAAACATTATACATTGTAATCTTAGGATTAAATGTATAATGCCAGCATAAAAATATAATGGTATCGAATATTTAGTAAAAGCTCTAAACTTGCTCTAAAAACCCCGCTTCGACTTCGTCAGAACATAATTTACAAACACAATTTTTACGTTTGTGTTATTTTGTTGTTCACCCATATGTTTCCCACATGTAAAAATTAATGTACCTGGTATTTATTGTACATGATGAATGCATTTGGTTATCGCGTAGAATACCCCTCTCCGTGTTAAATGCTTCTGTTTTCACCTATTAATGATGTAAGCTATACTGGGATTGCATTACCAGAATATTAGCTGATCGCTTATTATAAATAGTAGTTTTATTATGTAGCAATATATTCTCATTGGCAAGACCAAATATAAATAACAGATTTATGCCTGTGATACTGCGGCAAACTATATCAAGAACAGTTGCTTCAAAGTAAGAGAATTCATCAGCTGATGATAAACAACTAAACAAACATAGGCGGAGCTAAATAACAAATTGAATAGATTTCTTATCTGATGAATCATATTATTATATGTATACCTATGATATAGATTTTTCTATTAATTACATTATGGGACAGTAAAAGGGCTGGCCTGTTTTTGTTTATCTTCATATATTACAAGCTGATGATAGACAGTTCTTTTCAATCAAGGTAATTTTTTATATTTAATCATAATATACATTCAATCAATTTATTTTATTAATCTAACTAAGCTATAATCCATTTAGATAATATAGAATACATAAGTTACATGATAACATCAATTTTTCATATGATGGAACAGTTACTTCGTATCTTTAATCCATTTATAGACTTAAATGTAATGTACCTATTATATTGAATTACTTCTATTCAATGTATTTAACATTTATCACCAAGAAGAAACACAGTCAAATAAAATGATTCAACAATATCCTGAAGTAGTAATCGAGACTTTAAGAGAAACGTCAGAAAATATTAAGAAGAATATCTTTGTAACACAAGATACTAAAAGGATGTTCTACTCCTTGTCCTTGTCCTCCTATTTGTTGCAAAATATCTTCATCTCACCTAAATACATTATAGACAAGAATCAGATCACGCCAGTTGGGAAGAAAATTCATGTGACTGTGATTTTAGTTCTTAAAACTTTTCTTCTATTATTAAGCTATCAAGTCACATTTAATAACACCATTAATTTTAGTGATGATAGCAGCGGACTTCTTTGGTATTATTCGTGCTGTTTTTATGCATACTATTCTATTAGTATAATTTCAATAGTTGTGTTAAATATATTACATAGCCGCAAGCATATTTTACTGATATTAAGAATTCAGATGATACAGGAAAGTGTTAAATTAGACCAAAATCTTATTAAGTATTTCATTATTTGGAATTGGCTCTCCAGTTTTTCTCTGATATTTGTTGAGATTATACTGTTAATAGTATTATATTCATCATATCAGTTTTATGATTTAATAAACAACATTCTTGACATTCTAACAACTATTTTTGATCAGAATTTGATTTATGCTATTCGTATAATGCTGAACACATATGTTTATTTATTTATTTATTTTATTTATTTATTCATCTCTTACTTACAACTATCATTACAGGTATAACCCAATGCAATAGTGAAGATAACAATAAACATACACATATCTTATTTTCTATAACTTATTACATAGAATGTTATCCTTGTGAACTCACTCAGTGTACAGGTGAAAATATCTGACTGTTCAGCTACCAGGTTAAGAGTGCGAAGCGCCCGTGTCAGGAGCGCCTCATTCAACAGATTAGTGCGTCCACTAGGTACGGCCAGCAACTGAGGCCGACGTCGCCTCCACACATATCTGTCCGGCACACTTAAACACATTAATTCTAAAATGTTGGCGTTATGTGCCTTGCCTCTAATTAATTTAAATAAATATAGGACAAGTGCAAACTCACGCCTAACTCTCAGCTCGTTGTATCCAACCATGCCTAATATAAACAAGGTTGGATACATAAGCGGGTAAAACGGGTATACTCCATAGAGCCTTAAATATAAATACCTAACAAATTTGTTTTGTATTCGCTCCAACATGAGACTATACTTAGTCTCATGTGGAGCCCAGACCACTGCATTAAATTCTAATTGGCTTCTCACTAAGGTGTTATATAAAGCGACAATCGCTGTAATATTTGTGAAACTACGAACAGTACGTAATATAAATCCTAAGTTTCTATAAGCCTTTTTGCAACACTTGACTATATGATCACGAAACATTAACCCTGTGTTAAGACTAACCCCCAAGTCCCTAACCTCTGTCATCCTGACCATGGGCCGTCCATCAATGTGATAATCATGCACAATAGGACTACGAGCACGTGAGAAAGTGATAGTGACGCACTTCTGGGCATTAAATTGGAGAAGAGTTGAGTATTGTAAGGAATCATTTGAAGTGTATAAGAATATTTTAATAGCTTACAATTTACATAAGAAGATCTTCGAGGCATTGGTAAGATGTTTATTATACAGTCCAGTTGCTCCGTGCAAGGAACCCAAGAACTTAATAAAGTCTTATGTTTACGCGAATGTAATACATTGAAATTAAACACTTTATACGGATTTTGTCGCGTTGTTTATTTTACTTTTCCGCGCCTTAACTACTCAATCGATCATTATAAAATTTAGCGTACTCGTTGTCAGGGCAACAGAAAAGGATATATTATGTAGATTACGTTTCATACAGAAAAATACTGTTAACCTAACCTACATTCACGCAAGCGTAACGTAGTAATGCTATAAAATCATTTTGTGGAAATAAAATATTTAATAAAAAATTTAAAAATCCCTCGACACAGAATTAATTTGATAACCATATTGAGAGTGTTGTGAAAAGAAATGTAATTCGCCATTTTGTGGTGGCGGCCATCTTGGATTTGACATTTATCATAGTGTATAATATTCTACTAATCAAGCCCTTTCGTTTGATACCCATATTGAGGGAGTTGTGAAAAATATGTAATCCGCCATTTTGTGGCGGCGGCCATCTTGGACCGATTTTCATCGAACATAACTAAGAACTCCCGACTAATTCACTTTTCAAACACAAAAAAACAAAATTAAAATCGGTTCATCTGTTCGGGAGCTACGATGCCACAGACAGACACACACACACACAGACACGTCAAACTTATAACACCCCGTCGTTTCTGCGTCGGAGGTTAATTAAAGTTCTGAAGGTGTCGCATGTGCTTAGTAGTAGTACTTTTTTGATAATAAATAAATATAAATCACAATATTATAAACTAGTTTTGCCTGTGGCTCTGTTCGCGTAAATGTAATGTCAATTTTATTTACTTCTTTTTCCTGGATGAAATACCCTATGTCTTTATTTGTACTCCTGGCGATGTCTCATACGAAATCTGATTGAGAAGTTAATACGTTATGACTTAACAAACAAACTCACATTTGCATCCTAACTTAATATTATAAATGCAAATGTGAGTGTGCTTGTTTATTTCTTACGCTTTTACACCCTAATTACACGACCGAACATAATAAAATTTTGCATACACGTTGTCAGAGATCGAGAAAAACACAGGTTACCTTTTATCCAAAAAAAGAATTGTTACCGACACATATAAATTTATTGACATTACGTAAAACCAGCAAAGCCGCGGGAGATATTATGTGTTATTAAATAAATTTATAATATTTTAGGGCGATTACGCGTTAATGACTTTAACAAATGTCCTGGTGACGATGAAAGTCATCTCTATGCAAGTATGGCTGTGCTTAAATTGAGAGAACTTCTATAAAAGTGTGGAACATGTACAAGCTACTTGTGCGGTACTTTCAAGTGATAAACACTTTTTGGATGGGTATTATTTTAATTTTAATTTTATTTAATAGGTTCTGTACAGATTACAAATTACAAAATCATTAAAAAATGTTATCGGTATATCTTGATATACCGACCGAAAGCAATACTAGTACCACTACGAGTACACTAACATACAGACAGACAGTATTCATGTTCTATAGTCTCGATGGCGTAGTAGTTAGTGTAACCGACTGCCACGCCTAAAGTCGCGGGTTCGATTCCCGCACAAGACAAATATTTGTGTGCATGAACATGGATGTTTGTCTTGGTCTGGGTATTTCTATGAATAATATGTATGTATTTACAAAAAAGAAAAGTATATATGTATGTTTATCCGTTGTCTAGTACCCATAGTACAAACTCTGCTTAGTTTGGGCTAGATGGTGTTGTGTGTGTGTAGAATATTATTAAGGATTGTCACATTTCTTTTTCTTATATATCTCATATGAACAGACATCGAAGTAGCTCCTTTGTACAGACATTGTACCCCTAACAACGCGTATGCAAAATTTCATGATTTCCGATCGAGTAGTTAAGGCCTGAAAGCGTAACAAACACACATAAACTAACATTCACATTTATATTAGTTAGAATTACACTGTCTTTATTTCTTTTCACAGAAACCCAAAACCGTTTCTACAAGAATGTAATGAGAATGAACCGGCACTCGTTCAGCAAGATAAACGCCTGTGGTTTATTCTACGTGAATGCTGTGCTGCCATTGACTCTGAGTGGACTCGTGGCCAACTATGTCATTGTATTATTGCAGTTCGCTTTTCTTTAATTAGAAAACATGCCAGTTCTGAGTGCATTTTACGTTAACGCGATCAAAATCTTTACTGCGTTTAGCTCTCTGATTGGTTAAGAGCTTGGAGCGGGCCAATCGGAGCGCCGAAAGTTCTAAACATCTCGATCGAGTAAACGTAAACATACTCACACTAGGCACTCAGATCATCGAACACGCTGGTTTTCTACCACATCTGTCCTTTTTTCAATTCTATACAATTCATGCGCGTCAATAAGGATTCGATCTCACTCGAGTTTGTCAGGCAATGTCACGATATATACTGCTTACATAAATTAATAAAATTAAATTCGTATTTAAATGATTAAGATGGAGAGAGCAATTACAACAGGTGAACGGTAATTGTTGTGTATTAGATCACCAAATAAAACTAAAACATGTTTTGTTTGGTGATGAAGTATGTGGCGGTTGCTATTTGCCTGTTGTAATTACTCATATACTTTATAGGTCCTGCGAGAATACCAGCGTTACAATTTCAACTGCTACAATATAGCTGACGCAGGTACCTATTATATTTTCTCCATTAATAGGCTATTCTGTATATGTTTATATTTTATTGTATTGTGTTACATATAGATAAACAAATAAAATATATTTCTTTCTTGAATATTTGTAGTTTTAATGTTTTGCTTTTGATAATATTCTATACATACAAAACAAAATTACAGCATGCAGAAGCTCAATTATACAGGGTGTTTGGAGGGTGAGTAGCCATAGGACAATGGTCGATAGGTGATGGTGTTGGCTACGTGTTGCGCCTACTTAAATAACATTTTGCCTTAAGTTTAATGAGTAATAATTTTTTTTCTATTTTTCTAGAAAATCTCCATTTTTTTGTATAAAAACTTTAATTATTTTTTTAATAACCGCTGAAATGTTAAAAAAATGATGTCATTTGTTAGTGTAGTCTTACCTTATTCAGATTTAATCATAATTTCATACAAACAATTCAAAAAGAAATAACAGTGAAGTATCAAACTTTCATAAATAAAAAAAAAACATCCTTATGTCAACTTCACATGGTAAAATAGAAAAATCTTGCGGTGTATGGCATTTACAAATGTTTTTAAAAACTTCTCTAGTTAATACTCTTTCGAACGGTATGTAACATGTATCATAACTAACCAGGTAACTCAACAAAAACCGGTTTGTCGTCCCGAATGGATTAAAAAGGTGAACACCTAAACTATTCAATTGAGCAGGTAAAATGTTTTGTCTCATTGTAACACAGCTGAAAGTATTGTGCTATCTCTTTCATCGGTTGACTATTATGCTCCCTTTGGCCCTTGCGCACCCTGTCGGGTGCATTTAGTCGACACTTGTCGTTCTTTGCTACTTCACGTGTTGTACTTCACAACTCCGCTCTGCGCATTATTTTTGTTTTCGTTTGTTGTTGTTAAGTTTTGTTGTTACTGTTATTTTTAATGGCTGCTTTTACTAACGAGGAATACGCTGATATATTGATGGCTTACGGCAAAGCTGATGGAAATGGACGAGAAGCAAAAATAATTTATGAAGAGCGTTTTCCCAATAGACGTCAACCTAATCGCGCGCTCGGAGTATACGTGTGGATTGGCTCTCAGTTATTAATTTTAAAACCCAGTCAAAAGTTGACGAGTATAGTTAAAAGTCACATCAGTGTAAAGCTATAAGATTGATCCGTAATCTGTATCAATATTAACCCATTGGGATTGTTATTAGTGAAGATATCACAGTATAAAGTCAAAGAAAAATAGTCAACAAAGAACAGCTGACCGTTACGGGTGAGTCATTTGACATTCACGACCGTTCAACGCGATAATATATCTGTCGCAGTCGCACCTAGATGCGTTGAACTATTGTTGTGCTGCTCACACGGAGAATCACGCGCTGTTTGCATGATACATTTTATGCGTAGCTACCTGTCGCGCCGTTTTTTGATATACCAAATTAATATATATAATTTGCAATGAATACCATTTGTGCTGCATGTAATCAAGATATAACCACAAATAGATCGATTCAATGCGCAGCTTGTAAAGCTAACTACCACTATATTTGTGTGAATGCTACTCTTATCGGGGATAATAACAAACATAATGATGGCTGGTTTTGCCCGATATGCCGCACTAAGACACTGCGGGCTGATAACAGTGGCACACCTGTCCAGCTAACAACAACATCCGCCGAACTTGATGTCTCGAACGTCAACACCAAATCGCGTGCTCATAAGCGCATGGCTGTTGGCTCGCCCGGCAGACATCATCATCTCGAGGAAGTGGCGCCGATTACTGATATCAAAGATATAATTAGACAGGAGATTCTATTGGTGGTAGAGAGTTCTTTACAGAAACTGATTGTGGGAAAATTGCAGGAGATAGAAAAGGCGATTGACGATATAAAAGCAATGGTAGCAGCATGCTGCGAAGAGAATAAAGAGCTAGTGGCTAAACTGGCAGATAAGGAAAGGCAATTGAGGAAGTTACAGGATAAGGATTCACTGGTAAAAGTAAATCTCCCTCAAACCCCCAAACAGCCCACCCGGAGCAAAGCAATTCGATCAACTGCGCGAACGGACTCGAATTCAGCTATTTCACAGAAAAGCGATAGCAATAATCTGGCTGAAAGCAGAGAAAGTTTCAAAGCACAGCAGTTGGTCAGCGAAAAGAAACCTTCGGAGGAAAGTATCGTAGAGGAAGAAAAATTAGAGAAAGATAGCGAATGGGAAACTGTTAGGAATAAAAAGAAGGAAAGGAAAGTGAATAGATCAGTAGTCAAAACAGGGGGAAATAACCATTTGAGTAACCTACGTGCCATTGCAAAGAAAAAGTATCTGCATGTGTGGTCGCTCCACCCAGATACATCAGCAAATACCGTACAAGATCATGTGGCTAGCATTTGTAGCGGTAACAAGGACACCATCAGCGTGGAGAAGATAGTTCACAAAACTGAACGTAACTACTCCTCATTTAAGATAGGAGTAGAGGAATGCCATTACGAGCTGATAGCAAATGAGGAAGCGTGGCCAGTAAATACGCGATTTAGCGAGTGGGTCTTTTTTCGTAGCCCCAGAAAATCAACTGAAGAAAAGCGCTAACCCGGAACTGGAGGTATATTATCAAAATGTTAGGGGACTACGTACAAAATTAAAAACCTTCTACACAAGTATATTAACTTCTACGGCTGATTTCTTTGCAATCACGGAAAGTGGCATAAATGAATCCATTCATGATGGAGAACTAGTACCCAGTGATTATGTAATGTTTCGTTGTGACCGCGCGGACGGACGTAAGTTAGGAGGTGTGTTTCTAGCGACCTCAAAGCGTCGGCAAGGACTTGAAGTACGGAGTGTGCCTTTGCCCGGTAATGTGAACTTGGACAGTAGTGAGTTTGAAATGGTATGTGCTACAGTGCATCTAAATAATAAATTACAGTTTTTGTTTTGCGTTGCGTATATACCACCGAAAGCCAGCGAAACAGCGTACATGTGTATGTTTAACTTGTTAGAACAGTTATGTGTTAAATATAATGATGTTTTACTTACGGCAAATCTTAACTTGTACTCGGCCAATGAAAGTGTACAGTGCTATTATGAGTACTTTGTTACCTACTGCGGATTTCGCCAATGTAATCAGGTTTATAACTGTAACAATCGTACATTAGACGTCGTACTAACTACGTTCGCCCTTCACGAGATAATGGTGTGCGAGGAGCCAGAGTATTTGACTTCCATCGACACGCAACACCCGCCGCTGCGCGTGCGCATCCGCCCGTCGCGGTCACCGCGCGAACGCGAGACTGACGCAATGAACCACTCAGAGCCGTCATTGCCACCACCGCTCGTCAACTCCCACCCACGGTGGAACTTTGCTAAGACGAACTATCCTTTATTATACTCGTTGTTAATGGCAGAGGATTGGAGTGAATTGTATGCGACGCGCAGCGCCGACGAAGCATATGAGGTATTTTATAACATTTTCTATAACAAGTTGGACTAAAGCACGCCTAGGAAAATATTATCTAATGTTCGCTCACGGTACCGGTACCCAAAGTGGTACACGGCCGATCTTATAAACAATATAAAACATAAAGCTTTTTGGCACAAGGCATATAAGTCTAGTAGAACAAAAAACGACTACGAAATGTTTTCTCATTATCGTTCTGTAGTAAAAAATAAAATCACTACTGCGTACGCCGATTATCAAAACCGTATTGAAATGCAATTTACTAAAGAGCCCAGCTCGTTTTGGAGTTATATCGGAAATAAACGCACAAAACGTAGTACAACTCGGATTATTAGGGATGGGAGACCATTATTGAATACTGAGTGCGCGCAAGAATTTGCTGACTATTTTAAATCGGTATACGGCACAAAGGTGCCGCGTCTGGATGCAGCGGCTGCGGCACGAGAGGCACCAGAACGAGGGACACGTGTCCACATAGGACAGTTTACACTGGGGGAAGTGCGCTCTGCCCTGGGGCGACTTAAGCCCAAGCGGTCAGTGGGTCCCGACGGGGTTCCTCCCTATATTGTCAAGGATTGTAGAATAGTATTGGCCCGTCCTCTACAGTACTTGTACAATCTTTGTTTAAAGGAACACCTCTATCCTGATGGTTGGAAGTTAACTAGGGTGACACCTGTTCCAAAGGGAACTGCAAGCACTAACGTCGCCAGTTATAGACCGGTGGCCGTGTTATCCACTTTCGCCAAGATCTTTGAGTCGGCATTAGGTGCTAGTATATCAGCGCAGTTTAACGCGCACATTAACAATGCGCAACACGGATTTCGGTTAGGACGAAGCACGAATTCCAACCTGATGTGTCTAATGAACTACGCATCACAGGTACTCGACTCGGTAGCAGGCGCCCAGTTGGACGTAGCCTATTTTGACTATCAGAAGGCTTTCGATACTGTCGATAATGAAGTCCTTTTATTGAAGTTCGCGAATGCAGGCTTTACCCCAGCCTTACTAGAGTTTTTCGCTAGCTACTTAGGTAACCGTAGGCAGTATGTGGAATATGAGGGTTACGCATCTGAGCAGTATTTTACCCTTTCAGGAGTGAGTCAGGGCAGTAACCTTGGCCCCCTTGAGTTTATCCTGATGATAAATGATCTGCCTGAAGTAATAAAAAACGCAGGTTGTTTACTTTTTGCCGATGACCTAAAACTGTTCCTACAAATTAAAAACATGAAGGATTGTGAACGACTTCAGGGAGATATAGACAAAGTAGTAGATTGGAGTCACAGGAATGGGCTACAATTTAATGTATCTAAATGTAATGTTATGTCCTACACGCGATCAGCTGCACCTCTGCAGTATACCTATCACATGGGACAAGAATCAATTCCACGTGTCGCATCAGTGCGTGACTTGGGCGTCTTGTTTAATGCTGATCTGAGTTTTCGTAGTCACATTGTGCAAGTCTGTACTAAGGCTTTTAGGAACTTGGGTTTTGTTATGAGAGAATGTAGAGATTTTAAAAATTTAAATGCTGTAAAATGCTTATATAATACATTAGTAAGGAGCAGATTAGAGTGCAGTGCTATTGTTTGGAATCCGCATGAAGCAAAATACGATTTGATGGTGGAGAAAATACAAAATAAGTTCACCAGATACTTGTATCATCGACAGTACGGAGTATATCCATACTACCCACTTATGTATCCATCACTTTTCGTTATAGGGATGGTTGGATACTATAAGTTGAGTGTGAGACGAGACTTTGCATTAATCAAATACGTGTTTCAAGTATTTCGTGGTAAATTAAGTAATCCCGAATTATTATCATCATTAGGGTTGCGGGTTCCAAACACTAGATTGCGGCAGCAACCTAGGGCTAGATTATTTGAGGTGCCGACGAGCCGAACAACTAATGCGAAGTTCTCACCCGTCTTAAGAGCAATTCGGTTGTTGAATGACATAGCGGCCAGACTTGATATTTTTACCTGTACATTGGCGGAATTTGAGAGGATATCATTGGAGCACTTATCATCTAAGACTTAAAATTGATTTTATTTTTATTATTGTTTTTATTTGTGTTTATTTATCATAATTGATTGTAATTGACATAATTATGTATACCTGGCTAAATGTATAATACAATTATTATTTATAGTTAGAATAAGTATATTGACTTTTAAAATGACGTTTTTAATAAAAATAGGTTAATGTTACTTAAAGTTTATTTGAATGATTATTAATGTTTAAATTTATTATTACTGACTAAACTATAAAATTATGATTATATGCACTAACTTTAATTTGTGACAATCTACATTATCGCATTAGGTATATGCCTGTAATGATAATTGTATGTATAATAAATAAATAAAATAAAATAAATAAAATAATCGTCATACTTTTGAAACGACATTTAGACGCTTATGGGAAACTGGCAATCTAAATCGCCGTGAACCTGGAGTTGCCAGACAACGTAACGTTGCTGATGACGAACGCATTTTGGAAGCTTTTGATGAAGATCCCACAACAAGTATCCGCACTGTAGCTGCAACACTAAATCTAAGCCCATGGAAAGTGTGGTCTGTTCTTCGCGCTAATGGAAAGTATCCTTTTCATTACACTCCCGTGCAAGGTCTAGAAGAAAACGATTATCAAAGGCGCGTCCAGTTTTGCCGTCTCTTGTTACACATGGATGTTGATAACCGCGACTTCTTAAAAAGTATCCTGTGGACGGATGAATCAAAGTTTTCAAGGGAAGGCATTGTAAACTTTCATAATTTGCATCATTGGGCCCCAAAGGATGAAAACCTAAAAAGAAAAGAGCGGTGACACATCAAAGGAAGTTTTCGGTTAACGTTTGGGCAGGACTAATTGGCAATACACTTATTGGTCCACATTATCTACCAGACAATTTGAATGGCAATAATTATTTAGATTTTTTAATAAATGATTTGCCCGAACTCATGGATGGAGTTCCAAATGTTCAGAATCAAGAACCCATTGTTTTTCAACAAGATGGCTGCCCAGCGCACTGGACATTAGCAGTCCGGGAACACCTTGACAATTCATTTCCCAACGCTTGGATTGGCAGAAATGGTCCCATCCCATGGCCTGCAAGGTCGTCGGATTTAACACCGCTTGATTTTTATGTCTGGGGTCGTGCTAAAGCTCTAGTGTATACGGAAACCATTGAAACAAGAGAGCAATTAATTGAAAAATAGATAATGTATTTGTGATAATGAAACAAGAAATCAGGTTAAGTCATACCACAACGGAAATTAGAAAGAGTTGATGTCCATTATTTCTGATACATGCGTAACATACGCATGTATCAGAAATAATGGACATCAATTTGAACAAGATTTGTAATAAATGATTTAAAAAAAATACTTTTTGTTTTAATTGCCCCAAAGTAAAGTACATACATAGTAATAGAAGACAAAAAAGTGCAACAGCTAAACCTATTGCACTTTTTCGTTGCGTCATCCAAAACAAAACATTTTACCTGCTCAATTGAATAATTTAGGTTTTCACCCTTTTAATGCATTCGTGACGACAAACCGGTTTTTGTTGAGTTACCTGGTTAGTTATGATACATGTTACATACCGTTCGAAAGAGTATTAACTAGAGAAGTTTTTAAAAACATTTGTAAATGCCATACACCGTAAGTTTTTTTTATTTTACCATGTGAAGTTGACACATGTGGGATCTTCATCAAAAGCTTCCAAAATGCGTTCGTCATCAGCAACGTTACGTTGTCTGGCAACTCCAGGTTCACGGCGATTTAGATTGCCAGTTTCCCATAAGCGTCTAAATGTCGTTTCAAAAGTATGACGATTAGGTTGACGTCTATTGGGAAAATGCTCTTCATAAATTCTTTTTGCTTCTCGTCCATTTCCATCAGCTTTGCCGTAAGCCATCAATATATCAGCGTATTCCTCGTTAGTAAAAGCAGCCATTAAAAATAACAGTAACAACAAAACTTAACAACAACAAACGAAAACAAAAATAATGCGCAGAGCGGAGTTGTGAAGTACAACACGTGAAGTAGCAAAGAACGACAAGTGTCGACTAAATGCACCCGACAGGGTGCGCAAGGGCCAAAGGGAGCATAATAGTCAACCGATGAAAGAGATAGCACAATAATTTCAGCTGTGTTACAATGAGACAAAACATTTTACCTGCTCAATTGAATAGTTTAGGTTTTCACCTTTTTAATCCATTCGTGACGACAAACCGGTTTTTGTTGAGTTACCTGGTTAGTTATGATACATGTTACATACCGTTCGAAAGAGTATTAACTAGAGAAGTTTTTAAAAACATTTGTAAATGCCATACACCGCAAGATTTTTCTATTTTACCATGTGAAGTTGACATAAGGATGTTATTTTTTTATTTATGAAAGTTTGATACTTCACTGTTATTTCTTTTTGAATTGTTTGTATGAAATTATGATTAAATCTGAATAAGGTAAGACTACACTAACAAATGACATCATTTTTTTAACATTTCAGCGGTTATTAAAAAAATAATTAAAGTTTTTATACAAAAAAATGAAGATTTTCTAGAAAAATAGAAAAAAAAATTATTACTCATTAAACTTAAGGCAAAATGTTATTTAAGTAGGCGCAACACGTAGCCAACACCATCACCTATCGACCATTTTCCTATGGCTACTCACCCTCCAAACACCCTGTATAATAAACATCCTAAAAACGTTAAAGATTTTGGCATTTTAATATACCTACTAAACTAAAATTATTTGTTGGAACTAAAACGATCAGATCAAATTAAAAATTGTAGTGTAGTATACTCATTATCTTATAATAGTTTAAAGTTTCTTTTTTCGTTTCTATATTATAAGTGGCCTGTGTAATATTTTTAAATCGCCTATCATAGGTAGGCTTTGCCAATTCTTAATTACTTAATTAAACTAGTAATCCGGCCATGGGGTAGAGTTTTACTACCAGTTATTTATTATAGATAGGTACACATGGTAGAGTCAAAACTAATGTAGGTTAGACCGAAATCGGCAGCAAGATTGTGTAATATAAATCTCTTGTTATTAATATTTTAACGTATTAGTTGTTGGAATGCCAGATATAGTTCAAAACCTATTGTGTCTGGCCCCCGGTGTGCTGCTGCCACTTAATAGTTGAAAGACAATTTCCGCACTAGGTTTAAGGTATGTATGACGGAGGACTTTCAAACATAAAATTTACAGGCAAAGTATACACGTTGTCTGTAAATTTTCTTTATCCTCAGAACAGTAATTTGCGGATCACACATAAAATTTTTCTATGTGGGATTTTAATCAACAACAACCAGAGCATTGGCAGCGACCAACAAGAACCGCTCTGTTCGCCCAATAAATAAATAAAATAATCTATAGATCATGGTAATGCTGCTGAAATCGCCTTTGAGTGGCAACCGAAGGGTAGGCGAAGACGCGGACGGCCAGTACACACGTGGAGGAGATCGGTGGACAAGGAGCTCAGGAGGGAAGAACTCAAATGGGAAGACGCTCGAAGAATCGCGCGGGACCGGCCGGCTTGGAGAAAACTTGTTGGGGCCCTCTGCACCAGCGGGGTGCCTTAGGACAACAACAACAACAATAGATCATGTGATAAGAAAATCAATTACTTAAAAGCACTTAAAATGCTTCCGTAAAATGTTTTCAAGTTCAAAAGGTGATACGAGATAATAATGTGACTCAAAAAAAGCGCTTGTTTCTCCTAATAGTACGACACATATTTGTTTGCCTATACTTATTGATCGGAATTACAAATTAATTTGTAAATTGACGTTACGCTCGACAACCTTTTAGACGTATAAGGTTACCATTGGAAACATGAAACACATAGACGCTAACACTTTTCTAAAATAAATGTATAGAGTTAAACAGGCATAAATATCCAAGGTTTTAAGAAGCAGAACAAGAAAGCGTATACTTTTGATGTCGGGTAGATAAACTTGTCTATTATCGCGAAACAATATGTTTTGTTTTAAACCTACATTAGTTCATTAAATATATATCTTAATCGTAAGCGTAATAAAAAATAAAACGTAATATATCAATTTGGAGATTGTGAATTCATTCGATAGTGATTTATAATCATATTGATTTATAGCTATATAAAAATAAAATCGTTATTACTGTCCTTGACAAAACTTGAACAACATGAAAATCAAAATGTATAAGATAACATCAACCAACAATTTCTTGGACAGAGATTTTCAAAGATTTTTGTTGCCAATACAATGTATTCAAGCCATGTTTTTCATATCGAAATTTACGATCAAACAAAATTGCATCAGGGCAAACAAATGCTTCTATAATATTATATCATTCTTCGGAATGATTTTCTTCATGTTCCTTAATCTCTTTAATATCACTAGCAAAGATCACAATGAATTAAACATCAACCAATTTATGAACATCTGTATTACTGTTAATTGTACAGTCAATATACCAGCGTTTATCTTTTACTACATTATGAATATTATTTTATCAGAAAAGCATGTTCAAATGATTATCAACATCCAAAAAGCTTTCACAATCATTAAATATAAAAATTACAAGCAATTTATAATTTCAAATTGGTCTTACATTATAAGACATACCGCAATTTACATTCTGCTCATGGCGGTTAAAGCAGACTTCTTTATTACTATCTATTTCTTTTCTTTGGTATATTTTGACATTAACATATCCTACGGCGTGTGTATCATTGGTCTCCTACGCGATGGAATAGTTACATGGCAATCAGAGGTTGAGCATCATTCTAAGCGATTCTTAGAGTTAAATGAAGAAGAAAGTGTTTGGAGAGAACTATTTGAGGCATACATCAAATTGTTGGAAGCATTCAACATTTACAAGAAAGTTTTTCGAATTGGGGTAAGCTGTAACTTGTACAGACACAAACATTTTCTGTTTTAATTTTATTGATTTCTTTTTACTTATATAAGGTATCATAATTATGTATACTAATCAATTATCGTGTAAAATTTAATTTCACATTTCTTCGTTGACAATTTATGTTCTATTTCAGATAATGTTTCATGCGATAGATACGTTTATTCACACATTATTATATGTTCAAATGTCACTGGAACTTATAACTTCGATAATATTGGAAGACAATCCCTCCGTATGTACAATTATATTGTCATCAATACTTACACATTATATGTAGGTATTAGTTTGTATGTATACATGTTTTCTATTAGGTTCGTGTCAGAACGATGGCCCACAAGATACAACATCTGAATACACACAAATATGGTGGTATAGTACTTTATCAATAATGTAATATATTATTTGTTAGTTTGTACTTTTTATCTACAATGGTAATTGTTCAACATTTTTTAAATATAAAATATCATAACATTCAGAACACACTTTAATTATTCGGTAATCTAATGTTTTTTATAAGTTTTTACCATAACCATCTCTAGAATGCAACACTGACACTATTCTATAGCACTTTGATTTACTTGCAATACATAATAAATTATAGTGTACATTGATAACCACTTTACAAAATGCCATAATACAATTAGCCTAATGGTGTTACACGAATTATTGACGATTTATACTTTTAATACCACCAGATCATCACTTGAAACACCAACAGCGAACGCTGTAGTTTTACCATGACAAAGCATCTGACTTATTGTGAATAATGTTCTTTTTTTGTAAATGCCGTTACGTTTATTTTAGTGACATAATTAAATAATTAACATAATATATATTAGATAGTTATTATTTTACTCGATAATAATGTAAGATACAATTAAACAGATCTCTATCGTCTATCCTTTTTGTTATTTTTTCAGCTCCAATGGATACTCTTACATAATAGCATGTTTGCTTTTTTATGGTCTTTTAAGAACATGATCCTGATCACTAAGATTAGTAAGAAATGTGAAAATGTCTACACCACCATTGAAGATGTGGATGCATTATGCTGTTCTTTGTTGAAGAGCCACCAACACCACATAGGTGAGTAGAGGTATATGTAATAGTGAAACATAATCTTAAGTTTTTGCTCGAAGCGGGACGTTTGGTGTTTTACTACCATCAGTATGACCAAGGAGATAGCAACGAGTTGTGGTCACCATACCAAAACGTATATTGGGGAGCAAGTGAATTACTCTGAGCTGGCAGTCGCCAGGTAAAGTGCGACGGGAGACGCTGGTGCCCTGGTTCAATAGACTGTCTCTTAAATCTGCCGTATCTATGGCCATTGCCAAAGGGAGTTTTGTTGATTGATTTTATATGTACCTATTTTATATGTGCGAACGAATATTATATGTAACAACCATAAATGCAATTTTCATTTTTTTGCAAATAATTTATTCTTATTCTTATATTATTATTATCACTATAGAATAAAACATCAGTTTGGCTTCGGTGGTAAGGTTTAGAGGCTTTCTGGAGTAAGTTACATTAGCTATTTAGTAACCATCTATCATTACTTTATTAATGCATCTATCATTACGGCAGAAACCTCTGAATTTTAATGCCGATGCTAAATTGAGTTTTGTAGATAGATCTTATAAAATGGCATAGTAGATTTGGCAAATATAGACCTGGGTTCCTATAGGATACTGTATTATTTACGCCTATTTCTCCAAGTTGTTCCAAAACAGCTCAGAAAAAACTTGAGACTACTTATGTTTACATAATAATAGTTAAGACTAATGGTTGCGTTTTTGTAGCCATTAAATATCGTTTAGCTCGTCGTGGGATGATATTATAACTTGAATGATATACATTACAGGTCCAAAAAGGCTGTGCAAGAATGTGCTACGTCTGAACCAGGCGACCTTTAGCAAAATGACAGCATTTCGACTATTCACCGTTGATGCCTGTCTACCACAAAATTTAATTAGCCTCATAGTCAATTACGTCATTGTGCTATTGCAATTCGCCTTTTTAAAATAAACATAAATTTGTAATAAGAATTATAGTATTTGTAATAAGGAGACAAACTGTATTTGCAAATTTGAGATTTACCTTTTGAGATGAAACACCTTAGTTTTTAAGTTAGAGTAATGACTGTATACTAGTATAAGTTTTATTAAAATCTGTTTTGCCATTCTCAAGTTTGTAAAGAACAAACATACAGACAGATACCCGATGGGCACGAGGTAGCTCGTTTACAATAGTTAGGATGGAAAAAGTCGAGATTTGGAGACAAGACCTGTCTACCACCTAATATAAACTTGATGGTTGGTGTAGGGAAACGCTATATCATAAACTGGACTAGTCGCAGAGAGAGGGGATGCCCGTAGGATGCGCCATGAGTTTCTGGCCGAACCGTGCGCCGCGCTGGGCGTCCGCTCTTAAATATGGACATGTTCTTGATTTATTTGATTCTTGCAGACCTTGGGGCATGGTTGAACGCTGCCTTCCGGTGATCCACGTTAGGGTCGCGCAGAGCGCGAGCCCTGGTCTAAGCGCAGTACGCTACCTGTTTACGTTTAACAGCATCAGCGCATTTACGACCGAACAAGGACCTTTTCCTGTCGCCGCTCGTGACATCACTGTATGGAATATAATATTCCATACCCAGGATGATTTCACCAGCGACAGCAGTAGCGCTCTCTGATAGATACCTGTTCTCAAAGCAACGTTGAGTCCAAGGGATGGATGTGAAGTACTCCTGCATTCCATAGCCGGGGTATTGCAGGTAGTTGGCACGGCATTGACGTTAGCGTGGAGTCCTCTGATATTAAAAAACTCCACGACACAAGAAGAAGAAGCAGTGGCGGGGTTAAGGAGGTTGGCTGCTGTTAAACGACAATGCTTTGTTTGTACTGCCATAGAGTGGAACGAAGGGGAAGCATAAAAAAAGAGGCGACTATTCGCGCAGCAATGCGGGGCCAAGCGCAGAGCAGGTTCCGTCATAATACTTTGTGGTATGGCGATAGCCGATCCGACGGACGGAAGGAACCTGGACCCTCCCCAAAGTGGTCGCCGGGACCCACCCTTCAGTCACCATCCGGCACGACGAGCCACCTCGAGATTATGCGCGGCAAGATGAGACAGCCAACCGAGTTGGTTAAACGCGGTTGGGCCTCTGGACTATAACGCGGGCGGCCAGCAGAGCACCGTTTCTACGGCTCTTCCTGGCCGCTGGGTCAACTCGCGCCACCCACACAATGACTTTACGGATACTCTGCAGGCCCCTCATAAGCTGCAAGAATCGAGCCGGCCCATTCATGCTATAACCAGCTTGGCTCTACTTTAGGTGACGTCGTCGTGAGACCATGTATGTTTATCAAAGTTATGTACTTAAAGAAAACATAAGAAAAACATTGTTATTGTAATATAAGGTGATGTTTAAATACCGTTTGATTTTCACTTTACTGCCTTAATGGTGGAGGTGCGGCCACGCACCGATAGATGCAGCAGTGATAGCCCACAAGGTGGACCGATGATCTGGTAAAGGTCGCAGGTCGGCTTATGACCAGCAGTGGCACGTCTTTTGGCTGAGATGATAACCTTAATGGTTTTATGTCAATCAAGTTAAATCGTACCAATGTAGTTTTCTGTGATTTTATTTATAAGCACACCTAAAGGTACGCTTGCCTATGTTACGATAGATTCCATACTGTAATGTAAATAAATCGTGAAAAAGTGCCGAGTGTAAACAATAAATTTCTGAGCATAGCGATGCCGTTCAAGAAGCTAAGTTTTCGTAATTTTTGCTTTCTTATATTATGCTGAATAGAAATTAGAATTAAAATAAACATTGCAAAGTAAATAAAACTGCGACCGTATTCATTTATGTATAATTACAGTAATAATATATGTACATTTTAACTTACTTAACTTAAAAAATTAAATATGGTAAATAATATATAGGAATAAAGTTAAATACAATTCTGTCATACATAGGCGTCCCTATTACATCATAAAATTTCTTCTAAGCACAGTATAATATGTATACCACATATCGAGCATGAGGCGTGATATTTGCGGCCGATCGATTGCCAGTAAGGCCATGCGCCTGCGCAGAATGCGGTTTACGACCGCAGCCTGCGTGATTCTACTAGTTACGCGACAATGCAAGCAACCGCACGCTCTGTGGGCATACATAGCGATGTGTGATTTACTATAGACCTCACTACATTTTTATTTTGTTTTGTTCTGAGCGTCTCAGACACAGTGACGCTACCGTTGCGAACGTGGGGTAAACCGGCGTGAGAATTTAGTCCTCTATTCTGCATCAGGTGCGTTTAAGTTTGCTGTATAATCCCTATCTCTCTTAGCTTTTTGGAAGACCTGCCTGTGATTCAGTTTCTAACTAACTATATCTTTCACGCAGTCATATACCTGTAGTCTTAAGTTTATTTTGTGTATTTATAAGATGGAAGTTTTGCAAATGATAAAATATAGTGTGTATATTTGGTTGTAATAATTTAGAAGTATATGCATATGCCATGATAATTTATTTTTATTTCTTCACTACATATTTCTGCCCGTGGCTTCACCTACGTAAATCTAACGGATATGTCGAACTAACCATAGCATACCAGGATAGTAAGTATTCTAAATGATATTCAGGACATGGTCCATCTATGTGCCAAGTCTTATCAAAATCGTTAGGTTAACAAATATAATTATAAATATCACCACAAGCTTTCGCATATTCCGCATTAGTAGGATTTATTTTGTAAACTATTCCATGCCATTGAAATCTGCAATTGAAACAAACTGCTGGGCATTGGCCTCCTCTCAGTGTGAGATAGGTTAGGAGAAAGTCTACCACGGTGGAACGGCGCGGGTTAGCAGGCTTACATATCTTTGAGAACACTAAGGGGTACTCTCAGACTCTCATATTTTTTATCACCGTTTAAGCAAGCGATAATAAAATATTGTAATGTGCACATAACTACGAAACGTCAGAGTTCTTGGGATCAAACTCAAGGCCTCTACGTGGCTGACCAGCGATTTCCCATCAGGCTATCGTTGCTTTCACTTAAATTGTTATCTATACTGATATTATAAAGACCGAATGAAAATGTTGTGAATGTGGGTGTATATAGATAGGAAGTAACTTATTTAAAATTTCTTTTAGTATTTGAATGATTTGACATTCTAAGATATTTTAAGCTAAGTTAGTTTCATAAAAGTGGACGTCGAAAATCTGCTGCCTGGACTATTTGTTATTAATAATAATTGCATTTGTATAGACTATTTAAACTAATAAGCAGCGGAATAGATATAGAAAGGGCTTACCTACGTGAAGAAGACAGCTATCATTCAAACAATTACGCTTCAAATTTTGGAAGAAATCTTTGATGAACCGATTTTGTTTTGAGATCAATAGAAGAAGTCCTAGTTGGAAGATCTTCACTCTGCGTGGTCTAGTACCATACATGCATATTTTCTGTGTATCATTGGGTACACTATTCCTTAAGGACATCTTTATATACATATATAAATCTTTTGTGCGTGTGTTTGTAATTAAACTCGTCCTAAATGGCTGGACCGATTTTGATTAAAATTTTTATGTATATTGAAGTGGATTCGATTTTGATTTATTTTTCTTTTTTTAAGTTTGTATAGGACAACGTCTTTTGGTACCAGTTATATAAGTAGTTATCCTAATAAGGCACCGAGTGTCCCGACAGACGATGTTGTGTGTGCAGGACAACGTCTATCGGGACAGCTAGTAAGCTATAAATATATATCATGTTCAATCCAGGCGATGAACTAAAATATTTATTAAATACTAAATTCTGCACGCGTCTTCGCTCATATTGCTGTAGATTTTGGCAATAAACTTCCATTCTTCGGGAACAGTACAGTTTTTCTATATGTAGGTTACCCTATGTCCTTTTCTGTACACCTGCCAAGTGTATCCAAATTTCATTATGATCGGTCGAGTAGTTAAGGCGTGAAAGCGTAACAAACAAACAAACTCTCATTCGCATTTATAATATTACTAGATTATGCCCGCGGCTTCGCTCGCGTTAATTTTACGATAGATTTTAGTAGCCTATATGTTATTCTGACGTATAAACAACTATACTGTAAAGTTTTATCGAAATCGTTTCAGTAGTTTTTGCGAGAAAGAGTAAGAAACATCTATCCATTCATTCTCACAAACTTTCACATTTATAATATCAGTAGGATACTTAGGATGTTCAACCCGGTTGAAGTTGGGCGGGCCACTGGTAGACAGTCATTTCAAAACTAAAATATTTGTTATAAACTGCTGTTTTCAAGTTCAGTTGGATGGATCCTTCTGACAGACGAAAGGTAACTTCGTCGAACACCCCTGGTCATCCAGTCTCCCTGTGGTATAAATCGCTCCGCATTGCAAATTGATGTTGAATGGTGTGGGACCGTACTCCCAGGAATTATACAAAATTTGCACTGGGTCTCCTGAAATGTTGAATACATTTTCATTTATAACTAGCTTTTGCGCACAGCACCGCCCGCGTGACACCAACATCGATAAAAAGTCTAAAGACTATCTCCTTCTCCAGGTTTTAAACTATGTCTGCACCAAATTTCATCTTAATCGGTTAAGTGGTTTAGCCGTGAAAAGGTAACAGACAGACTGACGAACAGACATAGTGACTTTCGAATTTATAATATCTATAAGTAAGGAAAACTAAAAAAAAATTAAATTATATTCCCCAGACCGAATTTGGTCACGACGGCAATCTTAACGTAGTCTAGCCATCTGCAAAGGTTATTTTATAGTAACATAGCACTGTCTATTCCCTGACTATCATATACCGATGGGACGGCAATCTGACACGACCGAAGAGAGATCAGGCGCAGGACCAAATTAAAAGGCTTTAATCACCAGCAACACCACCAAATTTATTCTCATCGGCTTTATCTGGCATAAAAATTCTCCGTAGTGACATGGTGTCATGATGTTCCAAAAACGGTTTACACCTATGTAAGAGGAACTACTTTTACCGATTTTGTATGGTGGTACTAGAAAGAAAGAAGAAGAAGAAAGAAAGAAAAATGTTTTATTTGAATCTCCATACATACATAATTTAAAAGAAAACAATATTACATACAATTTAACAGACGGCGGTACATGGAGATCAAATTAGGCACTGCGTCAGCTATTGTTGCAGTATAGACTACAACGCTGGTATTCTCGCAGGCCTACTAAATAATAATTTATTATAAACCAATATGTACATAATAAAATAAACATACAAAAAATGAAATAAAAATAATAAATATAACCTCATAACAATATATTTATATTATATTCATATATTATGTAATATATATAGATATATGTATATATATGTATATATATAAACGTAAATAGTCTATATTCATTAGCGTAATATATAATATTATGTTATACTACAAAATACAGCAGGTGACACAAAAAAAAAAAAAAAAAAAAAGCAATAACGAGAAAAACAAAGGAACAATATAATAATAATGAGTTTTCGAACGCCACTTAAACTAGTCACATCTGTCACGAATGTCAAGAAAGCGTCTACCAGAGTCGAATACATAAATGATAAAACATACCTACATTACCGCTGCGTACGCGCAATTAACAAAATATACACTTTATTACCACAATCATTATTACATTTATTTATACGATATGTTTCATAATGATGGGTACCATACATGTAAGTAAAGTTGCTATACATATAATAATGTCCTCCAGACCGATTTTCGGTCACGGCGGCCAATCTTAACGGAGACTGGCCATCTGCGCAGGAGATATTATAGTGCACAAGTATGTGCGCAAACACAAGTACACTCTCTGTTCCCTTACCCTCATGATCCGATGGGACGGATAATCCGACACGACCGGAGAGAGATCAGGTGCAGGACCAACGGCTTTACGTGCTTTCCGAGGCACGGGGGTGTCTAACACCGCCAACTTCCTAACTCAGGGCTCGTATTGAGATTTCTTAACAGAAAAACCCAATACCTTTATGTTGGCTCGACCCGGGATTCGAACCCGAGACCTCATGCACAGCAGTCGCATTCACTACCGCTGCGCCACAGAGGTATATTATAAAGGTAAGTACGTAAAATTATAACAATGATTTTTGTTTGTTTATTAAAAACATCTTAAACTTATTACGGAATGTATGTAATGTTTTCAGATTTCGCATAGGCGGCGGAAGGTCATTCCAGCAATCGGTTGCGGCGTATCTGAAACTACCCCTGAAAGCCATGGTTCTGTGACTCGATGTGACCAAAAGATGTGATGCCGCCCGTGTACTGTACTGATTAACATTACGAGACCACGTTAATTTTTTGTACAGGTATTCCGGTTTTTTGTATAGAACAATGCCAAAAAGTAAAATTGCCAGATGAAGGTGCCTGCGAGTAGACATCTTCATCAGGTTTCCACTGTTCAGGAATGGGGTGACATGTGTACGAGGTGGGATGTTATAACAAAATCGAGCACATGCGTTCTGTACTCGCTGGATTACTTTCTCCGTTCTTTTCAATATGCATGGACCAAACACAGTATCCACATAGTTTAATTTTGAAAATATTAGGGTCTCACAGAGCAATATATGCATTTCAATACTCAGGTGTTGGCGAATTAGGTATAGCAACTTGAGACAGTAAAAACAGTTTTTCACAGCTTCAAGTACATGCGTCTCAAAATGCAGTTCACCATCCATGAGCAAACCTAGATTTCGAGCCTCACGAACGTGCTCAATTGAACGTCGTTAAACAACAAAGTCGATTTTACCTTGCGATATTATAATGACAGTGACCATTGCTCGCTTCATAATGTATTATATTTACGTCATGACATGTGTCAAGTTAGAGAAGTCGACCTAAGCGATAATTAGAACTTACAGAAACTTTTGTCAAATATGCTAGAACTAACTTTTTCTTATCCGACTGTGCATACTATTTACACATACAATATTAATTTTACATACATTGATTTAATGTATTTTCAATTAATGTTTTTAGAGGCGCTCATAGCCAGTTGCACTCACTGATCGGTAAACGATTAGCGAGGTTAAGCAACGTTGGTTGCGGTCAGTCTATAAATGGGTGACCGCTTAGTGGTATTTCATCTGAGCGTCTCCGTGCTTCGGAGGGCACGTAAAAAGTCGGTCCCGGTTGTTGTCACATTGACAGCAGTCGTTAAGCCATGTCAGAGGCTTGAACAACTCTTGACAACAGTTTGGCCACTAACCACACGAAAAGAAAGAAGAAGAAGAATTAATGTTTTTAGATTTTGCGAAGCTGTTTAGAATACGTTAAAACATACATAAGTTGATTTTATGTAAGTTCCGCAACACATTGATATTCTTTTTTTAATGTTCAGAATTAGCAGTATCGTCACTTCTGTGCATAGACGAGAATGTAAATCAACACCTTGTTTATATAAAAAGCAGATTACCGTTAACACTTCTCCAGTCGCCTTTTCCTGTATGATATCGTAGTCCTATGAATAGTAGATTGCTTTTGATAAAACCGTACATATTCTTAATGATCTTCGCCTGGATCCCATTTTCGATGACGGCTAAGTGCGCGCCTTCAGATGCGCATGCCCAGTGCGCTTCGTCCCATGTTGAGATTTCTTCGTGTATACAATAGCATTGCTGAGTTGGTATATCGTACTTGTACCCTGAAATACAATTGCTTTTTAATTATACAAATTCTAATACGTTTTTATATAAGTAGGTAAAGTTTAATTGAATATTTTGTGTATTTTAATATTTTTACATGATTTAGGTTATATTTTGGTAATCTTGATATATATAAATCTTCTGTGCGTGTGTTTGTAGTTAAACTCCTCCTAAACGGCTGGACCGATTTTGATGTTTTTTTGTGTGTTTTCAAGTGGATTCGAGAATGGTTTAGATTTGTTTTTTTTTCTTAAGTACAGTGCGACGTCTGTCGGGTCCGCTAGTCTTTATATATATAAATCGGCTGTGCGTGTGTTTGTAATTAAACTCTTCCTAAGCGGCTGGACGGATTTTGATAAAAAAAATTGTGTGTGTTCATGTGGATTCGAGAATGGTGTAGATTTGGTTTTCTTTTTTTTCTTGTGTACAGGGTCTTTTGGTAATAGTTTTATAAGTACATAGTTACCCTGATAAGGCGCCGAGTGTTGCGGATTGGGATTTACAGATAAACAAAGACTAATTGTCAAAAATTGATTCACGAAATTCTTGCTGCATTATTAACATATGTACCTACACTTAGCACTTTAATAGCGATGAGTGCACAAACAAACAGACCGACAGACATGTATAAAAATGAGTCAATTGTTGTTTTTTTAATCCCTTGAACTTTTTCTCATAAATCTCGTTTGTCAAAAATCTATTACCGGATAGGGTTAAATGTTATTGGAATTTTCTGTTACGAAATTCTTATGAGCGCT
Organism: Catocala nupta; assembly: GCA_963675205.1. Lineage (NCBI taxonomy): Eukaryota > Metazoa > Arthropoda > Insecta > Lepidoptera > Erebidae > Catocala > Catocala nupta. Next base: position 2,803,221 of record OY776101.1, on the reverse strand, counting down.
ATGGAGTATGGAACTTTGACCGGTAGATGGCAATAGACTCGCTTACTGTGTGACATAACCGGCTAAATGTGTTAATACAGTTCTGGATACTTCTTTATTAATTATTTATTATTATTTTAGTTATTTATTTATTCCTTATTTTTTTTTATTTTTCATTTAAATGCATGTGTTCATTATTTTATCATTTATTTATCCTGTATTATTATGTAGTTATTAGAAAAGTTTAAATGTTTAAATGTTAATGCTTACTGACTTCTACCTTACTTCTTCTTACTTCTAGTGTGGAGCCAATGGATACTATGTGTATGTATATGTACTGTTTTGGCAATAAATATTCGGCCTCGATGGCGTAATGGTTAGTGTAACCGACTGCTACGCCTGAGGTCGCGGGTTCGATTCCCGCACAAGTCAAACATTTGTGTGCATGAACATGGATATTTGCCTTGGTCTGGGTGTTTCTATGTATAATATGTATGTATTTAAAAAAAAAAAAAGTATATATGTATGTTTATCCATTGTCTAGTATCCATAGTACAAGCTCTGCTTAGTTTGGGCTAGATGGTGTTGTGTGTATGTGGTAGAATATTTATTTATTTATTATTTATTTAATACATTTTTAATTTTTTTAATTTTTATTTTTAATAATTCAGACATAAGACTATGTAATTAAGTAATATTGTTTTTAGTTAGTAATACATATTATGTTATCACAGAATTCGATATTTGTGAATAACACTCATTTTTCCGTTTGGTGTCGAACCCATTATATGGTATTACACCAATTTTTGAAAAGTGCCTCAATTTGATTCTATAGTGCTAATGAAGCACTAAAAAATGCACAAAATTTTTATTCAATCGATAAGTGCCATATAAATGCATTTAAATTTTGCATCTTCAAATTTCGCGCGTAATTTGACAAAAACGCTGGACGCCTTATTGCACTGTGGTCATGACGTCAGTTGGCTGTGTAAACAAATGCAGTGATATTTTGAATGATAAGCTAATTGTTTATATTTTAAAAATGAGTTATTATTCTACTTATCGTTGATGTGCAGTTCACGAATGCAAAAAAAAAAGCCTATAGAGACTAAAGGTACGCTGATCAGTTGACACTGTTGACAGTTGACACTTCTTAGTTTACACAGCCGTATGACGTAATAACATGGCGACTACTATATTGGTGTTATGAAACAGATTAAAAAAGCTGTAAACTTTGAATTGAATTTTAAAATTTATTTTGCTATTTTATGAACTAAAACTAACGTTTTCCGACTGCTTTTTGCCTAAGCTATCTCAATGATATATTTTTAGATTTTTCTCATATAGAGTAAAATACCCTATTGCTGTAAAGTGCAGCACTTAAGCCAGTGCAGTCAAATAGTCTAAACAAAGGAAAATATATTATAAAAACAGAAAAATAACTTTAAAAGACCTTACCACACATGATTATGCCAATAAATGGTAACTTATCTTATTTCCTTACCAGGGCCACAATCCGTCTTATTCATATTAAAAACGTTTGGATTATAACAGATATAAGGCAGCCGGGTCTGGCATGGTACCACACGAATTCTTTTGAATGTCATCGCCAAACATTCGCCTTTCCAAGCATCCAATTGTTGCCATAAAGACACAGACATATTTTCAAACGCGACACCTGAAATGTTATACACAATATAGTATTTACAGTAGTAAACAATTATGAGTAACGTGAATGTTGTTGATACTATCTGTAGGTATTTTAAACGTAGGTAGTATCAACAATTTCATATCAATATAACACCCACCGTCCGTAGGTAGAGAAGAGGAGAAGAGCTGAAAAGCTAACAACTACACATAGCATATCATATAAGGCAGCGATAGCCTAGTGGGAGATCAATGGACTGCCACACAGAGGTCCCGAGTTCAATCCCAAGGCGCGCATCTTTGACCTCGCGAAGTTATGTGCGTATAGTTAATTATCATTCGCTTTAACGGTGAAGGAAAACATCGTGAGAAAACCGGCAAATCTGAGAGATCTGCATAATGTTCTCGAAGATATGTCTGCTAACCCGCACTGAGCCAGCGTGGTGGACTATGGCATAACCCTTCACACAATGAGAAGAGGCCCGTGCCCAGCAGTGAGACAGTCTATTACAGAGCTGAAATTATATATTATTTTGAAAAGAAGTAATAAATTGATTTGTATTGTTAATAAATGTTTGGCGATTGAAAGGAGTGGCCATGAGATTCTTGCTTGCTTATTCTCATGAGAGCTCTATTCCTCGAACAGGCTTTTCTCAATGCTAAACTTTAATGTAATCTATACATATTAATACGTGAAGCAAAAACATTGTACCCCTTTTTACAAGACGCGGACGGAGGAGTATGAAATTTGGCACAGTTAAAGTTTATTATGAAAGAGGGGCGAATCCTAATATTGCTATAAAATATGCATTAGAAATACACTAAATTAATGAAAGAACACTACACGCATACAACCATGCATTTGACACACGCAGTCGAATCGCGTTCGTAGTATTTCGACATTGTTCGTCTGACGTCGTACAATTCTTTGTAACTATGGTTACCTATACCTTATTTATATGTAATAGAGAAAATAGAAAACAAAATAGCAAGCTTAGGAATTTTGGTCGAATTTTGACCACTAGGCGACCGCTAGTTTTATTTGATTGACGTGTCCATGTGAAAAATATAAAGACTTTTGACTTTTACTTATAACTTGTATGTCATTGTGCAATGTATAATTTTTATTTCATGTACCTATAAAATTGTAGATGATATTTTAAAGTATGAAAATCTACGCGGTTAGCGTAGTGGTTCATGACCCGCTTTCATTTTCAAGGAACGAGTCGTTTTACTTACACACGCTTCATTTTTGACACATACACTATAAAAAATTTATGACTCGTTTTTTGAAATAGGAACTGGGCCTAAACGGTTGCCTCGTTACTGCCACTGCGCCGAGTATTCTAGATTCGATTCCTACACGAGACAAACGTTTGTGTCATCCACGAATAGTTGTTCCGAATTTGGATCCTGGGTCATAGGAAAGATTCCTAATATGTGAATACCTAGTCCGTTAAAAAAACAAGATTACCTCGTCTATCTAATGTCTGTGAATCATGAGGCTCCGGTTTTTTATATCTAGTCAGATCATCTAAAAGTTATACGGCTTTTACTCAAGTCATTCTCGGTGTTACTAAATATTTTTTGACTTAACTCCCCAACCGATCTCCCCAATCTCCCAACTAACTACGAATCGATACGATCTTGGTATTATATCTTCGTGACTCGGAAAGTCAGCAAAACCGTTGGTTCTGCGTTTAATCTTTCATCAATCCAGTTGCCATATTATCGGTCTATTAGAGTGCGTATTGTGCTCACACCTATACACTATAATCTTGCCTGTATAGTTGCCCGGTCTCCGGTTGGAGTCGGATTCCATTCGGTCAGGAGGACATTAAACAAAATTCGAATACAGACCTTCTATGGAAACAAAATATCCGGGGTGGCGACCCGCCTTTGTGCCAATGTAATACGTTGCGTTAGTGATACTGATCACGGACTTTATTGTATTTAATAGCTTTTCATTAATGGGCGACGCTAAAATTGCACCTGTAACAATAAGAAACTGTTATATTGCCGTGGTGGCGCAACGGTAGCAAATTATGCATGAGATCTCGATTCTTCTCGGGTTTGGGTTTCACAGTCAGGAAATTTCCTAATAACAGTATAGAGTATGGAACTGTGACCGGTAGACAGCAATTCAGTCATCCTCTGACAGGTAGAACTAAATTATAGGTAGCGAAATGTGGTCTTCTGGGTCAAATGACTTCTGGACTTTTGATTTCACTGTCGGAAAGTTCTCCGTTGCAGCAAGAAGTATGAAACTAAGAGAAGGCAATTGGCTCATTCTTTATAACGTGGAAACTTATGATAGCTAGCAAAATGTGGCTGTAACACATATCTGTATTTTTATTAGAGACTACTTACTTATTTTTAAAAATCATTGTGGAGGAAGGAAGATTTTCCTAACTCAGTTTATGAGTTGGATAATACCCTGAACAATACAGATTGAAATGAAAAATACTAATAACTTTTTACCCGTGTCTTCTTTACAACTAAATAAACAGTTTTGTTCTAGCACTTTTAAAAAATCAATACTTTTACCAAAAAACATTTGTAGCGACATATGCACGTTGGTACATTGTGTTTCACTGGTATTAGAAAATGCAATGCATAATGTATGCGAACTATACCAATCATCACCCGATGGGCACGTTAGGTAGTCCGTCGGCTACGCAGTCTGTATGTTAGGTACCTACTTTTAAATTGTAATGTTTGTGAGAAATTAATAAACCAAAATATTTTCGGTGACTAACCAGAACTCTTTCGCTTGGCTATCCCGGAGACATCAGACACATTGGTAAGTATCACATAAACCGATCCATCGGTAAACATCTAAGTTTTAAAATTTAAGCGACCCGCCATGCGGTTTATTATTTATTTATTTACATCAATGCTTTATATTGCGATCATATTGTTCAATGCAGCTACGTATTATAACCAATTCCAATCAATACTTAGCTATATTTAATGTTGTTTTTATGAAAAATCAAACTTAATTATGCATGAAAAGTGGCAGTACCAACGTTTTAAGTAAAGGAGAAATATAGATATAAATGAATAATAGGTATATTGCAGAACCCTCTAATTTGCTATGGCTGTGAAATCCCGCTAAGTTTTAAGTAACTATTATAAAATATTTAAGACCTTATGTATACGTACATATGGCTACGCATCAAGTTAGACACCCTATATATGCATAACTACGCTACATATACAAAATAGAGAATTGTCGGAAAGGGACAGTACATAGTGGTGTCGATGTAATGGTAAGCTTTATGCGTAACAAAAATATAACGCACTCTCTGGCACGATTCGCAGCGTTCAACTTTCAAAGCCCAAACAGTCTAGGTTGATGCGTCGCTGTGTGTACATTTAGTTTACAAATAAATTATTTGAATTTGAAATACGACACAGGTGAAAGGTTATTAGTATTTTAATTAACCCTGTATACCAATTAGACTAACATACTATGCTTAGTAGTATATTGCGATGCGAGTTGTATTTACGTTAGCGCGGTCGAAACGTTTACTGCGTTTGGCTCTCTGATTGTTAAAAGCGTGGAGCGGACCAATCGGAGCGCAGAACATCATAAACATGTCGGTCTTCTTCTTTGTCTTTCCCTCGCAAATGAGGATCGTGACCTTGTATGATTTGTCTCCGTTTGCTTCTGTGTATATTTGTCATGTCGATTGCGTTAACGTGAAACTAACTCACACTAGGCACTCATAAGATATAAAGAATAACTAAATTAAATCAAATACTAATTTATATACTACCTTCTTTCTGGCACTGATAATACGCTTCAGACCATGTTTCTATTACATTGTGAACTGTTAACCCTTTAGGAACTTGCGGCGATTGCTTAAATCGTCTCGGCGTAACGTCTGTTAAAACATACAAAAAATGTATATTGTTTAAGAATACTTCTGAGCTTGTCTTTCAGAAAACTGTAAAATGAAAGCAATATGGTCATCTCTATAAATATGATGAGAATGCAGATCAATATTGTTTGTACGAATGCAACACTCGGTACCCAGGGCATGCCTACTTGGCTGCCACAACCCATAGTGAGTTGAATCGACTCCACAATAATATAAAACTCAACGGACAAGTGGTCGCTTTACCGCAAATTGCAAAGCACAACAAAAAAAAAAAAAGCACACAACGTGCTCAGAATCACACTTAGGTAACAATTATTTAAATGACCATAAATGTTCTGTATCTTGGTGTACCTACTTCGTGGCCGTAAATTTTATTGCACGTTTGTTAATTGTATAGAATAGAATAGAAGCGTTTATTTCCAAGAATATGGTAGTAAATCTTAATAATTAAGATTTCTGTGATCATTACAGATATTCAATTATTCTTGTTCTGCATATTCTGCCAAATGTGGCGTGCAAATATTTAACTAATATTTATCTAAATTGTGTACATTCTACTATGGTAATTTAAATAAATTATTACATAGTTATATAACTTTCAATAGGTCATACATCACACAGTAGTCAATACAATAATGAAGTTAATTAATTTAAAGACTGGAATTATATTATTAATAGAAAAACACAATATATTATGTCAAGGGTTAAAATGTCAATTTATTACTTACCTACCTACGTTTTATAGAGCTGATTAATTAATTTGTCTTGAAGATATTCATTAATGATGTAATAGACTTTTTCTTGTAGTCTTGCATAATTTTCTACGAAATTGTTTATACGGTAACTTTTTAAAATTATCTCTTTGATGGTTAGGTATATAGTTGATAGATGGTTATGTAGTACGGGAGTTGATGTTTTTTAAAACGCTGCAAGCTTTTCCTAAGCAAATGTGGTAACCGGGGAGGTAACGCATATAGTCTTTAGCTAATCGCACGCGATACAGGCGCAAACTACACGCGCGGGCTTCATGCGTAAGCTCCTTGCGCTGAATTCATGCGCAAGCTATTGAAAAATAATAATCTGAAAACAGCACTAGTGCCTCAACTTCGGAATTTTACTCGTGTCGTGTAAAAGAGCCATCTAAAAGTTATGAGAATAGAAAAAATAAAAATAAAACACTCACCAGTCGCCATAAACAGTAGAGTCACACTAATTACAATTAATTGAGACATTTAATAGTTGTGTAGTTACGTTAAGGCGCTCGAGAAGTGAAGCTGTACTGTATACTAAGGGTGTCTAACTTGAGTGCCTTCTGTTTATATAACACACTAACCAAACATCAGTGATACATCAACAAAGTATCTCTTAAACTCTTTTGTCTGATAAATATATACAATACTACAAGCTTACTGAGCGAGTGATCAGAAATCTTATCTATAAACGTTACTCAGCCTTGAGTATAGAAATACTAAACTAAAGTGTTAATGTTTTTGCCCTAAAACTCTTAAGAAAATTCATTTATATAATTACTAGCTGACTCACGCATCTTCGTCTGCTTCACATAAGAGAATTTTGCCCGTTCTTGCAACATTTTTCATTGCTGCTCCGCTCCTATTGGTCGTAGCCTGATGGTATATAGCTTATAGCCTTCCTCGATAAAAAGACTATCTAACACTAAAAGAATTTTTCAATCCAAACCAGCAGTTCCTGAGATTAGCGCGTTCAAGTAAACAAACAAACTCTTCAGCTTTATAATATTATAGTATAGATATTATCAGTAATTATCTACCTCTGCTATGTCTCTATGTTGTTTTATATTAAATTTAATTAGTTTAAGTAGGTATAAACCAACTAAAACATAAGGAAATTTTGACATCCAGTAAACAAATTTAATGTAAATAACTTATACAAAAAATACGTGCAGGCATAACGAAAATCCTTCTGTTACATACTGTTAATGAAAAATATTAAAATCTGTTCGTTTTAGAGGCGGAATACGAGATGTCGATTTCAGATGTTTAATTAGCGAGCTGCACCATTTTTATTCTATAGAGGTACTTTACCTACCCTTGCATTGCAATATAATATACTTAATTATAATGAAATATATAACATTTATGAATATAATTTTATATAAACATAATATTTGCAAGTAGTGATAGCACAGTGAGAGATATGGGATCGCCACGCATAGTTCTCGAGTTCCAACACAAGACAACCTCTCACTTTTACGGTTTAAAAATTATTTATTTCTCTAAGATTACAAATCACTTACAAGGATAAATAAATTACAAATCAAAGCACAAAAATATTTGAGGTTCATGAATGCGCAAACTTTTTTCTTTTTTCACGGAATTCTTAAAAATATATTAAATATTGCCAGACAGGTATGTAGGTAAATCTAAACACTTTTGTGATCTTCGCTAATAACGATTTGTTTGCTAATTACAGTTGAGCAAATATAGGGATCGGTTTACATGTTTCAATTTAATATTTTGAATATATATATCAATTCACTTTTCGAAGATTTATGCGTATTAAATAATTAATTATCATTTTGATTAACACGTGAGGAAATCTGTGTGTTTCAGAGTATGCCATAAAGTTCTCATACATATGTGAAGTCTGCAAATCCGCACTGGATCAGCGTAATGGACTGTGGCGCAACCCGTCTCACTCTGAAGAGGCCTTTGATCAGCAGTGGGATAAATTACGCACAAGACTGATATTATTTTAAACACGCTTTTTTTAGCTTCATACGTATGTTAGTATGTATGTAACGGAAACTTTGAACATGATTTTGATGCCCTTCAAAACGTCGGATTAACTCGAAATTTGGCATACTTATCAAGGACCGATGACAATACAAAAATTTAGAAAAAAGAATAAATACATAAATAATAGATATTAAAAAAACGCATTATTAAATAATCAAACTAAAAAAGTTGAAAATAATTTAATAATTTTAATGTAAAAAACTATTTGTATTGCCATCAGTCTTTGATAAGTATGCCAAATTTCGAGTTAATCCAACGTTTTGAAAGGGGTCAAAATCATGTTCAAAGTTGCCGTTAAATACATACTAACATACGTATAATATTATTATTGTATTAAACATGTCCAATCGGTTCTATTGCACTTTTAATTCTTTTTAAAGGCTAACCCCCTTACCAGCAGTAAGTCCTGGGTTGCCTGGCACTTTACAAACATTCAAACTATAGACACAAAGAACAAGTATTTGTGGACCCCACAAATTTTTGTCCCGTGTTCGGATCGAATTCCTTGAAGATTTTTTGTTCAAATAATTTATATAATGGCCTTTTTTACGAAAACTCTTTAATATTTCCCGGTACTGATACTACATAGGTATTAATCTTAGAAATCATGCCTAAGTGTTCCACATGTGGCAAGTTCCTGTCAGCGAATGACTGTATTCGATGTAGTAAGTGTCCAGCGGCGTTCCATCGATCTTGCAACACGAATGCTCCGTCAGGCAAAGAATCTCCAGCATGGTTATGCAAGCCCAGCTCATCTAAACCCACTACAGTTAGCGCTATATAACTTCATGGACACTGAGGACATTAATGTAGCCACTGAATTAGGTACGCCTATTACTCAATGAACTTAACACATTGAGGTCTGAGCTGCGAGATTTGCGGGCAGATATGACTGAATTCAAACAAGCGATTCAGTCCTGCAACAGCAGAGTAGATGACCTCGAATGCAGGGTTAGCAAGCTCGAAAAATAGGTTGAAGATGTGAAGGGTGATCATACGCTTACGTCTGACACGCAAAATATCATCGAAAATCTAGAGCGGCTGTTAAATGACCGTGAGTAGGAGAGTCTTATAAATGATGTCGAAATAGTAGGAGTGCCTGAGCATAAAAACGAAAGCTCGTTTCATATTCTAGGCCTACTACATATAAAACTGGGATTGCAAATTGACGACCGCGATGTCATGTTCGTCGAGCGAGTAGGTGCAGCGCGCCGGAATAGAACCGAAGATGACAGCGACACTGGCGGCAGCGCACAGCGGCCACGAACCATAACGGTGCGCTACACGAGGCGCTCTGTCAGAAACAGCGTGCTTCGCGCCGCGCGTATGCGACGTGTACCTACTCACCGGGGCTGATCTGGAGGTACAAGGGGCAGCAGCTACACAGCGAGTATACGTCGATGAAAGGTTGACTCGCGCAAACCGTCAACTTTTCTACAGAGCGCGAGAGGCCGGGATCCGCATTTGGACGAAGGATGGTAAAATTATGGCTCTAATATACTATTGTCCTTAAGTTATATTATGTACGGTCAAAGTTGGTCCAGTACTTGTGTGGCTGTCAGTATGCGTCGTAGTATTTATAGCGACGGTTTATTTCCAAATCAGTTAGAAATGACAATTTTAATTCAGATATACCTTCACTATCTAATGTATTACTCACTTACACTGCATTTATGTTATCTTCGCTCTGTGGGGAGGACTATTAATGTTAATTATATACAATTTTTTTGGAGTTATGTTTGCAATTATAGCCATATACAGGGTGTCCGGTAATTAATGGATAACCTTGAAATGTCTTATAGTAGAACTGAAGGCAGTTCAGAAAAAAAGAGAAAAGAAAAAAAAATATATATATATATATTAAAAAGTGCAAGCTATTATAGCATAACATACTTTTGACTGTCTATCTATTAGCATAATTAGTGTTTAATAATAAAACAACAAAAAACCGATGGATTTCATTCATTTATGGTCGTAGTATACCAGAAAGTTATACATGGTAATTAAAAAAAATAACACATATCTCAGGTAGTAGTTAGGATAGATTTTTTTTCTATATTTTTTTCTGAACGGCCATAAGTTCCACTATAGGACATTTCCAGGTTATCCATTAATTACCGGACACCCTGTATATTATATTGTCTGTATGTGGATCTTCTGGTTAAATATCTATGGCTCGTAGCAAGTATATATTTAAAAGGTGGGTTTCATAACGCGGGGTCTCTCTACGAATCATTCGAATCATCATCTCCATTCGTCACATCGACCGAATGGTGGGACCATTCGATCGATGTGATGGCAATTAATGAAACATGGATGCGACCAGGGCAGAAAGGCCGAGCGCCATCGGTGCCAGGCTATCGACTGCGACATGTACCCAGGTCAGCTAACCTACGAGGCGGCCGCGGTGGTGGCGTTGCCTTCTACGTCCGGACCGGCATCAATATACGTGTCATGACTAATCCTATACACCCACAAGTTGAGCAGATGTGGCTGAGCTTAAACATCAATAGTAATAAAATTATAATTGTTACAGCTTATCAGCCACCTTGGCTAAATGCGGACACGTACTTTGATGCCGTTTCGGACAGTAGGTATCACTTCCCTTTGTAATTTTTATTTTATACTACTGATGTTGCAAAAAAGCAAACAGCCCACCTGATGGTAAGTGGTCACCGTAGCCTATCGACGTCTGCAATACTAGAGGCATTACCTTGTAAAAACATTTTAATGCCCTTTTTGTTGTTTGTTTGTTGTACTGTAGTCTTGTGCGAAAATTTGGGCAGGGAGTTCATTCCACAACCTGAGCGTCCGTGGGAGAAAATTCATCTTTTTTTGGCACTGGGTGAACAAATGAGGTCTTCCATGAAGACGGAGCTCGTCTTGTGGAATAGGAAAGCGAGAAGAGGCGCGTCAATACTGGACAACTCAGGATCATACTGCTTTAGTACCACTGCCGGTATGCCATCTGGCCCGCTCGACTTATGAACATCTAGAGACATTAGCTCCCGCCGGACCTTACGTTGTAAAATTGAGATTTCGGGCATGGAATGACCGCACCACGGTATGGTGGGTGGTAAGGCGCCTCCATCGCTCATAGTCGAGTTTGAGGCAAAGAGAGAACCCAGCAAATCGACCTTCTCTTTGGCACTATGGGCCAGATTACCATCCGGGTTTTGGAGTGGCGGTAAGGACGAGCGACAAAAATTACCTTATGCAGCCTTGGCGAGGGACCAGAAAGCGCGACTTTAGGAAGGGAAGCTGGCAAATCACTCGCTAATTCTGCCGACGAAATCAAACTTAGCCCTGGCAACCACCCTCTTATTGAGCCTCGAGGCAGCATTTAGTTTGCGTTTCACTTTGGGGATGTTAGATTCCTTGTTAGTACAGGCCGTGGTCCAAGCCTCATAGACAGATTGCTTTAAAGGTCTAGCATCTCTGTAGGACTGATTGAGCCACGGTAATTTTTTTAATTCCTGCGGCGATCCGCGTGTTTGGGATGTTGCATTCCTTTCCCGTAAGTATCGCTTCCGCAACGGCGCTAGCGCAGGTTTCGGGATCACCTGAAGTGGAACAAAGCTGCCTCCACGGGTATGCTGCGTAGAACTCTCGCAGCCCATCCCAGTCTGCTGACTTATAGTGCCACACTCGACGCACTCGCACGACGCACAAAGTTGTGCTCTAATTTGTAGCCAGGATATAGGAGATACGATGTGTCGGTCGGGCATGATATTTGCATCTCCGTAAGTAAGAACAAGATCGGCTTCGCTGTCTCCATATGTTGATGGACAGCGTTGATGTTCGAGTAAAGTCCTCTTATCTTACACAAGTCCAACTGTAATGTGTATGAGGATGCCGCTGAATAAACACTTCTTCTATACCTAATAGCCATATTTAAAAAAAAAGGGGAGTATATAGAATATCAAGAGATGCTGTACTATCAGCGCAAGGGACAAAGACGTGTTTACATCTCTCGAGAGCCTGGCACAGGTATAGGGATTTGCCGACGCGGCAGCCGGAAGAGAACTCGGAAATTTTGGCTGCGGTCTTCTGTAGGTCGGAGGTACTTCCCCAGACGGGCTGCTCCTGCGAGAGGTAACAATAAACAGTTACCTATATTATGCCCTACCTCCTATATCTCATCATGATCATACAATAATTATTGGTGATATATATATATATATTAATCTGCTAGACAATCTTAATACTAAAACGGAAATGTTTTATGAGTTTCTCAAACATTTTAAATTGATCCAACTTGTAGATTCCTCCACTGAGTCCACCCCACTCACTGTACAAACACTAGTCGAACACTTATTGATGTGATTTGCACAGATGCGCGTACTCGTAATGTAACAGTGCCCCACATAAACGAACTTGGGCATCACGCATTTCTTACTTGCGAGGTTCTCATAAAAAGAGAAAAGATACCTGCGCGACGCGACGTGTAATTTATCGCTAAACAATATTATTCTGGACTATTTTACTGCTGATTTGGACTACATACCATGGAGAATAATGTCAAGCATGAATGACGTCAATGAGATGGTACAGGCATTTAATTCTTATATATTACAGATATTTAATGTTCATGCACCTTTAAAAACAAACATAATTAAAACGCGTCATACTTCATGGCTTACTGATAATATTCATTTAGTGGCCAGGTTGAGAGATAAGGCTCATGCTGTCTATCACAGTATTAAGCAAGAGTCACATAAATTGTACTACAAAGATCTGAAGAGGCTAACACCCACCGCCATATTCAACGAAAAAATTTTGCGCAAAATATAAATAGTGAAATAAATAATCCTAAAGTTCTCTAGGCCAATCTTAAATCTGAACTATTGGCTCCATAAAATAATTACCTACCTAACCACTGTACTGATCCAGACAAAATTAATGACGTATTTCTTCAAGTTCCTGGTCAGTGCGAAGTATATCAGATCTTACCTACTATGAATTTTACACACAATGTCAGGCCAATTTTTCGTTGAAGACAGTGAATGAACAATGTATACTTAAAATATTAAAGCAGTTAAAAACAAAAGCTTAAGGTGTAGATGGTATTTCGCTTGATATGTTGACTCTTGGCTTGCCCCAATCATTGACGACAATCTCGCAAATTATAAATAGATCCATTAAAACTCATACCTTCCCGCATTTATGCTCCAAACCACAGGATATTAAGGACTTACGTCTTATTAGCATTCTACCATGTATGTCGAAGATTTTAGAGAGGGTTATTTACATAAAAGTATATGAATACTTGGAAATTCTAATAGTTTGCTTCCAGAACTTCAGTCAGGGTTCCGTAAGAAACGTATTACTTCAACGGCCTTGTTAGATGTTATGGATAACATTTTAGACGCGCGTGACAAGGGTAAAGGTACGTTATTAGCCCTTTTGGACTTTTCCCGTGCATTTGATTGCATTAATATATCTATTGATGCTTTCAAAGCTATCATACTATGGCTTCGACATAGGCACGGTAAAATGGTTCGAGAGCTATTTATCCAATAAGGCGCAGGATGTGGAAGTTACTGGAGTTGATGGAACCAAAATATTATCTTCCCTTCGCTCCGTATCACGAGGAATGCCTCAAAGATTTTGAGCCCTCTTTTATTTATTCTGTACAGCGCGGACGTCACGAATTGTATTAAATTTTGTGTATGCTGACGACATACAAATTGACACTTCTTTCGAGCCTACACCATCTTCGACACTAACAGCCGTTCATTCAATGAACGAGGACCTGGACAGAATATCTAATTGGGCTCAGAAAAACGCTCAAGTTCTGAATCCCCTAAAATCTAAATAGGTATATGGTTTTGGGACATGAGAGTTATATTAATAAGATAACAACTGCAGGCCCTCAGATTGTCATCAACGGTAATCTAATAGATAGAGTGTTCGAGGTTCACAGCTTGGGATTAATTATGGATCCGGAACTGAATTTTGAAGTTCATGTTAACAACGCAATGAGTACTTGCTGTTATAGTTTAAAAAAAAATACAGAATACGACAATTTGTTAGCATGGATTGGCGGAAGAACCTGGTTGATACACTAGTGTTATCCAAACTCAATTACGGTGACGTAGTGTATGGACCACGTCTTCTGAAGCGTATGGAGAAGCTGCTGCAGCGGTTTCAGAATGCTTGTGCGCGATATTGTTTTGATATACCGCGTAGGAACCATATGACTCCATTTATAAATGACAACAAAATACTCAAAATGGCATCTAGAAGAGAATTACACTTAGCCACCCTATTATTTGGAATAATGAGGAGCCAAACTGTAATCAATAACTAAATTATTATTATTATGTTTCTCTTATCACAGGTACTTTCTAACATATTATATTAGAAAATAGCTGGCCCTTTGGGAGGCTTACACGGAGACATGGGTCCAACGTGAAGAGGCCCTTCGAGAGTTTTAATCAAAGATGGGATGGAACACCAACAGCGGCACTAGCCGCAGCAGGCGTAGGACTATTGCTACGTATGGATTCTAATATATGGGCTATAGGTATGGGTGTTTGGTGGACCGGTATATTGCTAACTATGGATGAAAAACAGCGTCTGCCCTGAATACTCTAATAGCATCAATGCAATGGGCAGACGGTGACTCGCCAACTCACTAGATGGGCCCTCTGATAAGCCACTATAGGCATACAAGCCAGCAGCAGAGGGCAACACCGGTGCGAGTGGCTAGGGGTGTCGAGCGGTGCGGCGCCGGTTTCACCATCACGGGTCTCGTGACAACGGAGACCCGGAGCGGGTTTCCCCGTAGTTATGCCCTTGAAAATGACACTTCCACCCCCAAGCATATAGCTCTAGCGGCCTCCCTCTGACCGGCCGACCAAGGTAAGCCAGAGTTGAGAGTCCTACGGGCGCTCTTGAAGTTCCACCCCGGCCAACCAGTAACGGCAAGCCGGGGACGAGGCCCTAACCAACTCTCTGAGGCATTCAGGACCGCAGTGTCGCCACTCACATTCAGCCTGCCACAAGCTGCCCTGCGGTTTGTGCGCTCTAATTTAACCTGGTGATTCATTTTTTGTTTATATCACAAGGCGAAGGTGATAGTTTTAAAGCTAGTGTACTATTATTATTATTATTAAACGCTAAAACACCTAATTAATAAATTGTCTTGGATACAAGATAGTTGCTCTTATCCAATTGGGTCGTCAGTTCACCTCTTGAATGTACGTAGACATCGCACAACAGCGTTTAGGGGAAGTTTTAAATACGCGGCTACGAAATATTGGAATGACTTGCCGCCACCAATACAAAAATTTTAAACAAACTTAATATTTAAGATAATGTATAAAAAATAGACTCCTAATTTAAAATCGCCAAGTATTTAAATCTTAGGTACTCATATTTGTTTCATCTATAGTTTTATCTACAATAATAAAAAATTTCATTTATAATTCTTATCTGTAGTTAAAAAAAACTGAAATATATATTTATTAACAGACTTAAAAAAAGGAGGAGGTTCTCAATTCGTCGGCATCTTTTTTTGTGTATGTTCACCGATTCCTCGAAGACGCCTGAACCGATATGGAAAATTCTTTTTTAATTTATCTGTAATCTGTGTTTCTTTACATCTGTAATAATAAAAAATCCTGTTCTTTTTTTGTAGTTCAATGGTATTAATTTGGACTGTATTAGACGCCCATAATCAGTATTAAGGTTTTGCTGAAAATCAGCGCTGTAACGCAAGCGGTGCGGCATTACGCTGAGCAACATCCCTTTTTAATGAACACTATGACGCACATTGAGCAGCAAGGACTCAATGTATAAATGTGTATTCTATATTATATATAATAATGTGTGTAATTAATTAATGTATTATAATGTGGTAATTCATATATTATATAATAATGTATTTAAGTTTTATATTTGTTTTTATCAATTTAAACACTTTCAAATTATTGTGTCAATTATCACGCTATATAAAATTTAGAGGAGCGCAGTTTTCTACTACAGGCATTATTTGCTTAAGACTAGATGTGGCCGCGGTTTCACCCGCATTTATGATTACCGCGCCGCCCCCGTGGGTCGTAGCGTGATGTTATATAGCCTATAGCCTTCCTCGATAAATGAGCTATTCAAGACTAAAATAATTTTTAATTCGGATCAGTAGTTTACGAGTTTAGCGCGTTCAAGCAAACAAACAAACAAACTCTTCAGCTTTATTATATTAGTATAGATTCCGAAGACAACTTTCTTTAAGCGAATTAATTGACACTATATTTTTTTTTTTACTGTCCCGCTCTCTCCCTCCGGCTGTATAAATCTCACTAACAACTTGATATAGGTTTAAAATAATAATGAATATAACAGCATGATGGAATTGATAGTTTATTATCTTACACAGATATTTATTACTTATATTAACAATTTGTATCTATTCTAGCCCGGAGTAAGCAGCGCGTTCTACAGGCATAGCACCCCTCGATTATCTGAAACAAATATTCATTGTTATAGTATATATATATATATAAGAAAAAGAAAAAACATATTTATTATTTCTAAAAAACACGAAAGCTTTCACATACAATATTACACATAGAAGGGAATATATATATAATAAATATTAATTACTACAAGTGACAGCCCTGCTCTGCGCCACAAATGCCACGTTTCAAGTGTGCCATCAATACATATATTCTATGGTCTATACCTTACTTTTAAGTTTATTTTTGATCTGTGCCTCAGGCGTGGCAGGTAATAGTGTTCCAATCCGCTATATTAAGATAGCACGCTACGGACTAGAAACTATATTTTTTTAGCGCGCTATTTTATACGCTATGTTATAGCGCGCTGCATAGGCACGCTAGTAGCGTCACAAAATATGGTAGCGTGGAGCCTTGGAGAATATAACCTTTAACTGTGGAGCGTGTTTTGTAAAAATATTTAATCTAATAAGTAATAGGCAAAATAAATTCAATGAACTTCATACTTTTGAGACTTAGGACTGTCTATAATTTATTGACTGTGACTACTGAATAATAATAATGATATGTTCGATAATAATAAAGTAATTATAGGCGATTTAAAAGTTCATTAATACATAAATCACATGAGCCGGCCGCAATAGTACAGTAACATAAACAAAGATAACACGTCATACAGCGAGCGGTAGCATGCGGCGACTAAATACTTAAATAGCGTAGCGTATCTAGCGCGCTAGACGCTAGACGTCGCTTTCCGCTCGCGCTGGCGAGTCATCGCGCAGCGCGCTTGTCGTTTTACCACGCTATGCATAACAGACTAGGCATTTATAGCGCGACGCTATTTCTAGCGCCGAGATTGAAACGATTTAGCGCGCGCTATGCGTTGAGTAAATATAGCGTGCTACGTTATGACGCTACGTGCTATATTAACCACCACTAGTGGCAGGCAACCTATACCTACGTGGCGTTCACCAAGTGTCAACTGTCAAATGCATCGTTTGGCAGCAGGTTATGTTCAAGACTTATTTATCCCAATATTATAAGAATAGTTACAATAATACTTAATCAAAGTTAATAGCGAAAGATACGTCGTGTTTAAGAAATCTGGATGGACACTCAGCATACACTAAGTTGTGCATAACCCACCCCAGTACTGACTTTCAGTTCCAACTACAAGTGTCGTGTCACTTGACGTCGTCGGCGACGTCCAAAAATATAAAACTATAAAATATAACCAATCAGAATATATAAAATAAAAAATGCTCAACACTGGGCCAGCTTCTGAACTATAACCTAGCCTTTCTTATACTGTGAAGAGGCCATTATTCAGCAATAACAGACAGTTAGGTATGAGGTGAATAGGTCTGATATTATTGACTCAAAAGCAAACTGACTTCCTTGGTGACGGAGCGGTAGTGAACGCGATTGTTATGCCTCGGGTTCGATTCCCAGGATGGACAAAGTATGATCGGGCTTTTCTGTCAAAAAATTCTCAAGAACTGAATCTGAAACATTCTCTGTCGCCTCCTATTTCGAAGTATCTAAAACTAAAGCTAGTGAACGAAAATTACTCATACTTAGTTAAACGTAAAAGACATATTTAGTAAAAAGTATTTAAATTCCAGTTAGTATTTCTATGTACTATTAAACACTAGCTTTTTCCAGCGGCTTGGCGCCGTTAAAGTATGTTAGGTTATGTAAATAACAGCAAATCTTTTTAAAATAAAATATAGCATATGTTATTTGGTGATAATATATGTAGCTCTATAATGCTGAGACAATTTTTTAAATAGTTTGAGTACTTTTTGAGGTTAAATTGTTACAAACAAAAAATCTAATCTTTCTCTTTAGAATATTAGTATAGATTCAAATTACAAGTAATTTGGTCCACGTTTGGCTTGAGCTCTTATACAAAGTTACTCACTTGCTGGGTGTGTAAGTAAGTATATATATGCAAATAAATAAAATTGAAGTGTCTGTTTGTAATGTCAAAATCACAGCATTTTACTAAATGCATAATTATAAAAGTATATATGCTTAAATTGTATTGGTTGAATATAAAAAATCAAAACTTGAAATTTTTGTCTATCTGTCTGTTTGTTCCAGCTAATCTCTGAAACGGCTGGACCGGTTTTGACGGGACTTTCACAGATATGTGATGATTATTTTAGTTTTTTTTGTTAAATTATTAATTAAAGGTCTGTACTGACCCTTTCCCAGTTTACTTCCAGCGGTTGTTCTCGTAGTCCCACTTGGACGCGAGTCCATCGACGGGGTTGACCTTGAGGTCCAGCATGCGCTTCAGCTGCGCCTTCTGCCTCTCGTCGCTCAGGGAGTCCGGCAGAGGGCTGTACACTGTAACACAATAATTATAATACATATCATATCAGCCATTTACATAAACCGTCCCACTGTTGGGCACGAGTATATTCTCAGTTTGAGAAGGGAAGGCTATAGTCTACTGTGCGAGTCCAGTGTGGGTTGTCAGGCTTCACATATCTTCGAGAACTTTCAGACTTTTTATAGACATGCAAGTTTACTCAGGATGTTTCCCTTCACCGTTAAAGCGAGCAAATGAAATCCTTTCTTGGAGAAATCGTCGAAAATACTTAATGTACTTAGTTAATATTTTTTTTTTAATCTTTGTACTTAATTTTCTTTTAGCATCACGCGTACATTTATGATAATGTGTGTCTTATTTACATTGTATGTCTTTGATCATTGTAACATTTATCAACAAATGTGTCCGTTGTTTTAATGTTTGTAGTTTGTGACACAGTAATTCTTTCAGTGTCAGTTATTTAAAATAAAATAATATATAGTCCAGTGCTAGTTACCGAAGATCTTCATAGCCATGTAGATCCACACGGCGAGGGAGGCGCAGGCGAGTGACCAGCCGAGGACGCCCTTCCACTCGCCCGAGGGCGCCTGGAACTCGGCGAACGTCTGGCAGAACGACGCGCGGTACAGAGCTTTCTTCTCCTCGAGGGTCAGCTTGCGCCAGTCTGACTTTTCCTTTTCGCGGAGAACCTGGAAAATTATTTAAGCAATTACATTAAATACTCAATAAACTATTTTTATCAATATTAGTGAATGCCTCGTTGCCGCAGCGGTAGTGTGTGTTCTGTGTGTCTCTCGGTTTCAATTACGGTCGGGTTGTTGAGATTTTTTATTGAAAAATTCTTAGTAGAAGCAAGTAGTCTGGAATTGTGCTTGGTCGACGGCACGGTAACTGTTACGTGTGACTGAAAGTCGTATCTGTCGAAATGTGAGTTTGATACACCTACTATTCTTTCTAGGATATAGACGTAGAGTAATGTAGACGAGCAGCGATAGCTCAGTGGGGAGACCAACAGACTGCAATGCAGAGGGTATCGGGTTCGAACCCACGTCGCGCACATCTGACTTTCGGAAGTTATATGATTTTCGAAATTATGTGCGTATTGATTGACAATTATCGCGTGCTCCGTGCCTCGGAGAGTACGTTAAGCCGTCGGTCCTGGCTGCCATGAACATCTATGGCAGTTGGTATTGGGGAAGTCGACAGAAAAGATCCCACTGGGTCGAAGTGTCGCCGGTCTGTACTGATTGGCCCCCACACAAGATAAGATACAGTAATGTATGAATCATTATCCAGGCTTCTGATCCATAAAACAGCGTGTAGCCTTACATAAAATATGTGGATTATAATTTACATATGCAAGCTAGCCACAGTACTAAAACTCGTTAGCTATTGTAGATGATTTTTACTAATTAGACTATCCGCTTAAATAGAAAAAGTGTCTTAATGACAATTAGTTAAAGTTTATATTTCCGAAGCGAGCATGGGCGGAAAGAACATTTGTTTCTGTATACCGCCATTGTCATTAGTAATATCATAAACGGTTAAACGTGCATAGCTACGATGTCTGTACGCATTCGATCTTAATTGTTTCATTGTTAAGCTGATATTTGTATACTTATTTGATTTCTCATTTTGTTAAGTTGGGCAGACTAACAGACTGCAATGCAGAGGGTCTTGGGTTCGTACCCAAGTCGCGCACCTCTGACTTTCGGAAGTTATATGACTTTTCGAAATTATGTGCGTATTGATTGACAATTATCGCCTGCTGCCTCGGAGAGCACGTTAAGCCGTCGGTCCCGGCTGCCATGAACATCTATGGCAGTCGTTTTTGGGAAGTCAATGCCCTATAATATCCTGACACTGGTCTAGCCTTAGGGTATCGTTAGCCTTCAGGTTGCGGAGGTCAGGTGGCAGCCGCTCCGTGTAAAAACTGATATCCAGTCAAATCCGGTTAGACCAGAAAAGCCGATCCCAAGTGACTTGGGACTAGGGAGAAGATAAGTTACATATATTATTGTGACTGTAATTTAAGTACCTACATTATTGTAAACTAAATACTATTTTAAGCTGATGTACTGTATACTAATTTTATGAAATAAACATTCATTCATTCATTATTCACGATCGATTCCTGTTTTCTCCGTACGAAATTTCAACAATCGGTTAGCAGTTCGAGCGTTTGACTAACAGACATAATGACATTCCACATTTACAATGAGTAGGATAGCTAGGTTGGGGAGCGTTGGACTGTAACGCGAGTTTCGAGTTTGATACCAAGGCACCCGACTCAAATTTTTCAATGTTATTGCGGACTAATTAGAAAAGACGTGAGGAAATCTGCATGTCTAAGAGTTCTCTGTAATGTTGTTGGACATATATGAAGTCTGCCAACCGTTCTTACACCGAGAAGAGGCCCATGCCTTGCAATGGGACAGACCCTTCCCTCTACAGACTACTTTAGTTTATGATATAGCGTTCCCACTTCACTGTTAGGTAGGTATATAAGTGGGAGCCGCCGAACCTTCCAGTGCCCGAGAGCAACTTCAGGGACCAGTTATAGACAGGTCTTGTCCCCAAATCCTAAGAGCCAGTTCTCGTAAGCGAGCTACCTCGTGCCCAAGTGGCGCTACCTATTGTCCAGATAGGTGCCGGAGCAATAAAGCCGCTCACCACTCGCGAACTCAGACAGTTACTAACGATATCCTCGCTGGGGCCGACGGATATATTTCCAGTTCCTATATTTCCAGTATGGTGCCGGAGCTGTAAGGCACGCTCACTTCCCGACGTACAATTACAGTTTATATACCTTAATGTCACCGGTGTCGGCTTGGAACCTGACAGCTGGCATGGGGAAGTCAGGCCTGTCTACATAGTTGGGCTGGCCGTTGAATCCGTAGCCTACCCACTCGCGGTTGCCGACCTGAAACATTCAAAATATTATACCCAATGAAAGAAAAATGTATAACAAAAATATTATGATGTTGATAAAGGCATTGTTCTATTATACTGACTTGTAGCTAAGTTTACGATTACTCTGTTGTCTGTAGTACCTAGTTCGTGACGTCACTTTTTCGATGAGCCCACACAAGGCATAAAATTGTGTAATCCACAAATAGGAGATTTAGTAACCCCACTTTGACTAATCTGCCCATAAGGGAAAAAGACGTAACAACCAAAAAAACTTTTTTAATAAATATACTGGCAGATAAGACGTGTCAGCCAGTATATTTATTAAAAAACATTTTTACTGATTCTAAATAGGTAAATATCATAATGTCGAAAAAATATGTTTAGATAGGTATCTATGTCTTTCTAGCTTATGAAAAATAAAAAGCATTTGTTAGTTTAATTGTGCCAATACTAGGTGTTCTTTGTACCCATTGTTTAAATATATGTATAATCCCTTGCAACACAGGACAGACTTAAAGTTTGGGCTTGTATTTAAAACAACTGTTTGCAATTACTTTACTCTTAAAACTTTTACTTTTAATACCTTACTTTTAATTATGCAATAACAATACTAAATCTACTAAATTCAATACTTTTTTACTTGAATATGTCATCATTTTTTAACATGTTTGTATAACTTTAAAGTTACCGTAATATCAGTGTTATCTCACTAAGTCTTTATGCATGTAGTGACACCTACAAATGTTGTGCATTTATAATTTGATTTTTAACATAGTATTTTTATATACGTGCATGTATCGATGTAACAACTACTGGTTGTCCTAATAAAAAAATAAAACAATAGAATTTGCCTTGTGTTCTATACCCAGATCGATAAAAATGTATAAAACATCTGACTAGATGGGAGTGTAATATACAACTGATTACCCCTTTAGAGTTCTTTCGGTATGCATTTGTAGTTATGTAGGTATGTTGGCTATGTACATTCCAGTTACATATGACAGTATTATTATAATAATGCACTTGATTATTAATTATGATACTTATTTTCCAAATTCAAATGTAATATATTACATAATATTTACATTATTCATTATGATACTTGATGTATTTAATATACTTGCCCCAGCAAGTACCATCTTATACTCTTTCATAAAGTAAGATTATTATTACTCTATACCCACAGATGCGGTATGCACACAAATTACCAGTATAATAATGATGTTATATAAGGATGTTTACATTCCAAACAATGTTTGTAACATTGACGGCATTGATCAAAGTTCTATAAACATAAAATTTTATAAATAGTTTGACTTTTAAGTCTGCATTATGGAAATAATAGGTATATGCTGATGACAATCACCTCTAAGTTTTAATAACCTATTACTATGTAAGACCTATTGTACACTTACAGCCTTGGTGATAAACCTCTCTCAAATATAAGAGGTAACTAGTATTGACCAGTGAGTCAGAAGAAATCTTATATATAAACATTATTTAGCCAAGAAAGTTAGTTAAATAATGATTAGGTAACTGCATCACGCCCTTGATTAAGAATTAAATCATTGATAGAGGCCTTTAGTTCGCAAATAAATTATTGGCTTATTGATCCCAATAGCATAATTTCAATAGCTTCAACAGTTTTTTAGGTTAGGTCATTAAAACAATAACCACTGCAATATATGTCAAGCCCTGTGTTGCCGAGGATTTAAGGAACACACACACATGTAATGTGTGAGCCCTTCTTAATTTTTTTTTTTTTTTTTTTTTTTTTTATTTTGCTCGTCGAATGTGGACACTTTCGTGAAAGTCAAAGTCAAAAACCATTTATTCACTTATGTCACAAAGTAACACTTTTGAACGTCCAAGGGGTTAGTGAGTTTATTACATTTACTGAAATTACATTTACTGAATTTACATTTATGTTAGTCGCAACGTTCAGGCAAAAAGTTGAGCCTATGAGAAGATACCTGCAAGAAACTCAAGGCCACTCTTTTAAATCGCCATCAACTTTTAATTTCAGTATTTTACGTGCGATCTTAGTACCTATAGTTAGGGCACATCTATGGTATAATTTAAATTTTTGTTTAACCAAGTGGTTTCCATAGCCACGTTACAGGCATGCCGCAGCTATGCAGTCATGAATGCATTATTGGATGTGTGGTCTTACCTTGGAAAGCTCGCCTACAGAGGAGGAGGCCCTGGCGCATACTGGCACTCGGACTGCATCTAGCAGCGCACGTCGCATCAGGAAATTGGCCATCTTGCTGCGTAGTTTAAAATCATTATTAGTAACATTTTGTTTGTCAGAAGCACATTGTCTTAAGATACAGAGACTGCTAAATTTATTCCTATTTTTATTACATGGACATTACTCTCTTTATTGCTTCAACCAAAAACCCTTGCAGCATTAAGAGCAATAATTTAAAACCAGTATGGAAAATTATTCATGTAAGGTATTAAAAGAATTAGCTCAATAGCTTCTGGGTGAAGCTTGGCCATGCATATAGATAATCAAACTTCAATTGTAAAGTTCATACTTTTGACCTAGGTTTTGTTCCTATACTTTACATAGGTTTTGTGTTGCAATCAATTAAATCAATACATTGTATGAATTATGCATTACATATGAATTGTTAACCAATTTTAATGTCTATAGAGAACTAGACAAATAATTCTTTATTAGCTAAACTATATAAAACCTCAAGCTTAAGATACATAATCATACAATTATAAATTTCATTAATTTAAAATGGACCACAATCAGCAGCTTAGCTAGGTTACAAAAACACCTGTGTTAAAGCTACTAGTTTGTTCCCAACATAAAACATTAAATAAATCACTTGAAAGATTAATAAAAATATTACGGAAGTTATGTGTAAAATCTAAAATCAGCAAATTGTGCTGGATCCAGCTTTATATCATCTGAGCATAATTAAGACTACTATAGTGAACTACTTTTTAGTTCAACCCTATAATTTTCCAATATTAACACACTAACGATTGTTTGGAGACTCGGTCTTCAGCCACAATGCCTTTATCATCATGTCTCTAAACATGAAAGGTTACATCATTCATCAAGGTAAAACAATATTTAATTATTTAAATTTTATATGTCATAAGTATTGTCCTGTTGCCTTTAAACAAGTTATTATTATTTTATATAAAATGTACTTAGATACTCTTTGTTACTCTTTACTTCTTAGGTTTGCATGAGACAACAATTTGTATAATCCACAAATCTGAGAGTTCTTCAGTCTGTTGTTTCAATATTTGTAGTTCCTATGACAGAGGATTTCCTAGTATGGGACTTTGTGGGATGTAACAAAACTGAATGAAATTGATAATTACTGTAAGTTAGGTATGGAATTGTTTAGTGCATAAACATAATCAAATAATTAAGTGTGATGCCTGAAACTGCTATTAGCAATTAAGTTACCCAATGATAAATATATAGTAAATTGTATTTACTTATCTATGCTTGATACATTTGTTGAGATAACACTACATACTAGCTTTCTTTATGTAATCATAACTCTTTTTTGCTTTATTATATACAATAGATTTAATACTAAATCTATAAGATTGTTTTGGTAATTGGTGAAACGCAGCGTTAAGTGTTAAATAAAGTATTGCATTGAGCATATAAGAAATTATATGGCAAGCAACACATGTCCAATCTGTTAATATTGTTATTATAATATTACGAAATAAAATGACATAGTGACTCATCAATCGTACCAAAAATTATTAACGATACAGGTCCTATTGGCAACATTTAAAACAAATGTTTATTTAATTATTATACAAGGAACATACTTATGTTATTTTGTTACATTTATGAACATAAAAACTGTAATAGTGTATAAGTTATAATAGTAAAGTAAATAAGCTGATGGGAATATAACACCTGTACAGGTAAAACAATCGGTAATACTTGTAGTAAATAAGAGGTTATGACCGCAGTGATCAATACGAAGAGTTACATAACATGAACATCACTGTGATGTTAGCCACTGTCAAATACATTACAACCGTTTATATAACATATACCTAAAAGTAATTTGTAATACACTAAAACTGTGCAAAATAATACAAAATCAAAATAAAATTAAAATAGAACAATTTTTGAATTCCGAATCCACTTACATATTTGACAGTCACAAGTGTTATGAAGAATTTTAGGCCAACTTACCAAAAAAGAATAAGCTCAAAACTCAAGTAAAACAAAACCAATAAAGAATAACACAAAACACAGTATTTTGCAGTATATTAAAACTTCTTTTTACCTCGAAAATGTGGTTTACGTTCCTTGTAAATCTTATCACCACCCAAGACTGAAAAATTAGAACGTAGGCCGAGGCGACATCTGCCGGTTGGGTGACCGTTCGATTTTAACGTTTCGTTTCATGCATAGTGAATTAAATAAAGGTATATGGGTAAAAACATAAGTAATATTGTGCCCTCATTTAATATTTTACAAATTATTTCTGAATAATAATGATATATACAATAATAAAAATCTTATTATTTCTATAAGTAAATAGCATCGACCATTAAAGAAACGAAAAATAATGGTTGAGTCAATTATTTTTACATTACTTACTAATAGCATAGTGTCTTATTTATGAATAGCACTAATAACTCTAGTAAGTAATAAAACAAACGAAAAGACATAGACATTACATGATTAATTAAAGACTAATAATTATATGGCATCTCGCGTTGCCCATTATTTCCTGGTTATTTTAATTTCCTACTAGGTACTATTGAGTTCTAGACTATCATCATGACTAAGAGATGTATGGTAGGTAGGTACCTACTTACCTACCTTATTAGGCTTACCTTATAAATTCATATAATATACCATATTATATTACACTGACGGACTCATAAACTACATCAAAGTTCAGGATTACTCTCGAATTAATATTTTTGTTATGT
Source organism: Catocala nupta (assembly GCA_963675205.1). NCBI lineage: Eukaryota > Metazoa > Arthropoda > Insecta > Lepidoptera > Erebidae > Catocala > Catocala nupta. Next base: position 2,776,268 of record OY776101.1, on the reverse strand, counting down.
ATGCAAACTTTTTAGATTAAACTAAATGCAAACGTCCGGACTCACCATTAATCATAAAAAATATTTAAAATTAGAACTGCAGTAAAAGATAAAATTATAGCCGGGATTCTAAAATTATGCAGTCCGTTGACATATTATATTATTTAAATTATTAATTAAGTAATAAATTTTACAATTATATAACAAAATAAACAAAAAGGTATATGTTCACAATAAAAATCACTATGAATGTCATAAAATCTTAATAAATTGGATAAAGCCCCTTACCTATGAGGATACGGAAGCTTTTCTGACATACCTTGGGTAGCTATAACACTTTCACCCTAACATCCTGCACTACCACACCACACCACACCACACCGCAACGCAACGCAACGCAACGCAACGCACCGCACCGCACCGCACCGCACCACACCGCAACGCACCGCAGCGCACCGCACCGTACCGCACTGCACTGCACCGCACCGCACCACACCACACCACTCCACACCACACCACACCCACCACACCACACCGCACCGCACCGCACCGCACCGCACTATATCACATCACATCATATTATCATCATACACCAGCACGATAACACACCAAAACGACCAATAATACTATACATACTTCACAACTACTATACTTAATTTAATTTAAATAATGTGCATGTTATCATATTATTATTATTATTTTTTGTTTTTGTTCTACATACCTACATGTTATGGAAGAGCGGAGGCTTGTGTGTCTAAAAGGAGGCTCCAAACACAATGCATTGATGTATTAACCTTTAATGAACAAATAAACTATATTTCTACTTTCTATATTTCTATTTCTATATTATATATTACTGAGTAAGGACTGGGCGGACCGCATGTTACAATGACGCCTCGAACTTGGTCCCAAAATGGTCTTCCCTTTATCGAAGTGAACTAGAACCCCCCCAGGCCCTGTCAACTCTGTATGGGGCTAAGTTTATATACCTACGGGGGCTGAATTTTATTATTACCCGACTGCGCTAGAAGGAGGGTAATGTTTTTTTAAATATTGCAACACCAAAGTATCAACGGCTGAAAAATGTTTTTATTTTAATTTATTACAAATACAATGTAAAAAACATGGAAATCATTATAAATTATATTTTGATAATTAAACAATACAGCAAAGTATCTTAATCGCAGTATAAAAAAGATAATTCAATATATAAATATTTACAATTAATTTTGTGTCATTTACTGACCACACTATAAGAAAAATGCCTGCCACCGCTTGCGCACCGTTTATCTTGTAATTTCGGTTTATAGTCGATAAATAAGCTAATTTTGATTTCTTCTGCATTAAAATCGTTGAGTTGAGCACCGTGTTCCTCCGTTGTAGTGTTTTGGTGAAATCAAGTGTTATTTTATGAGATATAGACTCAAGTTGTGAGAATGTCATTCTTACATTGTTTTTGTTGTTTTACTATATGAGTTCAAATAAAACAGTCAATAGTCGGATATATTATTTATGAACATATACCTATATTCATAGTAAGATTTGTATGAATTGCTCTATTCACAAAATCACAAATAAATTTTATAATAAAGTTATGCACATATTTTATTGAACTCTCTAAACTGTGTTTTCCGATCAAGTTTTCTTTGAATAAGTGAACGCTGATTTTATTAATAACCAGATTTATTATATATACAGACTATAGAATAACATAACAAATCTAAATCGGCGTACACATTAACTTACGCTACTTACACTACGAAATATACAGTGCTTCCAATTTTAAACCCTTAATAATGACAAGCAAGTAGATAAGATAAAGATATCCATATATATATACCTACACACCACCAATTTTAAATTTGCCGCGCTAATACAAACATGACATTTACGATAGTTTTGTGTGAGTTGCAAATAGATGGCGCAAGACGCTAAGGAAAAACTTCCTCACAAATTTTGTATGAAGTTGTCATTCTTCTCTCTGAGTATAAGACGTGTTCTGTTCCTAGAACATAGATAATATACTATATAGGGTACATGGGTAGTTCATGCAAATCTAAATGTGTTTGTATGAACGACTCATTCCTAGACGTGACGCGAGACAATGTACCGCTTCAAATGAGTCGCGACAATAACGCTATTCTGAGACTATAATTCAATTGTATTAGCATGAACTAGGAGTCCGAAATTCGAGTCATTTAGGACCAGCTTATTTAATTTGAACAGATAAAGACGATGTCCCGATTTGCTCTGGAGTTTCAAGTAGTTCAAACTAAGAAATAATACAATTGGTATTTGGTCCTGTTAACATTCTATGTGTAATTAATTGTTTACTAAGACATTTTTAATGTTTTAGGTGATAAAATAAAGACAAACATTTATTTTATTACCTATATAATTTGAAAAACTAAAGCAGATTTATTCTGAAAGGAAAATCATTTAAAAAAATTACATATAAATGTAAGTACCTAACCTTCCATGTTGTAACTGAAATGGCGAAATTGTCACACACATAAAACAATTTTATTTGAAAGTTTTGATACGACAAATTGAAGTATGACAAATGATTACGAAAATACGCGGGAAATTTGTCTTGTTTTTACTGCTCAACTTACTATTTCATGCTTACGTTGACGTTCCAGAATGCAGGCGGCGTACTAGCTGTCATTAGGTATATTCATTCAAACAAAGAATTCAAGGAGCGAGATATGTGACATTGACACAATGAGTGGGTACAGGATAGACATACGTACACGTAAATGTCTATCCCGTACCCACTCATTTGACTCATTCTTGAAGCGAAACAAAATAATAATTTGAAGCGTTGGGTTGGGACATTGGAACGTCTTATATGCGACATTTGAGGCGCCTCTTGTATGAGGCGAGCAACACTAGCTGGCATGCTATGGTAACTACGAACAAATGTACGGGTACGTTTTTCGTCAAGAGCGCCTCTATTAGCAGTATCATGAATTAATTGTGTTATAATTGTGTTACTATATAGTTTTCAATAGATGGCGATATTACAAAATTTTGCTGCGGTAGCCATAGATTACAATACGGTAGCGTCTACTTTAGTGTTGCAAAATAAAAATTCAGTGGGATATTTTGTTTTAGTCTACAACAACTTAAATCAATGAAGACGATAATTTGTATAAATAATATCTAAAATCTCAATCAGCAATAGTGCCATATAAAACTACAATAGAGCTAAACAGGTAATATCAATGCAGATTAAAATATTTAACTGAATAAGATTTAGTGGAAATATTGAGATTATCTAACAACACTGTTTTTGACACGTCATGTTCGACGATTTATAACAGGAAAATTTTCGATTTATGCGTTTGCTCAAAGTTAATTTCTTGTTTTTCTGTGTATTTGTGGTTTTCTACAACCTAGTACGTTGAGATAAACTTAGTTCCTCCGGCCAGGCATCGAGAATACCTAAAAATGCTAAAGACTTCTATTTTGTGGTGAATTTGATCAATTTTGTCATCATGACTTATAGATCATATTGTGTATGTTTGGTGAAGCTTGGAGACGGTAAACGGACTGTGATGATTTGATGATGCTGTTAAAGTTGCAGCGCATAATTATTATATGACTCACAAGAGAAAATAAAAAACATAAACATTATTTTTTGTTTATTTTTTCATGTTCCCCATATATTCCATTTTGTAACTTGATTAATATGCTGCCTATTTTTGTATGCATACAAATATAGGCAGCATATAAATTACAATAAAATTATAAAAAATTTAAATGAGTAATGCAGGTGTCTATATACTTATATACACGTATGTATGTATAGGTTGCTTTGACGACTTCAGTTTAGTTCATGATACTGCTACTTGGCGGCAGCACTTATGCAGACCTCTAGCGAGGCTCGAGTTGCCTATCTATATAGTATTGTAATCTATGCTAGCTGGACTAGAACGTGATCGGCTGTCTTCGGGAGCGGTCGTAAATTTTACAAGCAAAAATGCCAAGTTGTACCGTGAAAGGTTGCGTGAACTACGACAAAAAGCACAATAAAAAATGATAACATTTCATATCACCGTTATGTTAAAATATGTCATTAAATCGACTTCTAACATTATTTAAAACAATTTTCTTTCTTATTTGTCTCAACCTTTGGCAAAGACGACGCGAAGCCGCGTAAAAGTGCGACATAACTTTGCAACGGCGCGCGTTGTAGCCGATGAAATGAAAAGATTTAATAATATTACTATAAGATTAAATTATGTACAAAATATTTTTTTATTAAATTAGGCCTATGAAAACTTAATAACACAAACAAACTGCAATAAATATAAATATTGAAAATAAAAGTTTTTTTTAGTTTCTTTGTACCTCGAAAAATACCACACTCCGCTCTTACAAGGTTACGTCTAGGAGCAGACCACGCCGATTGACATCATAGTTCCTACTAGTTCTAATAGATGGCGTTAGTGTTTTTGTAGGGCGACCGCGTCCGTCAAATGTTCGGACGACTGTATCTTTACTATTTAAATCCATGGCATAGTCTCAAATTTGTGTGTTATTACCTATTAGAGTCAAGTTTGTAATTGTAATTTTTTGTTTTTTTCATTTGCGTTTTAAAATTATTGGTACCAATAGTATTGATTATTAGTCTTTTAAACTCAACAAAAGTTTCGTAACCATAATTAAGGATACTTGGTTCGAACAAGCCGTTCAAATTGTGGTAGGCTTGGATCCACGAACGATTGCTAGAAAGTTAAATTTAAACCAGTTTACGGTTTCTAGATTATACCGAAGGTTTGTAGAAACAGGTTCTTACAAAAGGAGTCCCGGTAACGGCAGAACTCGAGTATCCACCCGTCGTGACGACCGATTTATTGTTTCAACTTCCCTACGAAATCGTTTCCTCACGTCAGTAAACATTAAAACAGAGCTGAATGAAGTGCGTGAATTAAACGTGAGTGCACGAACAATAAGACGGAGGCTGAAGGACGTGGCAATCACCGCTTTTATACCAGCAAATGGTCCAAAGCTGTCTGCAGCTCACAGACAAGCTCGTTTAAGATTTGCGCGTTAACATCTTAATTGGACTGAAGAGCAATGGGCCTCCATATTGTTCACCGATGTGTGTAGGACATGTTTAAACGGTACAGACAGTCATAGAAGAGTCTATCGTCGACGTGGGGAGAGACACGCTCAAAGCTGCATTGAGGAGCGTGTTCCTTTTGGAGGCGGTTCGTGTATGGTGTGGGTGGCATTTCTATGATCGAGCGAACGGAACTTGTGTTCATCTGCACGGTGCGTCAAAACGGTAGAAGAGGTGGTTTGACGGCACAACGCTATACAGGGTGATTTTGAAATCGTGTAATTCCTTTTAACCACGCATTCTACTGGTGATATAGAAAAAATATGGTCAGGGTTATTCTATATCACCAGTAGAATGCGTGTTTAAAAGGAATTACACGATTTCAAAATCACCCTGTATAACAGAAGTTTTAGAAGGTCACGTGGTACCTTACCCATGTGTAAATTTTCGACTATTAATCCCGTGATTAATAGTCGAAAATTTTATTCTAATGCAAAATAATGCCCGACCTCACGCCGCTGCACATGTTCGACAATATTGCGAAGAGGTTGGGGTACGTACCATGAATTGGCCAGCACGCAGCCCGGATCTAATCCTATTAAGCATGTTTGGGACAGTTTAAGAAAAGCTGTATATGCGAGAAATCCTGTGCCCATAACAATGGCAGCACTAAGAACAGTGATTTCACAAAAATGGAACAATATTCCGCAAGACCGTTTAATAACCCTAATCAGATCTATGCGTAGCCGATTAAAATCTGTAATACGGACACGTGGGCGCAATACACCTTATTAAAAGAAAAAAACCTGTGCTTCACCTTTTTTTTATTGTAAAACCAATTTTCAATAATCCAACCAAAAACAATGTTTGTTACATCTAATGCTTTTCTTCAAAAAAATTCAATGGACGGGCCATTATACAAACATTCACTTAAGGATATGATTCTACGCTGTTATGAAGTTAACGAACCAAACTACAGGTTTCAATTTTAATTTAAAAAAAGTTTGGATAAATTATTTATTTCAAAGGCGTCTTGAACGTCGGCCTCGATGGCGTAGTAGTTAGTGTAACCGACTGCCACGACTAAAGACGCGGGTTCGATTCCCGCACAAGTCAAACATTTGTGTGCATGAACATGGATGTTTGTCTTGGTCTGGGTATTTCTATCTATAATATGTATGTATTTACAAAAAAAAGTACATATGTATGTTTATCCATTGTCTAGTACCCATAGTACAAGCTCTGCTTAGTTTGGGCTAGATGGCGTTGTGTGTATGTGATAGAATATTGAATTATTATTATTATTATTGATGCAGTTTATGAGTTCGTCAGTGTTTGTATTTTAACTGCATCAATTTCAAATTGTTATATGGTCAGCATTCCGTCAGCTTATAATTATTTAGGACAGATTAATGAACTTTGTACTCGCACTTATACAGTCGTGTAAAATAAATATTATTAATACCTGAATACTTTGTAAGCATTTAGAAATTTCTACTAAATACTGACTAGTATTAGAATCTTGTAACAAGCATTCGCCAACCTGAACCTAACCTTACACCAATACATAGAACACGCATACTACACTGCACACAGCAGTCAAAGAGGAATTAATTTCAATTAAGTATGTAATGAAAAAATAATTTCGATTTTAATTTTAATCACAATGACTGGTCATCTGTGCAGATTGTAATAAAGTACACAAGTGTGCGCGCTATAGAAGTGGGCTCTTTATTATTTTATTCTCAAGGTCTGATGGAAAGAAAAACGTCATAATTGGTGAAAATCAGGACCACCACGCTTTACGTACTTTACCAGGCACGGGGATCAAACAACGTCAATTTACTGATGCCAGACTGTTACTTAGTAAAAGTTTCTTGATAGGAAGAAGGTATTATGTAGCACAGAGAACATTTGTATTTAGTTATGTAGTAGGGTTAGCACAAACAAACATAGTATATTAAAAAATCCTTTGTCTGACTGACTTACAATGACCGATCGTGGTTCGACGTTTGTTTATGATGATTCGTGTAGCCTAGAATGACAAGGATCACCTTGTTTAAAGGTGTTATTGATTCTGTACCATCGATGCTCATACTCATGATAATATTCTCATGCATACCAGCGAGAGTAATCAAATGACTGTATCGCATTCGTATTGGTGTAGGGCGAATTCGTACCATATCAATGAACATTTACCTAACGTATCCGAATATTCATCAGAATTACGAATATTCCAATTTAGATCTTAAATATTATTTTTTATTTGAAAATTGCTAATTCAATTATATAAAATAGTTTCCCTAGTGATTAAAATAATTAACTGAAAGAAAAGTAATGGACGCATATTAATAAAAACTTCACTGTTTGTAATTAATTTTAATTTAGTCTGCAATACTTAGACCACCACCACCACTATCGCTTGTCTCATTATCTACGTCAGATTGTGTACTATCCCTTTCATCGCCATCTTTCTCTGATGAATGTGACTGAGCTTGAATCGATTTTGTAGTAGCCTTGTTGTTCTTATTTGCATCTTCCTCATTGGATATTTTGTGAGCCAAATCGTTTGTAACCTTTTCATTCTCATCTGTGCCTTCATCATGAATAGATAAATTTAACGAAGTTTCATCTCCTTTTTGTCTTGCCTTATTATTTTCACTTACATTTTCACCTTTATCAGATGACTCTAAATTGATTTTGCCCGACCTATTTTTGAACAATTTATTTGCACCCTTCATATTTTCTCCTGTATCCATACCATCATTAGATAAATTTAACAAAGTTTCATTGAGCTTTGTTCTGGCTTTGCGTTTCTTATTAGATTTTTTAGATGAATATGCCATTTTTTCATCAGAATTATTTGTGAATGATGTATTTATAGCCATCATATTCTCATTTGTATCTTCATCATTGTCAGATACATCTATTGACATTTCATCAGGTTCTTCTCCAGCCTTGTAGTTCTCATTCAAATATAAATCGTGATCAGATGAATGTAGCAATTTTTTTATCGATTTATTTTTAAGCGATTTTTTTGTTGTTTTACTATCCCCAGTTGTATCTCCATCATTATAAGACAAATTTAATGATTTTTCATCTAGCCTATCTCTGGTCTTTTGTTTCTCATTTAAATTTGCATCTTTATCCGATGAATATAATAAATTTTCATCCAATTCAGTTCTAGACGAATTATTTGTAGCGTTCATATTCTCACTTATATCTTCATAAATATCAGATAAATCTAATGATATTTCGTCAGGTTTTGCTCTGACCTTATGATTATCATTTAAAATTGCATCTTCATCATTTGTAACCTCAATTTTTTCACTTTTATCCTCATTTGATGAATATACAGTTTGAAGGGATTTCTTTATAGGATTGTTTTTAATTAATTTATTATCAGATGAATATAGTGACTTGTTAGCCAATCTATCTTTATCCTTTTTCTTTTCACTTATTATATTACCATCATCATCGTCATCACCATTAGGTGAGTCTGACAATATTTGCATAGAGCTTTTTCTAACATTCCTATCATTACTGTATATTTCAATTGTGTTATTGACTTCTGTTGCCCTTTGTAACATAGCATTATCACTATCAATGTATGGTTCTTCTGAATTCAAAAGTTTATATAAGTCTAAGTCATCAAGAAGATTTGTAATATCATCATTCAATTTTATATCTTCATCGACGCTTAAGTTTTGATTTGTGTCTTTATGTTTTTTGGTATCTTTATTAGACCGTGCAATCTTTTTTATTTTAGATTTAATTTTCTTAACATCTCCATCATCGGATTGAATGTCCTCAATGGAGATAGAAGGAGCAGGTGATTTAGCTGTTGTTTTACTTTTAACTTTTTTAATAGTAGTGTTATCATCACATTCACTAGATTTTTCTTTACTGGGTGGTGCTGGATAATCGAGCTCCTCATTGCTTTTAAACATAGTTGACATGAAGTCTTTGAAAAGTTTATCGTCTTTCAATATCCTCAAACTGCCTTCACTTGTAGGCGGAGGAAGATAACTAGTAAATTTCTTAGGAGGGTTAATTGGATTGACGTAAAAGGTTTTTCTTGTAGTATCTGAATAATGTAGTGCGAATGTCGATATAACTCTGCGTTTTGTTGACAGTCTAACAATTTGTGGCACTGGCTTAAAGGAAAAGGAAATACCATTTATAGACATTATTTTGCATCAGAAATCGTATGATATTATTATAAATGGGATACAATTTTAGAGAATTCACCTGTTTCATAATGCCATCTATCCATTTTGTATAGTAGCCAATTTTAGTAAAAACAGTAGGAGCGTCCGGTGTGCCGCAGACTGGAGGGCCGAAACTCATCACGCCTAATAGTATACCACTAGAAATGCCTGGACCGCCGACATCATGCTGTAAAGAATAATTAAATGTTTAGCCCGTGTTCGAAAACACTAAAAGGAAATAATAAATAAATATTATTGTTTTACTCTTTACACAGATAAGGATGGAATCTAACCACTATGTGTCGTTGCCAAGTAATTTAAATATATTTGGTGTTTGTTTTTTGTTTGGCACCGACGCTAAATTTAGTAGCTCCCATTAGGTGTCTTAGCGAAGACTAAAAACATACCATTTATTTATAGTGTTTTGAAGTCAGTATATATTTTTTATTTAAAGGGAAATTTCGGTCACGGTGGCCAATCTTGACGGAGACTGGCCATCTGCACAGGAAATATTTTAGTGCACAAGCGTGTGCGCAAACACAACATACACATTATCTGTTCCTTAACTCTCATGATCCGTGGGACGGTAATCTGGCACGACCTGAGAGAGATCAGGCGCAGGACTAACGGCTTTACGTGCTTTTCGAGGCACGGGGGTGTCTAACACCGTCAACTTCCTAATTCCGGGCTGCTATTGAGATTTCTTAACAGAAAAACCCAACAGCATTTTGTTGGCCCGACCCGGGATTCGAACCCGAGACCTCATATACATCAATTGCATTCACTACCGCTGCGCCGCAGAGGCAGTTACGTTTACGAAGGTTACAACTGAGGCGGGTACCCTATTGGTACTCATAAATTAACTAATGGTGGTGTCGTGCACTACTCGTGCCTATTCGTTAGTTTATCGAAGATACACCAAGAAACTCTTTATATGAGTAATAAAGAGTTTCCTGGTCTGCCCTCCGCTTACTAAAAAGCAATTAAGTCATATCCGTCCTTATATTAATCGCTTTTTAGTTAGCTGACGGCAGTGATATACCTTAGAAGTCCAGAGCCAAATATCAGTCAGATTTATATGTGACAACCTCGATGTTATGCCGAACCTAATCTAAAAAGAATCTACTAAATCGGCTCATTAACAAAGAAGTTACTCACAAACATATGTAGGTACATAAAAAATAGACAGATTAATAAAGCACGTTAAAAGAAAAGTAATTTTGCTTAATGATAAAGTGTGTTTTTTGTTATATGCTGATACTTACCAGCACAAAGTGTGGACAAGTGCCGAATAACTGCAATGGGCGTTCGCTATGGCTCTTTAATAAGAGGGACTTAACGATAGCAGGCAAAATATGGATGTATTTGACCTCTGCCTACTAAAGATAAATTTACGGTACATACACACGGTCATGTCAAGTAAGCTAATAGGTTTTAGGATTGGCTCTTTCAGATTTGAAAATTCTTTGTCATGCATCCTGTAGGTATCCACTTTTTAATAATTGAGTAAGGTACCTAATCATATTCATTTACTACCGTGGTGCATCTGTCATCGGTAATCTTTGCTCTATATTATATTAAAATATTAAGTTAAATATCTTCAGGCTTTGCAGTCTCATTAAAATACTTACACAACGACACTACAAATACTCTAGCGCTTTACTCTACAACAAAATTCATAATAAGCTAAATATACACCATCTTAACTTACACCACTGTAAAATGAAAATAAAAGAATACCTGCTCACCCTAAATTATGATGATACAGAAGAGTTGCTAAATCTACCATATAGATAATATGAACACACACAAAACACACACACACTGATACAAAAACATACACACACGCACACACACGAGCGCGCGCACACACACATACACACATACACAATCCATATATAACCACAATCGATTACTCTACATGTTTCTTACCATTTCACCTCTTGTTTATAATAAAGGCATCGTACTTACCTTTTTTTTTTTTTTTTTACGTGGTGGAATGCAATGACGCATATCCCTCCGCGGGGGCGGGCGGAGGGATTATGTCGTCCTAGCTCGGGGGCCATTGATCATTGTGTTTTCTTGTTAATTCATGTATCTAGTTTATTAAGTCGTATATTGTAAAATACACCGCATTGTACTTTTTTTTTGCCAATAAATTATTATTGTTCTTATTACTTACATTGCACGCACCAGTCCCTTTGGTGAAAAAACCAGCGCAAAAGTTCTTATTTGTTACGTACTCTCTGAAAATTATAAAGATGATCACTTTTGATTGACCTCTTTTAAGAAATAGTTACATAAATATAGGTAGTTGATTCCCAATGATTGAATTGTATTGAAATTCCAGTCGAAAAGGATGTACTTATAAAAAAAATTAAGTAAATATAGAAATTGAAATTAAATTACTATATACGGATTTTATCGCGTTGTTTATTTATCACTGTATTACAAAATTTTGAAAATATTACACTACTACTACTATTGATTTTATTTTACTAATTTATAAGCTAATAAAATTATTTAAACTATTAAATCTATTTATTTTTGGTTAACACTTTCCCCGACGTTTCGGTTGCTTTTCAGCAGCCATGGTCACGTTACCATGGCTGCTGAAAAGCAATCCGTATATAGTAGTTTAATTTCAATGAATAACATTCGCGTAAACAGAAGACAATATTATATAAATATAGTAAACTAAAAATTAAATATATAAATACATACACATAATAAACTTAACTACTCTTTGTATTTAAGTATGTATTATTATTTTAAAGGGTAATTTAAGCTAGGAAAACGATAGTAGATTTAAAAATTTATAATGATTTAAATTTTTTTTTTCAATATTCTAATTTTAAGACCGTAAACGAAGGAGGTCATGAAAGATAGATATACTCTATTGCTAAAAGTCAAAATAAAGATTTAAATAGTAGGACTTACTTGGAATAGACTTCTTGACACTCGTGCAATGGGTAGAAGTCCAACTCAGCATATGACAATCGATTGCGCCATGGACCATATACAATGTTTGTAGGCTGTAACATAATTCACATAAACTACCAACATTAAACAATATTTAAGAGTCAACGTGCTTATTTTTTGTAATCAGCTCACAACTATAAATGTATTTATTACTTACGTCCCTAGCGCCCCAACCAAGTATAATAATACCATCAGTATTGCTGGGTAGAGGTGCCGGATTTCGGTCAAAATATATCCTCTTAACCTTAGTTATTTTCTGAGAGAATACAATATTCGTGCCCAACTTCAAGACTGCAAGATTATTGTTTAAGTTTGCTGGCTGATAGTCAGGGTGAAAGTAGACATCACGAACAGGAATATTTTCACCGCCAGCTTCGTAGTAGTCACAACCAACTTGGACCGAAAGAAATGCTGGGTTCTCACGGAAGAAACGGTTGTTCCAGGCTCTAAAAATAAAATTTGTTAATAAAAGTTTGTAGGTACTTTAGAAATGTATCATAAGCAACAAATCATACAATTGCAAACAAGATGCTGCGGTGATAACTAAATCTCTTCTAATGATAGAGCCGGCACATTGGAATTTTTCGAAAAACTGAACCGTTGCCATGAACGGAAAGAATTTGACTCGCGTTCTGTGTCCATCGAAGATGCGACGTCCACTTTTCTCTACGGGCGCTAAAAAAATAAAAACACGTTATTTGGTCCCTATTTTGTTTAGAATTAATCAGTGAAGTAGTTCGTTTTATGTTTACAAAATATGAATTTAAACTTACTCCAAATTTCATTATCGGTTAGATCACTTTCATTAGAATTATTTGCATTATTAATTTCATTTGTAAAGTTACTTAAAATATTTTCATTCTTATTTAAAAGTTTTAAAATCGCCGAATTTATACTCAAGTTGCCAAAATTATTGTTCAATCCATGTATTTCCTTTAGGCGTCTAAGCTTTGTAATAAATGTTTCTATATGATTAGTTACATATATGTCATCGACTTCTTCGTTACTTTTATCGCCTTCATTCAAAGCCTCGTTTATTTGTGTTATCAAATGATTTGTATTGTTATCGATATTATTGACACGAGTAGCTCTTGCTATTTCCTTCATATTGTCGCAGTCTTTCAGTGTCATTGAAGCAAAGAAATTATGAATTATAGAAAAGTCTTTCAATCTGGGCTTATGCTTTACATCTCTGATTCTTAAATGAACAAATAACTTGTTAGCTGTGTCTCGTATTATCGCCTCTGTGATCGCGACATCGTTTTCTTCTACTTCTGGTAATGGAACAAGAGTCAAGATATGTCCGAAAGCGTTAAATAACGAGAAGTACAAGACATTATATTTGAATGAAAACATTTATGAATCTTTGTGCCTTGTTAAAATAAAGTGATGACTTAATTACAATATAATAATATCACAAACTGAGATTTTTTGTCGCAAAGTGTGCGATGAAGCTGCCTAATATATTAAAACCTTAACAGATTTTGTTTTATTTCTCCTTTTTTATAGAAGTTATTTATAACTCGTGGAAACACCTTACGAAATAATAAATTAAATTTGCCGATAAAGTGTAATAAAATGTACGATCGCCCAATTCTAGAACATTCCATGTATTTGAATAATTCTACTGATATATAAATTGTTGCGAAATCTTACATTTTAACATCGTTGAGATATGGTAATTGAAACATGTGTCGCAGTTATTTCGGTACCCATGACTGAAAGAGTTTGTTGTAGGGATGTGTATTATAGAAACTGTCACTGCCTAATGTCAAAACTGTCCAAGTAACTTAAATTAATGCATGATGCCGAATATTCATGTCCGGCAACAGATTATGTGACTACAATAAGAAGTCATGTAGATAGCGTTTTGTCCATAATCATAATAGTCAGAATATTACTGCAGAATAAAAGTTGTTATCTATATCTATCACTGCCATATTCCTATTGCCATGTCCCTAGGAACCATTATTATTTCTCTATTTTACTGCTGTTTACAGACATAATATAACGAACAAGTATAACGAATCTAAAGAAAACATAAACATGACAATAGCCTAAAGCCTCCTCATATTGTTAAGGAGGAGGTAACAAAGGAGTTCGAGATGATGATTTTTAAATATTATCAGTCAACTCTTGTGCAGATATTTCATTCGTGCCCAGCGCAGCAGCAGTAGATTCTCTATTATATCCATATTGTTATTAGTTTTAGATTTGTATAGACAGTAATATATGGTACATATTTATGATAAGTAGAGCCTCGCTGATTTCAGCATGAATGGGCCGATTCGACCGGGGAAGGACTACCCTCTCACAAAATATCAACGTGAAATAGCAGTATTCCTACTGTTGTGTTTCGTTCGGTAAGTGAGAGTGCCGGAGGCCCAATCACCCTCCTTCCCCCTTCCTGCTCCTTCCCACTTCCTTTCCTAAAGGGTCGGCAACGCACAAGTGATGCCTCTGGTGTTGTAGGCGTCCATAGGCTACGGTGACCACTTACCAACAGATGGTATGCTTGTTTGCCACCTTAGTTGTATAAAAAAAACACCTGGAACACCTTGTTGATATGAGTTGTAAGATATTGAAATTATATTTAATTGATGATTTAAAAGAGTGGCTATGAGTTTCTTGCAGGTTTCTTCTCATAGGCTTTACCCTTTGCCTGAACCTAGTAACTAACCTAAATGTAGATTCGGTAACTTAGTAAACTCACTAACCTATATAAGTATTTTGACATTCATAAGTGTTACTTTGTGACCTAAATGAATAAATTATTTTTGACTTTAACTTTGATACAAAACAGGTTTGAATATATTAACCTCTATAAAACGGTACTTAAAAGCTTTATAATTTCGCTACTGAAATCACACACTCAGTGTACATAAGTTATAGTAGGTGTGGCCCTAGTGGAAGAGAGAACCTGGATCTCCCGCCCGAGTTAGGAGAAAGAGACTATGCAAAATTGAAAAAATCCTCATTTTGTATTACCCCTTTAAAACTAAACCGATTATGTACATATGTGCTAATAAAATGTAAGTATCTAAAGATCGGGCACGCCACGATCGTGGCGGTAAGTCCCGTGTTTGAGGAGTGGCTGGAGAGGCGGCATGGCGCCCTCACCTTCCGGCTGACACAGGTACTGACTGGCCACGGTTGTTTTGGCCAGTTCCTGTGTCGTATACGCCGGCAAGAGATGCCCGGTTGTCAACACTGCGGCGACTGCCGCGACGTTGTAGAGGACACGGCGCTGCACACGTTGGCGGTTTGCCCCGCCTGGGCATCGCAGCGCCGTGAGCTGATCGCGGCAGTCGGATCGATTGCCCTCTCGCTCCCGGCCGTAGTTCAGTCTATGGTCCGGAGTGAGAGGTCGTGGAACGCCGTCGCCTCCTTTTGCGAGGAAGTAATCTCCATCAAGGAGACAAGACTGTAAGAGAACACTTTGACTGTCTATATGTATGTATTTATTTTATTATATTATATACTGCTATTATATAATGTACTAGCGAACCGCCCCGGCTTTGCACGGGTAGTACAAAACCTTGGCAAATTATTACTCCTAAACCTTCCTCATGAATCACTCTATCTATTGGTGACAACCGCATGAAAATCCGTTCATTAGTTTTTGAGTCTATCGCGAACAAATAGACAGACAGACGCAACGGGGGACTTTGTTTTATAATACGTAGTGAATTTGTTAAGTGGATGTCTTAAAACAAAAATATAATTGAGCGGGTTTTGTTATTTTATAAATTCCTAGTAGAATTACATTTAATTAAATAATTAAAAAAAGGAAAACAAAAGGAATTACCAGTGGTAGATATTCTAATCTTAACTAATATTAAGTAATAACTGTGCCCGCGGTTTCACCTGCGTTTATGATTAGTGCGCCGATCCCGTAGGTCGTAGCGTGATGTTATATAGTCTATAACCTTCTCCGATAAATATGCTATCCAACACTAAAAGCATTTTTCAATTCGAACCATTCTTCTTCTTCTTTTCGTGTGATTAGTGGCCATTAATTGGAATCATTAGTTCCTGAGATTAGCGCGTTCAACCAACCTACCAAACAAACAAACTCTTCAGCTTTATAATATTAGTAGGTATAGATAAATGTGAATGTCAGTTTGTTACGCCGCCGCGCCGACTGTAACTATAGACCGATCATCATAAAATTAGCTTACACGTTATTAGGTGTACCTTTAGCAGAGCACATGGAGCACCTTTCATTTAGAAAAAAATACAATTTCCAAGGAAAGAAATTTATTGGCAGAATTTACAATGTCGGGACGGGAGTGAAGCCATGTGTAAAATCTAGAAGATAATAATAATAATTGGATTGTCCATCAGCAACTTGCCTTGAGGTATGAACTTGTGGAATCTGAAGTGCCGTATTACAGGTATGTGCCCAATCCAGTTCCCGAAAATGGTCGTGCTACTTTGTACTGGGATCGGTCTATCATCACTGATAGGACAATTGTGGCGAACAAGCCAGATATTGTGCTGATAGACCGATTGAAGCGCCGAGCAATGATCATCGATGTCACCATTCCGCATGGCGGGAATCTTGTGAAAGCTAAAAAAGAAAAAGAGTTGAAATACCTGGACTTAGCTCACGAGATTGTCGACATGTGGCGTGTGGACTCGGCGCTCAGTGCCGATAGTCATTACAGTCAATGGTTTAATACCTAAGAGCCTCGACCACCACCTGCAGAGGCTCGCGTTAGATGGCTGGATCAAGTCCTTGATCCAAAAGGCAGTACTACTCGACACGGCGCGTATTGTGAGGAGATTCCTCTCTCTGGGGTCCTAACCACCGGCAGCTTGGACCGTGTTCCCGATGTCGGTGGGTCATTTCAAATTTTATATTTTTAAATATGTCTAGTTTTTATATTTATATTTAAAAATGTAATCATTAGAAAAAAATAGAAATAAAAATAATAATAATAATAAACCCCTCTGGAACAGTCATTATCTCATCATGAGACTAACGCGATACCGGAGGGCAGAGTACACTAGCTTTTAAACTACCACCTTTGCCTTGTGATATAAACAAAAAATGTATCACCAGGTTAAATAAAGCGCACAAACTGCAAGGCAGCATGTGGCGAGCTTAATGTGTTTGGTGACACTGCGGTCCTGAATGCCTCAGAGAGTCGGTTAGGGCCTCGTCCCCAGCTTGCCGTTACTGGTTAGCTGGGGTGGAACTTCAAGAGCGCCAGTAGGACTCTCAACTCTGGCTTGCCTTGGTCGGCCAGTAAGAGGGAGGCCGCTAGAGCTATATGCTTGAGGATGAAAGTGTCATTTTCAAGGGCATAACTACGGGGAAGCCTGCTCCTGGCCTCGTGACAACGGAGATGATGATGGTGGTGATGGCGAAACCGGCGCCGCACCGCTCGACACCCCTAGCCACTTGCACCGGTGTTGCCCTCTGCTGCTGGCTTGTATGCCTATGGTGACTATTCAGGGGGCCCATCTAGTGAGTTGGCGAGTCACCGTCTGCCCATTGCATTGATGTTATTAGTGTATTCAGGGCAGATGCCGTTTTTTATCCATAGTTATCAATATACCGGTCCACCAAACACGCATACCCATAGCCCATATATTAGAATCCATACGTAGCAATAGTCCTACGCCTGCTGTGGCTAGTGCCGCTGTAGGTGTTCCATCCCACCTTTAATTAAAACTCTCTAAGGGCCTGTTCGCGTTGGACCCATGTCTCCGTATAAGCCTCCCAAAGGGCCAGATATTTAAAAATATAATAATTATCTTAGAAAATACCTGCGATAAGAGAAACATAATAATATTTTTTTTATTGAAAACCTTGTTACATTTTCGCAATAATTAAACGATAACGACTCCAGTAGTGTAAAATGTGTCGTAGCCATTAACGACCACATCCGAATATATTTTAAATAACTAAGGTTAGTAAAGATACAATTTTATTGTTTATTTTAAATAATTTTGTGCTTATATTGACGATTAGAGTATGTGTTTGTCAGTGAGTGTATGTGAGTGACTGTGTGTGTCTGTGTGTATCGGTATGTGTAGGTGTGTGTATATGTATGGGAGTAAAATGTATTTGTTATCATTCTATGATGTTCTCACATTGTGTATAAGTTTGTGAAAAAAGCCACTGTTAGTTTCAGCTTAGATTTATTACAAGTCAAAGGATAGATTTTAATCACCCTATTTATCTTATTGTAAAGTTTAGGGCTTAGAAAGTAATATTGACGGGATGCTAGAGGAGTCCTGTATGATTTAAAAGAACAGACTCTGTCAGATCTACATTTTTTTAAATATATTCTATGTCATACGGAGTTTCAGTATGCTTACGCAAAATCACCTGCAGTATTATGTATATACTGCAGGTGATTCCTCTGCAAGGCGCTGACGGTACGACAATTATATAATTGTCGTACCGTCAGTGCCTTGCAGAGATTATACAGATTAGACGTTGGGAATCTTCTAAGCTTACCAGTCATGACCTTGAGTATACATCTCTGGGCTGTCTCCAAACGCACCATCGTTTTATAACTACCACCCCAAGAGGTAATGCAATAGCCAATAATGGATTAAACTAGCGCATAATAGACCATATTCAAAGTGCTTAAATCTCAATTTTTTGAAAATATACACAAAATTTCTAAACCGAGTAACAATTTGATTTATTTGGTAATACCAAGTTAATTAACTGTCAACTATTCGGGCACGCCACAATCGTGGCGGTAAGACCCGTTCTTAGAGAGTGGCTGGAGAGGCGTCATGGCGCCCTCACGTTTCGTTTGACGCAGGTGCTGACCGACCACGGTTGTTTCGGTCGGTACCTGTGTCGAATACAGGAGACGCCCGGTTGCTATCACTGCGGTGACTGCCACGTCGTTGTCGAAGACACGGCGTTGCACACATTGATAGGTTACTCTGCTTGGGCCATGCAACGCCATGTCATGCACGCGGCAGTCGGTAGAGTCGTCCTCTCGCTCGAGGCTATGGTTTTGTCCATGGTTTCGAGCGAGAGGTCTTAGAATGCCGTCGCCTCCTTCTATGAGGAGGTGATGTTAGTGAAGGAGGCGGCGGAGAGGGAACGGTCAATCCCTCTCCCTAACCGCAGAACCGGGCGCAGGAGGGCGCGAGACGACCTCCAGCCACCTTGAGTAGAAGCCTGCGGGTGGTGAACCTATTGAGGCCGTCCACCACCCGATCAGCGCAGGTCCGAGCAGGCGGCGTTCGTGTTCCGCGCACGCCTCTCGATGTCGCAAGGGGGACTAGGTCCCCCGCTTTATCTGCGTTATACTCTGTGTTAATTTGTGAATTTGTCCTGTATGTGTGATGGTTGTGTGGGACCCGCCACGTCCATCAGTGGGCCGAACCTTTGGCGGGGTCGCGATTCGAATGCGAGAGCGATCCGCGTGGCCTCGCCGTAAGGGTGTGAGGAACACCGCGGTGGTTTTAGTCGGTCCAGCCCAAATCCATCTTAGGGGCTGGATCCCGACATATCCCCATCGCCCGCCCCAAAACCGGCGATGGGAAATGTGACTTGACTTGACTTTTGACGAGACATTTCCCGCGTAAAAAAAAAAAATAGAAACTCACCTATTAACCCGAGATATTTTATGTAGCTAGTACGAGCAATAAAAAAACAGGTGCAGTTAGAGGAGTTCGGAAAGCAACACGTGTGAGCCTTAATTAAGAATGAGAATGGTGGTTGGACAGCCGAACTAGGGGTAAAAGTGATGAACTATGTTTTTTCTAGGTTAACGGTAAGTCAGTTAAGTTCAAGCAATTGAACTACGAAGTTTAGAGCGATTTCAGCATTATTACGCACGGACTCCCAAGTAGCTCCATTAACTAGCAGCACTGTGTCATCAGCGTATGTATTATATTTATTTATTTATTTTATTTATTTTATTTATTTTATTTATTTTATTTATTTTATTTATTTTATTTATTTTATTTATTTTATTTATTTTATTTATTTTATTTATTTTATTTATTTTATTTATTTTATTTATTTTATTTATTTTATTTATTTTATTTATTTTATTTATTTTATTTATTTTATTTATTTTATTTATTTTATTTATTTTATTTATTTTATTTATTTTATTTATTTTATTTATTTTATTTATTTGATTTATTTGATTTATTTTATTTATTTTATTTATTTTATTTATTTTATTTATTTATTTACTTAATTTTTGTTTAGGACTATTTTTCAGGTATAATTAAAAAAAAACACGTTTGTATAGACTAAATGCTGCCAGCATTTCCTCTTAATTACATTAGACTCGTGCTGAAAAGGTTGTACAGGAAAACACTTCATCTTAATTAAAATGTATTTATTTTATTTAGTTAATAGGTATACTGATTACAACTATACAAAAATACAATAAATTAATTCATTATGTGATAGCCCGAAGTCTAATAACAACCGTACACAGCACACAAGGTTTTATTTTAATATTTTGTTAGGGACTTAGTTTAGTAAAAGAAAGTTCTAGAAGTTAAGAACCATCTAGAACTTAGGTTGGAGCAGCGATGACTTAGTGGGAGACCATTGAACTGCCACGCAGAGGTTTCAAGTTTGATCCCAAGGCATTCATCTCTGACTATTACAATATTTAATGATAGCTGGTTTTAACGGCGAAGGAAAATATCGTAAGGAAACTTGAATGTCTAAGAGTTCTTAAAGATATGTGAAGTCTGCCAACCCGCACTGGGCCAGCGTGTGGGCTATGACCTAACCCTTTGCACACTGGGAAGAGGCCCTTGCACAGCAGCGGGGCAGTTTAATACATGGCTGGTATTATAATGAATAGGTACAGATACAGACTAGTTACAATTGTACAATAACTATAAAGGAGACCGGCAGGTTTTCATATATCTCTGGGCCTGATGTTACTAACATGATTTTTGCTTTATCATATAGGTATAATATTAACATTTTAAAATGAAAATATTCATCTAGCTGCTCAATGGGAGTAACGAGATATTTACTGTCAAAAAAAATTGAAATACACATACACATGTATTTAAAAGTCTCAAAGATCTTAAGATCACCATAATTAAGAGTTATTTGAGGTGTGTTATGTACTGGAACATAAACATATATTATACTAACAAAACTAAACACTTGTATAGTTTATCATGATCATCATTATCCGCTCATATGATAGTTGGAGCATACATAAAATACTCGTTGCTTTCTACACTTTATTAATCACTAATCATTATCATCATCATAGATAATTAAAATATCATCTAAAACTGTGCAGGCGGTATTAAGTTTTGTTGGAACATTGCACAGTTAAGGCACCATATTATGACCGTTATATGACAACAACCTACAGTTCCTTTACCTACCACACAATAACAATAATATTGCTCGATCGCTTCCCTACCAACAAGAGACCTGTCAACCAAAATATAGGGAAAATATGTTTTTGCACTGGTATGTCATTATATGATTTTGTTGCGTATGCATTGTGATCGAAATCCGTTAAAACAAGCCGTTGTCAGTCGAACAAACAAGAAACCAATATCCGTTGTGAGAATGCGTAGATCGTTCGTGAAAGCAATATACGCCAGTGTCCATAAAATATCGCCAAAATCGTAAAGAAAGCACAGTACACAATAAAACCTACAGTACGAGAAGTATTTACAATGCGAGAGCAGCAAGCGGCGCGCAAGAAAGTGAATGTCGAGTAGTTTGACAATAATTGACACTGTCAAAATCGTTTTTGAATTACCATTAAATAAAATAAGTCTCAGTTAGTATCGATTCTAATCTAAGAAAAAATAATTAAAATGGGTTGAAATATAGTTTAAGTTACAACTAAATCTATATTTTTAAACATTAATTGATCTGTGTATGTAATAACTAACAATTTCCTGAAACACTGACACTTGAAAAAAAGTAAAAGAAATATCGATTTGCCTACTTGTTATTTCGTACATAGCAACACTGTATATTATCCAATCAACTGAAACTAGTAAATAAAAGTAAGTTTAAGTTTTAATAATTTAATAAAATACTATCCCATTGTAAATCTACAAAATATTAGAGGACATGGCATCAAAAAATATCTAAAGAATTATGAATAATAAAGCATTCGAGTAACATAAAGTTATGTTAAGCCTATTTCTGCCGATGTCCTTTAAAATTTTAATAACCCCCGTCTCATAATTAATTTGATACCCATATTGAGGCAGTTGTGAAAAAAAATGTAATTCGCCATTTTGTGGTGGCGGCCATCTTGGATTTGAAATTTATCATAGTGTATAGTACTCTACTAGTCAAGCCCTTTCATTTAATACTCATATTGAGGGAGTTGAGAAGAATATGTAATCCGCCATTTTGTGGCGGCGGCCATCTTGGACCAATTTTCATCAAACATAACTAAGAACACTCCCGGCTAATTCACCTGTCAAACAAAAAAACAAAGTTAAAATCGGTTCATCCGTTCGGGAGCTACGATGCCACAGACAGACACACACACACACACACACACACACACACACACACACACACACACACATACACACACACACACACACACACACACACACACACACACACACACACACACACACACAGACACACACACACAGACACGTCAAACTTATAACACCCCGTCGATTTTGCGTCGGGGGTTAAAATATACTTTAAATACTATATGTGAACACGAAGTCAAATAATAACTATACACATCGTTCACAGCACACACGGCTCTATTTTAGATAGTTCTCAGTCTAGTAATCAGTTTATACAAAAAAATAAATCTAAACGTTAAAATATTAAAAGATTAAACTATATCCGAGAGTAGAAAGGATTTGAAAGCATGAAACCTGTCGAGTAGGATATCAAGCTATGCGCAAACAGTTTTATTTATGTATTTGACTACCAGTTTTATACAATAACCAGCTGACCTGCGCAACTTCGTTTGCTTCATAAAAGATAATTTTCCTTGATTTTGCAACATTTTTCATTGATGCTCCGCTTCTATTGGTCGTAGCGTGATGTTATATATGCCTTTAGCCTTCCTCAATAAATGGGCTATCCAACACCAAAGTAACCAATATTTCAATTCAGACCAGTTCAGTAGTTCCTGAGATTAGCGCGTTCAACCAAACAACCAAAGTCTTCAGCTTTATAATATTGAATAGAAGCATAGATTCACTTACACATAATAGAACTTATGGGTTTAAAACTAATTAATAACTAATAACAGGTGAATACAGTATGCATTTCAATGTTTATAGAATTATAGTAGGTATATACATCTTATTGGTTATATGCAAATGAATAATTATTTATTACAGCGTTTAACAAATTAGAGAAACTTATAAATCTAAAACACGTTACAAAAGTAAGTAATAAGCACTGGCAGAATTAATATAAGCGACAGTAGCCCAATAGATAAGGCATTGGACTTGCGATCGAGAGGTCGCGGGTTCGAATTCCACTCATGGCCCTACTGACGTAAACCACAAGCATTCTAGCTAAGCTGGAGGGTTAACAAGAATACTAGTAATTTGAAACCCAAATTGCAAGTAATCTTTATAGAAAAGAAATAACAAAAATACTTTTGTGGTTTTCACATTAGGAAAGCCTGTATCGTGAAGACCTAGTACAATATCATAATACAATTTTTCTTCCTGTATATTTTACTGTAACGTTGTTAGTATTTAAAAGGTTGGTTCTTTCTCACAAATGAAGTCTATAAAACTGTCACATTGAGCCCGGTTATAGTGCCCCGGCAAATAGAACACGCCGCATGGAGCATCTATTGGTTTATTACCAGTCAGCCAGGCATCGTACAATGTTTCCACACGTTGCCCTGAAATAACAAAAATGAAGTAGAGTTACTTTTATTATGTAAGAATTATAAATAAATTGGAATTAAACACTTTATACGGATTTTGTCGCGTTGTTTATTTTACTTTAAACACTTTTATTACATAATTTTGAAAACTCTAACACTACTATTATTGAACTTTACTATGCTATTTAATTTTATTAAAACTATTTATATTTAAGTTTACACTTTGCCCCGACGTTTTGGTTGCTTTACAGCAGCCATGTTCACGGGGAGATGGCATGGATAGATGGAATATATAGCTTAAACAGTAGTAAAATTCAATAATAGTAGTGTTAGAGTTTTCAAAATTATGTAATAACAGTGTTTAAAGTAAAATAAACAACGCGACAAAATCCGTATAAATTGTTTAATTCCAATGTATAACATTCGCGTAAACATAAGACAATATTATATATAAATAAAGTTAGAGCCATTCTTTTAAGTGCCAAGACATTGAAGAAAGTTGGGTGAACATGCACCTATAGCTATATAATAATAATAATAATATCAGCCCTGTATTAAACTGTCCCACTGCTGGGCACGGGCCTCTTCTCACTGTGAGAAGGGTTAGGTTGTTCACCACTGGCTGGCCTAGTGCGGGTTGGCAGACTTCACATATATTCGAGAACATTATGAAGAACTCTCAGACATGCAGGTTTCCTCACGATGTTTTCCTTCACCGTTAAAGCGAGCGATAATTAACTGTCGGCCTCAATGGCGTAGTGGTTAGTGTAATCGACTGCCACGCCCTAGGTCGCGGGTTCGATTCCCGCACAAGTCAAACATTTGTGTGCATGAACATAGATGTTTGTCTTGGTCTGGGTGTTTCTATGTATAATATGTATGTATATACAAAAAAACGGATATATTATGTATGTTTATCCATTGTCTAGTACCCATAGTACAAGCTCTGCTTAGGGCTAGATGGTGTTGTGTGTATGTGGTAGAATATTATATTATATTATATTTAATACGCATATAACTTCGAAAAGTCAGAGATGCGTGTCTTGGGATAAACTTGAGACCTCTGCGTGGCAGTCCAACAGTTTCTCACTAGGCTATCGGTGCTGATGCTATGCAAACGCTAAATTATAATAGCGTTGGAAATTGTTTGCTCTTAACATATACCATGACCAACCAAGCGTTTTAAGCATAAAATAATTCGTGCCACAAATCACACAGATATCACACAAGAAACAGAAATAATATTGAACTACATCTCGCAAAAGAATATTGTACGGTAAAAATAATTTACAGTGTGAGGGAGCTCAGATATAATTATAATAACCTACTTAAAAATGTAATTAATTATTTATTTATAATAAATTTAAAAGTAGATTAAAATGTACTTATTAAACAAAAATGATGGTTAACTTGAACCCAAACTCTGTTGTTACGTTATAACTGTTTGAATTTTCTCATATTTTAAGTGAACTATGCAGTTTTTTTTTCGAGAAATAAACTCTTTAAACCGAATAATGTAAAGTAATTAAATTGTAATTAGTTATAAATATGTCTTGTTATTTTTTTTAACGACTGATCTCAAATTGTAGGTATATTTATATTATTCCAATACTAATGCCTCGATGGCGCAGTGGTTAGTGTAACCGACTGCCACGACTGAGGTCGCGGGTTCGATTCCCGCACAAGACAAATATTTGTGTGCATGAACATGGATGTTTGTCTTGGTCTGGGTGTTTCTATGTATAATATGTATGTATTTACAAAAAAAAGTATATATGTATGTTTAACCATTGTCTAGTACCCATAGTACAAGCTCTGCTTAGTTTGGGCTAGATAGTGTTGTGTGTATGTGGTAGAATATTATTATATTATTATTATAATTTTATTCTATAATTCTTTATTATGTTCCAGTATTAGTCAATATTTAAAATCTTTAGACTTAGTATAACTATTATGTTCTCTCTAAGTAAATGCATGTACCCTAATAATTTGTATTAGTTATTATGTGAAATCTTAATTAGACTTAGTATAATTATTATGTTGTCCTGTGTATATTTGTAATTGGCGTAAGCACACGACCTAGCCATAGAAAATAATTATGTAAATGTATGTGTTTACTGTTTTACTGTTACTAAACTAACCTATATGTACGCGGGCGACGCCGCGGGCATAGTCTAGTAATATTAAAAATAATAATAATAATAATATTCTACTACATACATACAACACCAAATACGAATGTAAGTTTCTTTCTTACGCTTTAACGTCATAACTACTCGACCGATCTTCATGAAATCTCGCATACACATTGTCATGGATGCAGAGAATGATATAGGGTCCCTTTCATCGAGAAAAAAGTACTGTTGCTAACGTAACCTAACCTAACCAAACCTACATCGGACAAATATAATTAAAATAAATAAAATAGCTGACTTACAGTGAACACTGATCCAGTCTCCTTTGCCTGTGTAATCCCGAAGTCCTGTCCAAATGTAAGATTTTGGACCGTATATGTTCTTGATGCTCTCTGCTTTGACTGTATCATTAATGACGGCTAAATGACCGCCTTCATCTACACACGTCATTTGAGCGTCAATCCACGTAGTAAATTCTGTATGCAGCTTATAACAAAGTTTGGTTGCCAAGTCGAACTTGTATCCTGTAAAAGCGATGGGTGATTAACCCTCTGGTTAGGGCTCTGCCTATGATAAAAAATGATCCTAAATACTTATAGAATAGAATGTAGTTTCCTTTGAACTAATAGTATTTTTTTTAATTAGACATTCCCCCATCTGGTATAATTCCTGTGCCGTTACTAACATTCAAACAACGGACACAAAGAACACCTAGACTCGGAACAACGATTCTTGGATCACACAAAGTTTTGTCCCGTGTGGGTTTCGAACCCACAACACTCAGCGCAGTGGCAGTTGCCACGCGACCGCTTAAACCATTACGCCATCTATGTAGTTAATTGACACACATATATAATAATTGATTGTGTGATTTATCTAACTACATATTATATTTACGCCTTGAATGCCCCTAAGAGGTGCTTTAAGATTCAGGCAAGAGACATGTATTAATATTTTACAAACGTATTATTGACGGACACAACGTGGTTATTATTGACGGGCACAACGGACACAACTTGCTGAATTTCCTCACCTGGACTACAATTGGACATGTTCAGACTAGGAACGCTTGTGTTATAGCAGATGTAAGGCAGCCGAGTCTCACACGAAACAGCATGAATTTTATCTGACGTCATTGCTAGGCAATCACCAGCGGCCATCGACTGATGAATATCCTTCCATAAAAATACATTCATGTTTTCCAGTGGAACACCTGCAAATAATAATATGAGTAAGCATTCAAGAGTTAATTGTAGTGTTGAGTAGGACTTACATGAGACATGACATTCGTCTCGTACAAGACGTAGGCACTAATGTAAGAGAGACTAAAAATGTTACATGTACTACTTCAAATTGTATATTGTGTTCATCGCGTATGACATGAGCATAGATTGACTGAGAGAGACCTTTTAGTTGCTTTGCACTAACTTGTAACATTCGAATTGTTATTAATTTTACGAAAATATTTATCAATATTATGTCAATCGCTTATTTCTTGTGGTTAGTAGGTATTACGTCAATCACACTTTGTAAGATACATATAAACACAGCAACATTAAATGACATAATTATTCGTAACTTTAAATCTACCACTGTGCTTCTAGACACCTCACCTCATTTGAAGTGGAACATTGTAAGAGTTGCCTCTTACAAACTCATTTCAAATTCATGTCCGAGTCAACACTAGTGAATTAAATTGTTGTTGATACTACATATATGTAAGAATCGAATATGAATATGTAAAAACCGAGCGATCTGTGCTTATCAAAAAAAAAGCAATTTATTCTAATCTAAATACTATTATTGTTTAATTAATTTGAAATTAACAGTATAATATACATTATTCATTACATTTTACAATCTTATTAACAAAAACAATGTAATAATAAAAATACTAATAATTATAATACCTACTTAATATTATTATTCTTTACATATAATGAAATTATATCTGGTCGATGTCTATAAGAGATATTTATGAGATAAAAATGTGAGGGATCTATAAAAATATCTATACAGTGTGAGTTTTCATAAAGTGCACATATGAAAATGAGTGAAACTAGACATCACTTTATCGCTAGGAAAAAAAAAAAAAGTAATATTCTTCGATTTATACCTATTATTATTTCTTTAGTAGTTATGGACCTTGTACCAAGAAAACCTTGTAACTTTTGAACCAGGTGGTTAATCGTGTTGAAACAAAAACAGTAATAATACGCAATGTGTAAACAATAACGACGGTATACTATTCACATTAAAAAAAATACCGGTGGCATAAAAATAAGGAACATTTTAGACCAAAACTGATCTTCGTTCAATGTTTTTTTAAACATTGTTGGAAAACTCAAGAAAACGTCCTCATTGCCCCTAGTTTTTATTAATTGACGTTAATTTGTATCTAATAAGCTTTAAAACAACATAAAAACCACACCTGTATCCCAAACAAAACAGTTTTTATGAAGGGCTAAACAAAGACCTTGCCGCCCCACCACGTGCATCTTTGTTTGAAAATTGCATTATCTATCTCAGGTAAAAAATTAGCCCGGCCGGCCGGCCATTATCTCAGGTAGAAAATTGCCTTATACAAGGCAATTTTCTGCTAAAACTTCTGCACAAAATTGAATACGATTTCACTAGCATAAAAATTAGTAAAATTCAATAGTAACAGTGTAACAGTTTTCAAAATTATGTAATAGATACAGTGTTAAATAAACAACGCGATAAAATCCGTATATAGTAGTTTAATTTCAATAAAATAAATAAATTAAATAAATCCTGTGTCGCGGGAAACTTTACAAACATTCAAACAACGGACACAAAGAACATCCACACTCGGAACAACCATTTGTGGATCACACAAATTTTTGTCCCGTGTGGGATTCGAACCCACAACACTCGGCGTAGTAGCAGTGGCGAGGAGACCACTTAAGCCAATACGCCATCCGTGTCATTCATATTATTGTTTATTTAGTGTAACCTTGACGTTCATAAGTGTTACTTTGTGATATAAATGAATAAAGATATTTTGATTTGATTTGTTTTGATGCCGGTATTGCCTCACAAGTACTAACCTTCAAGTGAAATAAATCGTCCAGGCTGATGACAATAGCCTTTCTTCGTGCCGATGTAATATGTAGCGTTTCTGTTACCAATCAAAGACTTCATGAGATCTAACCTCTTTTGGTTAATGGGTGACGCTAGGATGGTACCTGCAATGAATAAAATTATAAGCTGTACCACACATCAAGCAAGCAACAACGATAGTCGTTTAAGACCGTAAGGCCCGGTACCTATCCACCAAAGCAGAGAGGAGACGAGGGAAGAAGAGCTGCGAAGCTAGCAGGTTATTTCTACCAAGCGGAGAGAAGATGTGAGCTGTGTCTAGCTGAGATGTGAGCTGTGAGATCTCGAAACCAGTAAATTTAATGACGCCTTTGGGTGTGCGAGGCGTGGAGAGAAAGCAGCGAGGAACGGTGCGCGCGAGCGCGGGCAGCTCGGTGTCGCCCAGCCCCTCGGCTACACACATCTTGGCTTACTCGCTCGCGGCACAAAATTCTATAGAAATATGAGATATCTCCTCTCCTCGCCGCTTGATCCATTTCCACCGAAACTAAGCGGAGAGGAGATGTGGGAGTAACGAACTCTGATTGGTTTATCAAAACACATCTCCTCCCGTCTCCTCTCCTCTCTGCATTGATATACCGTATGGATACCGGGCCTAAGACTGTCACGCAGAGCTCCAGCGTTCGATCGAAAGGCCATACTTTTTGAAGTTAGCTTAGTAAATAGTTCGTTATCGGATATCGTATGATGTTTTTATGCTTTACCGCTTCGCCACCAAGGCAGAATGTATAAAACGTTAGTATATAAAGCGATTCTTCTTTTAAAAATAATAGTTTAAAGAAACTAAAATACACGCTTTATTGAAAATAATTAAATAATTTTAATGTAAAACAGGGTGGGGCGGAGGTTATCAAAATATCTTAGAAAGCACTCCACGCTTTTTCCATTAAAATTATTAAATTATTTTTTAATACAGCGTGTTTTATAGTTTTTTAAACTGATTTAAATAATAGAATTAAAATTAAAATTAACTTTTATTTTTTTAAACTATTAAGATTTTTTTCTAAATTATTGTATTGTCATCGGTCCTCGATAATTATGTGTGCAAAGTTGCAAATCAATCTGTCGGTTTGAAAGGAGTGAAAACGTTCAAAGATTCCGTTACATAGATTCATAAATTCATAGATACATACCAAGCTAATAAAACGTGTTAAAAAGACAACTTTTGCAATCAATTGTTAATAAGTACTTATTATTTAGATTTAAATATGCGGCTCGCTGCACAAAGATAAGTCCTTCGATGGTTTCGTGTATGGCTATATCATTGCTTTAAACACTGTAAGTGTATTGGAAATGAATAAATAATTTATAAAAAAATATACAAATCTAAGAAAATTCAAACAATGGACACAAAGAGTACCTAGGCTTGGAACGAATGTTTGTGGATTCCACAAATTTTTGTTTCATATGAGAATCGAACTCACTACTCTCGGAGCAATGTCGAGGCGGCCACCTTAACCACTGCACTACCTGTGTAATCACAAGCTGAGCTAAATGTGAAAATTATGAATAAATGTTACCTTCTATCTGGCATTGATATTTCGCCTCCGCCCATGTGCTGCTAGTCTTGTGAATAGTTATCCCAGCAGGAATACGTCGGGATACGACATCTGTAACAAATAACTCTTATAACTTGTCCTGTGTTTAATACATAGTACAAACAAAAATGCATAATACATACATAATAGTAGGTTTATGTGTAAAATTTGTTAAGGTTTTGTACTACTCGTGCGAAGACGGGGAGAGTCGCAAGTATATGTATAAATAACAAGATGGGTGTAAAAACCCAGTATTCAACCTCTTCGTCTTCACGTGACCTTTTTTTCCATCAGCTTTTTGTAATGTCCCACTGCTGGGTAAAAGCCTCTCCCTTGGACTTTCAAATCACTCTGTTGGCGAATTATCCCCTGAACTTATGACCTTGTGACCTTGACTATCTCGGGGATCTTGTAACCCACAGGGCCCATATTGACCGAGGTATGACTCTAAGGTGTCTGCACACCAAGTTACAAGTCAATCGGTCTAGTAGTTCCGGAGTTATGCCTGTCACTAACAGATAGACACACAGAACCATATAGTGTTTTCATTAACCTCTTTGAAGAAGACTCAGAGGTTAATAAAAATGTAATTATGTTGTTTTATATTGGAGAATCATAAGAAAATGCATAAAGAAGAACACCGTAACAAAATACTGTGTCAAACGAGCATAGGAAGCGTGGGAGAAAATGTCAAAGACATTAATGTCTTGTTATCCCTTTCCTTTTTGTTGTTGTCCCTTTCCAAAAGGGTCCATAGTAATTTATTTCTAACAAATCGCATTTAAGAGCTACAGCCATTAAGGTAAAGAAAGTCAGAGGTGCTCAACATTCCCCATAGGTAAGATAAGTTGAGCAAAGGTATGAGATCAATTGAGCAATTATAAATTCTAGCCAAACCATGGGTTCAATGTTTACTAGACATGAAATGAAACTCCTGTTATACAATCAACCTTTTATTATAGTACTTTAGTGACATTACAGTGACACTAAAAGTAATCTTCTTTTAATATTAAACAAAAAATAGAATCAAGAAAAACTCAACTTAATTATTTTAAGCTAAACTAAAGCTTCTTATCAATGTTCTTCTTTGGCTTCTCAACTTTTTAGTGGTTTTATTTTGTTCGTCTGGCAATGCGTTCTTTTCGTGTGTTAGAATAACAGCTTTCCTCTTTTTCTGATAGCTTTCGGAGAATATTCATAGAAGATTGACGCCATTTGCAACAAGTAGTTAATAATCTTTTTGCATGGGAGAAAATACTTGCTTCTGGCTCTAAAGCTGAATTCATCATATGCAACAGCATATGATGAATTCAGCTTTAGAGCCAATACCGAATTCTATAGTAGCGACTTTCACACTTTTTGCGGCATCATTTAAGTCTTGGGTAGTGTAAAAAGCTCTTGGATTTAGCAGATCGCGCCCTAAACAAAAATTAAAAACATTAATAACTTTCGTTCTAAATGGAGGAGTTAAGTATGCAATTATTATTCAACTAACCCAACCCAAAAACTTAAAACATAAGTGAAGTTATGACAAAACCTTTAAGATTTATAACCATATCCTTTATACATACCGAAAATATACTATATTTATAAAAGTTTAACACTTACCTGATTGGAAACGGATAATATTTGACTCCTACAGAAGAAATATTCCCAAGCACAATATTTTTACTTTTTGGTCGCTTATAAACAAAGCTTGCTTATACTTCACTCGATTGACAAGTCGTCTCTGGCGGTCGCGCAATGAGTTCCCTGTCCGCGACCGCATCTTTTCGCAATTTGAAGTATTAAGTTAAAGTGCGATGTATGGTTTCTGAGATATGTATTTCGATTGCCTAACTTACCCGTATGCTTAACCAGCTCCTCCCTACTCTACTTGCCTAATGCTTGTAAATTTTATTGCTTTTATTTTTGTGTAATGTTTATAACGTATGTAGGTTATGTAATAATATTCTACCACATACACACAACACCATCTAGCCCAAACTAAGCAGAGCTTGTACTATGGATACTAGACAATGGATAAACATACATATATGCTTTTTTTTTTGTAAATACATACATATTATACATAGAAACACCCAGACCAAGACAAACATCCATGTTCATGCACACAAATGTTTGACTTGTGCGGGAATCGAACCCGCGACCTCAGGCGTGGCAGTCGGTTACACTAACCACTACGCCATCGAGGCCGACGAATGTACGATGGTCGAATAGAATTAAGAGCGCGTCTTGCCTTTAAACAATTACGTTTGGTGAGTTACAATTTGTAATAGATCTAAGTTATCATTGTGTTTAATCTATAAGGATTATTTTAGATTTCCGGATGATTTCTTAAGTAAAACGACGTGTAGTTATTACGAAGGTTTATTTGCAACTAATAAATCATTCGACATTATTTGACACAGTGGACTGTAAATATGTCTATGTATAGGTATATAGTATGTACGTGACTCATACCACACAAAACTCTAATCTATTTGGACATTCCGCCCGCCAAAGAACATAGTTCTTTAACTACATTTTAACAAAAAGAACTTAGCTCATAGATATAGGTACTTATGCGTAAACATAACATAATAGCTGTAAATAAAACTTAAGAGAAAATCCTCTCACAAATAATCTTACTAACTAACAATTGAATAACAGAACAACCTAACCTAGATACCTAACACAGAGCTCGCTCGGCTCGGCCAGACATTTTGAATAACATTGATGACGAACATGGTTATTTTATAAGTACATAGCTCAACTAAACGATGCAGATAAAATAATGTGTTTGGATAGCTTATTAAGTACCTGTATATAGCACATAACATATATACAATTCTAAAGTTTCTGAATCAGGTAGGTAACTTACACAAACAACAAAACAATTATCTACGAATAATTGGTTACATTAGAATTTTAAGCATAAAAGGTATAATTAAAACAAATATTATTCAGTTAAAATACAAATTTTGTTCACTGGACGCTTCAATTCTCCGGTTTTACACTTTACAGATACAACTCGAGTTACATTATCTGGTCCAGGGTATTTGTTGAAAATTTTACCAAGTAACCATTTAGCTGGCGGTAAATAATCTTTCTTTAAAACAACAATGGTGCCAATTCTGTTGTCACAAAATTCTCTTATCTTAGCTAAAAATCTTTAAAATTTATTTTCGTCCTGTCACTTTTGGCGATTTCAGAATACGAAATGTCGTTTGATAGGACTAAACTAAATTTTAGAGATTTTTAGCTAAGATAAGAGAATTTTGTGACAACAGAATTGACACCAATATCGCCTATTTCTGGTTCATCACGTTTAGTGTTCCATTTATATCGTTGATTTAAATTAACTAGGTATTCCTTATACCACCTATGCCAAAAGTCTGTAACAATCTTTTGCGTCAATCGCCATCTATCCAAACCAAGTACATTACTATTAGCATAATCTTCATCTGCAATATTTAACAATGATTCACCTATTAAAAAGTGACCTGGTGTCAAGGGTAGAGGATCATTAGGATCATCGCTTAACAAAGAAATCGACCTCGAATTTAAACACGCCTCCACTTGCGTCAGGACAGTTGACATTTCCTCGTAGATGTGTACTATATCCTACAACTTTTTTTAAATGGCTCTTAGTGCTGCGCACCGATGATTCCCATAAACCGCCAAAATTTAGTGAGTGGGGAGGGATATAGTGCCATGTGGTTCTTTCTAAAGAAAGTAACTCTGCTATTTTTCCCGGAAAAGAAGATCGGGCACTATTAAACATTTCTCGCATTTGTTTATCGGCGACAACAAAATTAGTGCCATTGTCACTGTATAATTCCTGACAATGACCTCTACGAGCAGTGAATCACCTAAAAGCGGCAATAAAAGCTTTATAAGCCGTCATGTCAGTCACGGCTTCTAAATGGACTACTCGTGTCACCATGCATACGAAGATGCAAATATAATTTTTGTAGGACTTAGCTCCTCGACCTGGTGAAAATCTGATAAAGACAGGGCCACAGTAGTCCACGCCAGTAGACTTGAATGGTTTACTAGGCTTTACCCTTGCCTCTGGAAGCAGACCCATAAGAGAAGTAGTCTTTTTCGTGGAATATCTCAAACAAATAGTGCATACCCTAAAATATTTTTAACACGCTCTTTAGCACGTAAGATCCAGTATTTGTATCTTAGAAAGTTTAACATAGCCTGTGGACCACCGTGTAACGTTTTTTCATGAGCATGCGCAATTAAAACCTTGGTAAAATGATGTTTACCAGGCATAATTATCGGATGTCTTGTATCATAACACGCGTCCGACTGTGCTATGCGACCACTGACTCTTAGTGTCCCTTTTTGGTCTAAAAAGGACAAAGAGATCATAATTTACTCTTTTTGGGCACACATTCTCGAATCTTTAACTGTTTTATTTCGAATGAAAACTCGCGCACTTGTACTTGATTAATGCATGATAATAATGTTACGCTCATTTCTCTTGGTGTAATAAATTAAGGTAGTTTAGGTCTGTTGTCTTTCTTTAATTTAAAATCTACAGTCTACAATATGATACTATTTTTAATAGTTTATTAAATTATGAATATTTCGACCACAAATATTCCTCATCAACATCAGATATAACAGTTAAAGATTGGAGTTTATTATCTATAGGTATTGTAGTTTCTGACAACCACTGTGGTCCTCTCCACCACAATATATGCTCACTCAACTCTTTGGGCTGCAGACCATGCGAAGCACCATCCACAGGGTTTGTCTCCGATGAGACATGACTCCACTGGTTATAGTTCATAATATTTAATATAGTGGATACTGTGTTACTAACGAATGTTACCCATCGACTTGAGCCTCCTTTTAGCCATATCCTAACACTATGGTGGAATCGGTCCATCCATAGAGATGTTCCTTCGATATCTCTAGAACTTGTGATAGCTCACTAATAAGCTTGGCCGCTAAGGTAGCGCCACACAACTCAAGTCGGGGAATGGAAATCTCCTTTACGATTGGGGCAACTCGAGTTTTTGCGGTCAGTAAATATACATGCCCTCTATTTAAACTATCAATTACTCGTATATAAACTACTGCCGCAAAAGCTGATTTTGAAGAATCTGAAAATACGTTTAACTCTCTCTTGCAATCTCGCGTAAAATGTATCCATCTAGGTATTTTAACATTTTGTAAATCTATTAGCTCTTGCCTGTATTTTAGCCTCTCACAAAGCAGTTCATTCTTTGTTCATTCGTTAATTCTCAAGTAACAATTTGTAACGCTGTATGGGCTCCGATGGATGAAACCTCCAGACGATTCTCTGGAAGTCGGTGTTATCATCTGCCACTCTTACCATCCGGTACATATTGACAATATCAGCTACGATACAGATTTTATGATGACGCCATCTCATCAATATATGTCTCAAATCTGGTTCTAACCTTGGTCCAACAAGATGTTCGTCGTTTAGTGACACACTATTGTCACCTTTGCTCGAAGCATCGAAAACGACTCTCACTTTTGATGTGTGTTTATCTTCTCTCACCACAGCATGGTGAGGAAGATAGACAGCGTTACGGTTCTGTAATTCACTCTCAGAAACCACTCTCATATGGTTCATGCTCAACTACTCACTCATAACTTTATTACATTCTTCTCTCAATTTTAAATCTTTCGATAGCTTTCTCTCTAAATATTCTAACCTCTTTATGACTTTCTGTTCTGTATTACCATATTGACATTTAAGATCATTCGTTGCAAAAGGTAATTTCACTATGAATCTACCTTCATTATCACTCACTGTAGATAAATCAAACAAATTCTTACATACTTTCTCGCTATTAGTCATATCCTTCTTTATTAAATTAGGCTCATCTTCTATCTCCCAAAACTTCTTAAGTAACTCATCCTCTTTCATCTGTATATGCATGCTGAAATTATCTTTTACTAATGCTCGAGGTTCTTTCGACATTCTTCCTGACAAAATCCATCCAAACAACGTATTTTGGGCTATAACATTAAAATCAGGATGCTTCATAAAACCATCAAGTAATATTTCACTATAAACCTCTGCCCCTAGCAAAATATCAATCTTATCTGGCACAGCGTATGTAGGATCAGCTAAAGGAAGATTGTCCATTTTCACCCATTTGGGAGTGCTCAAATTGGTTGAAGGAAGTAGTGACGTTAAAGAATGTAATACATAAGCGTTAACTATGATCTAACTAGCAGGATTATCACGTGATTCCAGGCGAAGTGAAACCGTGTGTTTAATTCTCATACGACCATCTCCTAGTCCTGACACCCAGCCACTTACTGGTTTACGTATAAGACCTAATAATTGCACAGTAGACTCAGATACAAAAAATGCCTGTGACCCATTGTCAATTAAAGCACGAATAAAATACTTAAAACTATTAGAACGGAATACCTTAACTTTAACTGTCGCAAGTAAGACGCTGTTAGGTTGTAGCTCCTCTGTAGAAAATGTAGCAGTAATGCTTGTATCACCTCGTGATGTTCTCGCTCTCTCATGTTGTGGTTCACTCGTTGACACTGCAGTTGCCTGCTCCTTACGACTGGTTGGCTCCTGGTTATCCCTCTCAAAGTGTAACATCGTGTGATGTCTCCTTCCACATTTTTTACAACTAAATGCTTGACAACACTTAACGA
This sequence comes from Catocala nupta, assembly GCA_963675205.1. Classification (NCBI taxonomy): domain Eukaryota; kingdom Metazoa; phylum Arthropoda; class Insecta; order Lepidoptera; family Erebidae; genus Catocala; species Catocala nupta. The sequence continues at coordinate 2,738,750 of OY776101.1, read as the reverse complement.
CCGCATGTGTCGGGGATAGGCAATTAAAGCATAATTTAGTTGTTTGTACAAACTTCTGTCTTTTCTTAGGTGTTATAAGGCTAAACCGCTTGCACCGTTTGAGATAATGACTTTTGTGGCACATCGGGTACTCTTGTTTACTCTTAGATTTGTCCTCTTTCTCCTTATACTTCTCTACTGACGCATGAAATTGTTTTAGCCGCAGGCTTAGCTTGTTGCGTGTCACGTTTTCCGTTCGGATCTATCATCTCTAAGGATCGGAATCTATACTCTAAATAATCTCTCAATTGTATCCAAGTGGGCAACTCATCACAGCTCATATTTAAATGCTGCTCCCATTGTTTGATAGATTTCGTATCCAATTTCGAAACAACTAAGTAAACGACAATTGCGTCCCAGTTCCCAGTCTTAATGCCCAAATTTTCCAAAGATTTAAGACAGGTAGACGTTGTATCTAATAAATACCTAATTGCATTGGCTGACTCGTTTAATATTTTCTTTGTGGCAAATAAAGACCTCATAACAGCATTGCAGCTATAACGCTTGTTATTGTAACGCCGAACTAACTGTTTCCAAGCTTCCCCATAATTAGCATCAGTCGTTGAAAAATTACTCAACAGATTTAACGCTTCTCCACTCAAATTGCACTTAAGGTAATGCAGTTTCTGTACTGATGAAATGTTCTTATTATTGTGTATGAATGAGGAAAACATGTCGTAAAAGGTTTGCCACTCTTCGTACTTACCCCCAAAAGTAGGTAATTGTATGCGGGGTAGTTTTACATCACTGCAATTATTGTTCGCGTTAATGGTAACTGCTGGGTTACGTAACTCGGTAACTGGCGGCGAAAACTGTTGCAAAGCTTCTCGTAAATTCGATTTATATTGCATATATAACTCCTCAAATCTCATATTTTCCCTCTGTAAAATATGCTTCCTTCTTACTTTTCGCTTTTTCAACAAACTCCTTGTGTCCGTCTTTAAAATCTTTAAATAGTTCTGTTCTGTTCTAACACCTCCAAACTCGTTTCTAAATACTGAAGTTTAATTCTTTCTTTCGGTGTTTTCTTAAAATTTCGCTCAGCTTTCATCAAATTGTCGAACAACTCATCTTGTAACGAAAAATGTGCCTCCATAGTGGTAGCAACACACGTGGTAATCTCAGCAACTAATATTCCAGCCGGTCACTTATCTTAAGTTATAAGTGGCACAATAACAGTTTGTTAACTTTTATATGTTTAAACATTCACTCAATGTACTGTTATTATGATTTACACCGAAAATCACATACACGTAGTAAACAAGTAGTAGTTCATAACGAATTAATTTAACAGTAACTCGTTAGTTAAAATCTGCACATCGCACATTAGATAAACAAGTCACCGGACGACACCTCGCTCTCAGGTAATAAAATCTTTTGTTCTCGCGGGTCGGCCGGGCTCGATACTCATTAACACTATCCGGTTTGATTATGGACCAAATGTTTAATCTATAAGGATTATTTTAGATTGCCGGGTGATTTCTTAAGTAAAACGACGTGAAGTTATTACGAAGGTTTATTTGCAACCAATAAATCATTCGACATCATTCGACATAGTAGACTGTAAATACATATGTCTATGTATACAACGTTATTCTTACTTGGTACAAAAGCCGAAACATCCCAAACATATTATTATAAGAACAATCAATAAAACTAAAAAAGAATCAGAAATAATAAAATCTCACTAAGCTATCAGCTGATATAATTGCACCGTTATCCTCGCGGAAATATTGTCACCCAATGCGCCAATGACCGCTCACTGCCCAGGCTGCGGGTGCGGGCGTGACGTCCCGCAGGACGAGACGGGGGTGCGGGTAGCGGTGCAGGGTGCACACCGAAAGGGGAATTCCCAAACTATGAATGATCTAAGCATTTAACTATGTATTGTGGCTTGTTCGATAAATGCCTACCGGCCGCCGTTTCTTACCTATTAAATAGTGTGTCCTATTTTAACAAATTTTGATAGACATTTGGGATAAAATATAACATGGTTTAAAAACTATTGTAATCGATTCTATTGCTGATTCTGAACAAACTATTTTCAGGTATCGTACTAAGTAAGAATAACGTTGTATATAGTATGTACGTGGCTCATACCACATAAAACTCTAATCTATTTGGACACATTGTAATGGAAATAAATAAATTAAAAAAATACACAGATATTAAGAGAGAGGCAAAGAGAGAGGAAGAGAGAGAAAGAGTTATTTTTTTAAAGATAACTTGCAATTTGGGTTTCAAATTACTAGTATTCTTGTTAACCCCTCCAGCTAAGCTATAATGCTTGTATTAGGAGCGGGTTCACGTCAATAGTGCAATGGGTGGGATTCGAACCCGCGACCTCTCGATCGCAAGTCCAATATCTAATCCATTGGGCTAAGCACTTACCAGTCACCGTCGATAGGAGAGCCACACTAATAACGATTAAAGGAAACATTGTAAAGCGACGTCGTGATGTGGAGTCGTTCGAGAGATGAAGCTGTAACTGATACTTGAGCGTCCGTTTGGTTGTGCTTATATCTGCTCACACATCGCTGACACGTCACCAAAGCTTGACTCTTGAACTTTTACCTGATAAACATATACAAATCTGGGTTTTACCTGCAGCTCCGCCAGCTTACTGTAAACATTGAGAAATGGCTTCGATAATGTAAATATGGTGTAATTTTGGGAAAATAGCACTGATGCCCAAAGGGCTTTTTTGTCTCAAAAGAGATGCATTAGGGCAATATTGTCTCTACCTGGTATGTACATTTTTGGAATATGAATATTTGCAAAAAGTAATTCTGACAGTTTTAAAAGTTAAATATGTATACAAGTATCTATTAGATACATCACCAAGAACTACGGTGTTTCAAGGAAATAGTTATTATGCAATTATGTATATAAAATTACTGTCAGGCAACCTTTCGATGTAACATTTAAAAGAAAATTAAAATTTCTGTTAGTGACTGGCTCCAATGAACATATTTTATATTGGGCTGGCATCTCTTATTCATGTTATTATTACAAATGACTTAAAATTGTAAAAATTTGCAAGACCACCTAATAGGTATATATAGTCTCTGATCTGGATCGGTTATGGCCAATAGACTCCTTTTTTTACTTTTAATATATGAATAATGCAGAACCCATGTTCATGCAAATACATGATTATGATTCATCATCTCAACCGAAATACGTCCACTGCTGAACATGGGCCTCCCCCAAGGTTTTCCACACAGAACACTGACGGAATATCTCTTGCAATACAATTAGTTAACCGTTAAATGGCGGTCAAACCTTCCGAAACTAGGCCGAAGGTAATAAAAATATGCTAGGTGAGCAGCAGCGCCTTGTCTCGAAGACTTCCATGGCGATTCTGGCAATATCCAACCACACGCATTGTGTGTGAAGTATTTAAACCTATCAAAACTAAACAGCTATCTTAGCCGTTCAAAAATGTTCGTGTTGCAAATAAATCGATGTCATAATTCCTTGTCAAAACTTGAGCATTTAAGTTATTCAATATTAACCTCATTATCTTAAATATGTGTATGGTATTTGAGTGCGCGTTTAATATCATTCATTTATTGCAATTTCTGTTACAGGACACTTGCACGGCGTGTTTTTTCATATTAATTATGATGAATAGTGAATAAAATTTACGATATACATTTTTCTCTTCCATTCACTCTATTAGGCATGGAATCTCGCGAAATAATCCCCTAGGAGTAATCGATGTCGTTATAGGAATATGATATCGAAACGCCCATTTGTAAGTCCAGCAGATTGGTCTGATGAGATTATATACATTTTTTGGAACGTAAACATGTATTTAAGGCAAAATATCAAGAACTCTGGTGTACATAATTTTTTATTTACATACTAGGTTTTGCCCGTGGCTGTGTTCGGCAACGTACTGTTTTTTAGATTGAGTTTTTGGATGAAAGTACTCTATGTCCTTTTCTGTACTCCTGACAATGTCAATGCGAAATTTCAACCGTAAAAGCGTAACAAACAAACACACTCACATTCGCATTTATATTATTAGTAAGGATATTAAAAAAAAACGCTATCAATCTTTTATGAACTTAACTTGAAAATGCGTAAAATTTATATACAAAATTTTATCTATTATCCTACCAAATTTAAAAAATGGCATTCCTACATAAGTGTTTTTTTAAATAATAAACGGATAGTCTTTGCTACCGATAGCCAACCCGCGGGCAAATGAAACGGGCTATAAGTTATATCTTTATATAGCACATAGCTCGTTTTATTTGCCCGCGGCTTTGCTCGCGTTAATGTAGATTTATGTAAAAAAGATTTTTGGTAGCCTATATGTTATTCTGAAATATAAACAATAATACTGTAAAGTTTCATCAGAATCCTCACAAACTATCACTTTTATAATATTAGTAGGAAGTAGGATAGGATGGTACTACAAAATTAACAGATATCCCATACAAAATACCCTTTTAAACTTGAGTTCCCGTGAAATAGTCTCACAACAGAAGCTATGTTAAATATATTATGAGCATCTTCGTACACACAGCGACTCATCAATCTAGACTGTTTGGACTTTGATCTATTAGAAGTTGAACGCTGCGAATCGTGCGAGAGAGTACGTTATATTTTTGTTATTTTGTCTCATTCACGCTGAACGGGCCGCAGGCGTCACTGCACGCGCTAGTGCACCATGATGGGTCACCACTATGCACTGTCCCTTTCCGACAATTCTCTATTTTGTATGTAGCGTATTTATGCGTATAAATGGTGTTTAACTTGATGTGTAGCCATGTGTACACTACCGCACGGTTAGAGCAGTACTTTAATTGTTCGCCTCACCCCTGCCACTGTGCCGGGTTCGACCCTGACATTGTACAAAAAATTGTATCATTCACAATTCGATGTTCTAAGTCTGAGTGTTCTTTGTATCCGTTATTTGAATGTGTGTGAAATCCCAGCGTTACTCATAGTTCGGCCGTTCCCTAAAAAAAGAAAAATATATACCTACACCAAAGTATACAAGCAAGGCAAGGAGCCTTGCTTCGTGGGAAACCCGCGGGAATCCCACGTTACGTCGTAAAATTAGTTATTTAAAAATACGATAACATAATTCGTACGCGATAAACTAAATTATCTATAGTTTTACTTCTTATTATTAATAACAGTCAAAATATCATTCGGGTTTTTATAAATGATAAGAAATGATTGTAAACTACTTATCTCTATTTGTCATTCGATGAGGTAGTTGACACATAATTTATATTTTTTAGGTTAAATTGGTGCATTATGTAAACAGTAAAGAAAAAGACTTTTTAAAATATACTCGAAAGTAAATGATTTACTTTTCTTTCAAATCTGATAGCAGGGGTGATTGTCAAATGACAGAAATAGGATGCAGGATACAAACTGTGACATAATCGATATTTAAGCTCTGTTAACTAAAGGGTTAACAAAGACTGGCCATCTAAGCAGGACAATATAATATGCAAGTACATACATCACAGATACGGAGAGACAAGAAGACATTTCGAAGAATTAAAATGGGTGTCAATTGCTGATTTAAAAAAAAATAGCCTATTTTACTCCTTATAAGATCAGCTATCTGCCTGTTAAAGTCCTGTCAATATCGGTCCAGTGGTTTCAGAGATTAACCAGAACAAACAGACAGAAAATTAATTTTGAAATTATATTTTGATATAAGTACCTATAATATGAATACTTTCATATGCATATAGTAAAAACCTATTATTTTGATATTACAAACAGACCCTTCATTTTTATTTATTTTAATAGCAGAGGCACCAAGTAACGTGACGTAAGAGCAGCAGAATACATATGAGATTTAATTGAAAGCTGTACGTGATATTTTGTTTCAATGCTACAAATGAATTGATCATTACAGCCGCCGTCCTCGTGACCATCTATGCAACCACGACACCTTCAACAAGAGTGCTTGCCTATGAACATGAATAATATTTAAAATAGTGACCGACCGAAGATTCTGTTTTGGTTTTGGCTATAAATTCTAGTTTCTGCCATAATTTCCGTTTCGCCACAAATCAGCCGAAATTTCGGCGGCACCGACTCAGTGTTTGTAAAATGATGCGTTTTTTTCGAGTTAGTTTATGCAACGTCATTGCCTGCTTTGATCTTCGTTGATGCGACTATACTGGACTTAAAATTTAAATGCCCAATTTCAATTCTGACGATGTGGATTTTGCAATGACAGAGATAATATATTTTTTACACTAGAGACAGAAATTTTAACACGTTTGAATAAGTTTCAGTGTCCGTTTCGGCTGAAACTGAACCCAGTCCAGTTTCGGTATTGGTTTTGGTTTCTGCTCGAAGTCGGTTTCGTCCGGACACTAATTTACATCATTGATGGCATTCCTTAATCTTCAGAGTAGGTACGCTGACGGTGCTGCAGATAAAACCCAGATTTGTGTATGTTTATCAGGTAAAAGTTCAAGAGTCAAGCTTTGGTGACGTGTCAGCGATGTGTGAGCAGATATAAGCACAACCAAACGGACGCTCAAGTATCAGTTACAGCTTCATCTCTCGAACGACTCCACATCACGACGTCGCTTTACAATGTTTCCTTTAATCGTTTTTAGTGTGGCGCTCCTGTCTATAGTGACTGGTAAGTGGATTACATCTGTATGTGTGTGTGTGTGACAGTATTGACTTATATTATTTTTTATTTGATTTGATGATGCATGATCTATTGGAAAAAACAATGTGAGTGAAATAAAATTATTATTTAATTATGTGTGTAACAATTTATCTACTTTTCTTCTTTCCATTTTTCTTCTTCTCTCTTATTGGTTCGTAACGTTTGTCTTTAATTTCGTTTCTGGGCCAAGGCTCGTGCCCTGAGGCCCAGACACATTGCTTTCTTTATTATACCGGTAATTAATAAGGAAGCATGCTTGTTATTTCAAACAAGCAGTTAAATGTACATAACGCGCTACCTTGTACCGTCGACTTGAAAACTATTGATACTCTAAATATATTTAAAAGTAGACTTGGGGATATTTGCCTTTTCCTTATGTGATTTGAGGTTAAAATGTTATTATTATCTCTTCTGATACTAACTAGATGTGCCCGCGGTTTCACCCGCGTTTATCGTTACTGCGCCGCCCTCGAGGGTCGTAGTGTGCTGTTATATAGCCTATAGCCTTCCTCGATAAATAGGCTATCCAACACTAAAATAATTTTCAATTCGATCCAATAGTGCCTGAGATTAGCGCGTTAACCAAACAAACAAACTCTTCAGCTTTATGATATTAATATAGATTGGTTATGAATTGTATGATTATAACACATTTTTATGTCTTATTTCTTAGTTTAATTTATTTTACTGATTCTGCAATATGTGCTATTCTATCTACATACATGTTAATATAATAAAAATGTACGATTGTTTTGGATAATTAAATATGCAAAACAATTTTACAATTTTAGTCCGTTACTTTGATTATTATTTGCATTGACGAAGAAAAATAATTTGACCAGATCTCAATATGTTTTATGATATTTTCTAAGTAGCAATTCCTTGCAGTGTTTGTAGATAACAGTAAATTTTTGACTTACGTTGGCATCAAACTCACAATACTCATTATAACTGTAATGAATTAACCGTTGCGCCTTTCGTGCAGTCTAATGTCGGCTGCAAATGCATCTCTTCTAAACGATGTTACTAAAAAGTATTTTCAGATCTCGTAGAGAGCAGTGTCAGAAAGTCTATCATCCCCCAGCTACCTGTTGGCACATGGTCAGAGGCCTACTATCAGTGCAAAAATGAAGGTAACAGTTTTTGTCGTCTACCATCTACATTCTAAAGCCCAACAACATTTGTCGTCTACCATTTACATTCTAAAGCCCAACAACATTTGTCGTCTACCATCTACATTTCGAAACCTAACAACATTTGCACTCTACCATCTATATTCCAAAGTCCAACAACATTTGTCTGCAATAAAAACCAAGCCTTAATACACAGTAAATTACAGCTGCCGCGGCAGTAAACCTTATTTTAATTTTGTTTTAGGAGCAGAATTTACCTGGCCTTATAACGAAGAAATATTAAGTGTAATGAAAATATTAATCAGTGGCACTAACGCTACGTATCATATTGGTGCGAAGTCTGGTCATCATTCCCGATTATTCACCGCACTAGAAGGTTTGTATTTAATTTGCAGCTCATCACATAACAGACAACATAATTTTAATTTTTTATTTGCTTTAAAAACAACTCCCGCACTAGGAATAAATCCTGTGCCGTGGGGGACTTTACAAAGATTTAAAGAACAGATATCCAGACAACAACCATTTGTGGATCACACAAAGTTTTGTTCCATGTGAGATTCGAAACCACAACACTTGGACACAAGATCTTAAAAAGAAAATGAATTACTTCACAGATGGCGTAGTAGTATCACCGTAGCGCAGCGGTAGTGAATGCGACTGCTGTGCATGAGGTCTCGGGTTCGAATCCCGGGTCGGGCCAACATAAAGGTATTGGGTTTTCCTGTTAAGAAATCTCAATACGAGCCCGGAGTTAGGAAGTTGGCGGTGTTAGATACCCCCGTGCCTCGGAAAGCACGTAAAGCCGTTGGTCCTGCGCCTGATCTCTCTCCGGTCGTGTCGGATTATCCGTCCCATCGGATCATGAGGGTAAGGGAACAGAGAGTGCACTTGTGTTTGCGCACATACTTGTGCACTATAATATCTCCTGCGCAGATGGCCAGTCTCCGTTAAGATTGGCCGCCGTGACCGAAAATCGGTCTGGAGGACATTATTATTATTATTGGTTTAAGTGAGCTCCTCGCCATTCCCATAACGCCGAGTGTTTTGGTTTTGCTCCCCACACGTGACGTAAATTTGTACGATCCACATATAGTTTTTCCGATTTTGGGTGTTATTTGTGTCTGTTATTTGATTGTCTGTGAAGTCCTCCACGACACAGAAACTGTTCCTAGTGTGAGACTTGTCATTTGAAGAAAATATTTATTATCCTTACAAGATCCACATGGATTTTAGATCTTCTCTACCATGCTTATTGATAATGGATTGTTGATACTGTGTGGAGAGGCCTCTAGCTACAGATAGTATCAACAATATTCATACACTTTATTCGGAAATACTTACCCCTGTTATCACTTGCAGGTGTCCCGCTTGAAAACATGACTATGTTTTTATGGCAAAATTTGGATCCTTGGAATGGTGATTGCTTGGCAATGACCGAGGATAGGGTACATGTTGTTTCGTGTGAGACTCAGCTGCCATTTTTCTGCAATGACCCACTTGCTATTAATGCGGAGAAGACGAACTGTGGCCCAGGTGAGGACGGTCTACAAATCATCTATTATAATCTACTGTCTTTATACATATACAAAAAAAATATTTTTGTCCTCAAAACTCGAAATGTAGTCAATGAATTGACTTGACATTTTTAAACTATGTTGCATTTCTATATTAAAGTGCTTTTATATATTCTATTACATAATATCAACAAAAATAAACACATTTGTTAGACTAGTATAATTTATTGAAGGCGCGTGCTACAATTTAAAGGTCAATGTGTACATTTATAAAATAAATTATGAAACCTAAGTTTTAATAAATTTAAAGTAGTAATTAAACAAAATTATCTTAAAAATTATATTACTTGGTCTGAGCCTATGTTAAAGATCAAATGCTAAGGACCAAACTGTTCTCATCTACAGGCTATTCCAAATATAATATTATTAATAGAAATATTTTAAATTGATTGGAAAGAGTACCAATGAGTTTTTTTGCCAGCGAATTCTTACGAGAGTTCTACCTCTACTTTTCGAACTGGCTTTGCATTCTTTACTCTTTATGTAAATTAACGTATTTAAGCAATATTTAATCATTTTTAGGATAATATATTTTTGATTTTTACTTGGAACAAATTAGATAGGAACGCGTCTACACGAAATTCATTACTTTACTATTGTGACTGAAATTCAAAATGAAATGGTTAATCATACATTATCATCATTACAGGATACACATACGATTTGGATACCAAACATTGTTACAAGTTACATGAAGAACGAATGACGTGGATTGGGGCTCAAATGGCATGCGTTGCTGAAGGCGGCAACTTAGTCGTCATTGATGATGATATTGAGGCAAAAAGCTATCAGAAATATGCTTTGAATTACTACTCGTGGACTGGCCTATGGGATTATACTCGGAAAGGCGATTGGATAAGCGTTCACTGTAAGTTATTTTATACTAGATTTAGCTAGTAGCTTAGTACCAACGCGCAGTCCACAACTGTGTCTTGCAGACTTATTTATGTGATACTTCGACTTTCTAGGTGGCTCAGGTGGATATAAGTGTTGGGCATGAGGTCTTGGGTTCAATTCCTGGCTCGTACCAATACAAATCGTAGCAGATCGCATCAGTGCAGTATTGTTTGGTAGAGAACTATAAATACCTATCTTATCTTATCTTGATTCGTGGGCCAGTCAGTGTAGACCGGCGACACTTCGACCCAATGGGATCTTTTGTGTCGGCCCCGAGGTTTATCCCTGAGCTATCTCCCTATGAATGTACTGCATCAATCGCAGCGTACACTTCAGAGGCAGAAGCCTGAAGTCTTCAGGGTTCGGATATGCCAATCCCATCAGACCCATCCTTAGTCCGGCCAACGCGTCATATTCATACAGTAGGTGTGATATGGACTCATCCTGTTAACCACAGGCTCTGCAGATCGAATTGTTTGACAATCTCAATCTGCACAGGAAGTCGTTGGTGCCAAAATGACCAGTAAACGCTCCTGGGAGCAGGCTTATTTGACCCTTGTTGTACCCGCAGAACTTCCGGGTAAAGCCTGTGGCTCTGTTTGCAATGAATTTCTTGGAGTGTTCCAGACCCCTAAGGGCCATCCACTCTAGCCTCTATTTATCATTGCCATGTGCATTCAAAGCTGCTTTGACGGTATTTTTAGAGAGACCTACGAATGGCTCGGGCTACAAATATTTGCACCGAGCCCTTCTTGGCTAATACATCAGCCTACTCATTACCCTGCACCCCTGCATGCCCCGGAACCCACACCAGCCTGACTGTGTATTCCCTGCCAAGTTTGTTAAGGGCTTTAACACAGTTCAGGACCAGTGCTGATTCCACCCTACAGGAGTTCAGAGCCTTAAGAGCAGCTTGACTGTCACTGAGAATATAAACAATCTTGTCAGTGACATTGTTGTTAATATTCTCCTGCGCACAGGCAATTATAGCATAGGTTTCCGCCTGGAAGACCGTTGCATATTTGCCCATGCTTTGGTTCACCTTGTAGTCGTTGGCATAAATACCAGCGCCTGATCCTGTTTCCATTTTGGAACCATCGGTGTACCAGATGAGACAACCCTTGTCAGGGGATTGTAGACCTCGTCTCCATTCGTCCCTTGTGGGAACCTTTATTTTAAAATTCTTTTTGAATATGTGCAATGGTTGCATTTTGTCACATCCCATGCTCATAATCTCTTTAAGATCCTTCGAGATCTCCAGTTTTGTGTGTTGAGTTACTGGCATGTTGACGCTCCACAGCCCATGTATAGATAGTCTATGTAGCGCCTTCATCGCCTCTAACTCCACAACAACGTGTAGCGGCGTTAGGTCCAGCAGGATCTCTAACGTAGCCGTTGGCGTAGTAGGGAACGCCCCTGTTATAGCCATGCAGGCTAATAACTGCAACTTCGACAGCGCTTTCCTGCATGTTGCTAGTTTGGTTCTTGACTACCAGACAACGCTTCCATATGTGATTATGGGTCTTATCATCATCGTGTATAGCCACTTGATGACCTTGGGCTTCAGGCCTTATAAATACCTAAGTACCCATTACTTTTTATTAAAAGAACAAACCAACAAAAAATAAATATTATCTAAAAGTAATGTAGTGTGCCAGTGCTGCTGTTGCATTAGAAGATACGCTCAAACAGTGCTAATACCAAAACCTCATTGGTGAGTACATATTTGAACCGTTTCATATTGCGCAGGGGCTATGGGATCTAAGTACTAGGTCTGTTTATAGAGACCTAATTAAGCGGCTAATCAACGCTCCGCGTGACCAGAAGGCTGGTATTTTCTTTGCACAAAGAATAAGCATTGCTATTCAACGCGGCAATGCTGCCAGTCTTCTGGGCACGTTGCCAATTGACGGCGATGCGGAGGAATATTATGAAGCTTTTTAATTTTGTTGGTTTTTATTTTATTTTAATTTATTGAATAGGTACAGTAACAGACTACAGACTAATACATATACGAGTACACACATAATCTTAAACAGTATACAATACTCAAATCTGGATCCAAATATAACTATACACATCATTTAATTAGTGATAGAGAACATAACTTGTTTGTAAAAAACTTGCTTTTTTATATTATTTCAATTTGTTTTTTTTTTTTTACATAAACAAAGCAACAATTATAATTTACAACTTAACTAATATTAACAAACCTAACCACTTATAAATAAAACATGAAAGTAACGAAATATGGGTCTATAAATTTAATACAAAGAAAGGAAATGGCTGGTTCAGGCAGCGTCGTAAAATTCCTCAGCATCGCTGTCGACCGGGAAAGTGCCCAGAAGACTGGCAGCATTGCCACGTTGAATGGCAATGCTGATTCTTTGAGCCAAGAAAAGTCCAGCCTTCTGGTCACGCGAAGCGTCGATTAGCCGCTTAGATATATCTCTAAAAAGCGCACGAGCGCTCGGACCCCATGAACCTAGCGTCTCCACCCCAAACGGCTCAAAAACTTAATTACCAATTAAATTACTGTATTTCAATTATGTAATTGTTTATTTTAATTAATTATTAATTATATAACATAACGTAATATTTATATTTCAAATACTCAACAATGCAATTTTTAAGATGAAAATTTTGTAATAACTGTTTATATTTCAGGGCAACGTGTACAAGGTTTATTCAATACCTGGTTTTATCATGCAGACCTTGAATGCGGCGTATTTTGTCAAGGATACCATTTGCACCCGTGGGATTGTAATCAGTTATTGGATTTTGTTTGCGAGAAAGAACCAACCTACTAAAGATCAGTAAGCTTGGATATATATGCATTCTTCGTCCAGATAGCCGATTATTGTGGCTCAAGTCCCTGAGCTACGATGATACAGAAAAGCTAGTTCATGTAGGTCACTAATTACACTAATGAATACACCTAAAACCTCGCACACTCACACACGCACACACAGACACGCCCACACACACACACACTCACACACACACTCACACACACACACTCACACACTCACACACACACATACTCATATACATGCAAATACTATTTTAACTCACACACTCATATGAGAAAAATGCTTTGAATAATTGATTAATAAATTAGTAAAAAACTGTATCCTTGTCCAGAGCCTGGAGAGGCTGGTAATCTGTCACACAGGTTCTCCTAGTATAGATACCAGTCTTTCACATAGATAATTTGACTCACTAATGTATTAATTTGATATATACATTACTACACTCTGTAATTTTCTGTGTGAGAGAACAAATAAAGAAAATTTATTATTGAAAAGGATAACATTTGTACTTCGACACAACCGCATAATATAGATCAAAATTCACCCTTGCACCGTATGATGTCGTTGATTGGCAAACTCTATCCGTTATGAAATAGATATCTTCAATGGTTCCGTAGCCTCCATCAAACCTCAATTGATTAATATCTTTCCATAACTGAACATGCCCTAGTATTGTATAACAATTTATTATTGTAATCTTCCAATATCGTTACCGTAATAAGTATTATGTGCTTGTTACATTCACATCTAGTAGATGTCAATCTAAAATGTATTTCGGCTTATGTCATCATGTCATTTGATAAAGCGTGACTGTACATCAGTATTCTAAATTAAATAAAAATTTAAATAAAAATATTACTATAAATATCAGAGTTTTAAAATAAAATTGATGTAGTTTTATTTAATAAAAAATAAAATACTTATATGCCTATCCATTCGGGCACCGAGGCTTTAGACCATCCTAATTAATATTATTAACCCAATTTGATTTTGTTTGTTTAATTCTTACGTTTTCACAACTAACTACTCGACCGATCGTCATGAAATTTCGCATCCATGTTGTCAGGGGTACAGATTAAGACATAGGGTAACTTTCATCCATACAAAAGTATTGTTATCAATAGTACTACGGGATCAGCGTAGTGCTAAGCTGTCTATAATGGATTGCCAGTTTTAACGTTTCATTTTGAAAAGACCCTTGCTCTGCAATGGGACATTTCGTAAACAGGACTGATAAAATATTATCGAGTTTAGTAGTAAGTAACGTATAATAGCATTCGAATGATATTCGAATACAATTGTGCACATTACCATACCTAGTGTCTAGTGGGAACCCGTTGGTCGCCATGCAAAGGTCTCGAGTTCGATTCTAAGTCATGCACCTCTGTCATTGCAAAGTTATGTGCGTATTAATAGTTAATTAACGCTCGCTTTAAAGGAAAAGCAAAATATTGTGAGGAATACTACATATCTGAAAAACAGTCTGCCAACTAGCTGGGCCTGCATGGTGGACTATGGCTTAGCCTTTTCCACATTGAGTGTCAGGGATAGAGGGACAGTTCATAAACAAGTCTGATATAATTTATTACATATATTGTAACTAATTTAACATAATTTACATGTCATGAATCAAATAGCGGTACTCTTTTAACAAGAACGGTTTTTGTTCAGTTCTTTTTTTAAAAGACATCACCCACTCTACTATTAATACTGTGTCGCGATGGCTTAACAAACATTTGAACAACGGGCAAAAAGAACATCCAACAACCATTTGTGGATCACATAAAGTTAGGTCCCGTATGGGATTCGAACTCACAACACTCGACGCAATGGTAGTAGCGAAGCGACCACCTAAACCACTACATCCATGGAGTAAATTTGTTTTAGAAAATCAGTTTATACATTAATGTTTTCATGTCTATGGGCAATTATTGTTATTATTAACTTTTTTTTTTATAATATTGTCTTCTGTTTACGCGAATGTTATTCATTGAAATTAAACTACTATATACGGATTTTATCGCGTTGTTTATTTATCACTGTATTACAAAATTTTGAAAATATTACACTACTACTACTATTGATTTTATTTTACTAATTTATAAGATTCTCGCTACAGAACACCGATTCCTACCAAGGATGCTTCGCGAGGCTATTGAAATCAAAAAACATCCCAATTTCAATAGAGATCCATAGTCATCATAGTTGGAATGTATATTTAGTGATAAATAAACAACGCGATAAAATCCGTATATAGTAGTTTAATTTTTTTTTTTTTTTTTTGTGATGTTTGACTGCTTTGTAAACGGTGATCTATTCATGGTAAATTGTCCTATAACTCTTTAATTACTAACGGAACATCATTGATACTTGGCAACATGTTGCAGACACTTACAAGGTTTGTATAAACGTGAAAATCTAGACCCCAAAGTGCATACTTTAAGAACTAAGACCTAATAAGCGTATTTTACGTTTATATTTTTATCTTTTAAGCCCTACGATTTTTTCTAAATCTGTTTTTTAAACAAATTCAAAACAACGTATGTAAAAATCTACTGCTCTCTATGTAAGCGCTTTATATGAAAACTAGCTAATGGCCAAACGTTCGCGTAGCGGCAACTTGAATTTCTCCGAAGTTTATGCATGCACTAATTTTATTCATACATACACAATTACACACAAATACACACTAATTTTTGGACACATCTCTTTTCTTCTAAAGTCTATGGATTAAAAAAAGTTCCGCCAGGACAACGTTCGCCCAGCGGAATCAGTTTTTGGTGAATTTCTCCACAATGGCTGCGTGCACAATTTTTTTTTTACCATACACCATTATACAACGTCATACACTAAATTGCATAATTAAAATCTTTAAATTCAACAACATTCCGCTGCGCGAACGCACACCACTACGCCATCGAGGCCGACAAAATATTAATACATTTGAAGTGTCCGTCCGTGATATTGAGATATCATTCGTTCAAGTTCAGAGTATTAATTAGAAGCAAAAAATTAAAAAACAACGACGTTTTTATATTTTGTTCATCTGTATGTCTATGTGTGGTGCTGGAGTAGGATGGAAAATTAGTTGGACGGATAGAAAAACAACCAAAGAAGTTCGAAATTCACACACGCATTTATAAATGCGAATGTGAGTTTCGAACTTCGAATATATTTGTTCGTTTGTTGCGCTTTCATGCCTTAATTATTCGACCGATCATCATGAAATTTCATATGCACCTATTATTCTAAAAAAAGTACTGTTACTAATCTACACTTACGCGAGCGACGCCGCGGCCAAAATCTAGCTTTTAATATAGCGCATTTTTGGTCCGGATTGGCCAGGGTACACGTGGGCGAAGCTACGAGTTACAACTATTTATATAATTCAGATAAAAGAGGTTAAGAGTCAAACTTTATGACAATTATCAAGTGTGTTAGGTACAATACAAGACGGACTTAGTGAACGAATAGTCATACGTCGCGATGGATTATTGTAACTTTAAAACGTTTAATTTATTTTATTGTGTGTGTTTTGTGTTAATGGTGATTGGTAAGTGTTACATTTCTTTCAGTTTCTTAATTCTATGCATCTTCTATCGCTTTTAATATGGGGAGTGCTCCGAGGAATTGTTCGGACTGATCCCTGCCGCCTCTTTCTGCCATCGTCCTAGGCGACAGCATTTTCATTCCCATCATTTAGATGGTTGGCAGTCGACAACTGTGCGTTTCTCCAGGAATTATCTGCCTCGCACTACAAAACTGTGGAATAAGCTGTCGCCTGCTGTATTTCCGGACCATTACGACCTTCAACACTTCAAGAAAATAGTGTACTCCATTTTAAAAGGCCGGCAACGCACTTGTAACTCCTCTGGTATTGCGGGTGTCCGTGGGTGGCGGTGATCGCTTACCATCAGGCGATCCGTCTGATAGATTGCACCAAAATACATAAAAAAAAACAAAACAACTGCCGTTCTAGGAATAATTCCTGTGTCTTGGGGAGTTTACAAACATTCAAACTACGGCCACAAAGAACACGCAGACTCGGAACAACGTGTGAGCATCACACAAAGTTTTGTTAGGTGTGGGATTCGAACCCACAACACTCGGCGCACTGGCCGTGGCGAGGCGACTTCTTAAATCGCTACGCCATCCGTACAGTAATGCTCGTTGGCCACTATTTTCTTTTTAAATCACGCGTTGCTTTGCGGCCAGGCAAAACGTTTTAGAACAAGATTGAAGCGTTTCTAGCGTAGCTGATGTTCTATTGTAAATGTAACGTATAATGTACTGCACGAATGGCGGTAAGGTAAGGAAAGGTTTATGGTCACTTCGTGTCTTTTGTTCAAATATTCATAAATTAACCCGCGTTCATATTAAAAATGAAATGTTACGGCAATCAAAGTATGATTGCTAGTTTTTAAATGGGCAATTCATTTTAGTTTGATATTGGTTGTTTTTCAGCAGCACGTCACAGGGAGAAAGAAAAATGTAATAGTGTTTTTAGAATAAAAAATCTTGTGTAGTTTGTCTTTAAAATAAATGTTTTGCAGATGGCGCGCAATGTGGTCTAATACACTTGCCATTGGTCCCTGATGGGATGACAGTTCACAATGTTATTGTAACTTGGGCTGAGGCGCGAGATCAATGCCAGAGTGAAGGTAATATCTAAACTTCAATCATCAGCCTATCGTGATCCACTGCTGGACAAAAGGCTCTACCATATCACGCCACAAGATTCAGTCTTCCTCATCCATTCCAAGCCACTTCTTCAAGTCATCTGCAGTCCTGGTAACCTAGCGTCCTACTTTAACCAATTTGGGGTTGCCAAAGTCCATCGGTCCTTTCGAGATACATATATAGCCTACTCATCGTCACTCGAGCTTATTTATTCTGTGAGCTATGTCAGACTGTACTTCTTTGACGGATAACCTCGTTTAAGTTTGTCCCCCAAAAACTTAAGAATGCGACGAGCGAAATGTGCCAAAACAGGCGGTAACAGCTATATTGATAAAATCAACACTTTTTGTTTAATACGAATATATACCATAACAATGAATGTGTTTACAATTACTCTGTGTAAAAAACTTAAAATAATTTATATTTTCGCTTACAAAATTACGTAAATTTGCACGAAATATGCAAAAACGTAAGCTCATGTTAATTGATTTTTATATTCTATCAGTAGAAATCTATCCTATTTTACAGCTTAAACGAAACGTAAATAGTTACATTACAATTTGTCCGTCCCAAATATTTAAGTTATTGGTTGACAATAAAGATACATATTTATCAAAAAAGCACTTCAAATCCTCCTTACAATTTTACTATGGCGGCCGCGCACTGCTTTGAATATCGAGCTCTGACATTCTGCCCAACCGCGCCTTACGCTCGGCTCAGTCTTAAGCTTATTTTATACATTAATGTTTTAATGTCTGTGGGCAGTTTATTAAATATTTTTTATATAAAACCCGCAAAAAAATGTGCCCGCGGTTTCACTCGCGTTTATGATTACTGCGCCGCCGCTGTGGGTCGTAGCGTGATGGTATATAACCCATAAACTTCCTCGATATATAGGCTATCCAACACTAAAATAATTATTCAATTCGAATCAGTAGTTTCTGAGATTAACGCGTTCAACCAAACAAACAAACTCTTCAGCTTTATAATATTAGTATAGATTTGTAACTGCCTCGGTGGAGTATATAGCGATAGTGTATGAAGCTCCCGGGTTTGATTACCAGATCGAGCTGTGTTATTGGGTATTTCTATCAAGAAATTCTTGGTATACCGTAATAAGCTTGCCCTCTATTACGATAGACCTAAAACAATAGCTGGTGAATGTGGGTTTAATACACCTCAACCTTCGGGGTTACAGTCGGCAGATTATGAACATAATACTATTATCCATAATTAACAGTAGTATCATGCTTCTTCTTCTTCCAAGCGATTATTAATCCCAGCTTATGTCAGGGTTCGCTTGTTTCTGGTCTAACGAGATTTAGCTGAATATCAGTTTTTACTCGGAGCAACTGCCATCTGACCTCCGTAATCCAGAAGGATAATATCTTTCTATGGTTAGACCAGTCGTTAGGAAATTTGAGGGCGCTGACTTCTCAGTAACGACTGCCATAGATGTTTATGACAGCCGGAACCCACTGTTTAACGTGCTTTCCGACGCACGGGGGTGAAACACCGCCAATTTCCTAACTCCGGGCTAATTATTAAGAACTTCTTGACAGAAATTCTTAATAAATTGCTACTAAGAAATTCTTGACGGAAAATCTTAGTAACGTTTTCCAAGCCCGATCCCGGAATCGAATCCGAGACCTCATGATCCGCAGTTGAACTGCCACGCAGATATCTCGAGTTCGATCCTAAGGCACGATACTCTGACTTTTCGAAGTTAGCTTGCGCTTTAACGGTGAAGGCAAAGATCGTGAGAAAACCTGCCATGTCTGAGAGTGCTCCATAATGTTCTCGAAGATATGTCAACCCGCACTGGGCCAGCGTGGTGGATCATGGCCTTACCCTTCTCATATTGAAAAGAGGCCCGTGGCCAGCAGTGGGACATTTTAATACAGGGCTGATATGATAACAGTAGTATGGTAAAACTTGGCGTGTTCCATGGTCACTAGTGCTGAACCTGGCTACGCAGGTGATACAGAGGTGAGAGTTCCTATGTGATTAGTCCCACAACCTGTACTATGGTAATTTATAGGAGTATATTCAACATATTAAAAACAAGCCGTAAGAAGCCCACAAATACAAAATGAATATACGATAACCTATTTGTACATAAGATAAGGTTATTGGCAATGTTTTACTTGTTATCACTGTCCCCAGTATAATTACCATTCGGGATTCCCTTTAGTAATTTGTTCTCTTATCTAATATTATAAATGTGAGTTTGTTTATTACGCTTTCACGCCTTAACTACTCGACCGATGATCATGAAATTTCGCTTACACGATGTCATGGGAACAGAAAAAGACATAGGGTACATCTCATCCAGAAAAAAGTACGGCTAGAATTCTAACCTACCCTATATTTACGCGAGCGAGGCCGCGGGCAAAATCTAGTTATATATATTTTATAGCCTTTGGTATTTACCAATATATTATAACCAATGCCGCCCTGATTAAGTACCAGGATATGAATGGCCGAAAATTCGGTATTCTGATTATTATTGTTTGTTATGTTGCAGGTGCAATTTTAGCGTCGCCAATTAATGGTAAATTATTAAATACAATGAAGTCCCTGATTAGAATCACTAATGGAACGTATTACATTGGCACGAGAGCAAATGATCGTCCCGGACATTTCGTCTCGCTAGACGGTTTGTAATTAATTTGTAGCTTATCTAATATCTAAGTAGGTACCTACATATAAATCCAGAAGAAATGTACTATGTTAAAATCATCTTTAAATATATTCTTCTGTATCATCGGGGAGAAACCTGGATGTTTTTTTTTTTTTTTTTCTTGACACGGCAAAGTAATTGTAACGGACCTGATGGAAAGCCTAATTACAGTCCAGAGACAGTGATGAAGAGGAGAAGATAGATGTCTTCTAGTCGTCGTCAGTGTCAAGCCGGTCTAACCAGATGCTTCTTCACACTATGTTTGAAGGACCCAATGTCATAGAAGGGAGGGAGGGACACATGAGCCGGAAGACTGTTCCAAAGTTGTATGGTACGGCATAAAAAGGAATTGCTGAACCTTTTGGTGCGAGACGGGATTGTGCTAACCGTCAATCGGAGATTACGAAGACCGGCACGTGTGGTTCTCAAAAGGAAGGGGGAAGGTGGGATGAGGTCAAATAACTCTTCGGAGCATTCGCCATGATAGAGGCGTCTCCATAATCGTTCTCCATAATGATCTCGAAGATATGTAAGGTCTGCCAACCCGCACTGGGCCGTGGTGGACTATGGCCTAATCCTTCTATCACTACGAAGAGGCCCGTGCCCAGCAGTGACACAGTTTAATACAGAGCTGATATTATTTAGTGTGTCTGAATCCTCCTAAAAGGATAGACCGATTTTGATGATAAATATTGTGTATTTTTATGGATTATTGGTACTTCTTTGCTAAAGTTTTTTATTTAATAGTAGGTAGTTGCAGCGATAGCTCAGTGGGGAGACCAACAGACTGCAATGCAGAGGGTCTCGGACTCGAACCCACGTCACGCACTTCTGACTTTCGGAAGTTATATGACTGTTCGAAATTATGTGCGTATTGATTGACAATTATCGCCTGTTCCGTGCCTCGGAGAGCACGTTAAGCCGTCGGTCCCCGCTGCCATGAACATCTATGGCAGTCGTTATTGGGGAAGTCGACACAAAAGATCCCACTGGGTCGAAGTGTCGCCGGTCTGTACTGACTGGCTCCCACACAAGATAAGATAATAGCAGGCAAGACAACGTCCGACGGGCTTGCTAGTAAAATTAATTCATGTTTCAAAACTGGATATACATGTTGTATAAAAACATATAACATGTAAATAATAATTATTGATAAAACATAATTAGCGTAAATTGGCAATTTACAATTTATTTTGTTGTTGGCTGGTGTTTCAGTTTAGAATACATTTTGTGATTGTGTTTTTGGATTAGTTATGGGTAGTATGTTCAAGCATCAATTGATTTTTGCATTTAATATTATGTTGTAGCAAACCTAAGTGGAAAGAGAATACCAAAAACTATTACGTAACTCTTAAATGTCTTCTGTGTCTTACTTCTGTTATTATGTGCAGGCGTTCCACTTGAATACATGAACGTGTCTTTATGGCAACAATTGGATCCTTGGAATGGCGATTGCTTGGCAATGACCGTCGATAGACTACATGTTGTTTCGTGTGAGACTCGGCTGCCGTATATCTGTTATGACGCAACCGTCTATAAAGAGGACAAGACAAACTGTGGCCCAGGTAAGGACAGTCTATTAGTTCTTCTTCTCTCTAGCCTTTATTATTCCCAAGTCACTTAGGGTCGACTTTTCTGGTCTAACCGGATTTGACTGGATATCAGTTTTTACACGGAGCGGCTGCCACCTGACCTCCGCAACCCGAAGGCTAACGATACCTTAAGGCTAGACCAGTGTCAGGATATTATAGGGGACTGACTTCCAGCTATCTTTTAATCAACTACCTTTTAATTTTTTCATCTTAATAAAATTATTGGGCAGAGGGGAACCCGCGCATCCTCGGATTGCCTACTCCAACTATTATATAAAAAGATAATAAGAATAGAAAATAGAAAATGGTTGACGATACCGAACTTCTCTGGATAGGGGCAGCCGCGTCGTGGGACGGGCGGCATCCAACTTCCAGAATTCCGCTTCTGCTTTGTCTTCAATGCTATATCTATCTGCGCAAACCTTTAATTGGCATAAACATAAACTTAACAACAAAACTGCAATTAATACCTGACTACCTATAAAGTTTCCTAAGACTGTAAAATAAAATATTAAAGACATACCAAATTCCATAAATAAAACAAATCAATTACAAAAGCACGTAAAAAATTAAAGAATTCAAACATTGCAGGATACACGTATGATTTGAGAACCAAACATTGTTATAAGGTGCATACAGAATATCTTACGTGGGAGGCGGCCCAAATGACATGCGTGGCAGAAGGTGGCAACTTGTTCGTCGTAGATAATGCTATCGAGACAGAGATTATAACCAGTATATACCACTACGGTCCAGCATCTTGGGTTTGGACAGGAGTCCGAGACTACACGGGCAAAGGCGACTGGATAACTGTGCACGGTAATCTATTTAGATCTACTTTGCTATAACTGTAAAAGCTCGGTAAGCTTAAAATATATATTGTCTTTATGCTGGACACAAGACTCTTTCCAGTGTGAGAAGGATTAGGCAATAGTCCATCACACTGGCTCAGTGCAGCGTAGCAACATTATCTAAAACTCTCGGACATGCAGGTTTCCTCACGATGTTTTACTTCAGCGCTAAAGCGAGCGATAATTATCTATTTAATACGCACATAAGATCAAAGGCCTTGGGAATCAATTCGAGACCTCTGCGTGATAGACCAACAATCTCCTACTTTTTATCGCTTATTATCGCTGCTCATACTGCATCTGTATTGCACTACCTATTATAAAATATTTAACGACGCACTGTGTACTTAGCCAATCAATTAATTTGATTATAATTATCTACAGTTCCGTACCTTGAAAACGTAAACACCACAAAGTAACACCTATAAACGTCAAAATATACTAACAATATATTTCGACAGTCCCTTTGTGTCCCACATACATTTGATTACCTTGAGTTTATGAGTGTACCTACATCACCGTACCTCAAAACCACATACCTCACAGATACCTAATAAAACCATTACCAAGAAAACAGCAACTACACACCAACATTTATTCGTTCAAGACTTTTGCAACTGTTTCAAGAAACACATGCGGCAACGGCCGCGATCATTGCCGTGATTACGGCAGTTGGACTTCATACGTTCATCATGGAAACATACGGCTACACAGCCAAGACGTCGCCGTGAAAACGACGGTTGGTGACTTTCGTTCAGCTACATAGAAACAAGAAGCGCAGCAAATCTAAGAATCTTCGCGACGGACTTCACGATTCACGACGGCACAAGTTTTCTCCACGACGCCGACGTGTTGTTGCTGCGCGCCTCGACGAAATGGACGAGCCACACGACGCGCCCTATATTTATAAGTTCGGTGGTACTTGCGATCGGACGATGGCACTGCGTAGTCTTCTCACCTCCCTGAGAGGGGGGGGGGTGGGGGAGCCTTTGGGAGAGCGTCTCCTTAAGGCGGCCAGTCCACGCGGCCCATTACTATGGGCCGGTCATTGTTGTTGTCCGCCCTCGAGGCCGGCCAGCCGGGTGAGTCTCCGTTGGGAGAGGCCCAGCTAGTCGCCTGCGAGAGGGCGGAGGTTCGCCTTCTACGTGGATAAGGGGTGCCGGCGGTGCCCCGCTCGAGGGAACTGGAATCAGCTCCCGAGCGGGGCGTTTCCGTCTCCTCCTTATCCACGTTGTTGTTTCGGGATGGGGGAGGGGAGCGATGTTGGTCAGGTGGGTGTGGGCTGAGCAGTCCGCCCGCTCGAACATCCGCCCGGCCAACCCGCCCACGAATCCCTCGATCGGCTGCCACTTGAGGTCCCTGTAGATGGTGGCGTTCCGGAGGTACCTGGGCGCGTCGACCGCCCAGCGAAGGCAGATATTCTCAACAGCCTGGAGGCGCTCCCGCGTCGACCCCGCTGTCAGACTGTACCAGGCCGGCCCCGCATATGTGAGGCGCGACCTGACGTATGTCTTATATATTGCGAGCTTTGCTCGCAACGGCAATCTGGAGGACAGCAGGGGACGCAGCTTCGCCCGCGCTACCTTGGCCTTCGCGGCGGTCGACCGTACGTGTTGCACCATCGTCAGATTTCTGTCGATGGTGACGCCCAGGTACTTTACCGTTGGCGACCAGGGGATTTCCTCCCCCATCAGTTGGAGTGGCGGTGGTTGGACTACCCGTCCAGTCACCATCGCCTGAGTCTTCGACACGTTGCACTTGAGCCTCCACTTCTTCAGCCAGCCCGGGAGCGCTTCAAGTGCCCGGCTCATCTTCAGTGCAGCGTGTCTGGCGTTCCTGGAACTGGACAGGTAGGCGGCATCGTCGGCGAAAAGCGCCAGTTTGACGTCGCCCACTACCGGGATGTCATCGGTGTAGTGGGCGTACAGGGTGGGGGAGAGGCAGCTCCCCTGCGGGACTCCGGCCTGGATAGCCTTCTCCTCTGACGTGGCGTCCTCGACGGCCACGTGGAATGTTCTTCCTCGAAGGAAGGAATCGATGACCGTGACGAGTCGTCGCGGCAGCGACGACGTCGACAGTTTGTGGATGAGGCCGTCATGCCACACCCTGTCGAACGCCTTCTCCATGTCGAGCATCACGGTCACCGTATACCCGCACTTATTCATCCACGTGGCCATCTCGCCCAGTACCCGAGTCAGCTGCAGCGTGGTGGAGTGTTGAGTCCTGAACCCGAACTGTTCAGGCCTCGGCTTCAGGTGGGGATTCATCTTCGCCAGCAGCAGCCGCTCGAACACTTTGGACGTCGTCGAGAGGAGAGTTATCGGCCGGTAGCTCTCCGGCCTCCTGAGGTCCTTGCCGGGTTTCGGGAGTACAATGACCCGGCCCCGCTTCCAGATGGTCGGGAAGTGGCCGGTCCTCAGGATGCCGTTGAAGAGCTGGGTCGCCGCTATTAGGGCCTTACGAGGAAGTCGATGGAGCGCCGTGTTTGGGATGCCGTCCTCACCAGGCGCCTTCCGCGGGTTGGTGCGTCGGATCACCGCGGCAACCTCTTGCGGGGTCACCAGCAGCTCATCCCCCGATGGGACGAGGGGAGTCGAGAGGTAGGTCCGGACTGAGTCCTCTACCTCTCGTGAGTGTTCCTCGTCCTGGACCTCGTGTGGGGTGAACTGCTGTTCGAGGCTGCACGCGATGATCTCTGCCCTGTCCGCGGCCTTGTAGCGCAGGACGCCGTCCTGCCCGAACAGGGGGCGCGTGGGGTTGGGCTCCACTGACAGCTGCCTGCAAAGGCGAGTCAGTGAAGCTTGGCTATCTTCCGTGTGAATGAGATGGTTCTCCCACGCGTCTCCCCTGTGTTCCCACAGGGCGGCCTTGAGCTCATTGGTGAGGCGGTTGTATGTAGTCTTGTCCCTGGGGTGGCGAGTTCTCTTCCATGTCCTCATGGCCTCGCGCTTCTTCTCAAGCAGTCTCCGGAGCGGTGCGGGAAGGGGGTTCCTCCGCTCGGAGTATGGTTTGGTGCTTGAGGTGGACCGAAGCGCGGCCTGGATGGACCTGGCGAGATCCTCGGCGGCAGCGTCGACTTCCTCTGGGGTGTCAATTATGGCCGGTCGGTTGAAGTCTTTCAACTCTGAGACGTAGGCGTCCCAGTTGGTGGTGGTCTTTGCTCTGGGAGGGTTGACCATCGCCGCGGGTTCCCTGAACACCAGCAGCACCGGTCGGTGGTCGGATGGTAGGTCTGGCAGGACCTCTTGCGTGGGGGGAGCCCTCAGTCCCCTGTATACGACGACGTCCAGCACGTTGTCGGCTTGGCGTCCCGAGGGATCCAGCCTGGTAGGCTCTCGGGGGCCGGCTATGTCGTATTGAAACGTGCTGGCGTCTTGGAATAGAAGCTCCCCCGCGCGGTCGCTGCTAGCGCAGTTCCATGCTGGATGCTTGGCGTTCAGGTCTCCCGCGATGATGGTGGGTGTGGAAGGAAGAAGGAGCCCACGAATTTCTTCCACCCGGAAATTCGTGGGGCCTGCAGATCCTGGAGGGCGATAGGCCGCGTAGAGGCGCATCTCCTGTCCGCCGACTTGGACGTCAACACCGAGAGCGTAAATGGTGTTGAGTCTCTTCGGCTCGACAAGTTGATGCACCACCGACCTCTTCACCAGAACAGCAAGTCCCCGGTAAACCGTGCCCGCCGGCGAGACCTCATCTTGCCGGTACACAAAGTACCCCGGGATCTTGAGGGTGACTGATGCCTTCAGATGGGTCTCGCTTATCAGCATGACATCGACTTGCTGTTCCTTGACGAAGAGGCGTAGCAAGCCTATCTTCCCTGCCAAGGATTGGGCGTTCCAGTGAACCACCCTTTCGCCTGCCCTCACTCGCTGCGCGAACAGCGAGAGTAGGGCAGCGAGCTGGTTCCGCTCCCCGTCGCTATTGACGGCGGTGGAGGCGGCTGCAGTCACCCCTGCTTTGGTCGCCGGAGGGGGGTCCGGCCTTGGCTGCTTCTTCTTCTTCCTTCTCCTCCTCGGGTGTTTGGAAGCGTTTACGTTGTTGTCCGCCGGGCTGTTGGCCTTTGCCATCAGCGTGGTTTTTGCGGACTCGGACACCTGGTTGGGGTGGGCAATAAGTTGAGAAGGGCCGGTCTTGGGAGGCAAGCCCGCCCCGCGGTTGCGCGCCTCCCGCTTGTACACGGGGCACGCGGGGCTGCTGGCAGTATGCTGCCCCTGGCAGTTGGCGCAGGACGGGAGTTCCTCCCTCGGCCTTGGGCATTCGTGCGCACGGTGACTGCCACCGCACCGCACGCAGGCCACCGGCCTGTGGCAGTTCTGCGAGCTGTGGCGGAACCCCTGGCATCGGTGGCACTGCGATGGGCCCTTCTTACCCCTCCAGGGCTCGACGACTACTCCGGGCATGAGAAGCACCTCACTGACGGCATATGCGGCCTGTGCGGCGGCTGGTGACTTCTCCACCTCCGCGAAGAAGATGCACCCCGGTCTGCCCGTTCGGGCCCGGATGTGCTTGGCGTACTTGACCGGCACTCCCTTGTCGGTCAAGTCCTGCGTTATCTCCTCCGCGGGGGTGTCGGCGGGAAGGCCACGAATGGCCACCTTCAGTGGTCTCTGGCTGGGCGGTGCGATGGCGTAATACGGTGCCTTCTCCTGCCCGAGGTCGTCGAGATATGCCTGGATGACCCGGAACTCCTGGTCATCCTTAGGCATGAACCGGAAGCCCTTGCCATAGGGCCGTCCGTTGGGGGCATGGCCAAGTTTGGTAGCCAGCTCTTTGAAGTGGGCCGTCCAGTTCTCTAGACGGTCCACCACGAACATCGGCTGCTTCTTGGCGGCGCTGTTGGCGGTTGATGTAGTTGCCGGAGTCGGCTTCG
Organism: Catocala nupta; assembly: GCA_963675205.1. Taxonomy (NCBI): domain Eukaryota; kingdom Metazoa; phylum Arthropoda; class Insecta; order Lepidoptera; family Erebidae; genus Catocala; species Catocala nupta. The sequence continues at coordinate 2,710,945 of OY776101.1, read as the reverse complement.
GCTTCGGCTTCGGTGTCGGCGCTGCTGCCAGTACGGCGGCTGCCGTCTTCGTTCTTGGTGGTAAAGCGGGAGCGGTGGGTGTCGCCCCTTGCTTCGGTGCAGTTGGTTGAGCTGCCTGGACGGGTGCGGTTGTGTTCCCCCTGGGGGGAAGTGGGGGAGGAGTTCCCCTATTGGCGGCTCGTTTGGGTATGGAAGGCAGGGAATCGCAGGAGGATGAAAGGTCCTCCTGTGTGTCCATCCTCCCATACTGAGATGTCGTTGGGCTGGAGGGGTGTTTCGGCGTTGAGTGTCCGTCCGCCCGTTTGCTCGGCGGGCTGTTCCCTAGGTCTTCCTCGCGTGCCCTTTTCTTGGGGATGGCGATGCTGAGGGATGGTTCGGCAGTGGTGGCGGTGGTGGTGGCGGTGCATGTGGGTGTCTGCGGCGTTTCACCTATGAATAGGTCCGGCCACATAGCCTGCACTGCGTGTAGTTTGGTGAGGTCTTCCTGGGACACGTCTTCCCTCCTCCTCGCTCCCAGGAGGACGTCCATCACCCGGAAGTAGGCCTCAACCCAGCGTTGCAGTCCCTGCGTCAGGGCGCCCTCTTTACAAAGGGTCTCGAATACGTGGGCATCCCCCTCGTGTTTCCTGCGCTGGGACTGCAAATCCAGATGATCCCCCTCTTCCTTGGGTGGTGGAGATGGTGGTGGTGGCGACGGCGTAGGCGTCATTTTACCGGGTGGGCTGTCACGTGGCGCCTAGACGTGGTGGCTGATGCCAGTCCCCGAGCAGTCGGAGTCGGGGCTTGGCGCTGGTGCCAGACCGACTCTTTCCACTCGACGAGGGCACCACCACGTCGGCTCTCTGGTTAGGACAATCCCCTCACGAAGTTACCTACGCGGTCGACACAATTAAAATTTGTTTTTATTTAAAAAAATAAACTATTGCGTCTATTGTTTACGGCGCCCGAACGTTGGCGGTTGGTCGCGCGATGCGTCCGTCTGCCTCGACAGTCGTAGCCGTCTGGACGATGGCGTGACGTCAACGCGAGACTTACACGTGCCACGGTCAGGCGCTCGCCGATTGGCTAAAGCCGAGTTAGTGCGCTGTAGGCACCATACTACAAATGTAAATATTATTTGTATATAGCATGTGACTTTTTAAGTAAACCATGACACTGTTGTACCTCGTCTTATTTAAGAAGCCTAAGAAGTGAACTACAAGACCTCACCCCACTACATCTGGTGACCCCGAAGAAAGAACACATCATGACGGAAGATAACCACGGCGAAGAACTCTGCAAGTCTGTGAAGAATGAAGTCGATTTGGCTGCGGTTTCCATACAATCAAGATTGCTACCTTTTTGGCGCGAGATTCCACGAGCGTGGTTCATACAATTTGAAGCCGTCGTAGACCCCTTGAAGACAGCGGACGATACGAAGTTTCGTTACTTGCTACAACAACTGCAAGCGATTGACTTACAACATATCACTGATATATTGTACAATCCGCCAGCTACGAACAAGTATGGGGCAGTGAAGAACCGGTTGTTGACAGTATACGACAAATCCGACGTCAAGAACTTTCAAAAGCTGATCAGCGGTCTAGAATTGGGTGACCAGAAGCCGTCACAGCTGTTACGGAAGATGAGAGAACTCGGAAGCGGCATGATCACAGACGAAGGACTGAAGATCGAGTGGTTGAATCACCTGCCCGCACAGGTACGTGTCGTATTGTCGGTGAACACTGAGTCATCATTGGACACACTTGCTGCGATGGCGGACAAGATGGTTGAGTACTCCGAGCCCCCCACGGTCGCTGCTATAGCTACATCGAACCCGTCAACATCAACAGAACCGGTGATGAGTGCCCAACTACAAGTCATATCGAAGCAATTGGAGAAACTGTCCCTTGAAGTAGCCGAATTACGCGGACGGTCAAGACAAAGATACCGAAGCCCGTACAACTCACATTCCAGGTCGCGGCAAAGATCCACGACGTCTGTCAAACCTGGCGATCCTACGTGGCAATGCAAATATCATTTTCGGTACGGCGACAAGGCTAGGCGCTGTGAATCACCGTGTTGTCGCAGGCAGAAGAATCAACATTCGGGAAACTAGCTACGACATCGACGGCGGCGGACGTCGATGTCCTAAGCGCCACCAACCGCCTTTGTGTCGTCGATCGCGACTCACGAGAACGTTTCCTCGTCGACACGGGCGCAGAGATATCTGTACTGGCTGCTACGAACAAAGAAAAAGCGAGGAATACTACAAGCGCCTACAACTTATATGCTGCGAATAACACTGCAATTCACACGTACGGAGAGAAAACAATCAGGCTCAATCTCGGACTACGGCGCAGTTTTTCATGGAGGTTTATAATCGCTGACGTGAAAACTTCGATCCTCGGCGCTGATTTCCTGAAGCATTACAAATTGATGGTCGATCTACACAATAAGAAACTTAGAGACAAGATTACTGAACTGTCCATCAACGCCGTAGAAATATCATCAACAAAGTAAGCCGTATACGTTCTCAGCAGCAATCAAGTCTACCAAGATATCCTGAAACAGTACCCAGATGTTTTACGCCCGATGTCCTTGAAGTCACCAGCGAAACATGACGTCGTGCATCACATAGAAACTAGCGGTGCACCCCTCTACGCACGTGCACGCCCGCTAGCGCCTGACAAATACAAAGCGGCAAAAGATGAGTTCGAGAGAATGATGGAAATGGGCATTTGTCAACCTTCTAAGAGCCCATGGGCCAGCCCACTTCACGTCGTCAAGAAGAAAGACGGCAGTCTGCGAATCTGTGGTGACTACAGGCGTCTGAATGCAGCAACATTACCAGACAAATATCCGATACCGCGAATACAAGACTTTACGTACCAACTGAATAATAAGAAGATATACTCGAAATTAGACGTAAGAATGGCCTACTACAGAATCCCCATACATAAAGAAGATGCCGAGAAGACTGCCATCATCACGCCGTTTGGCTTATTTCAGTTCAACTGTATGACGTTTGGCCTACGTAATGCAAGCCAGACGTTTCAACGCTTCATGCACGAGGTTCTACGAGGCATTGAAGGATGTTTCACATACATAGACGACATTCTTCTGATGACTGAGGATGAATGCAGCCATAAAGAGCTTCTTCATCAAGTTCTCCAGCGCCTGAACGATTACGGTCTCACGCTCAACGTCGACAAATGCGAGTTTGGGAAGGCGCAAATTAATTTTCTTGGGTACGAAGTCTCACAAAACGGAATCAAACCCACAGAAGAACACATGAACGTCATCGCAAATTACCCGAAACCAAAGACAGTCATGGAACTACGTCGTTTTCTCGGCATGATAAATTTCTACCGAGATTGTTTACCTAATCAAGCCGACATGCAGAGAAGTCTCAACGAATATCTACATAATGTGAAGAAGAATGACAAGACACCGATAGTATGGACCCCAGTTGCAGAAGAAGCATTTCAGAACTGCCGCCAAAGCATTCTGAACGCTACGACGCTTACACATCCCATCGCCGGCGCCCCCCTGTCCATCATGTGTGACGCTTCAGACCACAGTCTCGGTGCAGTACTCCAACAGCGTGATAAGGAAGCCTGGAAGCCACTTGCATTCTTCTCGAAAGCAATGAGTACAACACAAAAAAGATACAGCGTGTATGATCGCGAGCTACTAGCGATCTACACGGCTGTGAAACACTTTCGACGACTCATCGAAGGCTGTGACGTCACCATATACACCGATCACAAGCCTCTGTCTTACGCATTGACACGACCTCCGAGTGACAGCGACACGCCACGGCGGGAACGCCAATTGCATTTCATTAGCCAGTTCTGCACAAATATCGTGTACATGAAAGGTGAAAACAACCCGGTTGCTGACGCACTATCTCGCATCGAAGAAATTGAGTGCCCTTCAAACATTGATTACAACAAGCTAGCCAAAGATCAACAGCAAGACGAAGAATTGAAGCAATTGAAACTTCAGCCGAATTTGAAATTTGTCGATGTTAATATGCCAGACACGCAACAACCAATCACATGCGAGTATTCGACAACAACACTTCGCCCATACCTACCAGTGGCACATCGTTATGCAGCATACAAAGCGCAACACGACCTCTGCCATCCCGGAATCAAGGCTACTAGAAAGCTAATTACATCGAAGTTTTTCTGGGCATCAATGAACAAGGACGTCACACATTGGGCTAGAAGCTGCATCAACTGTCAACGTTCGAAAATATATCGACATGTTATTACTCCGTTAGGAAGTTTCCCGCCATCGCAACGATTCGAACACGTACACATCGATATAGTCGGACCATTGAAAATATCGAATGACTATCGATACTGTATAACTATGATAGACAGATGTACGAAGTGGCCAGAAGCCGTACCTGTGAGAGAAATAACAGCTGAGATCGTCGCAAAGGCAATGTATGAAAACTGGATTGCAAGGTTTGGCTGCCCGCTTCGCATATCAACCGATCAAGGCAGACAATTTGAATCATCATTGTTCAACGCTCTAATGAAAAGGCTCGGTATCACGCGACTGCGCACAACTGCATATCACCCGCAGTCAAACGGTCAAGTCGAACGCTGGCATCGCACATTAAAGGCTGCACTAATGGCAAGAGGCGCGACGAACAATTGGAGTGACGAGCTACCTACAGTACTGCTAGGCCTCCGGACAGCGCTGCGTGAAGAAAACAATATAAGTCCAGCGCTTATGACATACGGCGCTACATTGCGTGTGCCATCTGATTTCTTTATGTCAACGCCCGCAACGAGTAACATCACTGACGAAGAATACGTTCGACGCCTCACACACACAATGACGACGCTTGCACCGACACGCCGCGAGTACAAAACATCTGTCCGGCCTTTCATTCATGAAGATCTCGCCAAATGCGCGCACGTTTTTGTGCGGAATGATACCGTGCGAGCGCCGCTCACACCGCCGTATGACGGACCGTACCCAGTGTTGCAGAGATATGACAAGTACTTCAAAATACAACTGCCAAATCGCGTTACAGTTGTATCATTGGACAGACTCAAGCCCGCTTACATCTGTACAGATAACGACAGTTCTACAAATTCATCAAGCAACGAGGCGAAGAGGACATCGCGCAGTATGGACACCGCACCTACTCCTCTCGCTCAGCCACAGCCTTATGTGACGCGCACCGGCAGAGTATGCAAGCCAAATGTACGCTTCGCTAGAGGGGGAGTACTATGAGTGTACCTACATCACCGTACCTCAAAACCACATACCTCACAGATACCTAAAAAAACCATTACCAAGAAAACAGCAACTACACACCAACATTTATTCGTTCAAGACTTTTGCAACTGTTTCAAGAAACACATGCGGCAACGGCCGCGATCATTGCCGTGATTACGGCAGTTGGACTTCATACGTTCATCATGGAAACATACGGCTACACAGCCAAGACGTCGCCGTGAAAACGACGGTTGGTGACTTTCGTTCAGCTACATAGAAACAAGAAGCGCAGCAAATCTAAGAATCTTCGCGACGGACTTCACGATTCACGACGGCACAAGTTTTCTCCACGACGCCGACGTGTTGTTGCTGCGCGCCTCGACGAAATGGACGAGCCACACGACGCGCCCTATATTTATAAGTTCGGTGGTACTTGCGATCGGACGATGGCGTGACGTCAACGCGAGACTTACACGTGCCACGGTCAGGCGCTCGCCGATTGGCTAAAGCCGAGTTAGTGCGCTGTAGGCACCATACTACAAATGTAAATATTATTTGTATATAGCATGTGACTTTTTAAGTAAACCATGACACTGTTGTACCTCGTCTTATTTAAGAAGCCTAAGAAGTGAACTACAAGACCTCACCCCACTACAAGTTTAAATACAAGTGTCAGTAAGGCGCGACAATTTTTTTGTGGTTTAATTAGTTTTACATTCGTATATTAAATTTTTATTATTATTTTTAGTTAATATGGATTATAAATTGTATCACAAACATGATAAAATAAAAACATTCAATAAATTATCTTGTATTTACGCTCAACCAACTAGAAAAGGTCTTTGTCGCCTGTAGGTTTTAAAATAGTAAGCATTGTTTACGATTGCTGATGCACTTTATTATTTCAGGACAACGTGTGGATGAAGTATACAATGTCTGGAAGGTTAATAACCACGCAGGCGATGCATGCACTGTATATTATTTATCAGGACATTTGCACCAAAAAAGCTGCGCTGTGAAATACGACTTTATTTGTGAGAAGGAACCAACGTCCTAGTGATAAGTGATATATATAGTATATAAATAGAAAAGACTTACACTATATGTGCGTTTCTATTTCTTTTCGTTTCTATTTAATCCTAACTTCCTAACTAATATTATAAATGCGAATGTGAATTCGTTTCTCTGTTAAGCTTTCGCAACTTAACTACTCGACCGATCATCATTTAGTGCTGCTACCATATACTAGATGTCGCGACATCAGTAACACCGAAAAATAGATGTCGCTGTACTAACGCTAGTGTGGCGACATCTAGTTTTCGATGTACTTACAATAACTGTCTGTTGTTTTCATAAATAAGCAACTTTTCTTTGTGTGTCATACTTCTTTTTTAATTGTTGTTTATTTATTTATAGTTTTATATTTGCGTCTTATATTTTTATTTTTAAATTCTGTTGTAATAATTTTAGTTAAATCTATTTTTCTATCTATCTATCTAAGTATTGTTGTGAATCTCATCCTCCTTAAAAATAACACTGTTGCAATACTTTTATTTATGCCACTAGTTTCTTATGAATAATATCTTTTTTTTTGTAATTTGTGAAAAATGTGGTTGATTGTACTATTTATAAGATGTTTTATAAGTACCAATTTTCTTATATTTTGTAATGTACAATTGTTTATTTTCCCAAAATTAAAAATTAAAATTACAATACTTGTAATGAAAAGGCAAGGACGCAATTAAAAAAAATACTACTCGACCGATCATCATGTAGTTCTGCTACTACATACTAGATGTCGCGACATCAGTAACACAGAAAAATAGATGTCGCTTTACTAACGCTTGTGTGGCGACATCTAGTTTTCGATGTAACTGCAATTAAGAGGCAAGGTCGCAATAAAACAAATATGGGAACAAATTTTCTCTATATTTTTTATAAAACCAACGTTTCAACATAAATAATGCACATTATGTCCATCCACTGAGCATTATAAGTAATACAGTATCACTATTGCCTCAGCTATGGGGGTATTACGACGCGACCAACGCTACGTGCATCTCTTTATTACATTATCTTTTACTATCACTTAGAAATTTGATCAGATATTATTTAGTTACAAGTTCTTATGTATTCTTTACCAAATGAATAAAAAGTGAGGATTACAAGACAGAATTGAACAAATTAGGAATTTTTTAGCAGATGTTCTTTTAATTTTAGAATTTTTTAGCAGATGTTCTTTTTTTTCATAGAAGATGGAAAGTAGTGGTTGTTGGTAAATTATGTTAATAGTAATGTAACAGTACGAACACAAAGATTAAAATATATATTTCTAAGTAAATAATACTTAGAAATATATCTTTTAATCTATGTGCTCGTACTGTATATAGCAGATAACATGATCTAAACTCTTCTCTCTAGCCTTAATTATTCCCAAGTCACTTGGAGTCGGCTTTTCTAGTCTAACCGGATTTGACTGGATATCAGTTTTTACACAGAGCGGCTGCCACCTGACCTCCGCAACCCGAAGGCTAACGATACCCTAAGGCTAGACCAGTGTCAGGATATTATAGGGCACTGACTTTCCAATAACGACTGCCATAGATGTTCATGGCAGCCGGGACCGACGGCTTAACGTGCTCTCCGAGGCACGGAGCAGGCGATAATTGTCAATCAATACGCACATAATTTCTAAAAGTCATATAACTTCCGAAAGTCAGAGGTGCGCGACGTGGGTTCGAACCCGAGACCCTCTGCATTGCAGTCTGTTGGTCTCCCCACTGAGCTATCTAAACTGATAAAACGAAATGATACAGGATTAGACAGTCTAAAATACGTTATATTGTTTTAAAAAGAAATGCACCGCACTTTTTTGGCACTGACACTGACACTGGCTTACATAAGCATAAAATAAGCCGCTCTATGATTAATATTAGAACTTGTAACTAAATAAATTTAAACTTAACTAAAATTTTGTTCATTAATTACAAAAATACTGTTGGACATAAAGTAGGAATAACCTACATTTTAAACTACTATTACCCGCCAAAATGGTTACATAATTAAAATTTAATAAATTCCAATTAATTATTACAATTATAATACAAATTATTTAAAAACACCTATCACATTCTTAATAATTTAAGTCTCAACATCGATCGAATATTTATTTATTTAACAAATATTAAACCTATTTATTTAAAGTTAAAAATAAGTGGGATATATACTTATAACAAAGATTAAAGTTTATAATTTATAGTAGACATAGGTAGGCGCGAGAGTTTAATATTTTTGAATGTCAGTTATGTAAGTATTGATATAAGCACATTTATAGTAAAATAAAACTTTTTATGTGATGGAAATAGAGATGTTTATTGAAAAGCAACCCAGCATTCAATTCATGAACTCACTATCAGGGAACTTTATCACGATAGAACTATGGCTAGAAACGCCTCACAGACTCTGGAGTCTGGATGTCCTACCTTTCATGGTTTGAGAACCATTACCAACTATAGAAGAAAAATGAATCTCAGATCCATTGCTGCAATTCAGACCTGATGGCAATTACTTATACTGCTTCAGACGTACATAATAATATTAATTTTAGAATAGTTAATACTAAATAACCGACATTCAAAGATTTCATGACTGTCATATGCAGTACAATAATCGCTTTATCCGCAATCAAACATTTCCCTCCAACTATTAAGATAAAACAGCCTTAAGATGATACACACATTTGTATTATTTGATAATTAGTTTCTAAAGTACGTCCCATATTATAATATTGTACTACATGCGACATGGGCCTTAAGGTCACAATAAAATTTGGAAAGAGATAAAGACATTGTGCCCAAAATTATACAGAATACACAGACATTAGACTAAGTGACTAAGTTTTACGACTAGAATAGTCAAAACTAAATTTAAATCTCATTTAGACAGATGTGCCTAAGTATACTTTTAAAGCTACTTTTCTGACATTGAAAGCGACATAGAAATATATAGATTGATAAAAGTTGATACATTATACACTAAAATACGTTTATTCTTCTCCTTATAGTAATCATAAGAAAATTCTCAGGGATTCTGTTATCCCTTTTATTTAGTTTGTGAACAATTTTAACTTTATTATGCAATTAATTTTATATAGGAATCTGTTTAAAATCAAGTGTTTTAAAATTGTCTTGTTCAAGTAAATTTAAATCTTAAGTATAACCAAAATAATCATAACCAATATCAGTAGGTAGAGCTACTGTTCCAGGACTAAATAAATAATATTATATAATTACAAAAGCTTCAATGCAATATTACCTACTAAAACTTTTATTTGAGAATATTATTTATGTATTCTGCTCCAATTTTAATAAGTAAAATCAAATACGAAACAGTAACTTTACACTAAGTCACTTTTAAAATGGAAAATGGTTTCGTTTAAAACATTTTCTGAATATGGACACTTGACTTGGGTTTATTTTGCAGTCGTATTTTTGTTGGAAGTAGCTATCTATTGACATTGGTGAGGTGTCCTGAGTGATAGTTTGTGACCGAACTTACACATAGTTATTATTAAAACACCAAAATCGTTTAAAATTGCTCACAAACTTCGCACAATATATTTTATTTAAATTAATACGATATAATGTTCCTAAACACCAACGGTTTTAATATTTATTGTTTGATATTTGTTATCTAATTAGCGATGTACTAGGCTTACGCAATATGAGATTCTCTAACTGTTGACAAACAGTTATGCACCGTGACCATTTGAGATGGGTAAAAATCATGTTTTTTAGATTTTCTATAGTTATTTTATCTACCATAGGCAAGTAGCTCAAGGACTGCCAGTTTTAAGTGAAATGAACGATTTTGCATACTACATATAAAGAAAATTCACTACAATAATGGAATAATGATTTTATTTGTTGATGTTCAGGGCTAGACGATAACCCGGTTATTAATTGCTTTTTTAAATGATCCTGTTAGAAGTTTCTTTATGAACAAGATTCATAGTATAATATTAATTGCTCATCTAGTTGCTCATATCCATAGACATATGACTCCATTAACTTGAATAAACATCTCAAACAAACACGGAAGTCAAAATTTGGCATTTTGTTATATTAGCGAATCTTGCCAAAATATGCGTAGATACTATTCAATTAATTTATAATTTAATTTCCATTTTATTTTAAACCATACGATTTTATCTGTTAGAGTCAACTTTAAATCAATAAATTATGTTATTCAATAGCATGAAAAGTAACAACAAATAATATTTCTGAGTTTATAGTAATTATACAATGTTTGATTTTTAATGTCTGCTACAGCGGTCCACCGGCACGCGGCGGCCAGATACAATTGTTTTTAATTATCTTTGTCTTTCCAGCACTTGACAAATATACGAAAGATTATTTAAATCAATCTTCATATCTGCTTTGAAGATCAGTGCCACTGATTTGGTGTTATATTTACGCAATACTGATAGCATCTACATTTTGACACACCATTTTGAACTTTTGTTGTAATGCTTCCATATTTTGGTTTGGCAGAAGACTAAAAACCAAAAAACGAATACTACCTTGTTCAGTTTAAGACTTGTTCCATGAAGCTACAGATGATTTATTATAGATACATTGATATCTTAAGTCCCAGGATCAACCTTATGCTAATATGTAGCTTACTAGTGCATACAACAAAGAGCCTTTAATTTGAATACATATGAAATATTTTTGTTCATCTCACAGCCACTTATAATATTCTAATAAAGTACACGATAATATTATGCGTAGTAGCGAGAAATATCAACTGGAGTCAAATGCCACCACATAATCACCGACGTAAGTATTGGTCGATAAAATCTAATCTTCTGCCAACCAAATCTCCAAATAACTGACAACCAATTCTAAACCACCATTGCAGGTTGTTCCTCTTTGGTATTAGACTAGTCCCTGAAGGGAAACAGACCCCCAACCCCGCCGGTGTCCCAGTCAGCAACCTCTACGGGCCCAAAGCACTCATCGAAGAACTGTTCCATAGTTTTGTGGAGATGAATCGTGGAGCGAGAGAAGTTATGCCCCTCGTCTGGATATACCTGGAATGATAACAACAGCAGGTTTAATCTTTACAAGCAATAATAGTCTTAAGCCATTTCATCAGAAATCAAGGTGCTTATTATTATTATTAAAGTAACAGTTATGAACGTTAGGTTAAACTTATTGATAAGAATTTTACTTTTTACAGTTACTTATTACCATATTCAGCAAAACAATACGAATGAAAAAACATCAGGCTAGAAGCTCACGGCCACTATTTTTAATCATCAAGCGTATCATTTCTTTTATAAATCAGATCTGTAGTAAGCTGCAACCATTACACCACTTACTGCTTCTCAAACACTCAAGTAAATTTTTCATATTTCAAGTTAGACTGTAACAGTATGGTGGAATAGGAGCATGTACTTACGTGTACACATACATAAAAACGCAATATGGAGGTGCGTGTTTTTCTTAAACGGTTGACCATATTGCAGTCTTTCTTCATACATTGCTTTGATCCTCGTTGATTTATATTTTTTGAGGTATTGTATTCCTACTTGGTAATGGCTTACCTGATGAGTATACAGTGCCGTAGCACGTATAAGCGCTCTAGCAAGCGCCAGCGCGTGGTGCGGTGGCGCGGCCAGGTCTGCTGCAGCATGTGCCAACAGCACTCTTCGAGGAGGAAGGTTGCCAGCTTTGCGCCAGACTGCGTTAACTCCTAGCGTCCCTGCCCAGGTGGAGCCATAACCGCTGTAGCGTTCGGTCCAGTACGTGTCTGGAAAACAAAGAAGAGATTCTGTTTAAATAATGTAGTCCTACGATACAGTTTTAATAGTTCCTTAACCTATTGAGTTTTAGTGGTACACATTTTTAATCCTAGATACTCTTAGACTTGACAGGTTAATCTGCCAAATCTTAGAATACCAGAAATAATTAAAAATATATTGTATCAGGCCGCCGGTGTGTCACTGCTTTTTAATGGTAGAGCAGCGGTAGTGAACGCATAATATTTAAAGTTCTTCTTCATCTTCATTCTTGCTTTATCAAGCTTACAAACGCTGAAGTGTAACAATATAAAGCAGATAATGTTTGCACACTTTTGTGTCCAAGAATTTCGTAGTTCACACAGCATCGACATAAATTATTCCTGGGATATTTTGGACGACGTTCAATTAAGGCGTACCATGAGTTGTCATTGACCGAACTCGATGCTGTTGATCATCAGCTTGTTTTTTATTAGTTCAGAAGCAACTAGTGGCACTTCTAGCAAAAGCATGTATAGACGTATCGAGCTACGTCTCTCTCTATCTCCTACTGGCTAGACATTTCACATGGTGCAACCTTTTTTATTTTAGCTCTCCTCTTCACTCTATCCTTGACATCGTCGTGGGAAAGCTAGCATTTCCTCATATCTCTCAACATAACGTCTTTACACCTTGTTGTGGGTCGGCTTCTGGATCTCTGAGCAGGGATGGCAAGCTTACCAGCAGATTACATAGGAAACTCAGTAATGCTGAGTTTCCTACGTAGTCTGCTAGCCTTCTTATCACGTGACCAAACCATCGCAGCCTACTCCATTGCATTTACATTTCGGTGATATTAAGCTGTATTAAGTTATCCCTCACACATAAATTGTGGAAAACTGTGAATCTGTCTCTTACTATGGTGCCTCAGATCTGTGAGCGGTGCGATGGCAGCGACACATCGTGTGACGTTGCGTGCGTCGTCGGCAGCAATGGCCGCCGCCGCGCCCCCGCCGTAGCCACGCCCCCACACACCCACGCGACTACCGTCCACCATCTTAAGGTTGTCGCGGAGATATCTATAAGAATCAAACTCAGACGAATAAGTATTAACTTATACATATTAATTAATAATGTGTGGTTATCACACAAGTGGTAATGTGGACACCTTTACTCTCTTGAGAGCATATTTTACTTTGTTTTGTTTTAAATAAACATAGCACCTGTTTAAGAAATGATTCCTGTATTGCAAGTTACTTTACAAACGTTCAAATAACATCTCAAAGAACAGCCAGACTCGAAAAAGTAATCTGTAAATTGGATATCTTTTTCATGTTCATTGGTTTCATGTGGGATTCGAACTCATAATAGTCGGCGTTGCGAAGCAGCGGCAAGGCGACTATCCACCCGCACTTAAAGTGCTTTACACCTCTGCCTGCCTTTCAAGATTTCTGTTATTAATTCTCAATATTGCCACGGAGATAGTAAGGAGGCGATCTTGCACATTTACGGGAATGTGCAACATTGCAATATCTAACGAAGTTGGTTCTGTGTCTGATCTCAGTATCGGATTGCCATCTTAATGGACTATAGAGTGAGGAGTAAGAGAGTGCACTTGTAATTGCGCACACACTTGTGCAATATAATATCTCCAGCATAAGTGGCCATGTTCTCGTACGATTGACCGCCGTGACCAACAATTTCAGGTTTCAAGTCTATACTTGAAACCTTAAATTTAAGATACAAGTATTTCACAGCTACGAAAAGCAATGACAGTAAAGAGCTGTATGTATTAGTGAATAAAAAACTTACGACAAAACAGCTATTTGGTCTTCCACATCCACTGATAGCAGCTTATGATAGATTTCAGTCCTTAGTTCTTCGCCCTGCAGTAAAACAATAATTAATTTTATTCTCTTTACAATTTAAGGCACTTCAATAAGACTGACACAAGTCTTTCGAGTAGAAACAATCTTTGTCAAATATTTGGTTATAGCATGAATGAGCCGGCCTGCTTGGGCAGGTACAGTCAGCAACATAACTAGCTGAGTAACGAGTCAATTTACAATATCATTTTATGAAATAAACTATTCTAATTAAGATTCCCTAATTTCCTTTTGAAAAATAACTCGCGTATTAGAAATAATTCCTGTGCCGCGGGAGACATTACTAACGTATTAACGGTCCGATATTAGTGAACTAATTATGCCGGGTAGTAAATAGTTATCATTAAGCTATATTTTAAATATTTGGGATTAGTTTATAAGTAAAGCCTTGAGAGTCACATTGTTAATTATAAATAGTCGTATTACCTGTCCACCGGATCCTCTAGCGTCTATTTCAGCAACGATAAAGTTTCTGGCGGCTGCTAAATACCAACCCCAACTTGGCTTCCACCTCTCTGTCACCAGCTGACCGCCAGGTTTCGCTGAGCTGAAGGCACATAATAACAATTCCAATTTTGTCTTAAATACAGTGTGAGATTTCATAAAGTGCAACATAATAAAAATTTGTGAAACTAGACAACTAGACATCATTTTATCTGAAATATTATGAAAAATAATAAAAATAATATTTTTCGATTTATACCTATTTATATTTTTTTTTGTAGTTATGGACCTTGTACCAAGAAAACCTTGTAACTTTTGAACCAGGTGGTTAACCGTGTTGAAACAAAAACAGTAACAATACGCAAAGTGTACACAATAACGGCGGTATACAATTCATATCCAAAAAAATTCCGATGGCATAAAAATAAGGAACATTTTAGACCAAAACTGAGTTACGTACAATGTTTTTTTTAAACATTGTTAAAAACTCAAGAAAACTTCTCCATTGTCCCAAGTTTTTATTAATTGACGTTAATCTTTATCTAATAAGCTTTAAAACAACATAAAAGTCACACCTGTATCCCAAACAAAACAGTTTTTATGAAGGGCTAAACAAAGACCTTGCCGCCACCACGTGCATCTTTGTTTGAAAATTGCATTATCTATTTATTGGTATTTTGCGGTCGCCCTTAGCGTCTTAGAACAAGTTTTCATAGTTTTCGATTGAGGAAAACGGCTTTATTATATTTTCTTATATTTACTTACCAAACATTAAAGGGAGATTAAAAAATTATAATAGAAACGCACAAAACGTCAGGATACGTAAAGATAAATAGGTGTGATGGACGACTATCGATTAAACATTTAAATTTAATATTAATAGTATATTAATAATACTTGTTTATTAAGTTTAAGTTGGCACGAATATGAATAACAATAGAATAATTCGAATCTTCAAACTTTGACGAATATTCGAATGCAGGAGAACATCGCTAGTCGACGTTCATGCTTGATACTTTATTAGCTAACTATAAAATAGGTGTCGCACTATGCACATTCGAAACTTCAAAATAATGATAGTAACTTACACGTGCAGTACGAGTGGTAGAGGCAAGTCGTCTGTTTCTCTGAACCCGGGCGGCAGCAGCAGGCGCACTCGAGCTGCTCTGTACGCTTGCACCTGAAACGTTGCGTCAAGTTCATACAATTTATTGATCTATTTCTTTTTTTATTATTCATAGGAAATCTTACAGCATAATCACGAATGTATGATAGAAAAACTTATAACATAAATTAGACCAATTACAAGTTTTCACTTATAACCTAATTAAATAACTTAAAAACTTACCAACACGCAACACAAATAAATAGGTGTTAAATAAAATAGTCAACCGCGTTTACTCCCAAAAACTGCTTACAAAATATTTGTTTTAATTTGGATACAGAATTGGTATATAGATCGTGTGACGATAATCGCCTAGACGCCTGGCGAACGCGGGCGCACGTCACTAGCCACCTCTCGCGACCGGTGGTGCGAGACTATATAAGGAACGGACGGCGTCAGTCGCTTCTCCTTGCGGCCCGGCTCCACATCTTCAGTTAAGTGTTCCTGACTACAAGGACACGAAGCAAGCCTTTTAGCGAACCACGCCCTGTCTATATTTTATATTGTAAAGATTGTGTACTTGTAATCTAACGCAATAAATGTGTATTTTTCATACCTTCTCTCATTGTACTCTCTAATTATATCTACATTTCTCTTAAAGTAAACCCTAAAGGTTACAATGGCGCCTAACGTGGGGCCCTAAAGGTTACAATCGATATCAGAATTCTGGCACGCCACGTTGTACATTCAGTATTTATTTTGCAAAATGACTACGCCCACACTAGGCATGATTCCTGTGTCGCCCCCACACTTGAAACAACTATTTAAGGATCACACAAATTTTTGTCCCGTATGGGGATCGAACCCACAACATTTGGAGCAATGGCAATGGCGAGGCGACTGCTTAAATCACTACATCATCCGTGCAGTTTAGCACATTTGAGCTTAGAACAAATCCTTAATGATTTCAAACATTTACTCGATATGGTTTTAGTTATAATAGTTATGTATTGCTTACCTCTACTCGAAAGTCTTTAACTTGCGGATGGGCTAAGCCAGCGAACTTTTGACTGAGGGGACGGCCGTCCCATAGCACTGCCCGTCGTGCGCCCCACCGAGCACATACGAAGATCGCAGGAGGTCCAGGACCAAGACATTCCTGAAGACAGATTAATTGCTTTTTTATAACAATAAATTTAAAATTTATAAAACCCCCGACACAATATTCATTTGATACCCATATTGAACAATTTTAATTTGTGGAAATTTGTAATTTTCTGGTGGCGGCCATCTTGAATTTGAAATTTATCATAGTGTATAGTATTCTACTCGTCTAGCTCTTTCATTTGATACCCATATTGAGGGAGTTGTGGAAAAATATATAATCCGCCATTTTGTGGTGGCGGCCATCTTGGACCGATTTTTATCAAACGTAGCTAAGAACACTCCCGACTAATTCACCTTTCAAACAAAAAAAACAAAATTAAAATCGGTTCATCCGTTCGGGAGCTACGATGCCACAGACAGACACACACACACACACACACACACGCACAGACACGTCAAACTTATAACACCCCGTCGTTTTTGCGTCGGGGGTTAAAAAAGGTAATCACTAGGAATAATTCCTGTGTCTCAGGGGACTTTACAAATATTCAAACAACGGACATAAAAAACACCCAAACTCGGAACAACCATTTGTGGATCACACACATTTTTGTCCCGTGTGGGGTTCGAACCCACAACATTCGACTGCGGCTGGCAATGGAGCCACTTAAACCACTTCACCATCCATGCAGCGTTTTATATTTAGTGTCAAAAAGTAAGGCTGTCATTTTGTATCGGCGCGTCATTGTTGGAAATTGAAAAACACATTTACCTGGTGGATGCATAGGTATTTCTGGACGTGGTGCAAGTTTCTTTTTTGTTTCGCCATTATTAATATTATGGTATGCATATAAAACTTAAAGGTTTTAAGTTGACATTATTGAATCAGTCTCATTGAACAGAACATACTTCTCCAGGTGAACAGACTTATTCGTACGATCAACAATTGACAACGAGGTATTCTACCATTCGTTATTACTGAAGTAATAAATATCAGTCTATTGAGTATTATATAGTGAAACTTCTTTATCAGCAGTTTTGTTTCTATACTGCCTTGCGTTAAGCGCTGTCGCAGCGACGCACATTGCTTTACCACAGTAATCTTTTAGTTGCAATATCCTACACAAGCCCTCTAGGCAGCGACGGTTGCGAGTCAGAACCAGTTATTTATTAAACTTACGCCAGATTTATTCATCGGCGGACAAATTGCCATTTCTCCGTACATCTTTCTATTTGCCAGAATACATAAATAGATAATGCGACGTGCACCCACTCCTAATACAAGCATTCTAGCTAAGCTGGAGGGGTTAATAAAAATAATAGTAATTTGAAACCCAAATTGTTAGTAATCTTTATAAAAAAAATATATATTAACAATATCAGCCCTGTATTAAACTGTCCCACTGCTGGGCACAGGCCTCTTTTTAGTGCGAAAAGGGTTAAGCCATGATCCACCACGCTGGCCCAGTGCGGGTTGGCAGACTTAACATATTTTTGAGAACATTATGGAGAACTCTTAGACATGCAGTTTTCCTTAGGATATAAAAAAATTAAAACCTTTAATTTGAGATAAATCAGAAAGGGAAAACTAGCTCACAAACATCTACGAACGCCTTGTTCGTCGACGAGTATAAATGCGTTAGTGAATACCATTTAAATCCCCCTGCGCTGCGGTCTCGGTACGCCATCTTGACGACAAGCTATTCGTAACGTATAGCGCTGATATTATATATAGTAAAATAGCAGAGTAGGAGTAGGCTATTCATTAGATTTGTATGTTTTAACACGCTTTTATTACCTTGGTATGTATCTATGTATATATCGTTATAGCATTAAGTATTATTTTAATGAATGAAAATGGATTTATGTATTTGGTAAAGTGTAATAGCGATAGTAATGTATTTTATGTGTGTATTCAAATATTTCGACACAAATGTATGTATATTTGTTTATGAAATAAAAATAAATAACTAATATGAATCTATGTAACGAAATTTTTGAACGTGATTTTCACCCCTTTCAAACCTACGGATTGATTTGAAATTTTGCATACTTATCGAGGACCGATGACAATACAATAATATAGAAAAAAATATCAGTTTAGAAAAAACTAAAAACACACTTTATTAAAAAAAGTAGAAAATAATAATTTAATAATTTTAATGTTAAAAAGCGTCGGGTGCTTTCTAAGATATTTATTAATCTATTTAATAATCCACCCCACTCTTCTTACATTAAAATTATTAAATTATTATCTACTTTTTGTAATAACGCGTGTTTTTTAGTATTTTTGAATTATTATTTATTTCTGGATGAAAAGTACTATGTTCGTTCTGTACCCTGCTATCTTGTCTGCGAAAACTCATGAGTATCGTACGAGTAGTTAAGACGTGAAAGCGTAGCAAACAGACTCTCAGTCGCATTTATAATATTAGTTATGATGTCTTGGCTTTACCTGTACATAGTAAGAGAAGTTTTTGCTGAATGTGATTCGGTTGTACAAGCACTCGGTGGGTAATGTGTCGTTTTCATCTGCTACGTGTGGCAGCACTGTTGATGTGGGCCACGCTGGGAGTGACGACGTGGAGTTCTCCAGGTCCTGAAATGATAAAGAATATTTATAAACAAGTAGTGAAGCTTGCAGTATTTATTTAACTTAAGCGATTATTGATTCAAATTCAAATTATACGAAACCTTAATATATATTCAAATGCAAAAGAAATTATTTAAGTTGATTATAGGTATATTCTGCTTACATATTAGTCCCAAGAAAATACTAATAGGTACGATACCGCCATTAAATATTGGAGTGGAGATAATAGGAGGATGACCAATTCGAATTAGTTCAGGTATTATTGATTCAGATACGGAATCATATTTTTTACGCTGTGAAAGCTACCCTATGTCCTTTTCTGTACCCTTGACAACGCGCATGCGTAATTTCATGACGATCAGTCCAGTAGTTAAGACGAGACAGCGTAAAAAACAGACATTAAAATCACATTCGCGTTTACAATATTAGTAAGGATAGTATAGATTAATAATAATAATAATAACATGACGGCAATCTCGCGAAAGCTGAAAAAGATAAGCAAATTAAATATCTCGATTTGGCTCGCGAGGTTGTCGACATGTGGGATGTTGATTCGGCAATCATTGTGCCGATAGTCATATCTGTCAATGGTCTAATAACCAAGAGCCTCGATCACCAGCTAAAGAGGCTCGCGTTGGGTGCTTGGATCAAGGGTTTGATGCAGAAGACAGTGCTTTTAGATACAGCACGCATTGTGAGGAGGTTCCTATCTCTGGAATCCTAACCACCGGCAGCTTGGACCCTGTTCCCGATGCCGGTGGGGTACAATATATTTTATATTTTTAAATGTATTTTTATAGATATATGTATATTTAAAAATGAAAAGTATATTGAAAATATTTGAATAAAGAAGATAATAATAATAATAAATTTATCAATTTCATAACTGACAATTAATACTTAAACTTAGGCATAGAACATATTATACATAAACAATATTAAGAGTCTAAGTTTTAATATGGTCGCAAATACCGGTCAGTCACATCGGACTCCTAAACTAGGCGAATAACCTGTATCTTAGGAGCAATGCAACTTCTGGATATCAGGTTAGTACAGCGTCATAGACTCCATGTATTACTCAATGGGTTATGCACAGTTACGGGGAATATTTAGAAATACAATGTATTAAGTAATATTGTCTCCTGTTTACGCGAATGTTATTCATTGAAATTAAACTACTATATATGGATTTTATCGCGTTGTTTATTAATCACTGTATTACATAATTTTGAAACTATTACACTACTACTACTATTGAAGTTTACTAATTTATAAGCTAATAAAATTATTTAAACTATTAAATCTATTGGATAAGATGCGATTTATTTTATTATAAAGATATGTACTTTGGACACTAAAATTTCGTCTTGCAAATGTGGTGCGACATGGGACGGGGGCACAAACAGCGGAGTTTTTACGTCTAACAAGAACCCTGTCGTCAAGAGGAAGAGAGGAATGCAGGCGTAGGACAGCACGTAAGATGTATAGTTGGCGTACGGTGAGAACATTGCACTCTGAGTAAAGCAGAACGGTGGGATAATCCCTACGTTACGAAGTGCATCACTTTTAGAACTGCCCTTTGAGCTCGTTCAGCCAGTAATATTATGGTCTTACAAGCATCTCCCCAGGCAGAAATGCAGAAAGTGAGTACGGAGACGCAAAGGATTTGATAAACGAGCTCCAGGGTTTGATTGTCAGCGGAATGGCGCAGTTCCTTAAAAATGTATACCAATTTTCTAGTGCGTGTGCATAATATCTCTATGTGTGGGCGCCTGCTAAGGTGTTCATCAATATACACTCCAAGGTACTTGATACTTGATACCAGAGTGAGGTGCGGACAGGTGCAGGAAGTAGAATAAGGATTCAAGCAGGTATGGGCCTTTACAATCACTGAGTGAAGATAAGGAAGTCTCGTGTGAGGGAGACTGAAACGAACGACCTTGGTCTTATCAACATTTACTGTCAGAAAATTTTCAGACTGCCACTCCATCACCTGACGTAGTGTATTTTCAGTTCTGAGTCGAACTGTGTCCGAGTTGTCATCATAAATGACCAGTGCCATGTCATCAGCGTACGTGAAAAGTTTTGAATGGACAATCGACAGAGGTCATTTATGTAGACAAGGAAGAGCGTAGGGCCTAGAATGCTACCTTGTGGAACCCCGAAATTGGTGTTCGCAATGATGTCGTCGCTCATAGAAGATTTAATTTTTACACATTGCGAACGGTTTGTCAGATAGTCGATAAGGAGTTTAAGAGTAACACCGCGAATATCAATGCTTTCCATCTTGACCAATAAAGCGGAAATACAGACAGAGTCGAAAGCTTTCGTTATATCAATAAACACGCCTAGGCATTTAAGCTTTAGGTCCAGCTTGCTGACAACAGTATTTGTTAAGTCAATGACCACGTCTTCAGTAGAGACTCCCCTTTTAAAACCATACTGGTTTGATGCAATAATATTGTATCTGGTAAGGTACGCAGGAAGGAAGTTATTGATGATTTTCTCCAATATTTTAGACAGGACGCTCAATACTGAAATCGGTCTATAATTGATAACATTTGTCTTATACCCACTCTTATAGATAGGGTGAACTATCGTTTTTTTAAAGGCTTTTGGGAAGACTCCGGTTTCAATTGCTCGATTACAGATGTGCGTAATAGGTTCCTAGAGTTAGACTACACGGTTTAAGAACATTTACAGGGATATTGTCGTATCCAGTGGCCGAGTTATTTCGAAGACTCCCAATTAGTCCCCTCACTTGATCTTCATCGACCGGCATAATAAAGAAGGAATTACATGGCGGAAATTGAGATAGATCTTGCCTATTGATTCCAGAAAGTGGGGTAATTTTTGCGGCTAGGTGTTTTGCCTACGTCTGCAAAAAAGCTATTAATGTTATTTAGTGATATTTTTGTCTCAGCCGAATTTGCAAGACGCGCACTAGAGGATTGACAGACAGGGCTCATGTTAGTAATCGATTTAATTGCCTTCCATGTTGCTCTGATATCATTTTTAGATTTTAGCAGCTCATTTTTGTCATAGGATCATTTAACCTTTTTTAATAGCGCATTGAAAAAATTACGGTATTTCTTGTATGAGATTTTAATAATATTATTGTCACGGTTCCGAATGCAACGCAGCAGGCTTACTGTTATCCAGGGTTTTATTAATATTTTTCTTTTGTTACTTGGATAGTACGGCTATGGGTAGCAATTACATCCTGGATGTTAGAGATCAGTAGGTCGGCTGCAAGATTGCAATCCAATTCGTTTAAGACCGGTCTGAAATTCATTTCATTTAAGTCTTTATAAATGCCTGCGTAATTGTATCGGGTCACAGAGCTGTGATGTTTAATTGAAGCTTTTGTATTTATTCTCAAACTAATCAAAACAGGCAGATGGTCAGTAATAAAACTCTCAAGGATTATTACAGTAGCTGTGCATTTGGTCTTTAAAAGGACATGATTCAGGCAGTTACTAGATCTAGTTGGCAACACATGTGCAGGTAAAAGTCCTAAGGAAGCACAGAGATTGAGATAGCTAACTGAATGAAAATCATTGTTACCGGGTTTTATATCTATGTATATTTAAATCACCGATCAGTGCTATGTTAGTAAAATGATTTAAGGTTCGAACTAAGTTATCTAGGCCATTAAAAAAGTTTTCTGGATCAGTAAACGATGGAGAGCGATACACATATATGACTGCAGTCTGGCCTAATTTACATGCAATACAATTAGAATCACGTAGGTGTGGTTGAGAGTATAAGCACTCAAGTGAGGTTTTGTATACATAACAACACCATCATTTTGCGATTTGTTATTGTTAGTTAATAATAATAATAATATAATATTCTACCACATACACACAACACTATCTAGCCCAAACTAAGCAGAGCTTGTACTATGGGTACTAGACAATGGATAAACATACATATATACTTTTTTTTTGTAAATACATACATATTATACATAGAAATACCCAGACCAAGACAAACATCCATGTTTGTAATATATCCTGGTAAGTTCGGCAGAGATCCTGCTACCTTTAACCAGCACTCAGTTAGTGGAATAATGTCGTATTCAATTTCGGTAGTTGATTACATTATAAGAAATTGATCTAAATTCTTTTTAAGCTTCTAATGTTTACGTGAATTATGTTTAAATTTAGATTAGGTTGATTAATTAAAACTGAGCAACGTTCTGGTAAGCATATGTGAGATTGCGTTATCGAGAGATCATTAATTTCGTTACATATTGATTAGTCAGAATGGTAATCTTACCGAGTCTTCATTAGCCGGTTCTGCGGTAGCATCTGGAGGCTGTACGTCAGTCCCTGGGCAGGTCAGACAGTGTGGTGGGTCAGGCCAGCTACCAGGATCTACAGGCACTTTTACCCGGTATAGATGACGCTCTCCCGCCTTGTCTGGTGCCGTACCGATTACGTACCTGAAGAAGAGAAGAAATGAGATTGAATGTGGCTTGTTACTATTCATAGATGTAAAATAAAAACAAAAGAGATACATTGTTGTTCAGTGTGTGTATTTATTATTCTTTCTTTTTTTCTTTTACATTTTTCTCACATATGATAATTAAATATAGATAACTAGATTTTGTATTACGCATACTTTGTATTGTATATTACATATTATGTATTAAGCGAAGCTGTGGGTTAAGTTAGGTTATGTTAATAACAGAACTGCTGCTTTCTAGGCGGCAAATATATAATTTAAAAGTGTTTGCCAACGATACGCTAAGAAGAAGAAGTAACAGAACTTTTTCTGGATGCAAGGTACCCTATGTTATTAAGTCTAAGCCTGGCAACATATATGCGAAGTTGCATGATGATCGGTCAAGTAGTTAATATTAATAAGGCAGTCATATTATGAACATAGATTAAAATCATAGATATCACACCCTCACTGTTTTTAGATCGCCCGAAAAGTATTCATACTAAGAAGAGGGAAACCACACATTAGATAGAGAACGATCTTCTCCTTCTCCCTAGCCTTTATTATTCCCAAGTCACTTGGGGTTGGCTTTTCTAGTCTAACCGGATTTGACTAGATATCAATTTTTACACGGAGCGGCTGCCACCTGACCTCCGCAAACCGAAGGCTAACGATACCCTGAGGTTAGACCAGTGTCAGGATATTATAGGGCACTGTCTTCCCAATAACGACTGCCATAGATGTTCATGGCAGCCGGAACCGACGGCTTAACGTGCTCTCCGTTATAGATTCCGTCTCTCTCTAGATAGAGAACGATATTGTACAATTTTCGATATGACTAAGCATGATAATACTATATTTATAATTCAGATGTCATGGTGGCATTGTGTATCAGATACAAAAAGGTGACCATATTTCAACGTAGAAGGACGTAGACGCATATAATTATGATCCAAGTCTTTGACTATAATTATATAGTAGATACTTACAAAAATCTTCTAGTCTCATCCCATCCAAGTAGCTGAGTAATTTCATAACTGCCTTGCGTCAACGTAGTTCTGGAGTCCTGTGTGAGTTTCACAGCATGCCTCCACTCCCCTCCGCCCGTGCCTCCAGGCTGCTGATCCAACACTGGCATGGTGGTGAAGACGGTAGACTTGGAACCGACGAGCGCCATACTGCCGCACCAGCCGCAGTCATCCTCGACCGGCTCGGAGCCAAGACCTGACCAACGGGAGCCATCAGATTCATCGCGGAAGATCTGAAAATTTAAGTTAATACAATTAACTGTAAGATTGACAATCAGTTTTATTTTATACCTACAACTTTCACACTAGAAATAATTGTCCTGTGTAGCACTTTGCAAACATTAAAATAACGGACACAACGTATATCCATACTGGGAGTAATCATTAATTGTAGATCACACTAATCTTTGTTCCCATTTAAACGCATACCCTACATGCGTTAACAATCAGTTTAACAATCAGTTTTATTTATACAGCTTCCACACTAGAAATAATTCCTGTGTCACGGGGCCTTTGCAAACATTCGAACAACGGCCAAAAAAAATATCCATACTCCGAAGAACCATTTATATTTGGCGATTAATAAATTAATTGGCGATGAAAAAGAGTGGCCATGAGATTCTTGCCCGTTCGTCTCATGAACCCTACGCCCTTGCCTTGCTGAACGTGGCAGTAAATGTAAATTCACAGAAAAATTTAGTATAACTTTGATATTCATAAGTGTTACCTTATAATCTAACTTGAATAAATTTATTTTTGATTTTGATCTTGATTTATAGATCACACGAATTTTTGTTCCAATTTTGACTCTTGCAATAGTTATGTATTTCTAAACGGGCTTAAATAATGTACATACAAATATTTTTCGTTTTGTGGTGGAAAACCATGAGATAGTTAATATTCATCGCAAATGGGCGCAGGTAAGATGTGGACCTAATTTAAAATTGACCAGATTTTTGCATTGCATTATCGCGATTGAATGCATGTTTTAATTATTAGTTTTCTTCAAAAAGATTAATCTGCACAAGTTATATTTAATGTATTGCGTTTGTCCCGGTTGCATCCGCGGCGTTGGCGTTGGAACCCAGGGTCCGCTTTCCCGCTAAGTCTCCTCCATTTCGCACGATCTTTAGCATCCTGTGGTGTGAGGTTGTTGGCACGCATGTCATCTCTTACGACGTCAAGCCAGCATTTCTTGGGTCTGCCCCGTTTACTCGGGCCAGGCGGAGGTGGCATAGCAAGAAATTTGTTCCCCACGCAACATGCCGGTTTTCGTAAAACGTGGCCGTACCAGCGTAGGTGACTCTCTTGCAGCTTATCTGCTATGTCACGGACATGAAGACTGCCACGGATGCGGGAGTTTTGTAAATTTATGATTGTATTGATAAAAAGCGTGTTGAATATTAGTCTGACTATTATTACTGAAATGACTATTATTACTTTTTAGAAGAAAGCTTTAGGGCCTGGACAGGCGTGCGTGGCAAGCGCCAGTAAAAGCTATGATCAAAGCAGTCTTTAGCTCGTCCAGTTAAATGGACATGAGTTATTCGAAATACAGAACATCTTACAATGTTCAATGGAATAGGGAACCCCGTCTACTGTAAGCTGAGGGTTTCTAAGCTAAAACGACTAATACACGCTGGTACTTACATCCTGACAGTTATAATGTACTGCGCTGCAAATACTGATGATGGAGACATTCTGCGGCCTATTCAGTAGCAGTACAGCCAGCTGTTTCTCTGACGTCCATCCCGTCCATCTCACGTACCAGCCTGCAATATTTTCGAAGTGAAAACTTCTTTAGGCGCGTTGAGCATTTTTTGGGTGAACAAAAATCATGGAACTCGCGTCATCGTCACCGAACGCTTTCCATGAGCTATATGTATACTGTGTATATATGTGTACTTTTTGGGTGAACAAAAAGCATGAAACTCGCTTCATCGTCACCGCACGCTAGTTACTTAGTTTTCACTTCTATCGGCAGTCCCCAAAGACTGCCCCGTATGTTTCTTTTTATGGTTCATAACTGTAAAGATATTTTTGCCACCGCGTTTTATTACGAAACATTCTCAAAAAAAAAGTCAGAGATGGCCTAATGGGAGACCGTTGGATTACCACAAAGAGGTTACGAGTTCGATCCCAAGGCGCGCATCTCTGACTTTTCGAAGTGATGTGCGTATTAAATAGTTAATTATTTCTTGCTTTAAGAAGGAAAACATCGTGAGGAAACCTGCATGTCTAAAAGTTCTCCATAATGTTCTCGAAGATATGTAAAGTCTGCCAACCCGCACTGCCAGCGCGGTAGTCGATGTCCTAACCCTTTCTACACTGAGAAGTGAGAAGAGAACAAAAACAGTAAACAGTCCCTCTGCTGGGCACGGGGCCCAGCAGCGGGACTGTTTAATATTAGTATTAGCAAACTAACAAGTAGATACCGGCTCTAATAAAAAAACGAAAAAGTGTCTTCAATTGACTTACACTCTCGTAGATATTACTAAAGATGTCCACAATGTAATTAAAACTCTACATCTTATGACATAATGCTCAATATTGCTTGCACAATAATAAGATTTCACCCATGCTTGAGAAGCTCCACGCGAGTGAGATTTTATTTGCCGAGACGATGACGCGCTGACCCGATATCAAGCAATATATTTGATCATAGCGAGACCAGTACTAAACACAAGCATACTTAAAAACTCAGTCGGTACGAAGTCACAGATTCAAGTTTTCTTCAAGAATTATCTTGGTTCTTGTTTTAATTTACATTCTACCTTAGCAAATGCTATGTTTTTAAAATAAATCTTTATACTAGATATTAGGCGCATTCATCTTGAACAGCAATTGTTATATTCGATATAAAGGAGACTGCCCACTACACCGTCTCATACCATGACCGTATGAACGTATCAGACACGAAAAGCAACACGATACGCCCTGCTATAGAAAATGCTGGTCGGTGACGGAACGGTCTAGTGGCCATAGTTTTATACATTTCCCTACAAAGAATATATTTTTGCCTGACACGTTTCTAGCACGGTCATGGTATGAGACGGGGTAGTGGGCAGACTCCTTAATACGTACTTGCTGATCGCATAATCCTATAACTATACGATAGATAACATATAGGCACATAAGGCATCGCCTTACATGAAAAAAAGAGCCATCATGTTACACTCAGAGTTATGACTATGAATAGCCTAGTCTGGAAAGCAAAGATTGCAAGTTCAAGTCCTACTTTATAAATAATTCTCTTCTTTGCCTTTATTATTTCCATTATACCGTAGCATGGGTAATGCTTATAAAATAAATCTTAATATACTAGATAGACTTACTGTCTTCGACCTGTGAAGTGAACTGAATCGCGTGTGAGAACAAGTACTTGGGCGTTTTGACGCTAACCACGTTCACTGTTACTACTGGATTGTTGGTGTTCACCTGAAAGTACAATATTAATAATTAGATGATTGTCACTTATAGTTAAAGTCAGTTCTTAGTATATATATATGTGTGTGTGTGCGTGTGTATGTGTGTGTGTGTGTGTGTGTGTGTGTGTGTGTGTGTGTGTTTGTGTGTGTGTGTGTGTGTGTGTGTTTGTGTGTGTGTGTGTGTGTGTGTGTATGTGTGTGTGTGTGTGTGTGTGTGTGTATAACGCAAAAATACTATATGAAGCCAGCTATCATAATAAAATCTGTTTAAAATAGGCGCCAGATCTATGGCGATCTAATTAACTGACATTAAACTTGAATGGAATTTGAGCTCACGTTCGACGTTTATTTTAATTAAGAAGAATACCATTTATGATTTTATGATACTGGGTAACCGTAGTGTTATATCGAAGTCTTTACATGCTACATTTTAAAGCTGCTAAATAATTGCAAAACAATCTTATCACCTAATGGATAATTATACGTACACCGAGCTGCAACTGACTTATCTAATACAAAAGATAAGGCAAAAACGCAGTCGAAAAGCTCAGTAATATTTGCTCGAAGAACTTCGTGACATAAGCGTTATTGCAAACATATGCCACGAATTAGTCGACGTAGACAATTATAATAATAATAACAATATTCTACCACATACACACAACACCATCTAGCCCAAACTAAGCAGAGCTTGTACTATGGGTACTAGACAATGGATAAACATACATATATACTTTGTTTTTGTAAATACATACATATTATACATAGAAACACCCAGACCAAGACAAACATCCATGTTCATGCACACAAATGTTTGACTTGTGCGGGAATTGAACCCGTGACCTCAGGCGCGGCAGTCGGTTACACTAACCACTACGCCATCGAGAGCGAGATTTTTATAATACTCAACATTATTTTTACCTTCGGGTACCTCAGCGTCCTGATCGTCGGGTATGCAGGCGGTTCTTGCATATCCAACCCATACCAGGGGTACTTGTGTTGTTGCACTAGTGAGTCATTGTACGTCACGTACATAAGAGTCTGTCCATCAGGACTGAACCAGAGTGCCTTATCCAGACGGAGAACTTCAGTTTCGTATAGGAAATCTGGCACACCGTTGAAGATCACTCCTGGAATGCCTGAAATTTATAAGTTCATAGTATTATTTTCACAGGATATGAAAACCATTTCAGATTGACAATAATAAAATTAATGACACATATTTCCGAGTTAGGGATATAAATAAAAACAGAACTTGGTAACGTGGTGGTTGACGTAGCTTATACAACAACATTGGAAGCATCATTGTCGCGTTTTTAGTCATATAAAAAGGAAGTGACTACTTTGTTTGAACAAAGAACACAGGCAATCTATTTCTCTGATGATGGCATAGTGGTATATCACTAGATTATAATTATATACAACAGACACTAGATTTTAAATATATATATACAAAACCAGGATTACTTACGAAGGAGCGCGGTTCTATAACCGAATACCCTCGGATATAAAAAGTGGAAACTTGTGCAACGCATTCAAAAATCGACTTGCTCAACTCATAATCACCAACCATTCATCATTATCATTACTATAAGAATTGTAAGTGAATGCGCTGAACAGGCACAATATAATATGTACATCGATGATATGTACCTATAATTATGTATTACCTACAAACTATATAACTTTTAATTCTTTTGTTATTTTGTGACTAAACCATGTTCTCATGGAAGTGATTGTATATATCTTATATGAGAATAAAATGTCTCTAAACATTATATGGCAAGTTATTCCCTACTTATGCTGATTTAGATTTGAGCAAGGTAAATACCCCGGATATATTCTTCTTTAATAACACATTTTGAATCCAAAACATGGTTATTCCTTATTTATATAGTATATATAGTTCTTGAAGTTAATTACAACTCTAAAAACTAGATAAATTACCATATTTATTCAAATACCATTTTTCTAAATATCATTTTTAAAATCAACTTTTTGATGATCAGTTAATTATTTAACTGTGTTACGTAATGCGCTCTAATACAAGAGAAGACCGCTAACATTTGCTATTTTACTTTAAAATACGCTAATTTCTAAGGTTTTAAGGCTTAAGCTCGTGCTTAATCCATGCCGTATTTAAGACACAGTAATAGAAAGAAAAACATCTCTAAGATTGGTCAGTAGCAAAACGTCTGCTGAATTTACTAGCAGTAAAATAAAAAATTTACTTCACTTAGCGCCATTTTCTTATTTTAAAGCAGTAATAGTGCCCAGAATAAGTCAAATAGATTCAATGTCATACTAACCGTTATTGGTGATTCGGCAGACCAATGTCTTGAAGACCTTGGGCTTGTAGTATATGTCATTATCGTGTACGAAGACAAGCGTGGCACCAACTGGCGACCACTCCGCGTACTGCAGGAGTGGGGCTGAGCGATCGTCTTCTATTGGTGATATCGGAATCTTGTTTCTGAAGACACGAAGGTTAAAGAATTTATACTTTTATTATAATGGCAAACAATGCATGATGGTAAGTGACTTTTGTAGTTCATAACTTCCTTGCCTATTAGCGTATTCGAGACCTCTGCTTCATCCTTCAATAGTTTTCTAATACGCTACCGTTGCTGTGTATTTTGTTTTATAACAACTTTGACGTTCGTAAGTATTACTTTCTGACCATAACGAATACATAGTTACAACGCTATCATAGTTTTTTTTATATCAATATTTTAAGAGGACCTATGGTTGGCGAATTGTACGGGGTGGTTTATTGCATACTAACCTGTTAATGACGTCATACACGTGGTATCTCGCCAGACGCGCATGCCGCCAGCCCGGTCTTACGTCAGAGATCAACAGCACGAATTTGAGGTCTGCTGATACTTTAAAGTCCACTGCATTCAGCTCTCTCTGTTGACAAAATACATATTTGAGAAATAATAAAAACACAAGGTACATTATTACACGCGATAGAAAATCTTTTAAAGAATAGATTTTTCGATTGGTTTTTTGCAAAAGCAACTGAACATTGAAACTGCGGACAAAATCTACACTAAATATATCTGTCCTCTTACAATATTTACACATTTTCTGTTTTATTTGCTCTTGCATTCTGACGTATCCCAAACCTAGTATTAACTATTTTATAGAAATACTTATATTGTATCTTGCCCTTGGCCCAATACTAATTATGTATTACACAAATTATTGTCGAATTAACAAACCTCTTTATACATGATTAAAAAATCACGCAGCTATCGGTTTGGTTGTAATCTTTGAATGTCCTTCTGGCTGAATTGAGATTGACCAAGACAGAATGTAAAAAAAGAGATTGACAAAGACAGAACGTAAGCCATGAAATGAGCTTTGTGTGTAATATTTCGTCTTTTTGACTAGGTAATATAAGCTATAGCAGGATAAAAAAAGCACCTTGCCTTACGGATTGGAGACGCTATAGCAACGGAGGGACTTTAGGTCGTTCTGCGTGTTCTACTGGCGTTTTTACGTTGATTATTCTTAGGAACTCTAAGCCGGCTCATGAACTATTTCCAATTAATTTCCAACGACGCTCTCTTCAACAATACCAATACAAAATCAAAGACGATAAAAAAAAAATTGTACCGCGTTGGAGAAATGCCTGCCATCCACTTTGATAGTAGTGGGTGACCATTTCAGTCGCTTTGAAGGAATGCTGTACCTTATAAGCAACTAGTTAACTTCGCGTTTCATCCACGTTTATGATAACTTCTCCACTCCCGTGGTTTGTAGGGTGACGTTATTTATACAACCTATAATCTTCTTCAAGAATTTGTCTATCAAATGCAAAAGGATTTTTCTAATCCGTCCATCCGAATTACAATTCCAGAGATTCGCGCGTTCAAATAAAGAAAGAAACATCTTTATTATAGCAGTATAAATTTCTATCACTATCAATTCTCACTAGATAATCTTTAGGTGTCTTATCTTGATATACCATCAACACTTAAGCAAAAGTATTTTATATCACACCAATAAATCCGTAAGTGATTCTGTGACATAAAATCAAATCTTTTCCCGCGTTGTGTAATAAAAACTAACGTCGTATAATTTACGAGGCATTAAACCTTTGTGTTAAAATTAATGGCCACTTGTAAGGGACAACATATCCTATTCCTTTTTCAAATTTCGCTTTATTTTTTTTATTTAGCCGAGCAGTTTGGAGCTCTATAGCCAAATTACTTATGCAATGGTGTATTTTTTAGGACTGAAAGTGAATAATAAGAGTTAATTGCTTATTAGAAGACGTGCATGGCTTATCCTCGAATGGGAAAGTGTAGGTTTAGGTTCCACGTATCAGGACAAACCTATAGCCGTCTATCACACACACTCACAGAAGATATTCTGAACCATCCGCCATATATTTTATTTATCTATTACGTGCAGGGGTTTAAGAACTTTGAGAAGAGCTGCCATCAAATCATTACTGCAACGTTTTTTTTACCAATTAAATTGATAACACACCTATACTCATAGTCTATGTCCGTCCACCTGAAAGTTTTTTACAAAAAACTCAATAATACAATGTCTGACTCGGTAATCGAACCCGTGTCCTCATGCATTCACAATGACTAGTGCTGCATCACTGAGGCAAGTTTTATTAGTATTGTAAAATTGGCGATTAAAACAGTTGCAGTGATTTTGATGGCAGCTATTCTCAAAGTTTCTACACCCCTGTACGTAATAGATAAATACAATATAATATGGCGGATGGTTTAGAATTTTATATAATAGCATTAAGTACCGATAGCCCAGTAGGAGATTGTTGGACTACCTCGTAAACGTCCAATTCGATCCTAAGGCACGCAACTCTGACTTACCAAAATTATATGCATATTTAAATACATAATTATCGCTCGCTTCAATGGCGAAGGAAAACATCGTGAGACATTCTGCATGTTTGAAATTTCTACATCTTATCTTATCTTGTGTGGGGGCCAGTCAGTACAGACCGGCGACACTTCGACCCAGTGGG
Organism: Catocala nupta; assembly: GCA_963675205.1. NCBI lineage: Eukaryota > Metazoa > Arthropoda > Insecta > Lepidoptera > Erebidae > Catocala > Catocala nupta. Next base: position 2,677,878 of record OY776101.1, on the reverse strand, counting down.
ATCTTTTGTATCGACTTCACCAATAACAACTACCATAGATGTTTATGGCAGCCGCGACCGACGGCTTAACGTGCTCTCCGAGGCACAAAGCAGGCGATAATTGTCAATCAATACGCACATAATTTCGAAAAGTCATATAACTTCCGAAAGTCAGAGGTGCGTGACGTGGGTTCGAACCGAGACCCTCTGCATTGCAGTCTGTTGGTCTCCCCACTGAGCTATCGCTGCTCGAAATTTCTACATAATGTTCTTAAAGATGTGTGAAGTCTTCCGAATCACACTGGGCCAGCGTGATGGATTATGGCCTAATCATTTCACACTTCACAGACAGTTTATGAATAGGACTAATGTTATTATTAGAAAGCCTAATTTTAACGTATATCATAAGTATTGCTTTTTGAATAACGTATATTATTATATAGGTTTGATATGATTTATGCATAGTTATTGAAAATGGTACTGCTTTTGACAGCACAATAGTATTGTAATAGAATTGCACCATTTGTTACAATGTTGGATCCATTAAATTCACACTACCATGTGCCATCTGTTCGAGATAGATCATTAATTCTGTTTAGACCGGGCGTTACCATTTGTCACTTCTATGGTCGGTCGTAGATACCATAATAATATGACCTCATAGTAACTGTCAGTGCTAACTGAGTTGAAAGTCAAAAGGCAATATTATAGAGACTATCGATTTTCTAGAATTCAGTAGGAATAAGATAGACAGGTTCATTGTGGATGAACTACACAGAACAACTAATTTTACAATAACTTTTAAACTTTCACGTTACATGATATATATATATATATCTATATATATATATAATATGTAACGGAGTAGTGCGAGAAGCTATTGAAATCAAAAAACATAGAAATTTCAATAGGGAAGATGGTTTTAAATTAACCGCGACGTGGAACCCCGTGATTAATAATACGCAACTTCACTGTTTTGCACAGTCAGGTAATTCACGGAATACGGACACGACGGCTAGCATACGTAATACGGATACCGTGAGTGTAGTTTGTGACGGTACATGGACACACAAAAATATGCCAAAAGTGAGGTTGAATCAAGATTCTTCTGCCTCACAAACGAGACATGACATCGCAGCACCAGTCAGCTTGTGACCACGGCCGGTGTAACCTGGTCGAAACGTCAAGCATATAAAAGGTGAATATTTCTTTTTTTTATGGCATGGCTTGGCAAACGAGCAGACGGATCGCCTGATGGTAAGCGATTACCGCCGCCCGCAACCCCAAAGGAGTTACAAGTGCGTTGCCAGCCCTTTAAAAAGGAATGAAGGAGGGAAAGGACAAAGGAACGGATAGGAAAAGGATCGGGGTAACTGGACCACCGGCTCTCTCACTCACCGATACGAAACGCAACAGTACGGGTACCGTTACTTCACGCCGGTATTCTGTGAGAGGGTAGTACTACCCCGGTCGATCCGACCCATTCATGCTGAAACCAGCGAGGATCTACTATCATTATGCATGATCGCGTCAATACCCGTTACATATTAACTAATTTTACTTTATTTTATTTACTAGCTGAGCCCCCTAGCTTCGTCTGCGTCACATAAGAAAATGTTACCCGTTTCTGCAACATTTTTATTGATGCGCCTCTCCTATTGGTCGTAGCGTAATATTATATAGTTTATACCCATTCTCGATAAATGGGCTATCCAACACGAAAATAATTTTTTAATTCGAAACAGTAGTTCCCGAGATTAGCGCGTTCGACCAAACAAATAAATAAACACTTCAGCTTAATAAAATTAGTATATAATGATAATTTTATACATAACATAATTAAATACGTAGTGGTTTAACACAGCACTTATATGATTTAGGTGGTCGCCTCGCCACTGCGCTGAGTATTGTGGGTTCGATTCCCACACGCGATAAAATTTGTGGGGAAAAATTGTTGTTTCAAGTTTGCGTTGTAGTGTGTGACGCATCGCTCTCATATTTAATTGTATCATTGCAAATAAGATTATTCATTACAGACCAATCATTAGACTAAAACAACATAATTATATTTTATTTGTCGATCCTAACACCCAACATTGCAACGTTTGAATGTGTCCGTTGTTTAAATGTTTATGTTTCCACGCGACACAGGAATTACCCAAAGAGCGAGAGTAGACTTAAAAGTTACTACTTTGGAAGTAGTAATTTTTTGAATAAATAATTTTTTTTTTTTATATATTTTTTTTTATTTTGCTCGTCAAAATGACCACATTCCGCCTGATGGTAAGCAGTCGTATGGTCTAAGAGCAGTGGCCTCCACATCGTCCTCATAGCAGCCGAGGCGATGTTGAGGTCTCTACTTTGACGGCCTGAGAAGGTGCTTTTTCACGCCCCGCTTAAAGGACCCAGGATTGAAGGAAGAAGGAAACACGTGCCTTGGCAGAGAATTCCATGCCTTGATCGTTCGGCAGAGGTATGAGGTATTATTATTATATAATCATTGTTCATGTCATGTTTAACAGGATTGGGATAGATTCGTTCTGCGCATCTGTTCGAATTCCTTCTAAACATCGTATGTGCTGGCGAAATGTAGATGTAATAAGACTCTGCCTACTACGTCGGGGATATGAGGTATGAAACTATATAGCATACTTGATAACCCGACACAGCAGTGGTATTCACCACCACTGTATTACTGAGACACTATCACATCAACATCCAATATTAATAAAAGTTCAAATAAATATCCAAAGCAAACACACCTTTAAATAAAATAAATTAAAAACGTTCGGTCGGCCTCAACTTGCGGCCCATTAGGCTTACATATTGTTTTACAGCGAACAAATTAATGACCACACTTTTGACGGCCGAATTTTTGTGGGCGACGAATTTCGGCATTGCGGCTTTTACCTGCGATGTCACGGCGAGAGATTTATCTTTTGAAACGTAATGGAAGAAAACGGTATTGAACGAAATTAAATGAATTAATTTTCTTTTGGGATTTCAGTATTTGAATTTATAGTCCCTTTTCTGTAGAGGGCGTTGATAAATTAAATGAATTACGTGGTTTGTAGAACGTACGTACAACTTTTTATGATTGCACAGATGGTGCAGTGGTTTTACTTGTCACTTCGCCCCTGTTGTTGTGCCGTGTTATGTAAGTTCGATACACGGAACAATAATATAATTTGTGTGGTCTTCAAGTTCTTCTGACTCTGTTGTGATGTTTCTTAACATGATTTCTATGAAATTTTGCTTCGGTTCCGCAGCGGTAGTGTATGCGAATGTTGTGCATAAGGTTTTGAGTTCGATGCCTGGCCCAGGTAGTGTTATTGCACACATCCGTGCCTCACAGAGATCAGTCTTGTGCCCGATCTTTGTCTGATCGTGTCAGATTGCAGTATCATCGGACTTTGAAAATGAGGAAATAGAGAGTACAATTGTTTGCGCATAACTTATGTTATACTGTCTCTCACGCAGATAGAAAGTTGCTTTTAAAATTGGCTGGCTTAGCCGAATTCTGTCTGGACGACCTATCTTATATAAAATGGGGTGTTCTTTTCTCAGCTATGGATAAATAAACTCGTATATTTTAATTTGGACGTATTGTATAAACTTTTGGACAGGAATCCGACTTGTTGTCGAATAAACTTTTGTAATTTACGCCTTGATTGTGTTGGCGTTTAAACAGCTGGGATATTGTTCATTCATATTTTAATTTGAGGTGTCCATACTGCTTTATTATTCTTTTTATTGTCTTGGTATGTCTTTATTTCGTATGTGTGTATATCATTGAAACACTCCTAAACGGCTGGATCTGGTGTGTTTGGGTGGATTGCTGGATAGATATTCATAATTTGACCCAGTATTTGGTGCCGCGATCAGGTTATAGGCCGCCGTTCGGGTAGAAAACTTTTGTTGGATACTCTAGTTATGTTTATATAATAATCCGACAATTTATAAAATATCTGCGTAGTGACATTTGTACTTAAACTTAATTCCATGAATGACATTCCATCTTTTTAATCAATTCGTTTCTTAAGATTGTGCCTGATGCTGATGTGTGTCATGACAATGAGAACCAATTCCGGAACAAAATATTGAAATCTTTTAAAAAAATAAGTATGAATTAGGTTAGGTTAAGTAATAGGTATTTGTGTAACCTTTTTGTATAAATATTACTGTTGCTAAGTGTTATGTTTGTTTTGTCTTTCTATACGGTTATTTATGTTGTATGCTTTCTTGATTTTTGTATTTTACCGATTTGTTCGTTTTTGTTTTAAATATTAACTATAAACATTGTTTTTTTTTTAAATTTTATATCTTTTTGTTCACATTTATATTGAATTTATACGTGTAATCACTTTTTATATTTTTTTTAAAACATTCTTTTTATTTTACATGTGAATGATGTGTTAGCTCGTAAGTGGCATGTATATAAGAACGTTTGTGTATAAGATGTTATTGTGAGTGTGTTATATATATGCTGTGAGTTGACCTACTAAATAAATAAATAAATAAATAATATATAACAATCTTAACATGAGATAAAAAACATATATACATATATCTGTACAAATAGTTCTACATTTTATTTTATTTTCTAAAATGTACCCTTCTATTACACAATCCATAAATATAAAAATAATTTACGCATAACTTCTTATTAAAATTGTTCATGCGATATCCAAAACGAAATTATAAACTAATGAATACAAAAACCATTACATTGTCGCGCGCAACGCACTGCGAAATTGTCGGCACAACAAAAAATACGGTATAAAGTTTCAATTTCAATAAAACGTGTGGCCACTGCAGTGTTTGGAACAAATTTATTCCTAGTCCACATATCGCGAGCTTTATTTAAGCGGTACTTTAAATGTCCGAGCTTTTTACATGACTTTTGGTCGCTGAACTTTTTGTTAATTAATTTTTGCATAATAAATAACGGATTTTTACCAAATTGCCTTTTTGTTGGATTTATAGGGATTGGTGTAAACGTGATTACTACACGTTAAAGCAGAAATCATTATGTATTTAATTCGCACATATCTTTGAAATGTCAAATGTACGAGCCGTGGAATCAACTCGAAACATCTGGCAGTTCAAGGGTCCCTACTGTCTAGTGTCATTGCTTTTCAGCAGCCATGGTCTCCCCGTGACCATAGCTGCTGAAAAGCAACCGAAACGTCGGGGAAAGTGTAAACCTAAATACAAATAGTTTTAATAGTTTTAAGAATTTCATTAGCTTATAAATTAGTAAAATTCAATAGTAGTAGTAGTGTAATAGTTTTCAAAATTATGTAATAGGTACAGTGTTAAATAAACAACGCGATAAAATCCGTATATAGTAATTTCATTTCAAAGAAACAAACACTTCGGTCAACCTAAATTTATTGAATGCATTAATTATAATACAAAATAAAATGTGCATATCGAGTAAATTACTTAGTCAGCATTTCGTATACATTATAAAGTATCGTATACACTCAAACAATAGCTCTTAAGGCACTTACACACTAGATGTTTACACACTTCAACAATCTTAATACTTATTTTAAGACACGACTGTGAAATTTTGTAAACTTTCTTATCTATATTTTGAAGTTTCGTTTTAATATGGCGTCCGATCTTGATGCAGTACGCGTCCTCACAATATGCTGCCAACAGCTGCTTCGCCAAATTTCTTTATAATGTTGCCAGTTTGCCTCAATCGCTTAGCTTATTAATTTTTTAGCTATGTGTGTGTTTATGGGTCACCATATTACTTATTTTGAAAACAAGTGTATACAACGGATAATTTACATATTGTATATGGCCGAGATCGTGCGAAACTGGGCGGGATATAATTCCTACAGTATACTCAATAAAAAATCTGTTAGGATATATCTGAACTGTTTACTCAAGTAAACGACAGAACTATACATCGCTACTCAAAATTGATCTACATAAAATAAATAATATATGTAGAGGTGGTTCAACCCCGGAGAATCTTAACACCGACTTTTAATTATTGACGTCACGCGCACAGCGTCATCTAGTGACACCAATCGGAATTACATCGACACTATGAACTTAACGACTAACTGAAACTGTAGGAAGAGGTGGATTACTAACCGTGATTTTAGAATTTCTATTGTGTGACGTAGGACACTACTACTGAGATTTTACTCATACTAATATTTTAAAGAGGAACGATTTGATTTTTTGTTTGTACCAGTTTAACTCAAAAACGAACCAACCGTTTTAAAATTCTTTCACCATTCGAAAGCTGTATTCCCCGAGTATGTAGGCTATATTTTATTTAAAAAAAGAGGAACATGTCCTTTTTTTTACGTGGGCGACTGCATTTACGCATTCCCCTCCGCGAGGGTAGGCGATTATGTTGGACTTATCGGGCAAAGAAAGATGGTAATGATAATAATGGACCTCCCGGTAATACCGACTAACTAAACCAATCACAGTGTTCCTCGACACCGCCGTAACCGCAATCGGCCGCGCGAATCACTTTCACATGCAGTCGCGACCCCGCCGAGGTTTTGACCCGCCTTATCAAACTGCAAGCCACTGCACAACAAGACTACCCTTTGGGTACCACCACACTTAAGCCCTACTGTCCCTGGGGGGACGGACACATGACACAGAGGCGCGGGTGGGAACACACACGCCACCTTTCGAACCTGGTGCTGATCGGGTGGCGGGCAACCTAACGTAACCTACTTAACAAAAGCTAGTACCTATTTAGATAAAAAAGCTAATCACACTTTACTTGGGCATTATTTTATGTATTACTACGGGAATCAAACCCGAAACCCCAGCAGTTGTATATATCATCAATTTATTTTGATTTCAGATACCCGCAAAGCTGAAATATATATTTTCTATTTACATTTGTTATAGAGCAGAAGAGATACGTCACATTGAACAGCATTTTTTTAAAAAACCACTTTAACACTGATTGTAAAATTTGTAAACAATTACTGTGGCGACACTGTTGACGCTTTATAATAATAATAATATAATAATAATAATAATATAATAATAGTAATAAAACTTTATAATACCCCTCTGGGACAGTCATTATCTCATCATGAGACTAACGCGATATCGGAGGGCACAGTACACTAGCTTTTAAACTATCACCTTCGCCTTGTGATATAAACAAAAGTGTATCACCAGGTTAAATTAAAGCGCACAAACCGCAGGGCAGCTTGTGGCGGGCTGAATGTGAGTGGCGACACTGCGGTCCTGAATGCCTCAGAGAGTTGGTTAGGGCCTCGTCCCCGGGTTGCCGTTACTGGTTGGCTGGGGTGGGACTTCAAGAGCGCCCGTAGGACTCACAACTCTGGCTTGCCTTTGTCGGCCGGTCAGAGGGGGGCCGCTAGAGCCATATGCTTGGGGGTGGAAGTGTCATTTTCAAGGGCATAACTACGGGGAAACCTGCTCCGGGTCTCCGTTGTCACGAGACCCGTGACGGTGAAACCGGTGCCGCACCACCCGACACCCCTAGCCACTCGCACCGATGTTGCCCTCTGCTGCTGGCTTGTATGCCTATAGTGGTTATTCAGGGGGCCCATCTAGTGAGTTGGCGAGTCACCGTCTGCCCATTGCATTGATACTATTAGAGTATTCAGGGCAGACGCCGTTTTTCATCCATATTTAGCAATATACCGGTCCACCAAACACCTATAGCCCATATATTAGAATCCATACGTAGCAATAGTCCTATGCCTGCTGCGGCTAATGCCGCTGTAGGTGTTCCATCCCACCTTTGATTAAAATTCTCGAAGGGCCTCTTCACGTTGGACCCATGTCTCCATGTAAGCCTCCCAAAGGGCCAGGTATTTTCTAATATAATATGTTAGAAAGCAAGAACACATCTCATCATCCCCACATTGGTGACCCCGATGAGATACCATGATTAACAATTACTAAAAGAAGGTTTGAAGGTAAGCGATAACCGTAGTCTTGTAAGAGTTCTATTTTTACCTCTAGTTTATGAGGAACAAAGCCCCTTAGAATCACACTACGCAAGATATTCATAATATTTAATATTACCTTCGTAAAAGAAATATCGCTGCCAATGTATTTGCTTATGACAGTAACAAATGATAGTTATAATAGAGTTTTATGTAGAACAACGTAACAAATGATAAAATATATTATTGGCGATACAAACAGAAGCGTCACGTAGGTTTTTCTATAACAAGATAGTAGAAGACTAAGTATTTTTATTTCTTTACTTTATCAATGTCAAGAGCAACGAGTCTAATAGGAGATCGTTGGACTGCCACGCAGAGGTCTCGAATTCGATCCCAAGGCACCTCTGACTTTTTGTAAATATGTTTATATTAATTAATTAATAATCACTGGCTTTAACGTTAAAGGACATTATCGTAAGTAAATCAGAACAATAATGTGTATTACACAAATAATTGACGCGTGTGGGATTTGAAGTCAAAACAATTATCGCAGCTTCAGTAACGAGGCGGCCGCTTACCTTAATAAATGATTATCATATATGATATTCTGTTTTTTCTTTCATTCTGTTGTTTTAGCAATAAATAGAGGTTTCCAAAGATTCTTAAGAAACGGTTACCAGCGATAATCGGACATACATACACATATAAGATATAATATATGGATAAGAGGTTTGTAGATGATACTTTTACAATATTACCAACAGATAGTGTTAGTGTATTCCTAGAACATCTTAATTCCATTAATAACAACATCCAATTTACTATGGAATTAGAGGCAAATAATTCATTAGCATTCTTAGATGTACTTGTCATCAGGAATCCTGATCATACTTTGAGCCACACTGTGTATAGGAAAAAGACCCATACAAATAGGTACTTGAACGGTGAATCTCACCACCATCCTAAACAGTTAGCTACCGTGGGAATGTCTTTGTTTCAGAGAGCCCACGGGATCTGTGACAAGAAACACCTGGACGCCGAGCTTCAACATGTCAAGCAAGTACTGCAAGACAACAAGCTCCAACAGCCGCGCCGCTGTCACAGATCCCGAGAAAAGCCAGCCACAGTCGAGCGCCAGCCTGCTATACTACCTTATGTAAGGGGTGTCACTGACAAGATTGGCTACATCTTGAAGCGAGCTTCAATCAACACATACTTCAAGCCGCCAACGAAGATAAGTCAATTTTTACCATCCGTCAAGTGCCAATTACCTTTACAAGATGCAGGGGTCTATAAAATAGATTGTGACTGCGGACTCTCATACATTGGTCAAACCAAGAGAAGCATAGGCACCCGCATAAAAGAACACATAGCTGACGTTAAACACAAACGCTCGTTGAAGTCTGCTGTGTGTGAACATGTACAACAGGGGACCAACCACTACCTGAGATTTGACAAACCACAGATTCTCGCTAAAGAACACCGATTCCTACCAAGGATGCTTCGCGAGGCTATTGAGATCAAAAAACATCCAAATTTCAATAGAGAAGATGGTTGGAATGTACCACCAGCTTGGGATCCAGTACTTCAAATAGTCAAACCCAAGAAGAAACAAACCACAGCTAGACTTCATGATACTTTGAGCTCATTCTGCGTAAATAGAAACACCAATAACTAAATTATGTTCGGGTACTTTGAAATAACCACACTGGAACATTGAGACAACTACCATCTTAGTCTCCCCGTGACCATGGCTGCTGAAAAGCAACCGAAACGTCGGGGAAAGTGTTAACTTAAAAACAAATAGATTTGATAGTTTTAATAATTTAATTAGCTTAAAATTAGTAAAGTTTAATAGTATAGTATAGTAGTGTAACAGTTTCAAAATTATGTAATAGTGTTAAATAAACAACGCGATAAAATCCGTATATAGTAGTTTAATTTCAATGAATAACATTCGCGTAAACAGAAGACAATATTAAGAATAACGTAGTTTTACACTTTAATAAAAAATGGCTGAGGTGATCGAAATTTTTCATTGTTCCCGTCCATCATACCTATGTTTTATTAATCAGTTTTATAGGGTTTTATATGTCTTATACATATATTATATCTTATATGTGTATGTATGTCCGATTATCGCTGGTAACCGTTTCTTAAGAATCTTTGGAAACCTCTATTTATTGCTAAAACAACAGAATGCTTCTGTTGTTCTCATATATGCTTAAAAAATAACGCAAGAGTCTAAGGCTTTCCAAAGCATTGTACACACACTTAAATCAAGATAACACCGAACGATACCAAGATCGATTCACATAAAATCTCTTTACAAGAAAAGACTTAAGCATACACAAATACGCTAGGTAGACACACACGGCTGAGTTCGCAAAGAATACTGATAAATTTGGATAAAGTGTTTTATGGATATATTGGAGTTACACATCGGGTGTGTGTTACACCGAAGCTTGTTTTCTTAAAAGCTTAAGACGGAAAACAAACAATACTACTGAAAGCTTCACGGGTAAGAAATAATACAATTTCTCCTTGTTTGTGTAGTTTGTTTTTGTTCAATTTCTTTCTGAAGCCGGTTTCACAAATAAAACAGTTTTACCGTTTGGTATTTTATATCTTCAAAGATGTTTCGCCAGTTATGGTTTAGGTTACCTTATTACCCTCTGTCGCCTCCTTCTGTTGTTACCATCAAGGAGGCGGCGGAGCGCTGAAACCCTCTCCCCAACCGCAGAACCCGGCGCCGGAGGGCGCGAGATGATCTCCAGCCACCCTGAGGTTTTACCCGGGGGTGGTGAGCTTCGTGAGCCTGCCCGCCACTCAATCAGTACCAGGCCCGATAGGCGGATTACTAAAATTTTTATTCTTTGGTGAATATTTTGGCGCATTCCTCTCCGCGGGGCGACGGAAAGGTTATGTCCTACTCACCGGGGAAAGATGGTGAGTGACATCCCGGTTATACCGACTAAACCTACCACGGTGTTCCTCGACATAACCATAGACGGCGAGGCCACGTGAATCGCTTTCATATGCAATCGCGCCCCCCGTTGGTTTCGGCCCGCCGTGTGAAGTGGCAGGCCACTGCACAAAAAATACTTCCTCCACCGTCCCCCTGGGGGGGGACAAAGACGACAGAGCCGCACGTAGGAACATGCACGCCGCCTCTCGGACCTGGTGCTGATCGGGTGGCCAGCAGGCACGCGCAGCCCACCACCCCCAGGTCAAACCTCAGGGTGGCTGGAGGTCATCTCGCGCCTGCCAGCGACCGGTTCTGCGGTTGGGGAGAGGGTTTAAGCGCTCCCTCTCCCGCTCCGCCACCTCCTTGATGGAAATTACTTCCTCACAAAAGGAGGTGACGGCGTTCCACGATCTCTGATTCCAGACCATAGACTGAACCACGGCCGGGAGTGAGAGAGCAGCCAGTCCGACTGCCGCGATCAACTCACGGCGCTGCGATGCCCAGGCCCGCCAAAGTGTGCAGCGCCGTGTCCACAACAACATCGCGGCAGTCACCGCAGTGATGACATCCGGGCGTCTCCTGCCGGCCTATGCGACACAGGAACTGGCCAAAACAACCGTGGCCTATGTCAGCCGGAAGGTGAGAGCGCCATGCCACCTTTCCAGTCACTCTTCAAAAACGGGACTTACCACCACGATCATGACGTGCCCGTCTGTTAATAAAACTAAACTGACGCGAGTGACGCCGCGAGCAAACTCTAGTACTCGATAATTTGAAAGTGTGGCCATTCCTTTTTATTTCGGTTTTCTTAGAACTGGTAGGATTTTTGGATCCATCTGCTCACTTGCAAATAGACTTAAAGCGTATTTGTTTGTTGTATAAAGAATGAGAAAAATTGGCCCTACTTTCAAACTGACGACTATGCATAATTATATTGTATTAAAATTATTGGGAAGAGAAGAACCCCATTCACCATCGGATTGCTCACCCCAACTATAACTATAGCAATTTTTCGTTTTGTGTAAGCATAGAACCCACAGCACTCACTCTAAACCACTACACCATCAGTGTAGCCACAGTCAACAATAGCACTTTGCCTGATCTAGGAAACCGAAGAGCTTACCCGGAACCAATGCATTCAACTGCTGTCATCGAAAGTTCAGCCAAAATAAACATGTATTAGGGAGGTGCCTCATTAGTGCGTTGCGTTGCGTCGTCGCAACGAATTAACGCATAGTATGCCACATCAAAAGGGCGACGCACGTACTGATGTCAGTCTTCATTGCAGAATGTCGGAACACTGTACGTCGTCGCACCGGAGCTCCGACAGCGCAGCGCAGCACCCTGCCCCCGTTTCATTTCTCTTTCGTCGATCTGTTAAAACGTCGCATGCGACGACGCAACGCATTAATGTGGCATGTCACAAAAAATATATGGAAAACAACGCAGCGTCGACGCTGCGACGACGCAAAGTAACGCACTAATGAGGCATCGCCCTTACCGAACCAATTCCATCCATAAATTTCAACTAACAATATAAATAAGTAGTGTTCGTATTTAAACACGAATTATGTTCCACAATGCGGGTGTTCATTTATGCACGATGTGGACGCATCAATCGTTTAATGACGTCATTTCGTCTGTAATGCAGGCTGTTTGCTGAAGTTTTTAGAGTCAATTTGGGAACAATAGTGCTGATTCGGTGGTTCGGGCATTATATCATCATTCATCAGTGATGCTGGCTCGATGGCGCATTGGTAGTTTATGGGATTGCTGTGCATTAGGTGCGATTTCCATGTCGGGTAAACTGTTATTGGGTTTTCTATTAAATAATTACTAGTAGAGTTACGGAGTCTAGAACTATACAAGTAGACAACAAAGCCTGCATTATGTGTGATATAAAAACCATAGTTAGCGAACTTAAGGTTTATTGCACCTCTGCCATCGGTTATATAGGCGTCAGATTATGTATGTATGAAGACAAATTACTATTTAATTAATTTATCTTTCTGCACATTGGCATAGTAAACTTTATATAAAGAAAGAATTAGGTACACATAAACTTTAACTATGACAAATCACATACTACTTCGCGCTATATGCTTTAAAGGGAAACCTTTTCTCAGCAAGTATTAATATATAGATAAAGGTATCCTACATCCTTTCCTGTATACCTGACAACTTTTAACTTTATCCAGAAACTATTATGTTGCAAGCAAAGCCGCGGACAAAAGATAGTATAATTATAATAATATCAGCCCTGTATTAAACCCCCTGCTGGGCACGGGCCTCTTCGTCAGAAGAGTTAGACCATAGTCCACCACACTGGCCCAGGGTTGGCAGACTTTACACACATATTTTTGACAACATTGGTGCCAATTCTGTTGTCACAAAATTCTCTTATCTTAGCTATAAATCTCTAAAATTTAGTTTAGTCCTGTCACCTTTAGCGATTTCAAAATACGAAATGTCGTTTGACAGGACTAAATTAAATTTTAGAGATTTTTAGCTAAGATAAGAGAATTTTGTGGCAACAGAATTGGCACCATTAACTACTCTCAGACCTGCAGGTATCCTCACGATGTTTTCCTTCACCGTTACAGCAAGCGATAATTAACTACTGCACACGTAACTTCAAAAAGTCAGAGATGCGCACCTTGGGATCGAACTCGAGAGCTTTGCGGGGTAGTCGAAAGGTCTCCCTCTAGGCCATCGCTGCAAAAGGTAGTATAATATAGCAAAGAATTCTTCTGATTAACAAACACGCAATATACAGTAGAGCCCCATAAGCACGTTTATTTATACTTGGGGCAAAAAGCAGTAACGGGGTAACACTTGTGTCGGAAGTATTGCGCCCCTTTCTGTAATTAAGTTGTAGGTACGTTATATATAGTACCGGCAGTGGCACTTGTTCCATTGTGTGGTGTTGAGCGTAATCGTATATACAGATTCGTATCGAAGAGTTTTGTTTTTAAGTTTCTGTTTTCATACATGGAAAATTCTATAGTCTTATCATGTGATTGCTATCTCTAACTTTTACTTGAAAATGTCTATTTCATGCTAAATTTGTCTGTTTGTTTACTTGAAACTTGATGTGGAGATAGTAATATTTAATTACATGGTAGTTCAAGCACGATAAGGCAATGGATTACAGTGGTTCAAGCGTAAACTAGTGGAAGTCAACGCCGCCTCGCAACTGTTAGTTACCCCACAAGGAATAAACAAATGTTTACCTAATCAACAAATGTATGTTGCTTAGGGACATAAGACAAATGTTTGAGGAAAATTTGTGGTAAAATTAAAATGTGATTTGCTTTTTCTAGGCTTACCAGAACAGATTAAAATATGTCTGTATCTGTAAGGCTAACGATTGGAAAAAGGTCTTCAAATTAGCTGTGTAGTGGATTCTTGTAATAACAACTGCCAAACCTGTCTATGACCTGCAGTCGGCTAAGTCTCAGAATATGAACACGGTTAGTGCAGTAATGGTAGGTACATCGAAAAACCAAGATGGATTTCGGAACATCTACCTCACAAGCGGAAGCCTGATGTCGCTGCGCTCGTTTGCTTATGACCACGGCTAATGCAGACTGCCACGCCTGAGGTTGCGGGTTCGATTCCCGCACAAGTCAAACATTTGTGTGCATGAACACGGATGTTTGTCTTGGTCTGAGTGTTTCTATGTATAATATGTATGTATTTACAAAAACTATATATGTATGTATGTTTATCCATTGTCTAGTAACCATAGTACAAGCTCTGCTTAGTTTGGGCTAGATGGTGTGGTGTGTACATGTGCTAGAATATTATTAATGCAACCTGGCCAAAGCGTCAAACCTTTGAAGAAGGTATGTTAAAACCGAGCATGGGTGCGTTAACTCTTATTTTCTATATATATATTTTGTGTGAATAATGTCCGCTTTAGATTTGATTTTGGACATGTTTAATAAATTTAATGAATTATCCGATCCGTCTCACTTGATGGATCTCTATGCTTGTTTGCATTAAATTTTTTTTTTTTTTTTTTATGTCATAGGGGCAAACGAGCAGGCGGATCGCCTGATGGTAAGCGATTACCGCCGCCCATGCACACCCGCAACCCTAAAGGAGTTACAAGTGCGTTGCCAGCCCTTTAAAAAGAAATGAAGGAGGGAAAGGGCAAAGGAAAGGATAGGTAAAGGATCGGGGTAACTGGGCCTCGAATATACGAAACGCAACAGTACGGGTACCGTTACTTCACGCCGGTATTCCGTGAAAGGGTAGTACTACCCCGGTCGATCCGGCCCATTCATGCTGAAACCAGCGAAGATATCATACACAGTCTGGTACTTAGGTATATCCCCGAAGCAGTAAGACGAGGTATACTACTTACACCTATGTATGTTAATTTCCCAATCCATGCATCAGGCCGCACTTAATGGTAGGCGTGCATATTGACATTAACCGAATACAGTTCCAGCTTCTGGGCTGTTACTGAAATTTTCTGGACAGAAATATCAATTAAATTTTGCCAGGTAGTGAATTATTCATTTTTAATCTTAACCCGTCGAGCAACTGATTAAAAAAGTGAAAGGAAGGCCTTGGCGGTTCTGTACACTTGGTGTTCACACGACACACGAGAGGTTAATATAACCTAGTACAACCAAGCCACCCACTATTTAAGACAGGAGCATCGTGGTAGTTTTAGTCGGTAAGACCCAACTAGCTCTTTCCTGATGGAAAAGCCATCATACCTATCCTCCCCGCTGCCATTTTACCGCGGAGAAGGTGTAAATGCATTCCACGTAAAAAAAAGGAGTGGGTTCACGTCGGTGGTATAATAGTAATTTTTGTATAAGACCTCATGCACAACAGTCGGAAAATTTAGTACCAAAGAATACACTTTTCCTATAGCCTCCAGTTATCTTACACATGCATGCTACGGTAGATAAACGTATGTTAAATTCAGCTATCTCTACAGAACTCGACAGTCATTTCCTCCGCATGCTATATCATTCAACTGAGCTCCTAATCTGTAATACGATCGTACCTTACGAGTTATCTTTGCGCTATTTTTGCCGCAAAGGGTAGTTTAGTCTGATGTCATCCATCAGTGTGGACGGACGAAACGATTGTGTTATCTACATAAGGTTTGAATACATACATATTATCGCCACAGGTATTTACAGGTATTTACTGCCTCACTGGCTTTAGCCTTATATATCAGCCTTAACGGAGGGTAGTAAACGCGACTGCTGGGCATCATATCTCGGGTTGAAGTTAATGCGACTTTCTATCAAAAACTTCTCAATAACCCAGTGCTAGGTTGTTGGCGGTGTTGCACATCACGTGTCTTGACAAGCATGTAAAGCCTTTGATTTTGCGGCTGACCTCACTCACTTTTTCTCCGGTCGTCTTAGATTAAGGTCTATAGGACTATAAGCGTGAAAAATAAAGAGAGTACTTGTGTTTGTGCATACAATTATCCACTGCAATATCTATAATGTTTGTGAAGATTGGTCGCCGTAACAGACATTCATTTTGGAGAACATCATTTATATTTACTAGTTAATAAGTTACTACTTACGATAAGCGATGGTACTGTTCTTAATTACACACTGCATACAACTTGTACTAACTTCTGGCTCAGGCAAGCAAAAGTTACCAAATTCGATACTGTTCCCGACATCAACAGGTCTGTGGCCCACCAGGTACAATCTCCCTGTTTGTTAGGAGAACTCTCCCTTTCTTTTGAAGAAACATCACTCCTTGTTCTTCTGCAATTCTATATATAGTTATCATGGATGTACTTACAAATGTAGAGTTGTTCATAAGCAGCCGTGTGGTGAAATTCTTGACGTTGAACAGCGTCAGTCCACCCCACCGGTCTCTGAATACTAGTTCCTCATCTAAAACAACAGAGAAAAGGTAAGCATTTATTTAATCAGTACACGGATTTTTTCTTTTTAATTGATGGTTTTATTTATGGCATTATAGCTAATCTTGGCCCGCAAGCACAATTCTTTTTTGTATATTTGTTCAGTTTTCTTTTAGACTAATTTGCGTACTTGTCAAATGATCTAATAAGTTTGATATAAAACTATTTTATACGGATTTTATCGTGGTTTTTGTTTAAAACATTCGTTCTAAACTATTACACTTTTCTACCATTTTTCAACGTTTTGACTTCTTTTAGTAGCCATGATCACGGTGTGGCTCTAGTAGGGTTCATTATATTCCAATCTTGATGTGTGTCGACATTTCAAAGTTCCTGAACATTATTTTATTATTAGTGTTTCTATTTAGGCAAAGTAGGTTCAAGGTAACATGAAATTTCACTAGATTTTCTTTCTATATACGTCTATTGCAGTATCCGTATAAAGTACATTAATTTCGATATTGTAACATTCATGTTAACGCAATTTAATATTAGGGTTTAACCAAACTTTGCATTTATCTATATTTTGCAAGTAATAATGTTACGAGAGCATTGTGTTCAACAGAAATTATTGTGCGTTTTAAATAGATGTATCTATAATATGCATTGTACCTACACTTCATCAAAGGTTAACCAGAAAGGTGTAACGGAAACAAAATAAAAATGTAGAATATCTTGGAGTGAGACTGCATCCCGTATTTTCTTTATTTTATTATTGTGTTGGTCTCAACCAAAGTATTGTCTTATATTCTCTCTGACTCTTTATTTCCATACAAGAGCATCAAAACTCAAGTCAAATCATCAAGTAAATCGATAAGCTACAGAAACCATTTTCACAGACCCATGAAGCGTTAGCTTTTTATTACTCCGAATATAACGAAAAGGGTTTCCTGCGCCATCAAACTTTACTTCAATATCAAGCTCTTTTTATACTAACCGAACCCACAATCTTAAATAAATCCAGTATAACTTGACCTTTTATAAGAGGAACTCAAGTTACACTGGTGATATAAGTAATTTGCTTTGTTTCCAATTTAAGTTGCGACTCCATTTAGGTTTTCGTCGAAAACAAGGCCCTCGCCTACATATAAAGTAGATTGCTATATACAGCGTACTATATTGTGGAACCTCAATCAATCACCAAGTAGGGTAGGTACACAAGGCAGCTTTTAGTTCCGGACATACGGCGGAAGAGTGTAGCCAATAAGTTGAACGATTTGCTGCATATTAATTTTGGGTTCTCTTAAGGACTGGTATCTACCAAGATAGAATATAATAAATAATATAATAGAATGGCGTAAGAAAGACGCAAGGACTAAAATATAAACAAAAAATAAAACCAACTTCAGCTAGACTGTTGTCTAGTTGAAGTCGGTTTTCTTTTTTGTTTAAATTATTTTATTACTTGTCACATCATAAATGTAGTCGCAGTCAACCAAATACACATTATTAACTCATAACCTACTGGTCAGATCTTGATCAAATTTAAAGGGGCCCACATAAGAAGCACTAGCTTTCAAAAGAATGATTAAAATCGGTTTACCTAAAAACAAGTTCTGAGGTAATATGCTACCTCAGAACTTTTTTAATTCATAAAATAGAAACATTCAGTGTAATGGAGAACCTCCTCCTGTTTTTGAACTCAACGACAGTAGATACCATCACCAGTATGAGCCTTGCTATTTTCAGCATGTTTAACCATATAGTATCCCCTTGGTTTGCCCGGGCAATAGGCTAGTTGCTCCGAGGAAAATTAATTTTGAGGCGATTGGACTAAAAAGTGCACCTTTGTACCAATTGTATTAGACTGAGACCTTAGAATATTACAGTATTGGGTGAGAACAAGATATAGGAATAACCAGACTGAATATTTTATGTTGTAAATTTTTGGCAATATATGCTTTCGTTTCTAGACTAACTACTATGAAGGAATTAATGGAATTAATAACAGACCGCTATAAGCAAATTAAGTACGTCCTGGGTTTGGCTAGTTGGGTGAGTTTTACTCTAGAAAATTCAAAGTCCCTCGCCGCATCTGTCTGTCTGTTCGCGATAAACTTGAATACTACTGAACTGATTTTCATTTAGTTTTCACCAATAGATAGAGTGATTAATGAAAGGTTTAAGTGTGAAAAAAGTTAAGGTATTGTGCTAAACAATATATCATACTTTTGTTACTTTACTTGCAGTCTAGTAGCTCTTTTCCAATTCATAAACATGTTCGTCATTCGAAGCGCCTGTGCCTCTTCCGTGTTTCCAGTCTGTAGCGACAAGACCGATGGCGTACTAATTGTGATTAAAACCAGACAACGTAATTGTAGGCTTTACTTTAAAGTATAAAGACTACGATATTTTGTGGCCATTTTAATAATGTTCATCTTATTATGACTTGTTTATTTTATATTTAATGATTAGGTGCTATCATATATTCATGTGTGTCACTCTCATATTCATTTAGTTGTTTAATTAAAGAACATTTTGATTGAGTTTTTAATAAGCGTCTGGATATAATTTATTAATAAACATTCATCTATATCTTTGTAATTAATAAGTGAAATCTTTAATCCTTTTTTTTTCTATGTGGCATATTATGAACTGCCATGATCACGATGGATTGACCTTATTCATGATATCAATACAGTTCTTAAATGCAGCCATAAGTCTCGCTGAATACCGGACAAATACAAACAGGTCCTAGGACACTTCCTTGAGGTACACAAACACACACACACACACGCGCACACACACACACACACACACACACACACACACACACGCATATACGCACACGCATACACGCACACGCACACACACACACACACACACACACGCACACACACATACACACACACACACACACACATACAAACCTTTTTAATATTCATGTATTATTGCTTTATTGCTATTTGTGGTTGATACTTAACACTTGTTTGTACTGAGCCTGTTTTCCACGAGACAGGGAAACATAATGTGGGAAACAGTGTAACAATTTTGTACCAAAATGAAGCCAGAAATAAATATATTTTCATATGTTCATATTTACACATAATCTTTTTTTCTAATACATTCATATTATACATAGAAACACCTAAACCAAGACAAACATTCATGTCCATGCACACAAATGTTTAACTCGTGCTGGAATTGAACCCATGACCTCAGGCGTCGCAGTCGGTTACACTAACCACAACGCCATCGAGGCCGCCAATTTTTTGTCAATAATTTGTAAAATACCTATTGATTGATATAATTAGATGACACTTACAAACCCGCGATGCGAGCTCCGGACATGACATATCTGTACCTACTATTCATGTAATTCCAGATGAGCTTCAAAAACGTAAATGAGGCAAAACGAGGCAGAAAAATGCCTATTTAAAATAAGTGACTTATTATAAATAAGCCCTAATCGTGTCAGAAAATAAAGTGCTTCAAATTTTATGCCTTCTTTCTACAACAAAATAATAAATCATCATTTTAGTAGCCTTCAATGTAATGCTAAAGTTCTAACACCCACTTATATTTATATAATAGGGTAAAAGCAACATGCGATGCCAGATTTAAATAAATCTAGGTACTTCTTTATTTTTATTGAAATTGTGGTGCGTGGAAATTAGTGCGTGTATATTGTCACGTCCGTCGTAATTCCATGAAAATAAATATGTCTATTTGGTATATTTTCAATGCCAAAACCAAATTCGATAAAATTTACAGAGATATGACAGGTATAGGTCTGTAATAAAATAAAACTAATGTATTCCGATTATACCACGTTTTATTGTAAAATAAGCCTAAAACCTTTCAATTGTTATTAAAACTATGTAGAGTTAGACTGTCCGGTCCTCGACGTTTCCGTTGCCTTCAGGTAACGATGATCATGAGGAGATTATTATCTCAATATTTTAAAGTATCCAAATATTATTTAACTGGGTGTGACTATTTCCTCCCTTCATTCGCAGACAGAAATTTCATAGAATTTCGTTTTGCAGAAAATGTTTCGTATAATATTTGGTCCTTGTATTTATATTTCAATTATTATTGTTTCAACGACGATTGACTTCAATGAAACATATTTCACAGAAACACAAATCAATGAATTTTGAAATCCATTTTTTTATTTAACAAAATAATCAAAAAAAAAGGTTAGAACTGCGACCATACAATGCAAGTGAAGCGAGTGTGCCGCGGAAGCGGCCGTCGAGTTCCAGAAAACAAAATATTTACCCAGACACACAAACAAAATAATCTTAGCCTGAGTATATAATATATAAATATATAAAATTATTATTATAATTAAAATTATACTTTATCTGTAAATAATATCAACACTCGATATTAACTGAACAATATGAGGGTAAAGAATATTTGATTTGTGTTTTTATGATAAGAATATAGAGAACAGAAAAGAAATTGTAACAAAAATCATTAAGCTGATTTTTATTAAAAGTAAGTATTAATTGTATTAGTAATAAAGTGTATTGATTATTCTTTCAAATAATAATATGAGAAATTTATTATGTGAAATGAAATTCTCTAAAACTATTGTCTATAAAACAACGTACAACCATCAATAAGACTTAAAAGTGTACACTTATATAATTTTTTTATATTTTAATATAATTATAAACAATGTTATCATTTTCTCAATATGGTTAAGTTGTCAGGTTAAAACACTAGCAAGAACTTATTCTACTTACGAATTATACAATAAGAACATCCAGAAAACAGACTGTCAATATTTTTGACTTATCCAAGAATTGACCTTCAACGAATAAAGGAGCTGCGAAGTGACTTCATAAAATTCTTCGCAGCCTGTTGTAAGCTTCCCGTTGTTGTTTTGAATAACTGGCATTATAATTTACATTTTATTTAAGTGTTCCACCTGCACTGTTATTGTGTAGAAATGTTAAAATGTTCCAAAGTTATTGTATCCACCATCTGTCAGCTGTCGACGTCATATGGCAGACTTGATAAATGTTGTGTAGGGTTGGTAAAAGTAGTTAAATTAAATTATAAAACAAAAAGGCTTTGGCGTGACTTTACAAAACTGCGGTATGGAGAGCCAAGATCATAATCATAGTCCTTTATTTGTGAAATATAGGTAAATTTACAAACTTATTCTATCGCACATATCGCTGAAGATAGAGGTGTATTATGCCCACATCTCCACTCGCCTTCGAAAGAGGAGGAGGAATTTGTAAGCATCTAGCATTTTCATAATATTGTCTTCTGTTTACGCGAATGTTATTCATTGAAATTAAACTACTATATACGGATTTTATCGCGTTGTTTATTGTCTAGCATTTTGTATAGATTTTCAGGATAGTGAATTATATAATGTTTGTATACGCTTTACTGCCTTATAAGCGCAGCTGTTGTGTATGCTACTGCTGTGCTGGTCTCGTGTTCGATTCCCGAACAATGTGTTATTAAATTTTCTTGCCAATAAATTCTTAGAAGGTGCACGGAGTTTTGAACTGTGCTACGTCCAGGCTCGCCTCTAATTATGTGGCAATAGAAATAATAGCGTGGGAAATGTAAATGTAATATGTACATCTTGCCTTCCCTGTTATATATATTAAAGGTACATAGTCCTACGCGTATATCCCCATATGCATAAGAATATATACAGAATGTCCGGTAATTAATGGATAACCTTGAAATGTCTTATAGTAGAACTGAAGGCCGTTCAGAAAAAATGAAAATCTATATATATATTAAAAAAATATATATTAAAAAGTGCAAGCTATATTAGCATAGCATAATTTTGACTGTCTATCTATTAGCATAATTAGTGTTTAATAATAAAACAACAAAAAACCGATGGATTTCATTCATTTATGATCGTAGTATACAAGAAAGATATACATGGTAATTAAAAAAGAACACATATCTCAGGTAGTAGTTAGGTTAGATTTCTTTTCATATTTTTTTCTTAACGGCCATCAGTTCCACTATAAGATATTTCCAGGTTATCCATTAATTACCGGACATCCTGTATGTACAAATGTTGTGATACAGACGTAGGCACAATAGCAATAGCTTAGTAAGAAACCGTTAGACTGCCACGCAAAGGTCTCAAATTCGATTCCAAAGTGCACATTTCTGACTTTTCTAAGTTATGTGCCTATTAAATGGTTTACTATTGCTTGCTTTAACGGTAAAGGAAAACATCATCAGAAATCCTGTAAGTCTAAGAGTATTTAGTGTAACCGACTGCCACGCCTGATGTCGCGGGTTCGATTCCCGCACAAGTCAAAAATTTGTGTGCCTGAATATGGATGTTTGTCTTGGTCTGGGTGTTTCTATGTATAATATGTATGTATTTACAAAAGAAAAGTATATATGTATGTTTATCCATTGTCTAGTACCCATAGTAGAAGCTCTGCTTAGTTTGGGCTAGATGGTGTTGTGTGTATGTGATAGAATATTATATTATTATTATATTATATATGAAGTCTGCCCCGCACTGGGCCAGCGTGGTAGATTATGGCGTAACCCTTATCACACTGAGAACAGGCCTGGGACCAGCAATGAGACAGATTAATACAAGGCTGGTATTATTATATAGATATATAGGCTTAGAACTATGTTTGTTAAATGCTTACGTAGCTTAGCGGTGACAGCCCTAGCTTAGTAATACAGTTTCAAATACTCGCCGTTTAGCTACAACTCGCTTTTAAAGCCGTCCACATTTTTATTTTATATCCACTCGCGTTTTGTCACGGGGATTTGAGTTTAGCTCACGATTCGTTATAATACCTACACCGAAAAATAACTTGTGGTGTATTGCTTAAGCTCTAAATATCGTACGGTGAATAAAAAATACTCATACTTACACGTGTATCTTCTCTTAAAGGATATCCTAAGCCTAACTAATATTATAAGTGAGTTTCTTTGTTTGTTACGCTTTCACTCGTTAACCACTGGACCGATCGTCATGAAATTTCGCATACACATTGTCAGAGGAACAGAAAGAGACAAAAGGTACCTTTCATCTTGAAAAAGTAGTGTTATTAATCTAACCTAACATACATTTACGCTAGCGAAGCCGCGGGCAAAATATAGTATAGGTAATATAATATCATCCAAGTATTAAACTGTTCTACTGCTGGACACGGCCCTCTTCTTAGTGGGAGATGGGTTAGGTTATAGTCCACCACGCAGGCCAACTGCGGGTTGGCAGACTTCACATATCTTCGAAAACATTATGGAGAACTTTCAGACATGCAGGTTTTCTCACGATGTTTTCCTTCACCGTTAAAGCGAACGATAATTAACTA
Organism: Catocala nupta; assembly: GCA_963675205.1. Lineage (NCBI taxonomy): Eukaryota > Metazoa > Arthropoda > Insecta > Lepidoptera > Erebidae > Catocala > Catocala nupta. Next base: position 2,653,809 of record OY776101.1, on the reverse strand, counting down.
TTTAATACGCACATAACTACGAAAAGTCAGAAATGCGCACCTTGGAATCTAATTTGAGACATTTACATGGTAGTATCACGGTCTCCTCTTCTAAAAGGGTATACAATGTGTATTACATCTATATTTGGCTATCAGTTTTTAGGTGCCACGTAATAATAGGCAAGTAGATTACTGTCTACAGGCACTGACTAGACTCCGTGCTATTCATATTTTCTTGATAAAAATACCCAATCACACTTGGCCCAACCCAGCAATGGAACCCAAGGCTCATACACATATACATAATTTACAATGTTAATATATAAATAACGATTTCTCAGTTTCATCATTGTAAAAACTAAGGGATGTTGCGAGGTAGCCCCAACAAGTATCTGTATAACTTACTGGGGCAACTACAATTTCTGTAAACACAATTAATGTATGAAAAAGAATTAACTATTTATTATTATTAATATACACAGCAGTCGCATTCAATACTTCTTCCTTCGGCACCGATGCAGTCCCGTGTGGCTACAATTAAAATATAAATTTGCATGATATTGGTGCCAATTCTGTTGTCACAAAATTCTCTAATCTTAGCTAAAAATCTCTAAAATTTATTTTAGTCCTATCACGTTTAGCGATTTCAGAATACGAAATGTCGTTTGACAGGACTAAACTAAATTTTAGAGATTTTTAGCTAAGATTAGAGAATTTGTGACAACAGAATTGGCACCATTATCATGCAAAATTGATCATTATAAAATTGGTAACATTTAGAAAATTGGTTGATCTCTGTTTTTAAGTATCCCTAAAACTCTAAAAGCTCTACTCAAACTGGTCGCATTACCTGGGTACTAACTACATAGTAATTCATGTAAACACATAATGCAAGTAACTCTAACAAATGAAAAAAAATCATAATACCCATTAACCCCATTTTGCCAGCACTTAAATAATTACTACCCGTATCCGGACCTAATTTAAAAAACTCCTCACTCGTGTGGAATATCCTCACCCGGATTTTGGCCCGGACATGACCGGCCTAATAAATTACATCTAAACGGTTACCATGTTTGTCTCGGTAGCATCTGTAGTACGAAATTAAATGGCGATATTATTGTTTAGTCATATTATCAGCTGATATTTATAGTAGACTTATTATTATAAAAAAATTGTTTGTCTAGCTTGATTTTTTAAAATAACGTTGCGTTTCTATATAGGAATGTGTTTATAGTCAAAGTCAAACTCAAAAAATATTTATTCATTTAGGTCACTAAGTAACACTTATGAACGTCAAAGTTTATGAGTGAGTGAGTTTAGTGAAGCTATTGAATTTACATTTAGGTTAGTTACTACATTTAGGCAAAAGGTTCAGTCTATGAGAAAATATCTGTAAAAACTTACGCCCTTACTCTTTTGAATCGCCTATCCATTAAATTCACTGGGGAACAAAAAAACATTTTTTTTTCTGTGGCTTTAACTTTGTTACTGGTTTTAATAAACACCTTCGTCAGTCATATCCGAAATGTCTTTATTTTGTATGGATTGACTCTGGTTCTTGAGATATTCAACATAAAGAACGGTTCCATCAGGACATTAAAACAATGACAGATAGATACCAAGGCCGACAGCCATATTATGATGGCAGACTATTGCTTGAATTTAATAAGGGATTGTCCTAAACATAAGCACAATAGAAAAGCTTACAGATAAAGTTTTTTCTAATATTTATTTTATAATTTTTTGTTTATAGCATATGCATTAAGTTTTCTTGTCGTTATTATATAGCCGCTTCTAAAATATATATTTAATATGAAATTGTATTTCTATTTCGATCTTCTTTCAGTCATATAGTTATAAAGTCTTATCTCATAAACTAGAGTCAATTTAACAAATCTGATATTTTCCTCGTATTCAGCATACTAAAATACCATGCCACACAATGACTATTCCAGTGTTATTTATCTGAACGGTTCCACGGTAAGTAAATTAATATCTGAGTCACAACGAAGCGTGGCTGGGTTAACTATAAGTATTATAAATGTAAATGTTTGTCAATATGGATATTCGGCGGTATAGATAAACAAAATTTGACACACATATAGACAATGCCCTTAATTGACACATAGGATACTTTTTATGTCAGTATGTATTGTCGTGGCAGCGATAGCTCAGTGGAGAGACCAACAGGAGGTCTGTACTGACTGGCCCCCACACAAGATATCTTATCTTATCTTGTGTGGGGGCCAGTCAGTACAGACCGGCGACACTTCGACCCAGTGGGATCTTTTGTGTCGACTTCCCCAATAACGACTGCCATAGATGTTCATGGCAGCCGGGACCAACGGCTTAACGTGCTCTCCGAGGCACGGAGCAGGCGATAATTGTCAATCAATACGCACATAATTTCGAAAAGTCATATAACTTCCGAAAGTCAGAGGTACGCGACGTGGGTTCGAAACCGAGACCCTCTGCATTGCAGTCTGTTGGTCTCCCCACTGAGCTATCGCTGCTGTTCCCACACAAGATAAGATAAGATGTATTGTCGTGGAGTTCACGCAGTAGAAAATAGTTGTGTATAATATTCTTTGTTCTACATACAGCTGTAGTAGCATAAACGTTTACTATGATAGTTATTGAAATACCAATGGTAACATATACCGGATAGATGGGTGTTTCAGCTGATCGTGTACTACCGGTTAGGGTAACCGAATCCGGTATTTATCGAGTAATGCGGTATTAAATAGTAGATAAGATTTGATGTTCAGTAGGGGTTAATAGTTAGTTGTTGTGTAAATTATTTAGAAACGATGTAAGCTATCATATTGAAATTAAACACTTTATACGGATTTTATCGCGTTGTTTATTTTACTTTAAACACTGTTATTACATAATTTTGAAAACTCTAACACTACTATTATTGAACTTTACTACTATTGAATTTAAGCTATATATTTTCGAGGTTATATGCGTATTAAATTGTTAATTATTGCTTGTTTTAACGGCGAAGGAAAACATTGTGAGGAAACCTGCATGACTGGGAGTTTTCTAAAATATTCTTAAATATATGTGAAGTCTGCTAACCCGCACTGGGCCAGCGTAGTGGACTATGGCCCTCCTCATACTGAGTAGAGGCCCGTGCCCGGCAGTGGGACAGTTTAATACAGGGCTGATATTATTATCATACTCTATGTATTTTTGGACCAGTTATAAAATAAACAACGACTTTTCCTGTGTCAGCGGCTCTTTTTTGTCAGGAGCCTATTCAGTAATTTTAACAGGGACATATCGTCCTCAAAGGCTCTTTTAACATGCGCCTACCCTGTGATAGGCTCATATTGAAAGAGCAAACAGCGGCTCCTTATTAACAGAGTCCTATGTGTAGAACTGGTGTGGTCACCGGCGGCACTGTTTTGACAAGATTCAATCCTGCACCATTGATGCCTCTTTAATAGGGGCCTACGCTGTACCAACGGCACCTTTAATAAAGGCCTATCCGGCACCAATGGCGCCTTTTTTAACAGGAACCTAATTTGTAAGCGGCGCCAGATACTTTTTTAATAGGGATCTAGCGTGCAGGTATAAAAACTTCTAATGTCCAAGTTATTCGTTCGTCTAGCAGTGGGAGCTGTAAGATGATAGATGAATTTTTATTTTATTCTATATCAAATCCTACTCCATTTTCTAACTGGTTACGTCGCCATTTTGTTTGGATCACAATATGGCGGCACATCCGGCCATGCCGGAAGTGGCGCGCTCACACCGGTAGTCAATTTGTCTGCTGCATCATGAACGGAATACTTTATAAAGTGAAGGAGATTGGAATTTTTCATTTTTAATGGAATGTTAAATATTGTTATTGAGTGACAAGCTTAAAAGTAATTTTCTTTTAAATTTACATAATATATTAAATTTTACTGAGAGCTGCAAATTTTAGTCCGGCGTTGAAAGAGCTGCGTATAAATGCAGTTTAAAAAAAACGGTAAAGACTTTCTTTGACCGTATATCTGTGGCATCGCATCTTTGAAACAGGTGAAACGGGCTTATAATTCTTTGTCAACTTGATTTAAGAATATAGCAATACTCTCTTATCTAAGATAAACTTAAAATTACTAAACTTAAAGTTTTTAACAGTAAAGTTAGTTAGTTAGAATTCTATAAGCATATAGAACTGCCAATTATGTTATTATTTAGTAGAAGATGTTTGCCTTAAAAGAAATTGCAGGCAATAAAAAGTTCACATATCGTGCGCTACTAAGAGTCGCATGGGAAAACCCAATACCAATATTATGTTCGACCCGGGAATCGATCTGAAGATTTTATGCATAACAGCCTCATATACTGCCTTTCCGCCACATATCCTTTTGCTCTTTGAGAACTCGACATACATTAGAATAACAAGAAGTTCCCATCTAAAAATCTCTCCAATATAATAAAAAAACACTCTAGCTAATTCCTTTAATTACAATAAAATACAAAAAATTAAAGCCAGTGTTTGCTCACAGGTAATCTGCGTTCTAATAATGTATCTTCAAAGACAAAGGAAGGAAAAGAAAAATGCAAAGAAAAGATTCCGCTGTAATCCTTCTGTTAAGGTTTTCTTGCTTTTATTCCGGATGAAATGTTTTTGCTGAACCGTAATTGGAGATGTCAGCTGCGAAGTTAGGTTTTATAATATATCGGAACGTAAACTGAAAAAAAGGAATAGCAGTAATTACAAGGACTGCAAGGTTCTTAACGTGCGGCAGTTATTTGTTTTAGCAACATTTCTGCAGATGCAAAATGTAGTAACTAACTCAGCAGAACTTCAGAATCTTTTAAGACGTAGGGTGTACCGAATTAACGTACCCAAAGTAAATACATCCTTTGCAAGACGTTTCAGTCCATTTATCGATTGCTATGTATACAACAAAGTAGTTGAGTACTGTGATATTCGGCAGTGTTCTATAAAACAGGCAAAAGTGAAGGCAACAAATAGGCTTACATCTCTAGATTATGAATCCACGGAAAGTCTACTTATACACCTAGCTTAGAATATGCCTTGAGTTTACATTATACATATATACATAAACGCTGCTCCTGGCTGCGATGGCATTTCTACAATATTTCTGAAGCGCTATGCTAGGATTATTGCACCCGTGCTATGTCACATTTTCAACTTATGTTTTGAAACAGCTTTCTTTCCTACTTCACTCAAAAAAGCCATTATCCATCCTATTTACAAAAGTGGGGATAAAAGCCTTCCAAGCAACTATCGCCCTATAGCTGTCCTAAGTGCCTTGTCAAAAATACTCGAACGCCTAATTAACAAGAGATTAATCAACTACCTAGAACACTTCAACTTACTTTCCCCTCAACAATTTGGCTTCCGTAAAGACTTATCAACAGGCGATTCTGTCCATGAACTACTTAATTATATAGTGGATAACTTAAACACGCATAAAAAGGTATTAACGGTATTTTTAGATCTGGCGAAAGCCTTTGATACCGTCCCCATTCCTATCCTTCTACAGAAGCTGGAAAGCATTGGAATCAGGGGCAATCCACTCGAGTTGTTCAAGAGCTATCTCACAAACCGCTCACAAACCCTCGTTATTGACAAACAGAGCAGTGATGAACTTCCAATCCAGTACGGTGTACCACAAGGAAGTATACTCGGTCCTACGTTATTCCTGGTGTTCATTAACGACCTCTGCAATCTCAACATCCCTAATGCTAAAATTATATCCTTTGCGGACGACACTGCTATAACCTTTTCTGCCAAATCATGGGAACAACTCGAAAATACTGCTCAAAGTGGCTTTGATACTGCCTTGAAGTGGCTATACACTCACACTCTAACACTAAATGCAACTAAAACAAATTTTATATGCTTCTCATTAAACACACTTGGTCAACCTAGAATACCAATTACGATCACAGCCCATTCTTGTTCCTCAAAGTTGCAAGCTTTTTGTTCATGCCCTATTCTAACTCCTGTAAACGAGACAAAATATCTTGGTATAGTCCTGGACAAACATCTTAATTTCAGACGACATATTAATCTTCTTACAGGGCGCATTCGAAAGCTGATATACATATTTAAAACTCTGCGGCAAGTAGCCAGTCCATTTATCATTAGAAATGTATATTACGCACTGTGCCAGTCAATTTTGACCTACTGTGTATCCAGTTGGGGAGGTGCCGCGACAACCATTCTAAAACCCTTAGAGATAGCCCATAGAGCTATACTTAAAGTTGCTACCTTTCGACCTATTTTATTCCCAACCAACGAGCTCTATAAATCATGGAATGTCCTAAATGTCAGACAAATGTACATATTGCAATTAACTATGCTGCAACATCGTCGTACTCCGTATCAAATAATCACCAAACGTAGAAAAGATAAAATCTGTACTTTGCCGCCTGCACACACCGCCTTTATTAAAAAATTTGCAATATATCTCGGTCCCTCAATATACAACAAGATTAATACTATGTCGCCAATATACGGATTATCACAATTTCAATGCAAAAAGACTGTCACCAAAATCCTGCTTAGACTAAATTATGACGAAACAGAAACACTCATAACTAAATGACATCACTCTCACACACACACACACACACACACACACACACACACACACACGCACACACACAAACACACACACAGACACACCCATGCACACACAGACACACCCGTGCACACACACACGCACCTATGCACACACGCTCACACACATTATCAAACAAAACATGCACAGAAAACATCATGTATGTTCAAATTTTATAAAGAAATGCGATTACTTAAAGATTATTGTATTAATTTACGCACGAATACGCAATATAAATATCGATAACCAATAGGGGATTGGCACTGTAACTCCTAAACACAGGCTACCCAGTAGCCTTTCTAGGATAACAGTACTCCACCCAGTTTTATTGTAGACTACATTATATTGTGGAATAAACAATTTATTGTTATGATATGATACAAATAATATCCTTGTAACAAATACTATGTAAGCTACAATCTCATTTCATAAATAAAGTTTATTATTATTATTATTATTATATATCTATAAATATTTATTTTTACATATAGATTAGAAATATGTACATACATACTTACCTTAAACTGTTTGTAAATATACTTTTGTTAATTGCGATCGAGCCAAAATTGTATTTCAATTATTATAATCGGAATAAGGCATCCACAGGATAGGCTTGCCTAGTGTGGGGCCAATGGATTCTATGTGAAATATTGTACTCTTTTGGTAATAAATTATTTTTATTTTTATTATTTTATCTCCCCGTGACCATGGCTGCTGAAAAGCAACCGAAACGTCGGGGAAAGTTGATAAATAAACAACGCGATAGAATCCGTATATAGTAGTTTAATTTCAATGATATTTAAGAGCTCTTAGACATGCAGGTTTCACATGACATAGGTACATATGGATGTAAATTTTTTCCATCACCGTTAAAGCAAGCGGTAATTAACTATTAAAACGCACACAGTTTTGAAAAGTAAAAGGTGCGTGCTTAGATTGTGCTGCATTCAAGACCTCTGCGAGGCAGTCCAACGATCTTCTACTAGGATATCGCTGCTGTTACTGTAAGTTGTATGTACAAATAGCAGACAGAAATATCAGGACTTGCAACAAGAACCGACCGCTTCGAAGACGCAGTCGATTAAGTGCAATTGCGAATGTTGTGAGTCCGATCCCCACACGGAACAGTAACTTGTGTGTTTCACAAATAGTTTTCAGAGTCTGGGTATTCTTTGTGTCCATTGTTTGAATATTCGTAGTGTCTCGCCACACAGGAATTATTTCTAGTGCGGGGATCACGTATCACGTAACTTTTTTCGAGATCGAACCTGCATCACTGAATTAATATACAGTATATTAATTCAGTGATGCATCCATGCTGCTGCAATCACTAAACTAGAATATGTGTGTAAGACAGGCAATTTCGTTTGTAGTGTGTACCTCCGAAAGTAAACACAAGTTTGATGAAGCGCACCACATGCGGGTAGGTGATTGGACCACCGCAGTTTTGTTTGTCTTGGTTGCTAATGATAATCTAACATTACACTCTTGTATCATCGAAGGGTTAGGTGGAAATTTATTATATCGTTTCAAAGGCTATGTTCCACGTACATACTCATGGACGAGTCTACTCATAGTCGTCATATGATGTCATCTATCAGTGAAGACCGGTATTACTTTTTATTACTTTAATGCTAAATAGGTATTTTATCTCCATGCTTCTGATTAATATTAATATTATTTTATTTAGAAATTGAATAACCGTGAGCGTAGTTTAATGTCAATAATTTTTGTATACTAATGATGATGGGTAAGGCAAGTGACATCAGTGGCGCACTGCCAATATTATGTCTTTGGAAGAGTTAAGTTTTAGGCTCTTATAGATTTTATGCTTAAAAATCTTTATTTTAATTAGATTTTGAAACGATTGGAGCAGCTTTAGTAAGGTACGAAATATGTCTATAACTGCACTGAGCTAGGAACTAAACGAGCGACACGGATATATGTCTAAGATCTTAGAACTGTATATATTTTTAATGGTCTAAGTGTCTAAGTACAAATTATGACTATCAGCAATATTTCAAGATATGTGATACAAGGTATATAAACTCTACATGCTATACTTGGGCTCGGAAGCTTATATGAAACACCCACAACACACAAAGTAAAAGGGAAGCATCTGCTTTAAAAAGACAACTGCCATACTGTAAGAAATTTCTGTGACACATGACTTCTAAAACATTTAAACAACGTTGAAATTAAACTACTATATACGGATTTTATCGCGTTGTTTATTTATCACTGTATTACAAAATTTTGAAAGAAAGATTTGGAGGCTATACGTCAGGACATTTCATCGGTCTTGCGTCGAAGTAAAGTGCCCAGACCGAATCTTCCCAAAGATGAATTCGTCGCATTGAAGAACTTGCGGGCTAGGCCAGATATTACAGTACTCCGTGCAGATAAAGGAAACGCTACGGTAATAATGGATACGTCATATTATAAACATAAAATTGAAAATTTACTTTCGGATGAAACAACATATAAACAGGTTAAAACAGACCCTACAAACAAAATATTGAACAAAACCAAAGACATCATATATAAATACTCCGAAAGACTAGATCTAGACGTTAAACAATTAATACCAGCTTGCGTAAAACCTCCAAAGCTGTATGGGTTACCAAAAATACACAAGGAAAACGCTCCTCTACGTCCTATTGTGAGTCAGATCGACACACCAACTTACAGATTGGCTCAGCACGTAGCGAAGATACTCTCACCACTCAGAGGCAACTTGAGAGCACATGTAAAGGATTCATACCATTTTGTGAGTGAGATTAAACACCTATGTCTCACTAACAATGAAACAATGGTTAGTTTTGATGTACAGTCATTATTTACATGCATACCTGTACATGACTGTATTGAAATAACTAAAAGGAAGCTAATAGAGTACAATATGCCTGAGGAATATGCAGAACTACTTAAGCATTGCTTAACAACTGGCTATCTGTTATGGGACAATAAATTCTACATACAAGTCGATGGTGTGGCAATGGGCTCCCCAGTATCGCCTGTTGTTGCCGATATATATATGGAGGACTTCGAGGCTCGAGCTTTACAGACTGCCCCCATCACACCCAGGATTTATAAGAGGTTTGTAGATGATACTTTTACAATATTACCAACAGATAGTGTTAGTGTATTCCTAGAACATCTTAATTCCATTAATAACAACATCCAATTTACTATGGAATTAGAGGCAAATAATTCATTAGCATTCTTAGACGTACTTGTCATCAGGAATCCTGATCATACTTTGAGCCACACCGTGTATAGGAAAAAGACCCATACAAATAGGTACTTGAACGGTGAATCTCACCACCATCCTAAACAGTTAGCTACCGTGGGAATGTCTTTGTTTCAGAGAGCCCACGGGATCTGTGACAAGAAACACCTGGACGCCGAGCTTCAACATGTCAAGCAAGTACTGCAAGACAACAAGCTCCAACAGCCGCGCCGCTGTCACAGATCCCGAGAAAAGCCAGCCACAGTCGAGCGCCAGCCTGCTATACTGCCTTATGTAAGGGGTGTCACTGACAAGATTGGCTACATCTTGAAGCGAGCTTCAATCAACACATACTTCAAGCCGCCAACGAAGATAAGTCAATTTTTACCATCCGTCAAGTGCCAATTACCTTTACAAGATGCAGGGGTCTATAAAATAGATTGTGACTGCGGACTCTCATACATTGGTCAAACCAAGAGAAGCATAGGCACCCGCATAAAAGAACACATAGCTGACGTAAAACACAAACGCTCGTTGAAGTCTGCTGTGTGTGAACACGTACAACAGGGGACCAACCACTACCTGAGATTTGACAAACCACAGATTCTCGCTAAAGAACACCGATTCCTGCCAAGGATGCTTCGCGAGGCTATTGAAATTAAAAAACATCCCAATTTCAATAGAGAAGATGGTTGGAATGTACCACCAGCTTGGGATCCAGTACTTCAAATAGTCAAACCCAAGAAGAAACAAACCACAGCTAGACTTCATGATACTTTGAGCTCATTCTGCGTAAATAGAAACACCAATAAATAAATTATGTTCAGGTACTTTGAAATAACTACACTGGAACATTGAGACAACTACCATCTTAGTCTCCCCGTGACCATGGCTGCTGAAAAGCACCCGAAACGTCGGGGAAAGTGTAAACCAAAAATAAATAGATTTAATAGTTTAAATAATTTTATTAGCTTATAAATTAGTCAAATAAAATCAATAGTAGTAGTAGAGTAATATTTTCAAAATTTTGTAATACAGTGATAAATAAACAACGCGATAAAATCCGTATATAGTAGTTTAATTTCAATGAATAACATTCGCGTAAACAGAAGACAATATTATTTAAACAACGGTCAAGAAACACTCATTAAATTTAATTAAATTAAATTAATTTTCTTTCTTTCTGTTTCTTTATTATTTGTGGTTCACATAAACTTTTGTGTCGTGTGGAGACTTAACTGCAGCACCATACGTGCAGTAATTTATATTTTCTAGCAGCTAGCAGTTCAGTTCGGTACCACAATAGCATTAACAACATCGCCTATCTAACATTTACAAAGCAAAGAATCATCGTCTCTTCAAAGCAATATATGGTGGTGAATAATTTCACACATAGGTACATGCACATAGAAACACACACTCACACACCCTCACACACATAGGTTAAGTTTAAAATCTTACACTATTGTTCTCGTTTTATTTTGCCAGTTGTTTTCTCATTATTTTCTTTTTTATATATTTTTTATGGTGTATCTAATTGATGATGACCTTATTACATAAGATTATTATTGTACCTAAGTAAGGGAGAGGGCACTGATTCCTGTAACACGGGTTTATCACCTAGCACAGGTATCAGGGACTTCACATAGATTGTATAAATTTTATGAAATAAACGTTATTATTATTATATTATTAATACGACGATCATCAATCGATAAAGTCGTAGAAAATGGTGGTTGGGTTTTTCTATCATGCAATTCTTGTTAGTAGCATAGAGATTGGAACTGTGTTCGGTAGATGGTCGGTGGTTTGGTGTCTATTATGTGGGATCTAAATATATAGTAACAAAATATACAACAAGGCATAGCAATATTCTTTATTTTCTTCCTCTCTCGTTATTACGACAACAGCAGATTTTAAAGATACGGTTCTCTATGTCTTTGGTTCTCTGTAGGAGTGGCATAGTTCTCGGCACCATCTCCGCGGCGAGTGTGTTATGTGGTATTAGGTTCGAATCTCGCACATTACTAACGTACAACCTTTTCAAACCTAAGTAAGTAGTTTGGTTCCCTATTTCTTTTTTTTTATCGTATAGGTTGGCTAACGAGCAGACGGATGGTAAGCGATTACCGCCGCCCATAGACACCTGCAACCCCAAAGGAGCAAAGGAGTTACAAGTGCGTTGCCAACCCTTTAAAAACGAATGAAGGAGGGAAAAGACGAAGGAAAGGATAGGAAAAGGATTGGGGTAACTGGGCCTCCGGCTCTCTCACCCACCAATACAAAACGCAACAGTACGGGTACCGTTACTTCACGCCGGTATTCTGTGAGAGGGTAGTACTACCCCGGTCAATCCGGCCCATTCATACTGAAACCAGCGAGGATCTACTACCAATTATTATATCCCTATTTATTCGCGTAAAATTATATGGCTTAATTTAACTTGGCATACTTTTACTTATCCTAATAATAGTTACGCACAATATTAATTTGGCTTAACTGTTTAGGCATAATTTTTGAAGCATAATAATAGTTAAGCATACTATTCTAAAGCATAAATTTAAAGTTTTGTAAATGTTTTGTTTGTATTTAATAAAATACTTTTCGTATTTAAAATAAACATGTTGAGGGCTTAGGAGTGGCCCAAGGGCCAACCCCGCCGCACCCTAACCTATTGTTACACTATGATACCAAGTTATAATTATATGCCTTATAACTTTACGACAAAATTAGAGCAAAAAGCATTAGCCTAAATTATATTTATGCCTATTGAAATCATGTCAAAACCTAAAACCTAACCTAATCTAACACGTTATGCCAAACTAAATCAGGACAAAAAAAATTGTCGAAACTCGGGAACGACACGAACAATGGGTACCCAGGTATTTTAATTTAGCCAGAAAAGTTATCAAAGGTTACTAGTAATTTTTAATCTAAATGACTAGAAATCTTAAAATAAAAGTTATTTCAAAACCACATACATTCATTTTCACGGTAAAAGATTGCTTGCAAAAATGAAACTCGGTATTTCTAAGTATATTTCAGTTTCACAAGAGTCATTAAAATGATTGCTTCGGATGCCGTTTCACCGTTCCATCTATTCAATTGATTCAATTACTAGATACGGAGCGAGCGTATGCGAACTCGTATTTGTGTAGTAGAAAATATTTACGATTTACTCCAGCTATAAACTAAGTTAGTGATAGGTTTATGGATGTTATGGATGCTGTTTGTACCACGCGTGAGTTGTGTATCAAATATATCTTTACATACATTCACTGCATGTATGGCGTAGTGCCTTAAGTGGTCTCCTCGCCACTGCCACTGCGCTGAGTGTTGAGGGTTCGAATCCCAGACGGGACAAATATTTGTGTGATCCACAAATCATTGTTCCGTGTCTGGGTGTTCTTTGTGTCCGTTGTTTGAATATAATAATATTCTACCACATACACACCACACCATCTAGCCCAAACTAAGCAGAGCTTGTACTATGGGTACTAGACAGTAGATAAACATACAATTATATGTATTTTTTTGTAAACACATACATATTATACATAGAAACACCCAGACCAAGACAAACATCCATGTTCATGCACACAAATGTTTGACTTGTGCGGGAATCGAACCCGCGACCTCAGGCGTGGCAGTCGGTTACACTAACCACTATGCCACCGAGGCCCCGCGACACAGGAATTATTCCTAGTGCAGGAGTTGTCTTTAAAAAAAACATACATGGTGTACGTATGTGTGACTGTGTCCTCTAAGGAGTAAAAACAGGTACGCTCACCCTTCGTCAACTGTAATTTTAGATTCCACGTAATAAATAGGTCGCAAGCCTATTGGAGTACCGGGCATGGTGCCGGACTACTAATACCTTGCCCGATCCGGGAATCAAATACGGGACCTCATGCACAGCAATCGCACTTACTACTGTTACGCCATTGGGGCAGTCACGTATACCGAAGAAGTAGACAGACTAACTTATATTATAAATGCGAAAGTGACTTTGATTGTTACGCTTAACTCCTCGACGGATCATCATGCCATTACGCATATACATTATCAGAGATACAGAAAAGGACTTAGGATGCCTTCATCCAAAAAATACTGTTTCTAGACTAACCTATATATACGTGAAGCCACGGGCTTAATCTAGAGAGAAATAAATTCATATTTATATTTATTCATAGCTCATGCTAGGGAAAAGCACCTTCTCAGGCCGTCAAAGTAAAGACCTCAACATCGCCTCGGCTGCTATGAGGACGATGTGGAGGCCACTGCTCTTAGACCACACGACTGCTTACCATCAGGCGAAGTGCAGTCATTTTGACAAGCAAAATATTAAAAAAAAAAACACTAGCCACCACACCACGATTCAATATTAATGCCCTACATTTATACTCATGCCAATGAAAACAAAATACACATCTAACTCAATAAATAGTCAGTAATACATAATGTTCGCGAGGGCTGAAGACATCAGTTATTGGTTGACAAGATTGATCGTGCCTACAGTAATCACTTTGTATTCAAACCCTCCCATTGACGGAAGATAATGAAAACGAATCAACGTTGTCGTGTTGAATCCTCACTTAATTCTGGGATTTCCGTCAAACTGGGTCAGGCCCAACGCGAAAGTCTTCTTAGAGACTACTCCTGCTTTATTTGGCATTGTTTGGGACTTTTAATATAATATAATAACCACGTGGTACAGGGTTACCTGTACCACGTGCAGTTTGGCAGCCTTCATAATAATATATCTTTGAGAACATCATGGAGAACTCAGACATGCAGGTTTTCACCTTTAAAGCAAGTGATGACTAATTATTTAATACTAATCTAAGAGCAGCGATAGCTCAGTAGGGAGACCAACAGACTGCAATGCAGAGGGTTTCGGGTGCGAACCCACGTCGCGCACGTCTTTCTTTCGGAAGTTATATGACTTTTCGAAATTATGTGCGTATTGATTGACAATTATCGCCTGCTTCGTGCCTCGGAGAGCACGTTAAGCCGTCGGTCCCGGCTGCCATGAACATCTATGGCAGTCGTTATTGGGGAAGTCGTCACAAAAAAGATCCCACTGGGTCGAAGTGTCGCCGGTCTGTACTGACTAGCCCCCCACAAGATAAGATAAAATAATACGAACCTAACTGCGAAAAGTCAGAGGTGCGAGCTTTGGTATCGAACTGGAGATGTCTGTGGGACAGTCCAACGGTATCCCACTAGGCTATAACTGCTATGCGGGGCACTTTACAATCAATCAATCAACGGACAGAAAGTACATTTAGACTGAGAGCAATTATATTATGTACAGAATTTGCTAACGGATTTGCTCGCGTAAATGTAGTTTTTATTTATGTGTGTAGTTAGTTGGGTTAGTTAAAAAAAGGAAAAAAAAGGCGAAAACGTAAAAAATGTAGAAAATATTTTAATAATTTTAATGTAAAAAAGCGTGGGGTGCTTTCTAAGATATTTTGATAACCCCACGCTTTTTTAAAGCGTGTTTTTTAGTTTTTAAACTATTATTAGTTTTTAATGTTTAAACTATTATTTATTTTTAAAAACTTTTTCTAAATTATTGTGCTGTCATCGGTCCTCGATAAGTGTGCAAAGTTTCAAATCAATCCGTCGGTTTGAAAGAGGTGAAAATTACGTTCAAAGATTCCGTTACATAGATTCATAGATACTCAATACTCAATACTCAATACGTTTATTGCACACCATAATGTTACATAGATGTTATTAGACAGGTACACAGTTCATTATGGACCCTGTAGGGCACGGCAGCGTAGGAGAGAGGATGAAGTCACATAGAACTCAAAATTCAATAAAGTACTTATGAAATAATTTTAGATATGTTTAAATAATTATATATTTATCTATTTTCTTGCAAGTATTTTACACTCTGTATAAACTTTATGCTCTTTATAATAACAAATTGTGTATCCAATTTAGTTCCTATATATATGTAGGTATATATATTGATTTTAACATAATTTACTACAGTATATGCTTATATTTTTTATTCTTTTTCTACTACATACACACAACACCATCTAGCCCAAACTAAGCAGAGCTTGTACTATGGGTACTAGACAATGGATAAACATACATATATACTTTTTTTTTTTTTTTGTAAATACATACATATTATACATAGAAACACCCAGACCAAGACAAACATCCATGTTCATGCACACAAATGTTTGACTTGAGCGGGAATCGAACCCGCGACCTCAGGCGTGGCAGTCGGTTTATTTATTAATATCTGCTTTAACTTGTGTATGAATTTCTTATCATTTGGTTCATTTCTAAAATGTTCTGGGAGATTATTGTATATTTTTATAGACATAACAAATGGGCTTGTTGCGTGCATAGTTAGTTTAGATGCGGGTAGATTTAGTCTATTTTTATGGCGTAATGAATATTTAGTTTGGATGTCTTGTCTTTTACTATAAAAATTGGGATATTTTCGAACAAATTTACACATTTCTAATACATATATAGAATGAGATATATAGATACATACACACCAAGCTAATAAAAGCGTGTTAAAAAAATCTTTGGTCGAGTAGTTAAGGCGTGAAAACGTAACAAACATTCCAACAAATTCGCGTTCGCATTTATAATATTAGTTAAGTTATCTCACAATAGCTGTTTAATATGTAGAAGGTTGGCACCGTTTGAGTGAAATACCTGGTGTTGCAAACGCTCATAGGCTATACAAAGAGCTGGTCACCAACAATTGGGCTGTCTGCATTTTAACCATTAGGTTGTATGTAACATATTTTGTTTTTTTATTTGGCAGCTCAAAATGACCACACTCCGCCTGATGGTAAGCGATCATGAGGTCCACGAACAGTGGTCTCCACAACATCCTGATAGCAGCTGAGGTGATGTTGAGGTTCCTTCTTTGACAATTCCATAAGAATAAATCAATGTACACACTAACGTAAAGAATATTTGTAATACCAATACTGTACCCATTTTCGCAAATAAACCTTTGATTGATAGAAAAAAAAAAGGGCGTCTAAACTAGGCCGAGCCTGTATCTTAGACAGTAGTATCTTCCATGACATGACACGAACATGTACACTTTTATTTCAAACAAAAGTTGATATAATACTTCATAGTTGGTATTTGGGGGTATTTTAAATTTTTATATTGCTCGTCAAAATAACCACACTCCGCCTGATGGTAAGCAGTCATGTGGTCTAAGAACAGTTGCCTCCACACCATCTTCATAGGAGCTGAGGCGATGTTGAGATCCCTACTTTGACGGCCTGAGAAGGTGCTTGTCACGCCCAGCTTAAAGGACCCAAGATACGACAAATTTCCTCTGTTTTATTGACATTCTACCTTTGCATGAGAAATACATAATATAAGACATAAGGTATAGTTATATTTATGGACTATGCATATGTTCGACAATGGTCCTAACCATTGTCGAACATAATATATATACCAAAAATTTAAGTATTATATTACAGCTGCACATCCATATCATTTTAGGGGTATGCACCCGTATTTCACCAGCTATAGGTTTAGATGCTTCAAAATAGAGGGCGAGTCTATTAGATATAGTAGAAGACTCTGCTGGGCTTAGTTTTAGTACTATGGCGTGTAGACGCCAGTAGATTCACCCTCAAAAAATTCCACCAAGTCTGGACCTCGTGATGTTTTTTAGAATTTTTTATGAAATAATACAAGTAACTTTGCCCAACTCGAGCTTTGAACATGGGTTCAAGCTATATGGATGTTCAGCAGTCGAATTCACTATCAAATTAATAAAAAAAATATTTTTTCTTCTTCCCACTTCCTTTCCTCAGTGGTCGGCAACGTGCAAGTGACGCATTTGGAATTGCAGACGTCCATAGGCTACGGTGACCACTTATCATCAGGTGAGCCGTATGCTTGTTTGCCAAATTAGTTGTATAAAAAAAGAATAAAGGTTGATATATAGCTTTATCAGTTACAGAACAAACATTTAGTGCAGCTACATATGTATATTCGCCATTTGGCTTGCAATATTCATCAGATTGTATTCCCAACAACGTTTAGATTCCATATAATATGTGCAACTCTATCTAATAATTGGTTTATATAACTATGATAGTTTCAGAAGGAGCTCGGAGATAGCCTCGAAGTTAATAGTTTTCTAATCAAGAAACCATTACGAACAAGTGCCTTTTAAGCCATATTATAGAAACATTATAGCAGGCCACTTAATTACAAACACTTACTAGCAGTTACGCGTAGCCCTAGATGGTATTATAAACCACACGCCGCAATTAAGGCACAATACGTAGCACTTAATCCGTAGCAATGTCGTAGCAGCGCTGTAGAATAAGGAGAGCTACACACGTGCGTAGCAAATGCTATAGTTGATTTGCGTATTTAGATTAAAAATCAGCTGTTGAAATATTCAGTCCTTTCCTTATGGCTTATTATTAACTGAACGAACTATCAATAATAAGCTGCATTGATATTTAATAAAACAGTATTGCCAGACAATAATGCCTAAGTGGAGTAGTGAATGTGGCTGCTGTGCATGCGGTTTTGGGTTCGTTTCGCGGGTCAAGCAAAATATCATTAGGTTACACTGCCAATCGTACAAATAATTTTGCTACCTAGGATTCAAATCCACAACAGCAAGCGGGATGGCAGAGAAGAGGCGAATGCTTGCTGCACCATTTGTTCAGTCAAATTTATGTTACCGGTTTCATGACAATACAAGTGGAATTAATTAGTCATGTATTTTTTCAGTCAATTTAAGTCGTTTAATCTATTGAGTCACAGCAGCACACCAGCAGCCAGACACAATAGGTTTTCAATTATGTTTGGTATTCCAATAATCGACAGTTTAATAATTACTATATAGAGAGCTTCATTCTCCCTAAAATAGCACCGTAAGTAAAATAAGACCGCTTTATTATTTTCGTTTTTTTTTAAAAGTAACTTTATTGTACTAGTTTACATACATACATATATTCACGCCTGTTTCGCAGAGGGGTAGGCAGAGACTACGGATACAAGTTTACAAAACAATTAAATATATCTTACAACTAATGATGCAGTTCCATAAGAATAAATAAATGTAAACACACATTAACGTCTAAACTAGGCCGAGCCTGTATTTTACACGGTAATGTCTTCCATGACCTGACACGAACATGTACACTTTTATTTCAAACAAAAGTTGATATAACTTCATAGTTGGTATTTAGTGGTATTTTTTTTATGTTGCTCGTCAAAATGGTCACACTTCGCCTGATGGTAAGCAGTCATGTGGTCTAAGAGCAGTGGCCTCCACACCGTCCTCATAGCAGCTGAGGCGATGTTCAGGTCTCTACTTTGACGGCCTGAAAAGATGCTTTTTCACGCCCCGCTTAAAGAACCCAGGATTAAAAGAAGAAGGAAACACGTGCCTTGGTAGAGAATTCCATGCCTTGATCGTTCGGCAGAGGTATGAGGACTCACACTTTTTGGTGCGCGCTCTAATCGAATCTGCCGTGTGATAGCATCTTAGCCCAATACGAGTTGTTCTGGATAGGAAAGGGGAGAGCGGGATAAAGTGGAAAACTCTTCAGAGCACTTCTCGTGGTAAACATGCTAACGAGACAATGTCCCTACGGAGGTGCAGAGGTTCTAGTGAATTCGTGACCTCTGGATCTCCGATGATACGAACAGCCCGCCGCTGTAATGTGTCGAGAGCGTCCAGCAAGTACTGCGAGGAGCCATCCCACAGATGAGAACAGTACTCCACGCAAGGGCACACTTGCGCCTTATACAATAGACACAGCTGCTCAGGCGCAAAGAACCGCCTCACCCTGTTCAGAACACCGAGTTTTCGCGAAGCTTGTTTAATGACCCTCTTTTTTTTTTGTATTTGTATGACATATATTATTTTATCAAACTAATTTAAAAATCTCAAATCAAAAACTTATAATATATTTGTTTTTACTTTTACCTTCATTCAAGCCTATAATAGCTATCTAGTAAAATAACACCGCTTTATGATTTGTGGAGGAACAGGGTGTAAAGTCCCTCCAACACAAAGGGAGGATCCTCCGACCAGGCTGGTTGCAGCTTGTATATGTATATACTCAGTCGCTGTGTAAACTTCACTTGTGCGATGTAGAATAGTATGACGACATGTGAAGTGCGATTGTATCGCCATCTGTTAAATGTAGGCTGAACTTCTTCGTCTGTGCGGAGTCGCCACAGATTCAAAGCTTTATTTATCTACGTTGTATGGCATAGCGGAGGCGTATGGCGCTCACATTGTGCCATTTATTGCCGTATGTCAAAGTCACTGTTACTGCTACTGTAAATGTACCGATAAAATGATCACATATAACAGCTGTCTAACCAAGAAATTGGTCTTGGGCCGCTATTTGTATTTGTACCATTCATATAAACGCATATTTTTTGGAATATCGAGTTTTTATTTTGGTTTTGAAATAATTTATTTTAAAGTTTCGTGAAAATTAGTCAAAAATGCTTCAAAGTAATTTTAATTACATACATTTAAACATAGATTCACGCCTGTTTCCCAGAGGGGTAGGGGTAATTTTAATTAATAGTTGACAAAAACTTTAGTACTGGACAGTGACGAATTGAATTACCTAAAAAAATATATTTTATATTGCTTTCCACGATGTTTACAATATTTTCAATATTGCGGTAGATGAAAGTACATTAAGAATAATTTTGAACCTTTCCTATGCTTAGGCTGGAATATGAATTATATATGCAAAAAAGAAAATCCATGAAGCAGGACTTGAACTTGCGACCTCGACAAACCGTGTCTTCGTTCTACCAAATAAACTATTCGTATTTTTCTACTTGATATTTTAATTAAGATGAAAATTGCAATTCTAGTCTTTTATTAGGATCACAAGGCAATTTATATTTCTAGTTTCAATTTATTTCGTAATAAAATGTAGTACATAATTAAGGAACTCTATTCTAATCAAAAGTGAACTGAAATGTAATTAATTTTCACATTTAATTTTGACGTTTAATACGATTGATATTTATGACACAGAGACTAGGTCCGGTCCTACATTGAACAATTTTTAGTGCGAAAATTAGCCCTCGTTTAATTCGACTGAAAGTCGCTACGAAAATTAATAAGCCAGTGTGTAGCATGCTTAATGCTACGCCGTAGCAATATCGTAGCTATGGTCATGACCATAGCTACGATATTGCTACAGCCCATGGGCTATTATCATAAAAGCGGATTTTATAGCGGCCTCTGTAATGGAATCACTTTCTTAGTTAATCGTGTTGTTATTAAAATGGCGGGTATCCAATATATCCTTTATTTGTTGTGGCTTTATTACATTTTAGGGCCAGACATATTAATTTATTCATCTAGCCTTAGAGGGGTTTGCGATGAGTGAAATTGTTTAATTATACGATATCGTGGTAAGGCAAGTTAGATTTTAATTAATGAACTATGTGATTTTGTTTCAAATAATTTATCGAATGTAATATGTACTAACATGGCTGCTGGGTTGACCTGGATGGCGAAACCAGTAGCAGACTCCAACAGGTTGATTATAAATATTAAATCAAATCGTCAAATTAGTTTAAAATAAGTAAGCGTTAGTATAATACAAAGTTAAAATATACATTATTTCTAATTACGTAATATTAACCTTTTGAGTGATAACGGTACACCGGCGACCACACATAATTGGTTTATTAATTATTTCTGGTTTTCCATAAATTTACAGAACAAAACGCCGGGTTCTCCATTCTACCAAAATTCTCATTGACCATTGTATCCTTGAAACCATAAATTTGATAATTTACTATCAAGCTTTAAGCTTTTCCTTTAACGTACACAACCTTTACAATAACCTGTTGCTGTTTTAAACTAATACTTATTTAAAAGCGTTACAGTCGTCGCTCTGTAATCCAGACGGCTTAGCGTTAATCTAGTTTAATTTGTTCTTACAAATTATGCAAGCGAATAAACCTTTGAGATATTATACCCACCTTGACCATGGCGGCTGAAAAGCAACCGAAACGTCGGGAAAAGTGTAAATCTAAACTGTTTTATAATTTAAAATTGTAGTAAAGTTTAATAGTTTTAAAATTATGTAATAGTAGTGCTTTTTTAATAAACAATGCTAAATGGCAGTAAGGTTTAATAGTAGTAGTAGTTTAACTTTTTAGTAGTGGCACGCGGGCGGCCAGAAACAATAGGATTTCAATTATGTGTATGCTACTATTAATCTGTCAATGCTAACAATTGACAGGTTAATAATTCAAAAATTATGTAAAGGTAGTGTTTACAAATAAACAAGCCGACAAAATCTGTATAATATATATATATTAATACGTGAAGCAAAAACTTTGTACCCCTTTTTACGAAGACTGCGCGGATGAAGGAGTATGAAATTTGGCACAGTTAAAGTTTATATGGATAAGAAGTGCCGAACCCTAATATTTTTTAAAATATGCATTAGAAATACATTAAATTAATGGGAAAACACTACACGCACACAACCATGCATTTGACACAGGTAGTCAAATCGCGTTCGTAGCATTTCGGCATTGTTCGGCTGATGTAGTTCTATTCTTCGTAACGATGGTTAGTACATATATCAATGTATAATGACATAATATATCAGCAATATCCTACAGGCAACCTTTAGGCGGATTGGAATGATATATACTATTTATATTATGATATATTTACGTATTTATATGTAATAAAGAAAAAAAAACAAAGTAGCAAGCTTAGGACTATCGTCAATTAAAGGTATATAGTTAAGTAAATAATAATTTGTTTGAAAAAGATAGGTTAATTACCCTGTTTATCTCGAAATCTAAATGAAATGTGATTATAAGGTTATAGGTCTATACAATAAAACCATAATAACTATCAAACTTAAAATTTAAATCAATTACTAATACACTTTATACTAATTACTAATTTACTTGTATTTACTAATTTACTAATAATATAATAAATTCAAAAGTAACTCTGTGTCTGTCCGTCTATCTGTCTGTCTGTTACCGGTTCCCGGTTAAACCACCTCAGTCAATTTGGATAAAATTTGGTACAAAGATAGTTTAAACCCTGGCAAAGGCCATATACAACTTTGTATTGATGTAAGTGCTACGTGGGTGGAGCTACGCGCTAAAGCTAGTTGCATATAAAATCCATTGCGATATAATATTGTCTTCTGTTTACGCGAATGTTATTCATTGAAATTAAACTACTATATACGGATTTTATCGCGTTGTTTATTTAACACTCTATTACATAATTTAGAAACTGTTACACTACTATACTATACTATTAAACTTTACTAATTTTAAGTTAATTAATAATAGTATAGTATAGTAGTGTAACAGTTTCTAAATTATGTAATAGAGTGTTAAATAAACAACGCGATAAAATCCGTATATAGTAGTTTAATTTCAATGCATTGCGATACATAAATTATAGCTAGAACGAGAGTTATGTTCTGCCGTTATGGCGGGTCTTGTCGTGACGTCCGTGGGGATCATGTAAAATCCCAATGGATTTTCTGTTCTTAGCAGCAGCACGAAAAGGACTTACAAGATGTACGGTTGCAGTAGTTGCAATCTAAGGATTCACAAGGCAGCTTGGCAGCTCCTTTATACATATGCGATTCATTGCTGCTGTTATGATTGCAACTTAGGCAGGGAAGTTTAAATTATTCAAAATTAATAATGTTTTACATAATATTGTACTACGTTTACGCGAATGTTATACATTGAAAATCTCGCCGTTACAATGGCTGCTGTAAAGCCACCGAAACATCGAGGAAAAAGTGTAAACTTAAATATAAATAGATTTAATTATTTCAAATAGCTTAAATTGTAGTAAAAATTCATAAAATTAGAGTTAAAGTTCACAACGCGACAAAATCCATATAAAGTAAGTAGTTTAATTTCAATAATAATGTTTTAATTTTAAATTGATTGATGCCACTTTTACGCATTACACGTTACATAATAAATATAAAATGTATGGAGTTTATTTAAACTACCGAATAGGCAACTTCTTTAAGGAAGGGCAGCAAATTATAACCGCTTTTTTGGCAACAAACAATGAACTACGCAATCTGCTGAACCATACCAAATAAATCGTTATGGAATCTTCTCAATCGATTGAGCATCCATCGGGCGGCCGCATAGACAGTTATGTCAACTCATCTCAGTAATCCGGCAGTGTACCTCGAAATATGAGTAGTTCACACACGACTGACAGCTGCCGCAACTGCTAGGGTTGCCACCCCTTCAAGAGATACATTTTAAATGGGTAAAAATTTCATTGTCAACTGCACATAAGGAGGTTTATGTGGTTGACTCCCCATTACCACTGCGACCGCTGAGTGTAATGTATTCGATCCCGACACGCGACAAAAATTTGAGCGATTCGTAATAATTTGTACCAAGTCTAAGTGTCTATTTTGACCATTGTTAGAATGTTTGTAAGTTTTGTAAAGTCACCCAAGACAGGAATTATTTCAATACGGGATCCGTATTCTTTTAAAGAATACTACTAAAAGATAACGCTCGTTTTTAAATCTATTATTGGGTACTTAAAAGCATATCCGGTTTAATTTGGATAGACCTTCGTTTATACTTTCAGGGTATGTAGACATAAGTATTTACTTAATATTTTTTTGTGTAAAACTTAGTAAAGATTTTACCAGTTTTTAACATAGCATTCGGCTTATTTATTTCATAGTATGAGAGTCAACCCTAGGGAGGCATGACCTAATTGCTCAGCGGGCAGTGTTTCGTCCTATTTTTTTTCCTGTATAACGCGTGCGTTACTTCAAAGGTAGGTGTATTAATAGTTGGCCTGCCTGGATTTTGTTGCGGATTAAGAATAGTCCATTATTTATATGTCTAGGTCAAACTAAGACGTAATAACACCGCAGTTGTTTAAGTAGTCTAACTACGACTAATGTGTCAAGAATTGCGTGTATTGCTGTAAAAGACAACTTCCTAACAAGGAATAATAATATCAGCCCTGGTAATACAGGGCTGATAACTGTATCATTGGTGCCTACCAAAACCGGGGCTCGTCTCATTGTGAGAATGAATAGGCCATATTCCACCACGCTGGCCAAGTGCGGGTTGGCCGACTTTACGTATCTTTGAGAACAATATGGAGAAATTTAGACATGCAGGTTTCCTCGCGATTTTTACATTGTCCGTTAAAGCGACTAGGAATAATAAATTACTAATTATTTTTTTCGTATTTTAGAAGTCTTAACCAATGAAAAAAATTATACCAATCTCATCTGAACATATTCTTGTATTGCAGTAGACTTTACAAACATTTAAGTAGCAGTGGACGTCTTTTGGCTGAGAATATGATGATGATGATGATATGGATTATATTGCAATCTTAGAGTTTGAAAAATCTCTTATACAACAGCTTTGTCCGTCCGTCTGTCTGTTATACAACTTTCAACTCAAGAACCGTAAGAGCTAGAGACTCGCGGTCAATGCTATTCGACTCAGCATAGTCGATATAGCCCGAAATGATTATGACTTTTGACCTCTGGTCACGTGATACAATTTTTTCGAACTCCAAGATTTACGGCGATTCGTTGCCGTTTCTCACTTGTTAATTTTTTAAACACTATTATTACGTAATTTTTAAACTTTAAACTACTATTGTTAAACACAAGCGTAATGACGGTGGTGAGGCATTTCGATGCCACAAGGGAAAAATATTTGTGTGACCCGCAAATTATTGTCTGGGTGTACTTTGTGTTCATTGCTTGAATATTTGCAATCGCAAAAGTAGCCTTACTTAAAAACAAAAAAACATTATTAAAAATACTTCATTAATATGTCAACATTCATAAAATGTATCTTATCTTAATCACCGTTGGACATAATATACAATATATAGGTCTTCTATCAATTAAGATTTCCCATTAAAACCCCGATTATGTTAGTACCATAGCAGATTGTTAATTTACGTCCAACTAAAGAGATTAGCCTACATTGTTCCCTTGTTTCCTCTAAGTAGAAACAAGGCTGAGTTTCTTTGGCATACATACATAGTCTTATGCCTGTTTCCTGAAGATATCAAGAGACAACAGATTTTAATTTTGCCGATTATAGCGTATTGCTCTTGCTTTTCTCACTTACATTGTATGTAAAGTAAATCCGAGTTTACTTTGTCCAGACAGTTTTATCTACAATGCTATTTTGGTGACAGTGTGTGACAGTTTGGTGGTACAGCTTTGCGAATAGCGCAGTTGCAACGATGAAAGATCAGATTACTGCACAATGGTATTCACTCAGCTGGAATATGCTACACCAGCGTTCTAGGCTATGACGGCTGTGGATCAGAACTACTTAACGGTGGGTAAATTTACATTACTTTTAACGTTCGGATGGCGTAATAGTTTAAGTGGTCACTGCCTTTTGGACCGAGTGTTTTGGGTTCGATCCTCACGGGGCAAAAAATGTGTGATCCGCATACAGTTGTTCCGATTCTCAGAGTTCTGTCCGTTGTTTGAATGTTTGTAAAATCTGCAACACAGAAATTATTCCTAGTGCGGGAAAGGCCATTATAATGTATTTTCCTTTTAAATTCTAGTGAGAATTTATGTCTTATTGCACCTCACATACAATGATGAACGCCGTTAGTTGGACGAAAAGCATAAACGCGTTCGTGAATACCGTTTGGGGCTACGCTCTCAGCTGTTCATAAGACTGTCTCGACAAAGAAGTAGTCTTTGGGTAAAGCAAGCATTCATCTAAGTCTTTAGCGTCCCATGTTCGCGGTCATATTTTTCTTAAACACTTAATTAGTCTTGACAGTGTAGAAGCATCAAGGGAAAATTATTATGTTTATAAGAGATGGTTACCGCAAATTTTAAAGTGAACCGCGAGAACGGCTATCGCTCAGGGCACACATTGATAAGTTGAGAACTCTCTGTATTCAGGTATTGTGTACCTAATATTATGTACAGTGTTTTAGGGTCATAATGTATTGGATTTTACAATATTTTAACAAAAACAATATTTCTACTTTCTTATTAGAACTATTGTTATTCCGTTTTAATTTCTTTTTTGATTTATCATGTATGTTTATTTTTAATCGTAAGTGTTGTATACACCTGTAGGCCTTTACAGGTGTATACAACACTTACGATTCATTTCGATTTCACCTTGTACCATTCCCTAACTGTTTTAAATTATAATTGTATAGTGATGTGTCGATGGTGTAACTTTAAATAAATAAAAATAAATAAATAAAATAACAAAAAAGTCATCTAGTATTCTAGAAATGATCTACTATAAAAAAGGAGTAGCTAAATGTTCTGTCAGGATATCGAACCGAGACCTTAGGGTCAGGCGACTAACAATCCAGTCTAGTCTATTAAAAGAAATAAAGAAACAATGTTATATTTCTATCTCCACACATACATAATCTTTATTGAGAAAAATACAATTGAACAGAAGGTAGAACATGAAGATCAAATTAAGCAACTGCATCAGCTATTGTTGCAGTATCGACTACAACACTAGTAGTCTGGATGTACTTCTTGTTAGAAGTACGTCCAGAATACTAGTGTTTCATCAAACTCTCGATTTAATATATTCCAATACTGCGTGATTCTCAAATCGTTAACGACATCGTCGATAGTATCGAAGACGCATTAAAAAGATATATTGTTCTCAGATATTAAAAAGGGAGAAAATAAAATCCAGGTCGTGCGGGCTAAAACCATTATCTTAAACGGATTGAAGGCTGCATTGCACACTCTTGTCTATGAACAGACGGGCAGAAGAAACGCTGCGGTTGACACGCTATAGAATTCAGATTAAGAATAATTCATTCATTCATTTGACAATCAACCAATTCTTCGTTGGGAAGTTACGCTTACATTTTTCTGTTTTTGTGACTTCATTCCTAATTAATATTATAAATGCGAATGTGAATTTGTTTGTTACGCTTTCACGCTTTAACTACTTGACCGATCATTATAAAATTTCGCATACACGTACGGACATAGAGTACAGTTTAATTATGAAAAAGACCGGATACCGAGGTTGATTGCTTTTTAAATTTATTAATTGATTTGCTCGCGCGAATCACACGTAAATGCGTATTGATATAGTCTGTGTCCTATGCGTAAAAAAGACATGGTCTATCTGAATGCTTAGCTTTATCGAAATCAGTTTAGCGGTTAGCGTGGTTGAGTAACAAACATAAAAACATCTTCACATAAATTTAAATTATTTAATAATATATAACAGTGGGGAGACCAACAGACTGCAATGCAGAGGGTCTCGGGTTCGAACCCACGTCACGCACCTCTGACTTTTGGAAGTTGTATAACTTTTCGAAATTAAGTGCGTATTGATTGACAATTATCGCCTGCTCCGTGCCTCGGAGAGCACGTTAAGCCGTCGGTCCCGGCTGTCATGGCTATCTACGGCAGTCGTTATTGGGAAGTCAGTGCCCTATAATATCCTGACACCGGTCTAGCTTTAGGGTATCGTTAGCCTTCGGGTTGCGGAGGTCAGGTGGCAGCCGTTCCGTGTAAAAACTGATATCCAGTCAAATCCGGTTAGACCAGAAAGCCGACCCTAAGTGACTTGGGAATAATAAAGGCTAGGGAGAAGAAGAAGAGCAGTAAGATAAAATAAAAAATATAATGTAGAAATAGTGTATCTTAATGCATCGGTGGCGCAGCTGTTGTGTATATAAAATACACAAAATTTCAGTAATAATAAAATATTTAAAACCAAGTAAATAACGGCACTTACAAACGGGAATAATTGCTGGCAAAAAATAGTTACATAATTAATTATTATTAATAAAAGTTTTCAAGTGTGCTATTTTATACTAAATGTCCTTCACAGTTCGTGCAATAATTAATTTTGTACGCACACGAGTTTGGAAAGCCAGAAGTGCGTTGGTTTAGTAAAGTATGCGAGGTTATGAGCAAATATCCGTGTGCCCGGAGGTGTTTGTTTCGAGTTCTGTTGTTTGTATAACTCCAACAATAGCGGGTGTAGTATAAAGTAAATTTAAGTTAAATTATGTATTATTTTATTGAAGTGTAACTGCTTTTGTGGCGTAGCTGTACTGAATGTGACTCTTGTAGATGTTCATGTGAATCTAAGGGAAATAGGAGAGGTACATATGAACCTTCGGCACTTCAAAAACCGAATAACAATATTACTTTTCTTATGCCGCCCGGTTGCCTAAAGAGGATGGTTAGCCCGAGCGTGCTTACTTAATTTGTTGCCATAAACCATGTATTTTGCCAGTAACCAGCTTGTTACTTGTTTGAAGATTTCTACTTCTTTGTCATACTTAGGAGCTTTGCTTGTGTCGATGGAGTACACACCATATTTCTTAATCTTCGGATAAGACCTCCTTATAAACATGACCGTTGACCTTTATTCGATTAGTGTATGCTCTACTGGGTCGGATTGCGGTCATTGAAGAGTGAAGAGTGCGTGAAGTATTTTAAACCGTATTTCTAGCATAAAAAAAATCAAAAGGCTTCCCCAAGACACTACGTATATGGAATAATAAAACAATTGAGCAAAATCAATGACATTATACATTTTTATAAGAGTTTGGCATAAAACAATCCTCATAAAAAAATACGTTAAAATACAGTTAAAAAAAAAACAAAATAGATTTATTCAAGTAAGGTTACAAGGTAACACTTATGAATGTCAAAGTTACACTAAATTTTTCCTGTGAATTTACATTTACTGCCACGTTCAGCAAAGCAAGGGTGTAGGGCTCATGAGAAGAACGGGCAAGAAACTCATGGCCACCCTTTTTAATCGCCAAGTGTACAATAATATTTCGTTTACAAATCATAACTGTAAGGTGCTGCAACCATTTCTCCATGAACTACTACTGAACATACTAAACATCGAACGTGAACTAAAATGCAATTTGTGCTCACATTTGGAGTTCATTTAAATATATGAGAATACCATTCTAACTTATCCTAACTAATATTATAAATGCGGATGAATCCATGTCGCGCACCTCTGATTTTCGGAAGTTATATGACTTTTCGAAATTATGTGCGTATTGATTGACAATTATTGCCTGCTCCGTGCCTCGGAGAGCACGTTAAGCCGTCGGTCCTGGCTGCCATGAACATCAATGGCAGTCATTATTGGGTAGTCAGTGCCCTATAAAATCCTGACACGGGTCTAGCCTTAGAGTATCGTTAGCCTTCGGGTTGCGGAGGTCAGGTGGCAGCCGCTCCGTGTAAAAACTGATATCCAGTCAAATCCGGTTAGACTAGAAAAGCCGACCCCAAGTGACTCGGGAATAATAAAGGCTAGGGAGATGTGAGTTTGTTATTTTGTTACGCTTTCACTCCTTAACTACTTGACCGATCATCATGAAATTTCGCTCACACTTTGATAGGGCAACAAAAATGGACATAGGGTACCTTTCACCCAGAAAAATATTATGTTACTAACCTAACCTAAATTTACGCGGGCAAAATCTAGATTATGATTTTCATGACAGCCTATCTTATCTTATCTTGTGTGGGGGCCAGTCAGTACAGACCGGCGACACTTCGACCCAGTGGGACCTTTTGTGCCGGCTTGCCCAATATCGACTGCCATAGATGTTCATGGCAGCTGGGACCGACGGCTTAACGTGCTCTCCGAGGCACGGCATAGTATAGATCACAAAATAACACTTATGAACGGCAAATTTTTGAGACTTTAAAAGTTATTAATGTGCATTTATGTTAGTTACAATGTTGGGTTGAGCTCGTGTAGAATTCTTACAAGAAAACACGACCTCTCTTTTTCAATCGCCGTGGATTTTTATAAGTTATATCTGCTCGATGCTTCAGTGACAATACCATTTATTACTGTTTATACATATTTAAAACACAAAGTAAGTACTTACATGTGTCTCTTTTGACTGACCTTTGGGTCACGGCTAACTTTGTAGCCATTTTCGACCCCCATGTGTATACTTTGTGCCTTTGTCCTTCGATTTGGCTAGCAACATAATTTAAAAACCATTATAAAAGTTCTAGAAAGGTATTTAAGAATATTTATTATTATAACAATATGTGTCGACGGAAAGTAAAACAAAAAGACAAAAAATCAGAAGGGAATTAAGAAACCATTTTTCTATACAACCCAAAACATTTAATTTTTTAATTACATGGTTGTGCCTGTATTGCGGGGTGCGTTATTAAGATTGCAATACTGGTTAAAAATAAAACAGCAGAATCAAATAAACTATTTGTTCCCACACATTTTTTTAGGAACCTGCGGCGGCAATACAAAAACACATCGCAGTATTTGTATTTGAATAACATTCGAATGCAATACTGCTGATCGCTACTAAATAGCCGCTCGTTTGTATACGTCTCATCGCATTACCGCTAACTGGATTGCGCTTCCTCGCGCGGGAGATACCGCCACACAAGCCTACAGGATTATATTCTCATCATGTGCTATTTACGATTCATTAGCAGTTCTATACATGCTAGTACATACATTGACTCGTGCTTATATTCCCGAAGGACATACATATATTTATGTGTACCGCTTAGATGTCACACACCCATATATCACCATGTCTATGGTTTTTAATCCTACCTTATAGAGGGCGAGCCTATTATCGTCTCTTCGTGTTGCTATAAAAAAATATTTATAAAATATCTTAAGAATACTTTGTTCGACCACGGAAACGATCTTGAGATCTCATGCAAGAAAGAAGAAAGAACGCGTTTTATTTTTACTTGGTTGGTACTATATAATTGTTTATTTAAATAGGCATGCAATAATGATATCGCCAGCCGATATATATTGTTCATTTTGATATTTTAGCTCATACCATGATAATAACCTTTTAAAATAGAAACAAAATCGAAGGTAAAATTAAAATCTTTCAATATTAAATAAAGAAAATTAAAATCGTGGCCATAATTCTCTTAATCCTAGCTTCCTAACTAATATTAATAATAATAATATAATAATAATATAATATTATACCACATACACACAACACCATTTAGCCCAAACTAAGTAGAGCTTGTACTATGGGTACTAGACAATGACTAAACATACATATATACTTTTTTTTTGTAAATACATACATATTATACACATATTACATATTAAACATCCAGACCAAGACAAACATCCATGTTCATGCACACAAATGTTTGACTTGTGAGAGAATCGAACCCGCGACGTCAGGCGTGGCAGTCGGTTACACTAATCATTACGCCATCGAGGCCGACAAATACGAATGTGAGTTTGTTTATTTATTTGTTTGTTTGTTACGATTTGAAGCCTTAACTACGCGACGAATCATCATACAATTTAGCATTCACGTTGTCAGGGGCACAGAAAAGAACTAAGGCTACCTTTTATCCTGATAAAAGTACTGTTGCCGATGGATATAAAATTTATATAACCTACAAATAACCGATATTTCCGCAAACGAAGCCGCAGGCTCTAGTTAAATCTACTATTGTTATATTCTTGAAGCTATACCAAAGTATTGTACTACATGCGAGCATAATTCAAACAGCAATATGTGATGATGATGATGAGTCCGGACCGGTTTCGGTCACGGCGACTGCCTCAACTCCGTACAGATAGTTGTCGTTGGTGTGCTCGCATATGACTACAGTAGCCAATCTTATTTGAGAAGGTCCGCGCACATTGCGGGCATGTGAGCACACCATTATTATAATTATAACTGATCGCCGCAGGTGGTCGGGCTTTCAGTTCGTCACGTCTAGAGTCAAGCTCTGACCGACGATGCTCCTCAAAGTCAGAAACTTTGTTTTTGACTAGAGCTCTCCAATCAGGTCTGTTGGCCGCAAGCCTTTCCCACAACGAGGTCAAGGAGCTCAATGTCACATTTTTTCATATGGCGTTTTTGCACATCTTTATATCGGAGAAACTGTCCGCCTTGCTTTCGTTTTCCCTCCTTCAGCTCGGAATAAAAATACAATATCGATAAAACTGAAACTTCAAAGCTATTCTATCAGAAAAGCATCTCAATATGTACCTGTGCATCTCCAAATCGAAACCGTTCATCTCGACAATGCGTTACTGCATCGTCAGCTTGAAATAACTTCCATTTTATCCGACTCGTGCCAAGTTTACCAAACAAAACCTTTTCAGAATCGATTCTCGGATTACGAAGTTTTAACAATATCTTCGGGAACTATCGATGTCGAGAACCAAGCGAAAACTACTTTGGTATACAATAAGGTGGCTTAATATTTTATGGATAATTTCCGAAAAGATAAGTTTAACTATCTTTGAAATCATCGCTCGATCTAGAAATTGTCTTCTCTTATGTAGGCTCTCGTGCATAATATACAGTATACACTCACATGCAATAGATCGAAAAGCGCCGCCATTATGCGATACGATGGTGTCTTATTAACGTCAATTGCGTTGCGTAAAATAAATAAAATGAGGCTTCTAACGTGAAAGTCAGGCTTTGATAGTTTTGTATTGCCTTCATATCCTAATTAATCCTACTTCTTCTTCTCCCTAGCCTTTATTATTCCAAAGTCACTTGAGGTCGGCTTTTCTGGACTAACCGCATTTGACTGGATATCAGTTTTTACACAGAGCGGCTGCCACCTGCCCTCCGCAACCCAAAGGCTAACGATACCCTAAGGCTAGACCAGTGTCAAGATATTAGAGGGCACTGATTTCCCAATAACGACTGCTATAGATGTTCATGGCAGCCAAGACCGACGGCTTAACGTGCTCTCCGAGGCACGGAGCAGGCGATAATTGTCAATCAATACGCACAACATTTTGAAAAGTCATATAACTTCCGAAAGTCAGAGTTGCGCAACGTGGGCTCGAACCCGAGACTCTCTGCATTGCAGTCTGTTGGTCTACCCACTGAGCTATCGCTACGTCCTAGTAATCCTACTAATATTATAAATGTGAATGTTTGTGAGGATGGTTGGATGGATGGATGTTTGTTACCCTTTCACGCAAAAAGTACTGAATATATTTTGGTGAAACTTTACTGTACTATTGTTTATACATCAGAATAACATATAGGCTACTAAATAATCCGTCTTAACATTAATCTACATAAACGCGAGCGATGCCGCGGTCCAAATCTAGTAATGGATAATTACAAAAATATTTTATTAAAACTGCTGTGTAAAATTGTATATACTTACGCGCCCGCCATATTTGTACGGCAAAACTTAATATAGAGATGATGTCCGTAAATTCATAAGTCAATGGTGCGGGTGCTACTTTTTGGGGCCCCGTAACCCAAGGATGAATTGCCTCGGATTGCTCACCATGATACTGCAGACATAAGCAAATAAAACCCAAAAATATTTTTCCGGTTGCCGACCAAGCTGAGTTTATGACTGAAAGTCGATAGACTGGATTAAGGACACAGTCATGTCTGGTAAGTAAGTACTATAAATTTATATGTATCAACGTATTACTCTTTCGCAATTTGTACACATACTTGATATAATATTAGACGTCAAGTCTTAATCCTCCTCAGTCAAGTCGTGACCAAATTGATCGAAACGTCGGGAAATAAAGTGGTATTTATTACTTCTAAAGAATTACCGTTTGGTCCCTGTGTTAAATACCAGTAGGTTGTCATATTTTTATGTTTATAAAATAATGTATCTTTTATAATAATATTGCCTAGTAACTTTTTTCGGCGGATTCACTGGCGTACAGTACTTTTTCTAAATGGAGTTCCTATGTTCTCTGTATCCTTGGCAACTTGTATGCGAAATTTCATGATGATCGGTCGAGTAATTAAGGCGTGAAAACGTAACAAACAAACTCACATTCGTATTTATAATATTAGTTAGGATGTTAAGAGACAGTACTTTTTTCTGGATGAAAGGTACCCTATGTCCTTTTCTGTATCCCTAGCAACGCGTAAGCGAAATTTCATGATATTCAGTCGAGTAGTTAAGGCATGAAAACGTAACAAACAAACTTACTCACATTCGTATTTATAGTATTAGTAAGGAAGAAAGAAAGAGTACCTTTCAGCCAGAAAAAAGTAGTGTTTCCAAAGGAATAGAAATTTATTAACAAAATCTACATCAACGTGAGCGAAGTCGCGGGTAAAAGCTAGTTTGTTATTTAATATAATTATGTAATAAAGATGTATAAAGATCCGATGTGCACACCCTATAAGTTACGGTCTTGAATTTTGTCAAACCGGGTTGAATTAATTAGACAATGCATGCAAACCGGATTCCGAACCGAAACGTCAAAATAGCAGTAAATCGCGGTTTGAACCGTTTGACGAATTAATGAACTAATGAAACTTACCAAATCGATATGCAATGTGAATCGACGGGATCTATTAAACCAACGGTTTCCAGTTTGTCAACGGTTCGCATAGAGTTTACAAGCAGGAAATACAGATCAATATCACTGTGAAATGATTAGTAGTTTAGGGACCTACTGTCAATCATTTCGTCATTAATAAATGCTTAACCATTTTCGCTGCAGTGATAGGTCAGACCGCGCGAGCGGAGGTAACTCGAATTGACAGGCGGCATGCGCGCAGAATGTCGCGAGGCGCGTACGGATGATACGGCCAATCCGGTTTGAACCGGTTCGAAAAGTCGAGTCGTCACATCTCTAATGTTTAGTAGCTGTATTCAAAACTAACATAGGAGATTTAATAGAATTAGGTTCAAGACACGCCTTCGGGCATTCATCGAGGTAATTCCAATCTCGAGATGCAGGCACAGCTTTATTATATTGAGACGCTAACTACGTTGCAGCTTTGTCGAGCGAGCTGCGCATAGCAATTACTTCGAATCTTGTGAGAGCCTGAATATGTGCTTTAACATAACATTTCGTCGCACCTGTTCTATTTTGAAGGATAAGGCGGATGTATGTTAGGTAGATAAGATGCAGTGAGCAAACGTGGAAATGCAAGATGCACGCTTATCGATTGAACGATCGAATCGATTAATTGGAACGAAGTTCCTTATCGCGCGTTGTGAAAGGGGGCTAGACGGAAAAAATTCTTACGAAAAGTTGTCACGACATTTTTTGCTATAGTAAGCTATTGTAAGCTGTGCGGCGTGCGTAAGTAGTTACGCTATCTCGCTCGCACTGTTCATTCATGCGCCAGCAGATTACTTCATTATGGAGAAAACGCGTGACCTTGTGGCCAGCTGCGAGCTAACAGACTTCTTATTATTATGCACGCGCCATGTAGGGTGTGTATCTTTTATGGATTTTTTTAGATTTTCGGAAATTTATAAATTAATTAATTAAAAAAAAATATTACAATTCCTTCACTAATTAATCGAAAGGAACTTCGTTCCATCCGGGTGTCCCTTGACACCTCTCAAGTTTCTTTTTTAAGTAAATCGTCATTCGAAAAACTTTTATTTTTCCGTATCTTTAAACAAAGCAACAATCATAATTTAAAACTTAACTAATATTAACAAACCTAACCACTTATAAATAAAATTGCTGTCCGAATGTTTTAATTTTGATGGATCATAATTTTTATTACATAAACAAAGCAACAATTATAATTTACAACTTAACTAATGTTAACAAACCTAACCACTTATATAAAACTAATATAAAACGTGAAAAGTAAAAAAATATGGGACTATAAATTTAATATAAATAAGAAAATGGCTAGTTTAGGCAGCGTCGTAAAATTCCTCAGCATCGCTGTCGACCGGGAAAGTGCCCAGAAGACTGGCAGCATTGCCACGTTGAATGGCAATGCTGATTCTTTGAGCCAAGAAAAGTCCAGCCTTCTGGTCACGCGAAGCGTCGATTAGCCGCTTAGATATATCTCTAAAAAGCGCACGAGTGCCCGGACCACATGAACCTTATGGATCATTTGATAATCATTAGTTCTTAAGAGGCTGCTTGGCAGGTATTACGGCAATGTGTGGTTGCAATATCTTAGCAGCAATTACAGCCATAATATTTGTTGTGTATGTGTGTGTGTGAAATACACGTCAATAATTTCCATATGGTTCTGGTAAATACTAGAACCAGATGCACTCAAATTGTTTGTACCTGGCCATAGTTTAAAACATTACAAAACGGCCTCGATGTAGTGGTTAGTGTAACCGACTGCCACGCCTGACGTCGCGGGTTCGATTCCCGCACAAGTCAAACATTTGTGTGCATGAACATGGATGTTTGTCTTGGTCTGGGTGTTTCTATATATACCTAATATGTAAGTATTTACAAAAAAGAAGTATATATGTATGTTTATCCATTGTCTAGTACCCATAGTACAAGCTCTGCTTAGTTTAGGCTAGATGGTGTTGTGTGTATGTAGTAGAATATAATTATTATTATTACAGCCACATTCTACCTTTTAAAAGCACCCTTACCCAAATATAAAGTACATATAGATGTTTACGTGGTACAATGACATAAGTATACAGAAAGACTTCGTCAACAATAAGGTTGACGGTGAAAAACCTAAAAAAGACATAGAGATACAATCCGATTTCTATTTCAACACATCTGGTACAGCATAGCTGGTGACGTAGCAACGAAAAAAAAGAGGGAAAATAAGCTTGTGTTGTTTCTGTTTTCTTTTTGCTGTATGATGGCGTGTTTATGAGGTTTTCCTAACAAAATTATCGGTAGCTCAGTGTCTTGTACGTACTATCTTCGGTAGACGGCGAAAACCAACAGGCTTTTCGTAATCATAAGTATAGCCTGTAAAATATGAGTGTACTAGATTTTAACCGCGGCTTCACTCGCCTAAATATCGGTTAGGTTAGTAACAGTACATTTTTTTTTAAATTATACTACTATATACGGATTTTATCGCGTTGTTTATTTGACACTTTAGAATTTGATTATTTAGAAACTGTTCAACTACTGCTGTTTGTGAATATGTTCAACAAGGGACCAACCACTAGCTGACATTTGACAAACCACAATTTCTCGCTAAAGAACACCGATTCCTACCAAGGATGCTTCGTGAGGCTATTGAAATCAAAAAACATCCTAATTTCAATAGAGAAGATGGTTGGAATGTACCACCAGCTTGGGATCCAGGAATTCAAATAGTCAAACCCAAGAAAAAGCAAACCACAGCTAGACTTCATGATACTTTGAGCTCATTTTGCGTAAATAGAAACACCAATGATTAAATTATGTTCGGGTACTTTGAAATAACTACACTGGAACATTGAGACAGCTACCATCTTAGTCATCCCGTGACCATGGCTGTTGAAAAGCAACCGAAACGTCGGGGAAAGAGTAAACTTAAATATAAATAGTTTTAATTATATAATTAGCTTAAAAATTAGTAAAGTTTAATAGTAGTAGTATGTAGTGTAACAGTTTCTAAATTATCAAATTCTAAAGTGTCAAATAAACAACCCAATAAAATCCGTATATAGTAGTTTAATTTCAATGAATTACATTCACGTAAACAGAAGACAATATAACAGTACTTTTTCCTGAAGGAAAGGTACCCAACGTCCCTTTTTGTTCCCCTGACAACATGTACGCGAAATTTAATGATGATCGGTCGAGTGGTTAAGGCGTGAAAGCGTAACAAAAAATATCTCAAATTCGCATTTATAAATTTAGTTAGAATCTCGCAGGCTTCACGATTCTGCCTTCACTTTATAGGATACACGGGGTGAATGTGAGTCTCTAGTATTTAAAATCGTAATTTATATACGCCCAACATCCTTACTAATATTATAAACGCGATAGTTTGTATGGATGTATGGATGTATAGATGTTTGTTACTCTTTCACGCAAAATCTACTGGACCGATTGTGATGAAACTTGGTATGTAGATAGCTGGAGAGATACTTTTATCCCGATATTCCCACGGTAACGGGACTTACGCGGGTCAAATCGCGGGGAAAAACTAGTTTGAAATAAAAGCTCGGGGTAATAAAATTCCAAAACCTGAGCAATTTCACCGCGTAAACAGTTGAGTTTAATTTTCTTCTAAAAATACAAACTTAAGTGAAATGCAAACAAATTTAGTAGCCGTGCGAGTATTTCGCGGTTTGAAGCGGGAGATTTAGTAAGCGATTTAGTTCCTTGAAATTCATTTTCACGGTTTCGCGTGAAAATATACTCCAAAGCTGAAAATATATGTGCTGTTGGATTTGGCAGTTGTCTATTGCTATGCGGCTTTTTCTATCTTGTTTGTGCTGCTCAATTAATGTGCATTAATATTGTCTTCTGTTTACGCGAATGTTATTCATAGAAATTAAACTACTATATACGGATTTTATCGCTTGTTTATTAATCACTGTATTACATAATTTTGAAACTATTACACTACTACTACTATTGAATTTTACTCATTTACATACATACATACATAAATTCACGCCTGTTTCCCAGAGGGGTAGGCAGAGACTACGGATTTCCATTTGCTACGATCCTGACACACTTCTCTGGCTTCATTCACTTTCATAACATTCCTCATATACGCTCGCCGGTTTAAGGTGCTCTTAACCTGGCCTTTATCCAGAACGTCTCCGATCTGATCAAGAAACATTCGCCTAGGTCTTCCCCTTGCGACTGTTCCATTCACACTAGCCTTATAAACTTTCTTAGTCAGTTCTGTTCTCGTCCATTCTTTCTACATGCCCAAACCAACTTAACATACCCTTTTCTATTCTCGTCACTATATCCACTTTTATGCCGCATCTCTCTCTAATCACACTATTCCTTATTCTATCTTTCAGAGTCACACCACATATATTTCTCAGCGTTCTCATTTACATTTACGTCATTCACAACTTATTATTTTTAGACATCATAATTTTAAATGCATATCACACGCCACGATGTGTTTTAATAATCAATCGTTTAAACAGAATAATCACCATTACAAAACATTTTTAATAAGCACCCTTGGATTAAATCTATTACTTGTATCGTCAAATCAGCCTCGGTGGATAATCGTCTGCGCGTTTTTATTATTTTCACAATGCTGGATTTAACACCTATTATTAACGATATTGACACCTTAGGACAAACACAAGTACATGTGTGTGAAGTTGAAAAATGCGATGGTCTCTTACCTAATAGCAAAAACTCAGTAAAAGTATTACATTTAAATATACGCAGTATAAACAGGAATTTTGATAACCTTGTCGTCTTCCTAGATACATTACGGGTTTTACCCGAAATTATAGTCCTCTCAGAATGCTGGTTAAGCAAGACGATATACTTACCGACACTTGAAGGTTACTCTAGCTATCACACTGCTAACAATTCCAACCAAAACGATGGCGTCGCTATGTATATAAGGTCTACAATGTCTCACAAAGTCTCTGAGTCGATTATTCCGGGTTCAAATTGCTTGATCTGTAAAGTTGATACAATAAATTTAGCTATCGTAGCCCTGTACCGCCCTCCGTGCAATATGAATGTGGATATCTTTTTATATGGCTTAGATACTACGCTTACATCCATCTCCAACTGGCAGAATATACTCGTAATTGGCGACACCAACATAAATATTACTCCGACAAACCTAAGCTCACATGCAAATGATTATCTTAACATGACTGCCTCGCATGGACTTCTTCCCACACATAATCTACCCACTAGAGGTAATAACTGTCTAGATCATACGCTCTTGAAATCCGGACTAAAAACAACCACCTTGATATTTGATACCTCAATTACCGATCACTTCCCAGTGCTCTTGAATATGCAAAATATATCGAAGTCAGTTAAAAGAAACCTAAATATCATCAAAGTGGATTATCCTTCTGTACATGCAGCCGTGTCCTGTGCCGATTATAGTAAAGTATTGAATACATCAGATCCCAATGCAGCTACTGAAATCCTGGTTGAAACTATCGGTACGATAATTAAAACACACTCGACCTCTCTACATGTACCCTCTAAACGTAGAATACTTAAACCTTGGATTACTAAAGGCCTAATACGCTGTATCCGTAATCGAGATTTAATGTGTCGAAAATTGAAGGCAAACCCAGACGATTTCTTACTTAAAGTCACCTATGTTAGATATCGTAACTTTTGTAATAAGCTTCTAAAAAGATTAAAACATGCATATGAGAAATGTGAATTACAGAAAGCCCATAATAATCCCAAAGATACTTGGAAGGTGATCAAACACATCGTACAATCCGACCATCCCAAAAACGTATCTATCGAACTTTTAAATAGTGGACGTGATAACTTAACATCAGTTAATCAAGTGAATGAGTACTTTTCCAGTGTTGG
The DNA here is from genome assembly GCA_963675205.1 of Catocala nupta. Lineage (NCBI taxonomy): Eukaryota > Metazoa > Arthropoda > Insecta > Lepidoptera > Erebidae > Catocala > Catocala nupta. Next base: position 2,612,733 of record OY776101.1, on the reverse strand, counting down.
TAAAAATCTAGCTCAAAATATCTGTTCTAGCTCACAGGGTTACTTAGAGTTACCAGATGATGACATCACCGCCAACTCTCTTGCACTCCTTCCCACGGATGAGAGCGAAGTAGCAAAAATCATCCATGGCTTACGTTGCAATGCCGCAGTAGGCTGGGACGCTATACCTAGTAAATTGTTACAGAACTGCTCTGATACCCTGGTCCCGGTAATTACGCACATATGTAACATATCGATGGCCCAGGGTATCTTCCCCAAATGTTTAAAAAAAGCCGTTATTCATCCAATCCATAAGGGTGGAGACAGAGACAGTGTCACCAACTACAGACCTATATCGGTGTTGCCCGCCTTATCTAAAGTGCTGGAAAAGCTTTTGAACTCTCGTTTAGTAAGTTTCCTGACAGCAAATAATATTTTGGCTTCAAATCAGTACGGTTTTAGAGTTGGTACATCGACCGAAGATGCTGTAGCCTCTGTCATTGATAAAGTAGTGGAAAGTTTAGATAGTAAACAGAAATGTATGGGTATTTTTCTTGATCTTACGAAAGCCTTTGACACTGTCTCTGTTCCACACCTCCTACGGAAGATGGAAAGGATGGGTATACGAGGGTATGCTCTCCGAATTTTCAGGGACTATTTGTGTGATAGGGAACAGTGTGTCAAAATTGATACCATCATTGGTGATGGTGCTCCCATTCGCTTTGGTGTGCCCCAGGGCTCGGTACTGGGTCCTACTCTATTCCTGTTATATGTTAACTCCTTATGTAAGCTCCCGCTACCCTGCTGCGATATCTTTGTTTATGCTGATGATACCGCTCTGCTTATTCATGGCAAAAATTGGTCAGAAGTGTTCACCAGAGCTGAGGAGGCACTTAGAAGAGTTACGGCCTGGCTATCGACCAATTTATTAACCCTAAACTCCACCAAAACAACTTACTTAACTTTCAGTTCTACGACGACCACACAACCATCTCTGACTAATTTTACCCTTAAAGCTCACAATAGTAATTGTTTTTCAAATGCTTCTTCATCCTATTGCAGCTGCCCCACAATAAGTAGATCTAATAGCATAAAGTATCTGGGCATCTATATTGATAACCTTTTAAACTGGAAGTACCACCTAACTTGTCTTGCCGCACGACTTCGTAAAATGATTTTTATATTTAAGAAACTTCGTCATTCTGCGGACTTTAACACCCTGCGAACGGTTTACTATGCCTTATGTCAGTCCATACTGACATACTGTATAACAGTCTGGGGAGGGGCTGCCAAAACCAGCTTACTACCTTTGGAACGTGCACAGAGAGCTGTACTCAAGATAATGACGTTTAAACGATTCAGATATCCAACTATCCAACTTTATTATGACTGTCAGGTTCTTACTGTGAGACAGCTTTTTGTGTTCGACACCATTTGTAAAAAACATGCCTCTCTAGTGTATAATTCGAATAATGCTAAAAAGCGTCGTGCATATCATATTTGCCCAACCCCGAAGTTTAGAACAACTTTGGCAGCACGGCATCATAAGGTTCTTGGATGTCATCTGTACAATGTCATAAACAAGGCCTGCAATATCTATCCTCTCTCTAAATTCCAATGTAGGAGAATATTAAAAAAATGGCTCATGACTAAGTCCTACGTTGAAACAGAGAATCTACTTAAACTCACAATCCTTTAAAACAAACATTCACACAATTTTTGAAATTCAAATCAATTGACGTATACACATACTCACGTACTGGCACATACACACAGATACACACATACACACATACACACACACACCACACACACTCTCACTACACACACACAATACCTACTAACACACACCACACATACCAACACACACTTACTGAATAAATATAGACTAGCAAATCATTTTAAATTTTTAATTTTATAACTAACTCACTGAACTAAAACTTGTAACAATCCGTAAGTTATTGTACTTCTCTTTTGTCAATATCTATGCGAGAGCACTGGTACCCATAACACAAGTTAACTCTTACCTTGGGTACCAGAGTTCAACACTTTTGATGTTATGATTATTATACCTAGATATATGGTCACCTGGATTGTAAAATTATGGCAAATAAATTATTATTATTATTATTATTATTATTATTTCTACAGCATTTATTCTACTCTCATGCTTCTTTTGCCATACCCAACTTTCACTACCATGCATAAGTGTAGGTACTAATAGTCCTCTATAAACAGCCAAACGTGCCTTTTCGGATACATTTCGACTGTTCATAAAAGCGCGTAGAGCGCCATTCACTTTATTGCCAGCAATCGTTCTTCTTTCAATATCTCCCTCATGTGTACCATCCCTTGTAAACAAAGTACCTAGATATACAAACTCTTTCACTTGCTCCACTTGTGCTCCATCAATCATAATATTGCACATCGTCATGCACTCCTCCCTTTCAAATACCATTACTTTCGTCTTGCTTACATTTATTTTCATTCCTTTACTTTCACAAGCATCATGCATAATAGTTACCATCGCCTGCAACTGTTCTGTCAATGACGCAAGTATTACTTGGTCGTCGGCATAAAGTAGATATTTGACAAGTAACTCATTCATTCTTAATCCCCATTCACAATCTTTTAAATCTTTCAAACACTTGTCCATGTATAGGTTAAACAGCCAGGGTGACGCTACACATCCTTGTCTAACACCTTTTTCGATGTTAAACCATTCTGTGTAAGTCCCATTTATCCTAACACAAGCCCTGGAATCGTCATAAAGAGATTTCAGAGCTCGTGTGAGGTTACTATTCACTCCATACATGGACAAAACGGACCAAAGTTCATTCCTCACCACTTTGTCATAAGCCTTTTCCAGATCCACGAATGCGCAATAGACTTTTTGACCTTTGGCCAAAACTTTCTCGGCTATGCTCCATAAGGAAAAGACCTGATCCGTACATCCCATACCCTTTCGAAATCCCGTTTGTGCATCCCATATTTTCTCGTCGGTTACTTTCACAATCCTTTCAATTAACAATTTCGCATACAATTTACCGACGACGCTGAGCAAGCTAATGCCTCTATAGCTTTTGCAATCTTGCTGTGAGCCCTTTCTCTTGTATAAAGGTACTATGACGGCCTTGCACCAATCATTAGGTACACGGCCGGTATTCCAGCACAAGTTAAAAAGGCGGCACAACTGATTTACTATGAGACCCTGTCCAGCTGTCAGCATTTCGACTGTAATCCTATCATAACCACCAGCCTTTCCTAATTTCATGCTTTTCAATGCTTTCATTATTTCATATATACTAATAGGGCTTTCATCATTCCTATCATTATCATTCATTTCGAAACTTTGCCCTTGCCATTCCTCTCTTTCAAATAAACTTTTAAAATATTCCTTCCATCGATTCAGTACGCTCTTTTCTTCATTCAGTAAATTTCCATTCTTGTCTCTAATCGATTTCAGCTCTGTGGTTAGGGTTTTACCTCGAACCGAGCGAATGGATTTCCAGAAAAACTTTGCGTTAGTCCGGAAATCTTCAGATAATCTTCTGTCAAACTCGTCTTTCATTTCCTCTTTTTTCCTTTTAATCACATCTTTCACTATCTTCTTCATTCTTATAAACTTATTCCTAGCTTCATTTACATCCTCATTCGTTGTTTCTTGTATTCTTTCATTGGCTCTGACAGATAGCCAGTCCAACCATGCGTGCTTCTTCTCACGTACTACCCGTTGCACATCTTTATCCCACCACGCATTCTTAGATTTTATCATTTTCCTCCTCTTGCTCACACCGCACACTTCTGACGCTACAATAACCACTTCATACTTAAATGACTGCCATAATTCTTCTATATCCTCAATGTCACTAAATCTTTCAAATCTTTCCCTCAATTTATTGTTATACTCGTCTTTCAATACTTCATCTTGCAAATTTTCTACTTTTATTCGTTCTTGTGCACTTGTTTGGGTAGGTATATGGTGTCGCCATCCTTTGAAGAGGCCCCGTATCCGGCTCATAACCAAAAAATGGTCGGTATGGACACCAATACCTCTATATACCCGAGTGTCTAAGACATTCTTTCTCAATCTTTCATCCACTACAACAAAGTCAATCATACTACTTCTCACATTCTTTGCTTCCCTTGTATACTGGTGGATTCTTTTGTGGGCAAACATAGTGTTTGTCACACAAAGACTCCACTCCAAACACAGCTCAAGCAACCTTTTTCCATTCTCATTCACACTTTCGTCTCCATACTTGCCTAAAACCCTTTCATATTCCTGACGCTTTACTCCCACCCAACCATTGAAATCCCCTAACATTATCAACCTCTCGTGTTCCTTGCATTTTCTCAGGACATCTCTTAAACGCTCCCAAAAATCTTCTCTTTCTTCCCGTGCGCTCTGAGACATACCCGTTGCCATGTTTACGGGTGCATAGACCCCTACCATGAACACACGAGTAATCCCCACTTTCATTCTCATCCATAGTAACCTAGCATTCACATATTCAAATTCTTTTACGCACTCATTCATTCTAGCAGACAAAATAACACCAACTCCCTGACAGGCTCTGGTATTGGTAGGCACGCCGGACCAATACGCCGTGTAGGGTCCACGCCTACTGGTGTTACAGCCTTTCCTTTTCGTCTCATTCACGCACAGGACATCAATCTTTCTCTCATTCATCATCTTTTACTAATTTATAAGCTAATAAAATTATTTAAGGAAAAGTGAAAGTGTAAACCTAAATATAAATAGTTTTAATAGTTTAAATAATTTTATTAGCTTATAAATTAGTAAAATTCAATAGTAGTAGTAGTGTAATAGATTCAAAATTACATAATACAGTGATAAATAAACAACGCGATAAAATCCGTATATAGTAGTTTAATGTGCATAAAATGTTTAGCTTTTAAGGCATAATCTAACTTATGATATAAAAAATAGTAAAAAAATATATGACAGAATGAAAACTAAAATCTAAGTTTACACTTCGGTTTTATATTTTTGTTCTGTTTATAAAGAGTGCTTGTTTTACTTAATGTTTATTATTAATTTTTTTGAAAACTTACGATTGCCAAAATATTAAATACAGATTTCCTTAGATCCACTCAAATAAAGTAAGAGGTAATCTTTATATTATTATGTGACGTAATCGCTATTTAAATGCAAGCGTGAGAGGATATATGGATATAGGGAAATATCGATATGTTTCCACTACGCCAGCACATTTTGTTATATACCGACATTTTAAATATTCATTGTAACTTCAATATTCACCCAATTGTAAAGTTGATTTCACAAAAATGGATCAATTAAATCAAATTTTCTGTTTCGGTAAAATAGTAAAAAAAATAATACAGATAAATACCATAGCACCCACAACATATCCTCATTAATGAGACAAATCAATGGGGATTTGTAAACTTTATTGAAATTGAAGGGGATATGTGGAATAGAACCTTCATTACATTTTGTGTCCGTTAACAGTAAAACCCCTGCAACACAAAGTTTGAACCCAAAACAGTAGTAGTTTTAAAGAAAAGAAAATAAGAAATAGGAGTTGCATTATTTAACTTTACTTAAGGATATAACCGTACCAAGCTACAAGTAAGTGTTAAAACGATATATGAACCATTACACAAGTCCTTAAGTAAATAGGACGAAGGACGAACTCACTCGAATGGCTGGATGACTGAAGGCTAACCGCAGCGAGGACAAGTCCTCACTGGAGCGCACGAGCGTGACGGTTACACATTATAAAATTACGCTAAGCTTTTAGACGGGTTATTCCCAGTTCCCACCGTCGATGCCACCATTGGTGACAAAAGGGACTTTTCAAAAAAATTCCCATTTGCCACCAGTGGTGGCGTCACCAGGGGTGGCAATTGGGAGTGGCCACTCATTTTATTCCCAGTTGCCACCAGCGGTGACAGATGGGAAAAATAAATTGATATGCCCCCAGTAGTAGCGATGCTAGAACTGAATATATAGTGATGTGAATTCATTTTTCACAAGTGGTGTTAAATAGATGATGTATTTTATTATTAAATTCACATTAAAACGAGAGAAATAAAACTTTGACGTGTCACTTGGGAGACATATATTTTTGAATCACAATATACTCTTTTTAATTAGGTATACATATAGGTTGATCTGTGACATTTTTTGTAGAGAATAAGCAAATTATTGTGATTAAAACGTTGATTACGCTGTGCAATTTTAAATCTCGATTATTATAAATATTGTGAGTTATAAATATATGTTTCCTAAGTGACGTGTAAAAGTTTTATTACTCTTGTTTTAATGTGCATTTAATAATAAATACCACATCTATTTAACACCACTTGTGAAAAATTTATTCACATCACTACCTATATATTCAGTTCTAGCATCGCTACTACTATTTAGGTTTACACTTTCCCCAACGTTTCGGTTGCTTTTGATGATGACCATGGATGGCCATGACTGCTGAAAAGTTTTTTGCAGTTTTAATAGTTTAAATAATTTTATTAGCTTATAAATTAGTAAAATTCAATAGTAGTAGTAGTGTAATAGTTTCAAAATTATGTAATACAGTGTTAAATAAACAACGCGATAAAATCCGTATATAGTAGTTTAATTTTAAAGAGCGGGAGTTATCTTTTTTTAAAATCTGAATTGGAAAATACTCTGTCGTTGTCTGTTGTTGATTCCTAAAACTATTAACTTTGTTTCTATATTATAGTAATATATTCATACTCAGTAGTCTAAAAAGGTTATTCCCAGTTGCCCCCACCGTCGACGCCACCATTGGTGACAAATGGGATATTTCCAAAAAAGTGTTAAATAAACAACGCGATAAAATCCGTATATAGTAGTTTAATTTCAATGAATAACATTCGCGTAAACAGAAGACAATATTATGTAAACCCCCGCTCTGTTAGTAATTCTTGCATCACGGGGGACTTTACAAACATTGAAACAATGGACAGAAAGAACACCCAGACCCAGTACAACCATTTGTGGATCACACAAATATTTGTCCTATATCGGATTCGAACTCACTACTTTCGGCGCAGTGGCAGTAGGGAGGCGACCACTTAAGGCACTACGTCATCTGTGCAGTTGGAGTCAGGAATCAACAAAAGACAAAGACAGACTATAAACCACAAATATATATAAATAATAGGTTAGATGTGGGAAGCATCCAAAGTTTTTGGCTGAACCAGTGAGGCAGCAAAGCGAATATGCAACCTAGTGAGTTAAAGGTAATTTATATTTTGTATTTTAGTATAAGCTTAGGTTGCAATAGGACTAGCATATTGCTATAGTAATAAAAGTTCCTAAACTAAGAACGAAAAAAGAAACAGAAAGAAATCATCAACCAACAATGTAATAATATCATATATACATATATCTTTATATATATAAATCTTCTATGCGTGTGTTTGTAATTAAACTCCTCCTAAATGGCTGGACCGAGTTTGATGAAATTTTTTGTGTGTTCAAGTGGATTCCAGAATGGTTTATATTTGTTTTTTATTTCTTTTTCGTCTGTTCAGTGCAACGTCTCTTGGGACTGCTAGTCCTGTATATAAACTGTCTCACTGCAGGGCACGGGCTTTTTCTCAGTGTGAGCATAATTGGGCCATAGTCCACCACGCTGGCCGAGTGCGGGTTGGCAGACTGCTTAAATCTTCTAGAATATTATGGAAAACTCTTATACATTCAGTTTTCCTTATGATGTTTCTCCTTGACCATTAAAGCAAGTGATAATTGCCTATTTATACGCATTTAGGTTCGAAAAGTCAGAGGTCACCTCTGCATATCAGTCCAATGGTCTCCCACTAGACTATCGCTACTGGACTAATACTTAGTTTAAAGTTCAACTGTGTGGAATAGATCGTTCAGCAAACGGATGGCGGTAATTATAATTTGATTAATTACAAAGGGATTAAGATCAACTCAAGTGAATTAAATGCTAAAGGAGACTAGTGACAGTCTAGAGAGATGCTCGTAAGATGACCGTTAGAAGCAATAGCAGTATAAGATTTTGGAATTCATGTTTGTATCAAAAAGCTTATTGTTGTTAGGTTTTGAAATTTTGAGAATGTTTGTTGGCATGCTTGTCGGCAACATGAAGTTAGCAAATATTTATTATGGTCAATATCGATAGTTTATGACTTTATAATTTTGAATATGATTTGATATGCATTATTTGAATTAATGAAGGCATAACTGTCGTCGATAAACATTTAACATCCACGCAGCTCTGGATAAAGAATCTCTAAAATTAATTGAAGTCTGATTGGGTCGTGATGGGTAAGCAAAGAAACAGATTAATACAACAAAATTTTATTACCACGTTAGTTCAGAGGAGTAAGATTAAGAGCTTGCTACGTACCGAGAATGAACAGAAAAAGAAAGGTTAAACGAATCATCAGATACTAAGTTATTGAACTGGCTTCAGTTTATCTTTGCATGATTAAGTTTGGTAATATTTTGATATATTGAGGGTCCAAAATGGTTAAAAAAAATCCAAAATTGTTTAGTCAACATAATAACGAATTCGACTGTTCACAAACATAAATTTCTCTCCATTTGATTATTAGATAGATGGTTTAGGTCTACCACTAAATCTGGCAAACTTTTTTTAACTACGACAAAGACTGGTGCTTCTAGCCATTTTATAGGAATCCAATCCATTGTTTGAAACTCTCTCTTTCTACATGTAGAAATGGTTCCAACAAAATTACATTAACGTAGGACCCAATAATAAAAGGCTGCTAAAAACAGATTGTAGCGACGCGAAAATCTGCAACTTTGGACGTCCGACAATTGCCAATTTTGGTTCAAGCCTTTAGGCAGTACCTACATAAAACAGCTAAGTCAAAAATATTTTATAAAATATCTTACTATACGAGAGAGCTGAAAGCATCTATGTTCCATAAAAGCAGTTTATATGGGTTCTTGAATAATCAGACAATTAATTTTATCCAAATTTAGTTGATTATATTTAAACCTCTTGAGAACAAAATACAAATACAAACAATAGACTAAAATTTTTTTGACGTAAATAGCCAACTAATCTTAGATATTAATCTGGTGGTTACGCATGTGAGTTTACTAGATTTGCCGGCAGTTTAGCTCGCCTAAATTTTGGTTTAATTAAGTTAGCAACATTAGGTTTTCTGGAGGAAACGTATCCTCATGACCTTTTCTGTTCCTCTGAAAACGTGTATGCGAAAAGCCATGATGATCGGATATCAATAAACAAACAAACTCACATTTGCATTTAGTTTTTTGGTTAGAATTCAATATCATAATAATTATAATCTGCTTATTCAGATTTTAGTTACAAATTAGCATGTGCATGAGCAATGTGCATAGAATCCATGATATAAGAAGTTACGTAATTATAGGCGTCAGTCACGACATGTTACCTATAAGTATCAAAATAGATGTTTAGTAACCTGTAAAAAAAAAACAGAAATTCAAAGCATTAACTGCCTGCTAACCGAGCATTAATGCTAAGTGAATTATTAAATCGTTGCCTCTAGATTGACTACAAATGTATTGTTACACGCATGCATACACTTTGATAGATGCTTACAATGGGTTGTGGTCGCCCAAGGCTATACCAAAATGCATAATATATTGCAAGTGTGCTACTCTAAACGCGTTAGGCTCCATTGCACTCGTTCCTGAAAATCCCTTGATTCACTGTTAGCCAACTTAGTATGATTTTAGTGAGTAGCAATCCAAATAACTTAATCTCTAGGAGATTGGAAAATATTTTCAGAAGCTATCTTTACATAAGAAGTGGTATGGTTGTAACTTAATACTAGATGAGCCTTTAATTTACTTAATATCTTACTTGGACCAAAATTCGTTGAATAAGCGAAAAGGTTATTTCATCAATGATTTTAGAATAAAAGTGAAATTACGCAGTTACTTATGAAATAAGGACTATTGACATTTCAATTTTAAAGTTTACTTAAGCAGCTGAACCGATTTCTCTTTCATAAACATCATCAGCCACATTCTGCCCAGTTATCCCAGTTGTTACCAAATTTATTAATATTTTGCCCGCATTGAGTTCACCCCACCGTACTCTACCCTACTACAAAAGAGGTTTATATCCAACAACGTACTTTCAAAACTTGTAACTGTTGGAATAAAACAGAACAATTGCAACTTAACTGCCTTCCTCAATCATTTTAACATTTGGCGTTTCAATGCAGTAAAAGCAGTACTAATAGCGAAAGCGAAATTTCGCTGGAAGTAATGTGGTTACGAGGGTAGTTGGAAATATCACGGCGTGTTGGAAGGGTGCCAGGCAGAGGTAAACAAGTGACGAGCCAAAACGGGTAAGACCGAGTTTGACTATAAATTACTGTGCACTGCAGCACCGATGTTTCAATTTATTTTGGTATTTTTGGAAGTTTAGCTGCAGTAATAAAAGTGTGGTTTGAACTATCTTCGAAGTAATTAATGGAGTTAGTTATGAGTATGGCGTTATTGCATACTTTTTGTAGCATTGCGTTATGTAGCTGTAATGAGTAGGCATTGTGCCTACATTTTCAGGTTAATTTGTACTGTCTTCAAGTAGTTGCAACGTATCTTCATGCTTTGAAAATTTCCTATATGTATGATATACTAGATGGTAGGCAAAATTCCATCTAAAAGTCTATTACGTAATTATTTTACCAAATATATTTTTATTTCTCTGTACGCATCCTATCGCCCCCTACCAGGCGCTTTGCTGAACTCTGTTCTACTACTAAGAATTTCTAGATAGAATAACTTAAAAGCACGTTAGCACTTTCCCAGGGGAATATAAGCTGAATCATGAGGTTTCAGAATCACTTCCCCTGGGAAAAGCGTAACACAGTAACAGCACTCGCATTTATTACCGATACGTCACCAAAGCGCTGGCATAAAAAAGCATCTAAAATATATATATTTTTTATTTTTAAGCATTATCGTAGAATCTTAGTCCATTTTAGTCATTTGTGTAATTATTATTTTATGGACCATTTCGGGTAGCTACATTACATTACGCCTCGAAAACTCAAATGGATTGTCTAGACAGGCGATTAAGTTCCAACGTTTATTGGTAATATTTGTGTTGTGTTCTTTTGTTTGCCTTACGCAGCCGTCTTTGTTAATCGTACACTGGTATCTGCCTAACTATCCTATCATCCTCTATGTCTTTAGAGAGGTGAGCTGGAGAGTCATAGACCCACGTTTTCGTCAAGTTTGTTTAAGATTCTATGTATATAAAAGGGTGCCAATTGGCATCTTCCATGCATATTTTACAAAATGCTATTGGCCTATTCTCGGTATCAACACGAATAAACAAATTTAAGGGTAGTAGGCTCACTCCGTATCAGATATCTCTAGCGTTATATAGGTGCAATGTATATCTGCACACCTTCTTAAAGATAGAAAGGCGTGACGTCTCTATGTATGACGTCTGTATAATCTTTGAGCATTAAAATGTAATCTGGGACGTAAAAGTAGGATGACAAAAATTAGCAATTTTGGTAGAATCGTAATTATATCTCGCCTAAATTAAAACGGGCTGTATTCAACGCTATTTCGGCCAGATTTGCATATTACCCATCCCACAATACCTACCCTGAAAAGTACCCATAAATCTTTGATTCGACAACTCTTAGGCAACGAAACTTTATCGAAACTCCTCATCAATACCAACTTTTCGAATCCAATTACCAAGTTTGGAGCGTAACAACGGGCCAGTATAACATAACCTCCAAAACGCCCTCGAGTGGTAATTTTTATGAAAGTTTTCTTTTGAATATCAGAGCCTTGAAGGGCCAACTTAAGCTGGTAGTAATGAAGGAGTTTTTGTTTCGTGTGGTATACAGTAAAGGTATTGTTTCTGTTCTGAAGCGTGACATAGAGTTTTGCGGAGAGGTAGTGTGGAGAATTTGGCATTTAAGCATGTCATGACAGGTAGAGACTTTTAGACATTACATAACAATACGTCTGATGTTCTTAATCTTTTCTCGCACCGGTTGTGATATTTGTGGTTAAAAATTTTTAAATCTCATATCTACCATAAGCTGTGCACCATTCATAGAGCCAATATTATTCTAAACGTGTTTGCTAGAGTTTCTACATTTTATCAATGCTATTTCTGCTATGGAACGAACAAGACAGTCCACCTGGATATATTTAAATATTAAAACATATCTGGGTGGAATTCCTTGTTCGTTCCATAGCAGAAGTTTGCGTTTTATTCTTGGGTCAGGCAAACATTATTGTTGTATTCTGTTACTGAAAAATTCTGTTAGAGAATTTCTTGACAGAAAATCTCAATAACGTTTTGACCAAACGGGTAATTGAATCAGACATCTTATACATAGTAGGCGCATTCACTTCATAAACAATTAATAAATACAAAAGCAACATCAAAGTTAATTTTATTTTCCCTTTCACTCACCATTTACGTACAGTAGGACAAAATATGCCAGCAATAGTGGTGGAACCTAAAATAAATCAATACTACGTCATGGTATACTTTGTTTCAGTAAAACTTTAACATTGACATGGGTACGTAAATGTTCTGCGGATTCGAAAGGCCTTAAAGGATTATTAGGGATTGACAGCAGCCTTCACTTATATACCCACTTTTCAATTTACTGGACTTTGACGCCAGAAGTTTATTTCTCTTATCGGTCCACATTACATTAGTTCTTACATGAGAGACGAGCCTATGGTAAGTAGTGACCGCCATGGAGACCGAGGACCTTAGCAATGTTAGAAGTCTTCAGAGCTGTGCCATTGCCTACCAAAATTCGTCAAATACTGTTTTAGGATCTGCGAAATATAGGGCATGCTTATTGCCGACTATTGGAAAGAGGTTTAGACTCCGTGCTGCTTCTAAAATTTCTTAAGAGAAACATCCTATCGCTTTGCTCGACTTTGAATACGAACCAGTGACCTTAAATACAGCAGCAGATTCACTACAACTATGCCACCAAGGCAGAATATCTATTTAAAAAAAATGTATTGCATTTCAAAAGCACACGTGCTTGACAATAGCTACAATAGCTCATTTGAGTTTTAACTTGTAAAGTGTGTAATTCTTTTAATTTAACATTCCTGAAGTGCCTTTTGTGCTAGCAATGCGATAGTCGTAGGTTTCAAGTGCTTAACTTATAGTGCACTTTTAACAAAAATACATGATAAACAACTCACGGTAATGTAAAAATATTATATTTTGAGCTTATATTATCATTGTCCTACAGTCAGTGATAGCCGAGTGGATTGGCTATTTAATGGCTACGCATGAAAACCAGCATTTCATTTTCGTAATATAATATTAATATACATACGCGAACTACATTTTAAAAACAAAAAATATGTTTATCGTTTAAATAAGTACAAATAACAACAAAACACTCTACTTATTAAAACTTTAGAAATAAAAATTGTTTATTTATTATAGTAATGGTTGAATACCGAAAAAAATTCGATTGAAAAATATGAAAAATAGGAGCCTCATGATTTGACTAATCTGCAGAAATTAATGCGTGTTGAAACTTGTGTTGTCTTGTTGAATCTGTACAGATATTACGGAATATTGAATTGAATTGTGACATGTGACGAAAAATGGATTCTTTACAATAACCGTAAGCGAAAAATGCAATGGCTGACCCCAGGTCAAACGCCACAGTAGTGCCCTACAGCAAAGCTTACCAATAAAAAGGTAATGGTAACTGTTTGGTGGTCTCTTCATGTTATTCACTATAGCTTTCTCAGGTCTGGTCAAGCAATAACAGCAGATGTTTACTGTGCCGAACTTCGAACAATGATGGCGAAACTGGCAATGAAACAGCCCCGACTCGTGAATCGATCTTCACCATTATTGCTCCATGATAACGTAAGACCTCACACTACACGAGAAACCGTTGTAACTCTACAGGAGCTGCAGTTAGAAACTATACGTCATCCTCCATTCTCGCCAGACCTTGCTCCAAAGGACTACCATTTTTTACGTGATTTAGTCAATTTTCTACGTGATAAAAAAATTTCTTGCTAGCAGGCAGTACAGAATGCTTTCACACTCTTCGTCGAATTTAGATTCCCGGAGTTTTATCGGAAAGGCATAGCTAAACTTCCATATAGATGGCAGCAATGTATAGATAATGAGCGAAAATATTGCGAATAAATTAATATGGTACATCTTAAAAAAAATGAGTTTATATTTTTCAGTACAAATCGGCAATTTCATACTTTAACGCCTAATATAAATCACTTTTGTTAAAATGCCACGAGAAGGCGTGTAAGTTTCAAGTATCCCTATCAACAACCAACTTCAGGTTATCAATTTATATCCATTTAGACCTTACATAAGTGCGACATAACGTTTTAATAGGCTAAAACCAATCCATTTTCGTTGGCCTTTGAATTCCTGGTGGCCCTATTAACTGTAATTAACACACTATTATGTTTAATTACACTCTGTTAGAACCGATTAATTATGTGTAGTTGAACTGATTGTGGTTACGCATTGTCCTAAGCAAGCGATAAAGACAATAGTGCTATTTGATACAGTCTCGGTTGCGTATCGGTAGGACTGACAAGACCAGAGACTAGACTGCTGTGCTTGAAGTGTCGGATTTGATTCCTGTATAAAGAAAAGTGTTCTTTGGTTTTTCTGGTACAATAATCTTATTGGCACGGCGTCTGGCATTGTGCGCGATAAATGACAATAGGATCGTTCCCTGATAATTATGTGAGACCTACAACCATATCAGGGAAACCTACAACCATGTAAACGAAATATTATTGTACACTTGGCGATTAAAAAGAGTGGCTATGAGTTTCTTGCCCGTTCTTCTCATGAGCCCTACACCCTTGCTTTGCTGAACGTGGCATTAAATTTAAATTCACAGAAAGAATTTACGTGTAACTTTGACATTTATAAGTGTTACCTTGTAACCTAATTTGAATAAATTTATTTTGATTTTGATTTGATTGATTTTGGAAAATGTGGATATAATACGTCGCCGCCTACCTATTAAAATACGATCAGTAGTTTTTGCATAATCTCGATTAAAGAAACTGATATTAAGTAAAACATATTTTATTTTTCTCTTAATTAGTCGTATATGTCATTGTGGGGTCCACGTTGAATAATACATACATACATAAATTCACGCCTGTTTCCCAGAGGGGTAGGCAGAGACTACGGATTTCCATTTGCTACGATCCTGACACACTTCTCTGGCTTCATTCACTTTCATAACATTCCTCATACACGCTCGCCGGTTTAAGGTGCTCTTAACCTGGCCTTTATCCAGAACGTCTCCGATCTGATCAGGAAACGTTCGCCTAGGTCTTCCCCTTGCAACTGTTCCATTCACACTAGCCTTATAAACTTTCTTAGTCAGTTTGTTATCGTCCATTCTTTCTACATGCCCAAACCAACTTAACATACCCTTTTCTATACGTTGAATAAATGAGCAAAATATGATTGTGTTTTTCTGTTATTCTTAGTAGCAACATGAAGTGCTGTGCATGAGGTCTCGGGTTCAAACCCCAGTTTCCCCGTGTACTCTTTCTCTGTTTACCCCAGAGATACTACTGAGTAACCGGTGTAAGTATATCATAAAAATCCAGTATCCATAAAATGTAATTGTTCAAAAATGTCGAAAAGTAGTCGATGGATTGACTAAAAATTTTACGTAACATTTCTTTAAAATAATGTTTCTATGTAGCTATTATATCGCAGTTTTCACGGGAACGGTAAATTTAAATATCTGATTGAGCCACAGAGATGCATAGCCAGTTTATCTAGTAATATATACATATGAAACGTTTAGTATAAAGCACAAATTGATTAATCCAAATTTTTATAGTCAACTTTCTTTCATGAAACAATTCGTTTTATTTTCTGTAATGTATTAGACTACTGACGTAGCCTGCGGTTAATCTTATGTTATGGCGCATTCAAGACATACTTTTACCATTTAAACGGAGATCAACGATATTGGTTTGGGACAAACAGAGCTATAATATATACTACTGATATCTAATAATATCCCTTTAAGTTAACCAGTGCTATCGGGAAGAAAATAAACTACCACGAAAAATAAAAGTTCATGGGAATGGTAAATTTGTGGTTTGATTAAGTGCGATAAATAACATCACTGATAAAAGATTGTCTGGATAGCGCAAGCGGTAGTGATTGGAACAAGTATGACATTTTGGGTTTGATTTCTATGGTGATATTAGGCTTTTCTCTAGAGAAACTTTTAGTTGCTTAACAGGTTTTGCCTATGCATATAGATGTAGGCCAAATGTCACATATGACTGTATTTATAATATATATGTATATAATAAAATTAAAATTAGACTAAGCTATAATAGTTATATAAAAATTTAAACACTTAACTTCTCTATAACTGCCTCCGTGGCGCAGCGGTAGTGAATGCGACTGCTGTGCATGAGGTCTCGAGTTCGAATCCTGGGTCAGGCCAACAAAAATTTATCGGGATTTCTGTCAAGAATTCTCAATAGCAGCCTGGAGTTAGGAAGTTCGCGGTGATAGACACCGCCGTGCCTCGGAAAGCACGTAAAGCCGTTGGTCCTGCGCCTGATCTCTCTCCGATTGTGTCGGATTACCGTCCCATCTGATCATGAGAGTAAGGGAACAGAGAGTGCTCTTGTGTTTGCGCACACGCTTGTGCACTATAATATCGCCTGCGCAGATGGCTAGACTGTTAAAATTGGTCGCCGTGACCGAAAATCGGTCTGGAGGACATTATTATTATAACTAGTCAATGTTACCAGTATGTACACCGAAAGTGTCATACATATCAGACTATGTAACGAAATTTAATATTGTATTAATATGGTTCTGCTATTAAATAAATTCTGAAAATAATTAAGAACGTTAAATTAAACTGGTACAATACACTTTTGCCAACTTTTCAATATTAAAATATATGACTGGTTTATGACAAGTAATATTTTATCTGATAAGGCTACTAACAACCAAAGCGACACAAAAATCCAGACTGTGTACTGCTAATGAGAATTTCCTAATTGATAAACCCAATAACACGTTTTCCCTAGAGAGAGAGAGAGAGAGAGAGAGAGAGAGAGAGAGAGAGAGAGAGAGAGAGAGAGAGAGAGAGAGAGAGAGAGAGAGAGAGAGAGAGAGAGAGAGAGAGAGAGAGAGAGAGAGAGAGAGAGAGAGACAGAGAGAGACAGAGAGAGAGAGAGAGAGAGAGAGAGAGAGAGAGAGAGAGAGAGAGAGAGAGAGAGAGAGAGAGAGAGACAGACAGAGAGAGAGAGAGAGAGACAAGAGAGAGAGAGAGAGAGAGAGAGAGAGAGAGAGAGAGACAGACAGAGAGAGAGAGAGAGAGAGAGAGAGAGAGAGAGAGAGAGAGAGAGAGAGAGAGAGAGAGAGAGAGAGAGAGAGAGAGAGAGAGAGAGAGAGAGAGACAGAGAGAGAGAGAGAGAGAGAGAGAGAGAGAGAGAGAGAGAGAGAGAGAGAGAGAGAGAGAGAGAGACAGAGAGAGAGAGAGACAGACAGAGAGAGAGAGAGAGAGAGAGAGAGAGAGAGAGAGAGAAAGAGACAGAGAGAGAGAGAGAGAGAGACAGACAGAGAGAGAGAGAGAGAGAGAGAGAGAGAGAGAGAGAGAGAGAGAGAGAGAGAGACAGACAGAGAGAGAGAGAGAGAGAGACAGAGAGAGAGAGAGAGACAGACAGAGAGAGAGAGAGAGAGAGAGAGAGTTTTCACGGCCGCACGTTATATAAACGTAATACCACGAGGGCACTGATGTAGACACGTCATTTTTTTTTATCTCAATCATAAACAGATTCGATCGCATCGTAATAGCCTTGTGATGTTTTGCTCGGGTTCATTGAGTTAATATTTGTTACGAACTAGAGTAAACAATTTAAATTGGTATTTTAAGACATCTCCCTTTTATGATCTATTCCTGTAAGGAGGGAGGACTTTACAAACATTCAAACAATGGACACAAAGAACACGCAGACTCGGAACAACTATTTATGCATCACACAAAGTTTTGTCCCGTGTGGGATTCGAACCCACAACACTCGACGCAGTGGCACTGGCCAGGCGATCACCTGAAGTATTACGCTATCTATGCAGTTATGCAGCTGGTATTTCTATGCGCTTTTTTTCAATCAAGTCCCGCTTGTTTTCCATTTAATAGTCTAACTTTATACCAAGGAATTACTAACATAGAGGAAAGGACCGAGTGAAAGACAACACGGAATAGTTAATAATATATCAAAGGGAAGATAATGAAGTAAATAATCTGCTGATAAAATGGATAATTTTTTTAAATGGAATGATCAATATGGAACTCCATTTAAATTTACTTTTACAACGCCAAAAGTAGACGAAAATTTCTTAATTTGCAATACGACTGATATTTTTATTCTTTTACATTAATCAAAATAAAAAAATGCGTAATTGCGATGTGAAACCATCCATCACTTTTATCTTTTTCTCCAAGATCAAGATTACTCTAATGGATTACATTTACTTGGTGGCAAATTAAAATTTTGTCAACGGAACATCAGACTCTTCACAACGCATAATAAGATTCTTTGAGGCAATCAGAAGACGAATTCATAATGAAATTTGGGCCAAGATAGGCTTTAATTGAAAATTTAAAGAACTCTCTTTATGTTAGAAGGTGGTTAAAATGTTAATTTTGTGTTTAAAGTACTTGCTGACGCGTAAGAGTTTGTTCTTGGTGAATATTGTGTAAGGCTAACATCCAGTGTAAGTTGATCTTTTGACGCTGTACTTATGCTACCAAATGAAGGATCAGCCTTACTAGACAATGTTATTAATATCCTTTTGTTTAGTCCCTTCTTTATGAGGTACGGTAGAAAATATTATAATATTAAACTACAAACCAACTAATATTCTTGAATGGTATCGGGATAATACGGACATGTTTTTGAACTTATTATATTATGTACAGATATGTGTGATTACGTATGGATAACAAAATATATATGATATACCGTAAAATGCCTTAATTTGGCCTACCTAGCCTTACTTTGCCTAAATCGATTATTTGAATTTCATTAGTAAACTATTCTAGCTAGTGAATTTTGGCTATGATACGATTTTTTACACGTGGCAACACTTTCTTTTGGTACTGGCAAGGATGTTGTAAAATGTCAAAGAACGTCAAAAGTTTGCAATTGGCGGTCGCCGAGTTTTTCCCTGTGCTTCAAAATTTAATTATGTGAGTATTTTAAACTATATTTAAAGATTTAAGGGACCATATTAAATGAAAATTAGTATTCTATTTTTATATGCAAGTTTCGCACTTCTGAAGCCAGTTTAAGTTGGTAAAATCAAGAATAACAATCGTATGTCGCTTTTTATGAAAAATCGACGAAACTTTGCCTGGGCTTAGGGTTGTCGCTTTTAGTTTGAAAATCAAACTAGTGAAATCCCGCGGTTTCATAATAATATGTGCAAACGCGAACGCATTTAGAACGTTGAATAACCTTTACGATTCATTTCTGTACCTATCTAACCTACCTTTCAATATACCTAGCTACTTACTAAATAGTCTAAAACGTACCTATCTTTTCAGAGATAGAAGATGCCTCGAAACATGAAAAACACTAGTTCTCTAAATAAAAATAACTGTAAAAATCGTCGGCAGTACGTAAATTATTCTACTGAAATGCTAGACATAGCGGTTGATCTCGTAAAATGTAACAAATTATCGCCATATGAAGCACAAAAGCAATTTGGGATTCCCAGGCGTACCATTTTAAATAAAGTTAACAAATGTCATGAGAAATCTATTGGGCACCCTACACGTCTAAGTGAAGATGATGAAAAAAAAATTGCTGACACGGTGAATATTGCGGCTGAGTTTGGCTGTCCACTGACATTACTAGACTTGCGCATTGTGGTGTATCACTATTTAGAAATGAATGATAAGTCGCATATATTTCATGGAAAGATGCCCGGTGAACGTTGGGCACGTAATTTTATAGCCCGTCATAATATGACAAAGCGTACCACGCAAAATATAAAGAGAAGTCGTGCATCGAAATCCATTGCAGAGTTAAATGATTATTTTAAAAATCTCGAAAGCACAATTCTAAATATACCACCGTCCCATTTGCTTAACTACGACGAAACAAATCTTAGCGATGATCCTGGTTGCAGCAAAGCAATTTTCAAAAAAGGAACAAAACATCCTGAAGTTGTACTTAACTCCAGCAAAAGCTCTGTCTCAATTATGTTTGCCGGGACAGCTGATGGAAAATGTTTGCCGCCCTATGTGGTATACAAATCTGAGCACTTATGGAGTCGTTGGTGTCAAGGTGGTCCACCAGGCTGTCTGTACAACCGAACAAAGTCAGGGTGGTTTGATATGAAGTGCTTTGAAGACTGGTTCGAAAAGATTGTTCTGCCCTGGGCGACTGCCTTAAATGGGCCAAAAGTCATTATAGGCGATAACCTATCGTCACATCTAAGTGTTCAGATTATACAACTATGCCGCCAAAACAATATACGATTTGTGTTCCTGCCACGAAATGCTACTCACTTGACTCAGCCGCTGGATTTGGCATTTTTTGGTCCGATGAAAAGACACTGGCGAAAAATCATGCTGCAGTATAAATTGTCGAACCAAAATGCTACAACTATAAATAAATGCCATTTTCCACAGCTTCTAAAAAAGCTAATGGAAAAGTTAGAAACGAGTAGCAATCAAAATTTAAAAAGTGGATTTGAAACTGCAGGGATTTACCCATTAAATGCCGCCAAAGTCACTCAAAAAATTCCCGAAACGACGGAACAGATGAGGCAAACATTTGATCAAACCCTCCTGGAATATCTTAAAGCTTCCCGAGAAACAAAGCCAATGGCAGGTGGAAGAAACTATAAATTGCAAGTAACAGCAGGTAAATCCGTTTGTGAGGAAGAGGTATTAGCGCCCAAAAAAACAGAGAAGAAGAATAAAGTAAACCAATTTAAGCGTTCCGTCAAACCGTCAGAGGTCACACTGTTTTCGGATTCAAGAAGCAACATAGAAAATAATATAAATTGTGAAAGAAACATAGATTTATCAACGGCGTTGAATGTACCAAACCAAGATAAAAGCACAAAGATAACTATTCTTTCAGACATCAGATTTTCCAAGGAAAACACAGCATTTTGTGGGCTTAGAAATGTTCCCTTGAATTTGCTCGAAAAACAAGTCAATACCAATATAAATATCTATGGCACTTTAAGAAGTAGCGACGACGAAGAAGGTACCAAATGCAAAAGCCCTCGTCTGTGTTTGAAACAAAAGACAAAAAATCTCAAAAGGAATAAAAAATACACGAGAGTTTTAAACAGTTCTTCGACTACAGACACTGACATAGATATGAGTGAACACGACGATTCAGATTTATGTGATGTGCCCAGCGATCCACAACATACGGATAAAATAGAAGAACAGCTACATGAAGCTAGTGACAACAAGGAAAACTTAAATGAAAGCTTAGGTGAGATTAGTGTTTATTTACAAAACACTGATAATTTAGAGGCAATTTCACAAAATGAGATTGAAAAGAATACAGAAAAAGAAGTACATGATTGTAAGGAACTGTTTAATGTAGGAGATGTAGTCTTAACAAGGTACTATATAAGAAAATCATGGAAATACTATATAGGAGTGATCGAAAATATAGATTTTAAAACAATGCGTTACTCAATTGCCTATTACAAAACAACTGGCAAAAGCAATACCAAGAAGTTTGTAAAACCTAAACGCATTGTTGATAAAGATACCGTCCCTGAAAATTCCATTGTAAAAACTGTGCATCTATTGCAAATAAATGAAAATCCTGAGGAATATGTTTTGATGCAGGATGAAGATAACATTTATTTTTCTTAATTATATTTAAGTAGATTGAAAGATTGATTTTCGAAAAAAAAATTGTCAATTTAGATATTGATGTGCTCGCCATAATATACTGATTTATACGAAGTCTAAAATTGTGCCATAGTTGTATAACTTTTGTTTACCTACTTATTACGTTGATTTATGAAAATCTATCATTGTGCCAAAGTTGTCTAACTTTTGTTTACTGATTAAATATAGATAAAACCTATTTGTAATAGAAGTTTACATTTATTTTCTGTAATTTAATTATTGCATAAGTACAAATTGTTACCTAAAAGTTCACATTTATTTGCTGTAATTTAATTATTGCATAGGTAAGTACAAATTGTTACCTACCTTAGTTTATTAAGTATTATAGAACCAAATATGACTGTTGATTTTTAACTTACAAATTGTAACCCAAGCAGGGCCTTGTTAATTAAGTTTAATAAGACTGTTGATTTTTGATCTTTTAAAATATGAGTTATTTTATTTCCCTATGGCGACAACCCTGAAAGATTCCCCTAATAAGTACTTAATGTTCGCAATGACTGCCTTACTTTGCCTAGCTGCGAAAAAAAAAACTAAATAAAGTTCTAAATTTTATGACATGCTTATGTATGAATACTAAACCAATACTTTATGAGCAGGAAATCTGTTCATTTGGAAACATATTTTATCTGCGATATTCATGCCCAGGCAAAGTAAAGGAAATGCCATTAACTTTGCCTGGCCATGTCGAACATAATATCTCAGAAAATATTAAGTGTAAGCTATTATGGGCTGTTTTACTAGATATATAAAGTTCTGATTTGTATTTTTTCTTTACATGTCATATATGACTTTTTTTTCTCGTGTCGAAAATTCCAAAAAAGCCGGTAAATTCGTGCAAAGTTAGGGCATTTTACGGTATATATATACTATACTTATTTATATACCCAAAAACAACCAAAACAGTATTGCCTTATAATAATATTCTATAATAATATAATATTCTATCACACACACAACACTATCTAGCCCAAACTAAGCAGAGCTTGTACTATAGGTACTAGACAATGGATAGACATACATATTATATACTTTTTTTTTGTTGTAAATACATATATATTATACATAGAAACACCTAGACTAAGACAAACATCCATGTTCATGCACACAAATGTTTGACTTGTACGGGAATCGAACCCGCGACCTCAGGCGTGGCAGTCGGTTACACTAACCACTACGCCATAGAGGAGATATTATAAAAACTAATATAAGCTTACTGAACAGTAGTTAATGAATATCAGCTAATAAGCATTTTGTATAAGTAGTTTTAATAAGATAACATGTTCTGCCATATAAAAGGTAAGAGATACAAACAAAAATTTATCCTAACGACAAAAGATTGACAAGCATCCACAAGGGCAGAGCTAGGTGAACGTTTTCTGACCAGACAGTAGAAATTTAAGAGGTTGGAAGTTAAAGCAACCTGGATCTATGAGCGCATGCTCATATATGCATATATAGAAAGTAAAAAAGAGTGAATGAAGCATTAGAAATATGCCAGCTGTTTAGCAAGTGACAATCTGTAATGTCCGTCTGTCTTCTGAAAAATACTATTGCAGGAATTAGGGTTCAGACTAAGGACCGCGGGCTATGAATGTATGTAATGCCAAAATTACTATAAACAAAGATTTTATCAACAACTCGGTTATCAGTAAAAAGCCTTTCCACAGGCTTTAAATTATCTCTGTACCAAATGTCATTCAAACCGGTTGAGTGGTTTAGCCGTAAAGAGGTAACAGACAGAGTTACTTTCGAATTTAAAATATTAGTAAAGATTAATCAAAAATACTTAAAAATTTTGCAATTTAAATCTCAAACCATACATTAAACACGAAATCAGACGAAAACAAACAACCTTACTGCGAAACATATCGTTATCTCTTTCCCTACCTTTACATAAATTACCTCAATATTACGCAAACTGAAAATTTCCACGTGAATAGGCACTGTTTATTTCACTTCTCGTTCATCTCGTATTTTCCAATTTTCCGAATCAGCGGTCCGGGCCACAGCTCGCCAGTTTTTCAATAAGGCCCACAATTTTACCAACTATTGGGCCCGGTCCTCTTTAGGTTTTGAAGGGCCTGGAAGTTTGCCATGTTGTTCCCAAATATCGGAGGTCAGTCCTCAATAACATCACGTAATGAGGCTGGTCCATATCCGTATATGAAAATATTCATATGATTTCTAAATATTAAGACCCATATTTTCTTGAAGCAGAAAGGCAGATGAAATATATTGGAACGATTCTTAGAGTATGTTTCCATAAACAACTGTAATAACAACTCTGGTTTTAGAAAATGTTTTTTTTTTTATTAGAGTCACTGAACAGCTATGGTCGTTTATTTTTTTATCTCATTTTGTAGATTTACATAAAAATGTATGTTTAAATGATATTTGATGATTATCTTAGGATATAAATATATCATAAGATAGAATAGACAATAGACAGACGAAACATTCGCTATGTCTATCGGCTTAGTCCAGTAGCTCAAGAGCGGATCAACTCAAGGCCTACTGGATCCATGAGATATTTGTTTCTTAATTATCCAGAAATCTATAGTATCTAATCTATATATTTTATGTATTATTATAAATGCTAATGCACGTTTGTTTATTTATTATGCTTTTGCGCCGTAACTACTTGGCCAATTATCATGAAATTACGCATACAGGGAAAAGTACTGTTCTCAAGGGAATACTAAGAGTTTATATTTTAGTAAATATCTTATTTGCAATATATTATTAATCTATCGTGAAGAAGAAAGAATTATCAAATAAATATTTAAAATCAAATCACAACAAAGCAAAAAATAAAGAGAAGAGAGAAATAAGATAATTATTCGTTTTGAATTATATCCAGCATTTTAAGATTTATTTGTACATTCAGCAATAAGTTCAAGAGAAAAAGAATTCTACAAATAAATATTTAAATAACAAACTACCCTAAGAAAATCGTAGAATGATTATGAAAATGCTGCAAGTTTCTTAGGTAAGCTTGCATAAAAGTTGCTAACTCAAAAATATAGATGGCAGTTATATCAATTTGTAGTTGTACTGAAATTACCTCCCTGGGCTTGAATAATGTATGAAAATTATATAAACTGAGTCTAGACTTCACGTTGGGTTGTAAAACAATGTAACCAAGTACTTAGTGTTCTCAGTAGAGACAATAAATGTCGGGGAAAGAGATGATATATTTTTATGTATATATTCAGTCTGCGAAACATCAGGGGTCATGTGATATGTTCGTGTTGAAGGTAGGGTATCTGTATCGTACGTTAGTAAGGTTTTATTTCGGTATTCTACGTATTATGAAGGTAGAATTTCGACGTGAAACGTAAGGCGATTTTTGTAAGATTAGTGGCTAATAGATTTTTGAAGTTTTTAGTTTATTCGGAAACCTAGCTTAACGTCTTTATGGTAAGATTCGGATCGTCGCTGTTTCCCAATATTATTAAGTAATGGCTAGCAAGTCCTTTTTTGCTAAACTCGAATTGAACGTGCCGCACGAGAATTGCAACTTTGATCTCATAATTATGTACCAAATTGTTGTTTTATTGCTATATAGTAAGCAAAATACTAGATCTGTGATATATTCAATTATTTTATCATACAAAATCATGTCAATGTTCAATTCCTTACAATAGTAATAAAAAAAGATTGACTTACTGACAATTAATAACTACAAAGTACTAATTAGACAATTTGAATCAATCAAAATCTTTTAAAATGTTGCTGATTGTACACATAGCGACTCATCAACCTAGACTGTTTGGACTTTGAACCATTAGAAGTTAAACGTTGCGAATCGTGCGAGAGAGTACGTTATATTTTTGTTATTTTGTCTTCTTTACGCTCAACTGGCCGCAGGCGTCGCCGCACGCGCTAGTGCACCGTGATGGATCTACACCACTATGCACTGTCCCTTTACGATAATTCTCTATTTTGTATGTAGCGTAGTTATGCGTATACAGGGTGTCTAACTTAATGTTTAGCCGTGTGTACTAACGAGAACTATAAATTAGGTCACATCTGGCAAAATTTGGACTTAAATACTGCAACATATCTCTATCTATATGCAATTATGTTGTAGCCAAGCACTTTAAATTCAGTTTCAAGTCTAGTTAAATAAGGCAGCATTATATAACTTTGCAAACTGAAATTATCTCTGACGTCGTATCAACATTGTTGTATTCAATGTATGCAGTACGGTTCAGTGGAATATCTATCAACATGCGGTGCAGCACGGTTACACGTGTACAGTTGGTAATAGAGTTAGGGTAACAAGTATCAATACTTGTGTATGTGTGTTATCAATGAATGTAGTGTACGTTTGTATGTGTGTATTCCATAAGCACGTGTTAATAAATATCTAAATAAAGTAATGTAAATTATCAACCTTGCATATACGCATTATTTTTTGCTTATTAGTTCATTATCACTATCACTTACACATATTCTCATCCACATACATAATGTTTTGTAAATAAACTTGTTTAACTTTATTAAGTGATAAAGTTTATCTTCTCCCTAGCATTATTATTCCCAAGTCACTTGGGGTCGGCTTTTCTAGTCTAACCGGATTTTATAGGATATCAGTTTTTACAAGGAGCGGCTGCCACCTGACCTCCGCAACCCGAAGGTTAACGATACCCTAAGGCTAAACCAGTGTCAGAATATTATAGGGCACTGACTTCCCAATAACGACTGCCATAGATGTTCATGGCAGCCGGGACCGACGGCTTAACGTGCTCTCCGAGGCACGGAGCAGGCGATAATTGTCAATCAATACACACATATAATATTGTCTTCTGTTTAAGCAAATGCTATTCATTGAAATTAAACTACTATATACGGATTTTATCGCGTTGTTTATTTATCACTGTATTACAAAATTTTGAAAATATGACACTACTACTACTATTGATTTTATTTTACTAATTTATAAGCTAATAAAATTATTTAAACTATTAAATCTATTTATTTTTGGTTTACACTTTCCCCGACGTTTCGGTTGCTTTTCAGCAGCCATGGTCACGGGGAGACTAAGATGGTAGTTGTCTCAATGTTCCAGTGTAGTTATTTCAAAGTACCCGAACATAATTTAATCATGGGTGTTGAAATTAAACTACTATATACGGATTTTATCGCGTTGTTTATTTATCACTGTATTACAAAATTTTGAAAATATTACACTACTACTATTGATTTTATTTTACTAATTTATAAGCTAATATAATTATTTAAACTATTAAATCTATTTATTTTTGGTTTACACTTTCCCCGACGTTTCGGTTGCTTTTCAGCAGCCATGGTCACGGGGAGACTAAGATGGTAGTTGTCTCAATGTTCCAGTGTAGTTATTTCAAAGTACCCGAACATAATTTAATCATGGGTGTTTCTATTTACGCAGAATGAGCTCAAAGTATCATGAAGTCTAGCTGTGGTTTGTTTCTTCTTGGGTTTGACTATTTGAAGTACTGGATCCCAAGCTGGTGGTACATTCCAACCATCTTCTCTATTGAAATTGGGATGTTTTTTGATTTCAATAGCCTCGCGAAGCATCCTTGGTAGGAATCGGTGTTCTTTAGCGAGAATCTGTGGTTTGTCAAATCTCAGGTAGTGGTTGGTCCCCTGTTGTACATGTTCACACACAGCAGACTTCAACGAGCGTTTGTGTTTTACGTCAGCTATGTGTTCTTTTATGCGGGTGCCTATGCTTCTCTTGGTTTGACCAATGTATGAGAGTCCGCAGTCACAATCTATTTTATAGACCCCTGCATCTTGTAAAGGTAATTGGCACTTGACGGATGGTAAAAATTGACTTATCTTCGTTGGCGGCTTGAAGTATGTGTTGATTGAAGCTCGCTTCAAGATGTAGCCAATCTTGTCAGTGACACCCCTTACATAAGGCAGTATAGCAGGCTGGCGCTCGACTGTGGCTGGCTTTTCTCGGGATCTGTGACAGCGGCGCGGCTGGTGGAGCTTGTTGTCTTGCAGTACTTGCTTGACATGTTGAAGCTCGGCGTCCAGGTGTTTCTTGTCACAGATCCCGTGGGCTCTCTGAAACAAAGACATTCCCACGGTAGCTAACTGTTTAGGATGGTGGTGAGATTCACCGTTCAAGTACCTATTTGTATGGGTCTTTTTCCTATATACAGTGTGGCTCAAAGTATGATCAGGATTCCTGATGACAAGTACATCTAAGAATGCTAATGAATTATTTGCCTCTAATTCCATAGTAAATTGGATGTTGTTATTAATGGAATTAAGATGTTCTAGGAATACACTAACACTATCTGTTGGTAATATTGTAAAAGTATCATCTACAAACCTCTTATAAATCCTGGGTGTGATGGGGGCAGTCTGTAAAGCTCGAGCCTCGAAGTCCTCCATATATATGTCGGCAACAACAGGCGATACTGGGGAGCCCATTGCCACACCATCGACTTGTATGTAGAATTTATTGTCCCACAACAGATAGCCAGTTGTTAAGCAATGTTTAAGTAGTTCTGCATATTCCTCAGGCATATCGTACTCTATTAGCTTCCTTTTAGTTATTTCAATACAGTCATGTACAGGTATGCATGTAAATAATGACTGTACATCAAAACTAACCATTGTTTCATTGTTAGTGAGACATAGGTGTTTAATTTCACTCACAAAATGGTATGAATCCTTTACATGTGCTCTCGAGTTGCCTCTGAGTGGTGAGAGTATCTTCGCTACGTGCTGAGCCAGTCTGTAAGTTGGTGTGTCGATCTGACTCACAATAGGATGTAGGGAAGCGTTTTCCTTGTGTTCTATTTACGCAGAATGAGCTCAAAGTATCATGAAGTCTAGCTGTGGTTTGTTTCTTCTTGGGTTTGACTATTTGAAGTACTGGATCCCAAGCTGGTGGTACATTCCAACCATCTTCTCTATTGAAATTGGGATGTTTTTTGATTTCAATAGCCTCGCGAAGCATCCTTGGTAGGAATCGGTGTTCTTTAGCGAGAATCTGTGGTTTGTCAAATCTCAGGTAGTGGTTGGTCCCCTGTTGTACATGTTCACACACAGCAGACTTCAACGAGCGTTTGTGTTTTACGTCAGCTATGTGTTCTTTTATGCGGGTGCCTATGCTTCTCTTGGTTTGACCAATGTATGAGAGTCCGCAGTCACAATCTATTTTATAGACCCCTGCATCTTGTAAAGGTAATTGGCACTTGACGGATGGTAAAAATTGACTTATCTTCGTTGGCGGCTTGAAGTATGTGTTGATTGAAGCTCGCTTCAAGATGTAGCCAATCTTGTCAGTGACACCCCTTACATAAGGCAGTATAGCAGGCTGGCGCTCGACTGTGGCTGGCTTTTCTCGGGATCTGTGACAGCGGCGCGGCTGGTGGAGCTTGTTGTCTTGCAGTACTTGCTTGACATGTTGAAGCTCGGCGTCCAGGTGTTTCTTGTCACAGATCCCGTGGGCTCTCTGAAACAAAGACATTCCCACGGTAGCTAACTGTTTAGGATGGTGGTGAGATTCACCGTTCAAGTACCTATTTGTACTGGTCTTTTTCCTATATACAGTGTGGCTCAAAGTATGATCAGGATTCCTGATGACAAGTACATCTAAGAATGCTAATGAATTATCTGCCTCTAATTCCATAGTAAATTGGATGTTGTTATTAATGGAATTAAGATGTTCTAGGAATACACTAACACTATCTGTTGGTAATATTGTAAAAGTATCATCTACAAACCTCTTATAAATCCTGGGTGTGATGGGGGCAGTCTGTAAAGCTCGAGCCTCGAAGTCCTCCATATATATGTCGGCAACAACAGGCGATACTGGGGAGCCCATTGCCACACCATCGACTTGTATGTAGAATTTATTGTCCGACAACAGATAGCCAGTTGTTAAGCAATGTTTAAGTAGTTCTGCATATTCCTCAGGCATATCGTACTCTATTAGCTTCCTTTTAGTTATTTCAATACAATCATGTACAGGTATGCATGTAAATAATGACTGTACATCAAAACTAACCATTGTTTCATTGTTAGTGAGACATAGGTGTTTAATCTCACTCACAAAATGGTATGAATCCTTTACATGTGCTCTCGAGTTGCCTCTGAGTGGTGAGAGTATCTTCGCTACGTGCTGAGCCAGTCTGTAAGTTGGTGTGTCGATCTGACTCACAATAGGATGTAGGGAAGCGTTTTCCTTGTGTTCTATTTACGCAGAATGAGCTCAAAGTATCATGAAGTCTAGCTGTGGTTTGTTTCTTCTTGGGTTTGACTATTTGAAGTACTGGATCCCAAGCTGGTGGTACATTCCAACCATCTTCTCTATTGAAATTGGGATGTTTTTTGATTTCAATAGCCTCGCGAAGCATCCTTGGTAGGAATCGGTGTTCTTTAGCGGGAATCTGTGGTTTGTCAAATCTCAGGTAGTGGTTGGTCCCCTGTTGTACATGTTCACACACAGCAGACTTCAACGAGCGTTTGTGTTTTACGTCAGCTATGTGTTCTTTTATGCGGGTGCTTATGATTCTCTTGGTTTGACCAATGTATGAGAGTCCGCAGTCACAATCTATTTTATAGACCCCTGCATCTTGTAAAGGTAATTGACACTTGACGGATGGTAAAAATTGACTTATCTTCGTTGGCGGCTTGAAGTATGTGTTGATTGAAGCTCGCTTCAAGATGTAGCCAATCTTGTCAGTGACACCCCTTACATAAGGCAGTATAGCAGGCTGGCGCTCGACTGTGGCTGGCTTTTCTCGGGATCTGTGACAGCGGCGCGGCTGTTGGAGCTTGTTGTCTTGCAGTACTTGCTTGACATGTTGAAGCTCGGCGTAATTTTATTAGCTTATAAATTAGTAAAATAAAATCAATAGTAGTAGTAGCGTAATATTTTCAAAATTTTGTAACACAGTGATAAATAAACAACGCGATAAAATCCGTATATAGTAGTTTAATTTCAATCAATACACACATAATTTCGAGAAGTCATATGACTTCCGAAAGTGAGAGGTGCGCGACGTGGGTTCGAACCCGAGACCCTCTGCATTGCAGTCTGTTGCTCTCCCTACTGAACTATATATTTATTTTTATTTAATATAAATACTTATAATTATTTATTTTTACTTAAATTATTTAACGGTAACCTTCTATATTAGCTCCCAAGATCCTGGACTAATTTTTGGTGAATGTTGTATTGTATTTTGTATTATTTATTTAGAAATTACTAACTTGCTAGCTATAACACGATTATGGACGGTGCCTTCATTTACCAGAAATATTTCATTCAATAAAGACTTTCTCGAAATAAAGTTGTCAATATTTTAACTGAAGTTGTTGCTAAAATCGCTCAGTGGTCTTCGCCTCTTACTTGTGATGTTATCTTACTAATTATTATCAATGTGATAGCTTCTAAGGATGTTCGGATGTTTATTAGTTAATGACGCGTTAACAGTTGAACAGATTTGAATGAAACTAACTGGGTATACAGCTCGACTATGTCCTGGATAATACCAAAACGTACTTTGTATCTCAGTATATATTCTTATGTAAGTCGCTGGTAGAAGATAATATAAATAGTAATTCACTAAATTTGGCGTTCTCAAGAATACTTAACTTACTTTCTACTTTAATTTGTGTATTTTTTTTTTTTTTATTTCTTTTACTTTTTTTTTTTTTTTTTTTTTTTTTGTGTGCATGAACATGGCTGTTTGTCTTGGTCTGGGTGTTTCTATGTATAATATGTATGTATTTACAAAAAAAAAGTATATATGTATGTTTATCCATTGTCTAGTACCCATAGTACAAGCTCTGCTTAGTTTGGGCTAGATGGTGTTGTGTGTATGTGGTAGAATATATATATATATATTTATGTCACAAAGTAATAATCTAAATGAATTAATGATTTCTGTTTTCGTATTTTATATAACAAGCGACCAGAGGCTTTAGTTATTGCTTAATAATAGGCAGGTCGTATCTAGGATACGTCCTGCCACCATAAAGTAAAAACAAAGACTCACAGACCGAATTTTCTCACGAAATTCGATCTCTAGGCCAAGCTTAACGGATTCGTGTCATTCTAGAAGTCCTAGGATATTATAGTGCACAAATGTGTGTAAACACTAATGCAGGTATTCTATACCTATTCCCTCACCCTCATATTCCGATGCGGATATTGCGTGCTTTTTGAAGTACAGAGGTGCCACATTCTGATAATTTCCTAATTACGAATTAAATTACTGTGTTTCGACCCAACCCGGGACTCCAACACGAGACCTCAGGATCTATAGCCGTATACACAAGCCCTTTTTTTAACGTGGGGTAATGCTCCTTATGCGTAACCCCTCGTCACAAGGGAGGCGAGAGGGCTATGTCGGGCTCTCCCGAGACTTCGGACCTACTGACTAAAACCACCACGGTGTGCCAGGCGTGCAGCAGTGGTGAGGTAACCACTGCTTTAGAAGAGGGTCGCTGAAACTAGAACTACATCAGCAACCATACACCAGGCCCTAAATCAACGACCAAAACATACATTTTTAAACAGAAACTGTTAATAATACGGCATATGTAACTCCAATCGTTGTACAGAAATATTACCAACAATAACTTACACTGAAAAATATACAGCATTGTCTAGAGCGAGCTAGACGAACTGGTAGTAAAACCTTTGAAACGAGACACATACGAGTACACACGACAAGGTAATAAACGTCGCCTCAGAAGATATATGTTTTAGAGGACACGTGAGTATCAAGATTTTATTTTGAAGAAGCTACCTTTAAAGCTTTTGTAACTAAACGTATACTCTTTCTGACATACGAAGGCCAAGACAATATGAAGATAAATGCTTAATAACATCATCCTAACTAAAATTATAACGCGATTGTGAGTTAGTTTATTTATTTATTGAAGTGAAAACATTTTTAGGCGCGTTGAGCACTTTTTGGGTGAACAAAAATCATGGAACTCGCGTCATCGTCACCGAACGCTTTCCATGATCTATATGTATACTGTGTATATATGTGTACTTTTTGGGTGAACAAAAAGCGTGAAACTCGCGTCATCGACACCGCACGCTAATTACTTAGTTTTCACTTCTATCGGCAGTCCCCAAAGACCTCGCATGTTTTGGGATGAATGTTTTAGGTTAATTTTGTAATATTTTATTGCCTATCGTCCATCGAACTGTTTGAAGATGTGGTAATCAATATGAAAGTTTTATGAATTCGACTTTTTACAAAGGTTCGTATATTTCAATTAGTTAGAACATTCATATAGTTTGAATCCCATAATTTATTGGATGAAACAAACTTAGACATTTCTTTATTGTTCATTTCAAAGTTGACATAATTTAATTATTATTAATAATTTTTTATCTTAGCAATTCTTATTGAAAAAATGTTTTTTTTTTTTATGATATAGATGGCAAACGAGCAGACGGATCGCCTGATGGTAAGCGATTACCGCCGCCCATGGATGTATGTATCTGTAAAATAAAAGAACTTCGACAATAATATAATTTTCCTAGAATAGATTGTAAATTATTAAATTATGTAATAAGACCTTTTTGCACACTTGCTATGGTAGAATGTACAGAAATATTTTTGTAATTATTTACATCTGTTGTATGGCCATTGCCATTCTGGCAAATAAACGAATTTTAATTTGGAAACATAATAATTACGGTCTCACGGTTATATCGCCCAATGATAAGTACCTACGAGGTGAATTACATTCACATTTTCTCAGCTATGGCATTTAAGGCCTACGGTATGCAAGGGAAGCTTATTGATGTCTACCAGACCCAGTTTCAGACTCCTTGTTCGGTAAATTCGTCTGCTATTGCATGAGCTCTAAATCGCAGTTCATGAAATGTACCACACAATAATTAATTATAAATCTCACACTTTAATAAAGCACACACTTGCAGATTTTGTATTCCTACTATACAATAAAGAAAGATACATTTCTCCATTTTCACTAGCCTTTTTTTGTATTTAGTATTGTCTCACTATTTATGAGAATATCAATGTTTGTTAGGCTTATGACCTGTGTCCATTTGTTAGGCTTATATACATAAATGTAATTATCAGAAGGTAGCACTGGCTTCTAAGATACAGGTCCATACCTAATTTAGAAGTCGGGGTCTCCAGTTTGTTATATATTCCTTAAGTCCTAAATTTTGTACCTAGATTAAGTGTTATTCTTATGGAGTAATAAACTTTATTATATTATTAATATTATTACTTCACCTTTGGCAACAGGTGTTAAACTATGTATGTATTTATTAATAATACTGTCTTGTTGGTACGTACAGTTCATATTTGTAATCGAACGTGGTGTGCTGTGTTCGATTGCCGAGTAGCGAAAGTCGGAATACGTCCACTCTAAGCAATGCACACGCGGATAAAGCCACGCGCGTAAGCTAGACTTATGAATATTATCAATGTGTAAGTTTGTCAAAACATTTGTGGATTTGGATGTTTTTTTCTCAATCATAAGAAATCTGTTCAACAGACTCAAATGAAGATCTAAGTTACAGATAAAATCTGCCCTGAATTAACACGTATGATAATTGTTTACCTAGTGTGCTTTCCCGTAGAATTCACGTAGGTGAAGTCGCGGGCAGAAACTAGCGTGTAATCTATGAATCTATATTAATAAATGAAAATTAAACTTTGACCCATATTTCAGCATAATACGCACGTGGAGGAGTACGGAATGTGGCAAAGTTAATTGAATTATATTCTCCATATTAACATTAAATTAATGTTTATATGGAGAAGGAGAACAAAAGCCAGAATTAATAAAAAAAACACGTTCG
Source organism: Catocala nupta (assembly GCA_963675205.1). NCBI lineage: Eukaryota > Metazoa > Arthropoda > Insecta > Lepidoptera > Erebidae > Catocala > Catocala nupta. The sequence continues at coordinate 2,577,959 of OY776101.1, read as the reverse complement.
GATTTCAAATACTGGGACGACCACTAGAAGATATAAAACAGACTTTCAAATCCAAACTATACAACAAGAGACAATCAAAATTATATTCTACTTTAGTCAAGTTGCTTCACATTTCACAATCTTTATACACAAATGCAAAGCTCACAATGTTAGCTCTGCGTTCGCCACAAATCCACAATGTATCAACACAAAGGCGAGCTCCCTCAAAGCGAAGAATTGTTCCGTCCGCGTCGCCGCGGTAAAAAGAATTAATTCTACAAAGTAGAAAGAAAATATTCTTCGTTACATAATAATGATGTATGTGTATTCTTAACAGGGGTTATAACAAAGAACGGTGAGTACACAAAATATAAAATAATCTTTAGTACTAAAATTAATGGCGGTCTCAAAAATCTTTATGGTAATTTATTCAATTACTTACACATAATCCTTGAACAACACATACATACATAGCATTACGCCTATAGCCCAAAATAAGCAAACTAAGATATTTTGATAAACCCCAACCCACGATTTCTTACATAAAAATTATTAAATTATTTTCTACTTTTAGTTTGCTTTTTTAATAAAGCGTGTTTTTTTTAGTTTTTTTAAACTATTATATATATTTTCTTTTCTAAATTATTGTATTGTCATCCTTCCTTTATAAGTATGCCAAATTTCGAGTTAACCCGACATTTTGAAGGGGTTCAAAATCAAGTTTTCATACTAAAATACGTATGAAGCTAATAAAAGCGTGTTAAAAAGTTGGCTGAGGTATATTAAACCATTTCGCCAGTTATCCCTTCAGGTTTTAAAGTAATTAGGGTCACCTTAGTTTCATTTAACGAACACAGTCCCAGGCTCTTTGCTGCTACTGAGAACAAGATGTTTTTGAAAGTGAGTGTATAAAACAAGACTTGTTTTGCAGTCGATACCGATTATAAACATAAGCAAAACGAAATCATAGTAAGAACAAACCACATATAAACAAGGTACCGATTGAATCATCTGCAATATTTCAGTACTGTGTAATACGGGGTTGCATAATCTATGTTAAATTGCTATAAAACTGTATATTACTATACCTAACCTAATTGTACTTTCAATCGATACATTACCTGTACCCCTTGACCGTATACGAACAACCGTATGCGGGTCGTCGCATTATCGAGATTAACTGCATATTAGAAAATGAAATTACACATAAAAAAGTATAAGGTGCTATTTTTTACTGTTTCAACAATTTCAATATTGCACGGCATTAAATCAGCATCCTATACACAGTAATTATGGTGAAAACCAAAAGTAATTCATTCACAGTTGCCAGTACCGCAAGCTTACCAAAATGGCTGTCGAGTTGGAATTGTTCGTTGAATTTCGAACGCATTCGAAGGATATTAAAAATGTTTCAGATTACTTTGTTCCTGACGTGATTTTTTGCATTTTATATTGCAGATTTTACTGTGGCGTGTTTTGTGGAGCAACAGTGTTGCTAGTATTAAATTGTTTGTTTTTATTTTACTAACGTAGAATACTAAAGGAGCGTTACGCTGTTGCGCTTGCAACATCAGGAAAATTTTTGATTCACTGCCAATTCCGCAAAACTTTCATTCAGTTTACTTGATTTATCAAGTAATTAATAATAATTACTTAGGTTTGGCTCTCGTCTACTCATTGAAATAATTTGACCAAATTTTTTCAATTAATGTGTTCATATCTTTTAGGTTTCTGCATTTCTTTTCCAATTCAGTAAGCACAACATGCTTAAAAGAGTACAATTTTTTTTTTAAGGTAGTCGTCTCCCTCATTAGGTATAATTCTTGTATCGCTGGCTTTACAAACATTCAAACAACGGACATAGAGAACATCCAGACTCGGAACAACCATTTGTGGATCACACAAATATTTGTCCCGTGTGGGATTCGAACCCACAACACTCGGCGCAGTGGCAATGGCGAGGTGTCCACTAACCACTACGTGCCGTCTTTTTCTTTACACGTATTAATAAACTTATTATATATAAGTACAAAAATACCAATAAAAGGCGATTGCCAATTTGAAACTGTCGTTACGGTAATCTGTTCCCTTAGCACAGCCCACAAATCATTGTTAAGGAAACCCAAAATTGGAGTCAAGTGAGGAACTAAGTATTGTAATTCTACTAATCATAAAGTGATAAAAATCATAATTATGATAATGATTGACCAGAGCGTCCAGAGTTCGTATAAATAGTATGGAATTTGTGATGGAGAAACTTAATAACGTTTTGCTTAGCCTGAAACTGATCTCCAAAAAGCCTTGTTTCATGCTCATGCGATGAGAAAAGCTCCGAAATCAATGAGACCACCTTGAGCTTTGAGCTGATGAATCAGTATTATTAACCGAACTATTTTGTGAAACATTTGTCAGCCCTCAATGGATGATGATGGTCCCTACTCTTGAAAATTACCATAGTCTACCGTAACTGTTTCCTATTAGAGTAAGATTGTTTAATATAAAAAATAAACAAATCTATAGGTAAATAATACTCATCTCTATTTACCTATTCGGATAGAGATAAGCGTGATGAAGCAAGATAGACGAAACCTTACTTTTAAGCGTAAACTAAATATTTAAGCACTAGCTTTTACACGCGACTTTGCTCGCGTAAAAGTAGGTCTAACCTACTTTATGTAAATAATAGTACTTTAAAAAAATAAAACGGCGCTGTCTTATGATAAAATAATTTTTAGAATCGGTTCATTTGTTTTTGAGTTAAGTTCTTACATTAAAATTAAAGTACTATATACGGATTTTATCGCGTTGTTTATTTAGTACTGTATTACAAAATTTTTTAAAATATTACACTACTACTGATTTTATTTTACTAATTTATAAGCTAATAAAATTATTTAAACTATTAAATCTATTTATTTTTGGTTTACACTTTCCCCGACGTTTCGGTTGCTTTTCAGCAGCCATGGTCACGGGGAGAGTCTCCCCGTGACCATGGCTGCTGAAAAGCAGTATACTAGCAATATTATCAAAATTTTGTAATACAGTGCTAAATAAACAACGCGATAAAATCCGTATATAGTAGTTTAATTTCAATGAATAACATTCGCGTAAACAGAAGACAATATTAAGTTCTTACAAATAAGAAAACAAATCTTTCCTCTTTATATTATTTGTATAGGAGTATAGATATAAATAATAATAATAATATTTTTTAATCAAACACCAACAAGAACATTTTGATAAAAACTGAGCTACCCTTATTTTTACCTTTGGGGTTTGAAATACGTTATTATTAATGTCCAACTCAACCCGTTTCAAGCCCGCATAAGTTACGAAAGGCCCCAGGGTGATTTGTTTATTCACGCGGATTATATTGGCAATACTTTACAATTTTGTTTCGAATACAACGTTGTATGTTTTCGAATATAATAGCGGTAAAATTTGCCGTGTGTTAAACAACACGTAAATGGAAACTGAGTTGTGTTGTATCTTTATATTGTTACATACATACGTATGTAACAATATAAAGATACAACACAAAGATATATACATACATGGCTACACGCCTACACCCAGAATGTTAGCAGAGATGATATATGAAAAAGGTACTTTATTTCTAAAGGAAAAATGGGACACACATAGTCCTATGCCTGTATACAAAGGTATTTAGAGATGTATTACACAGACATTTCAGTGACTATGTTTTTAAGCTCCACGTAATAGGTGGCAAGCCGATATTTTTTAAAACCGACTTTTAAACATTCAAACAACGGACACAAAGAATATCCAGACTCGGAACATCCAATTGTGGATCACACAAATTTTTGTCCCGTGTGGGATTCGAACCCGCAACACTCGGCGCAGTATGGGGGGTAACCACTGTAGCCGCTACGCCATCAGTAAAGTCTACCGTGCATAGTTCCAGTCCTGTTTGGCAGTTTCACATACCAGTAGACATGTTGAAATGAAAGCACCTTATTTGGATTTCATTGCGGTTTATTTGAAAGCGATACATTGTAATCAATTTGAATAAATCGTTATGCTATATAACGTCCGTTGTTCAAATGTCCCCGGGGACACAAAATCCACACAAGATTTATTCATAGTGCGGGAGTTGCCATTTGAAAATAATAAAGAAGAAATAAATATACAGAATGATGATCTGCATTCTCGCAAGATCAGGAACAAGTACAATAATTAATAGCGTAGTGGTTAGTGTAAACGACTGCCACGCCTGAGGTCACGGGTTTGATTCCCGCACAAGACAAATATTTGTGTGCATGAACATGGATGTTTGTCTTAGTCTGGGTGTTGCTATGTATAATATGTACGTATTTACGAAAAAAAAAATATTATGTATGTTTATTCATTGTCTAGTACCCATAGTACAAGCTCTGTTTAGTTTGGGCTAGATGGTGTTGTGTGTATGTGGTAGAATATTATATTTTATATTATATTATATATATAATAATAAAATTCGTAAATATAGTTATCGAAATATATTAAGTAATATCACTTTGATTACCTGTGTACACTAATCATTTAAGTTTGTAAAACTTTTTTGCACTCTAAAATAAGCAGTACCAGTAATCCACTCCATCCAACTAGTTTCAAATTCTCTTTAACAGAAAAATCCATTAACAGTTCCAGCGAGCTGGATTCTAGAATTAAAACTACCTTCTAGGTGCCAGTTACGCTGGAATTACACTCGACCAAAGAAAACAGGTCACAAACTATACACAAACTTTTCTATTCATAGATATAGATTAATGTCTGTGCCAGACTGTGGTCTATGATACTTTTGCACTGCCACTGTATGCAGCGTTGTGGGTTCGAGCCCTACACAAGCAAACATTTGTGTGGTCCAATAATAGATGTTCATAATCTGGATGCTTTTGTTCATGTTGCCAAAGTCCTCTGCGGCATATGATTTCCTGCAAGTGCGGGAGTTGGGAGTTGAGTTCTTTTAGATAAAAAAATATGTAAAAGGTGTACTATACATTGGAACCTTAAAACGTAGCTAGGGAAATGTGTAGTTTAGAGCTTGGCTGGTTTCAGCATGAATGGGCTGGCTCGATCGGGGAAGGACTACCCTCTCACAGAATATCGACGTGAATTGCAGTATTTCTACTGTTGTGTTTCGTTCGATGAGTGAGAGTGCCGGAGGCCCAATCACCCTATTTCTCCCTTCCCGCTTCTTCTTCTTCCCGCTTCTTTTTCTAAAGGGTCGGCAACGCGATGCGTTTGGTGTTGCAGGCGTCCATAGGCTACGGTGACCACTTATCATCAGGTGGGCCGCAAGCTTGTTTGCCAGCTTAGTTGAATAAAAAAATTACAATAATATACAAAAATTATAAACTCCTTGCTCTTACTAAAAAAGTCTTAAATCTTAATATAAACACCTACATAACACTAAATTGAAACCGACACCTCACGCACAGTAATCGCATTTACTATCGCAGTATAATTATGTCTATAGTTACTAAAAGAACAAATTACCAGAGGTGTTATAGTACATCTACATCTACACATTTGACTAGCTATATTTTTAAATCGCATGGAACATCGCTTTTCTGCAGTGTATGATGCACATTTACTGTCAGTAAAGGAAGCCTGATAGTAAGACCCAATAATAGTTTGACTGGGTTAGAAATTGAATCGGTGACCTCAGCATTCACAAGAGCAAACTTTCGCCATATAATCAACGAGGCAGTAACAAATGATAACAACCTAATTACAAATTCCAAAGGCAATATTTTCCTCCGTATCATGTATAAAATCTCTCAAAAGTAAAAACACAAAAAGAAATGTTATAACAAATGAGAAAAACCTCATTATGTCTCTTATCAAATAGTGGAACTTGTACAGTTGAGCAAAAAAGGCGTGCAGCCTTACGCTTTGTCTCGGAAATTGTGCCGAAAAGCGCCATCTGTCTGGGTAACGTCCAATTAAAAATGTCACTTGTGCTCGCGGTTGTACGAATATTAAATTCTTTGCAGCTTCAAATTTGGAATAGACGTGGTTTAGGCTTTTATTTATTCTTATTTTTATGTGGTAAATATATAGACTACATAATCCCGTAGGATAAAAATGAGTTTGATCATCAGATATTGGCTTATATTTACCGGATTGTGAAGTATTATTGAATTTTGCTGTTGGTTAATTTACAGATTTGTATCCAGTAGATATCACATACCCATTATTTATACATATTCACTGAATATTTATTACAAGTTTTCCAATAGAAAACAACAGCAGGTCTGTTGTTTCATATATGTGGGTATAAAATACCACTTTTAATTTAGTAAGCATATTATTAAGTACTCGTAGCAATAAAATTACAAATGCAAATAACACATTGCAGTATATTATTATTTTATAGTTTACAGTGATAGCTATTCAAAGCCTTGCATGCGTGTGGTAGCATGTCGGAGCGCAGCAATTAATATTATATATTCATAGTTCACAATTGAAACCCTGTAAAGATTATAAACTTCTTTCCACGGTCATTTTAAAAACATACATATATCCTGATACGTAGATAGAATATAATTCTCGTAGATAGTTACATTTTCAACAGTTTGAACTTTCATCGTCACACACAAAAGTAAATGTAGTTATCGTTTAGTTAATAAGAACGTATTCGTTTGTCTTATCTCTGAATACATAAATATTACTAGAGCAGACATAAAATTAGGATTTTATCTATATTCTATATCTAGCACTGCCTTGTGCCTATATTTCGTTATTTTCCATGGTGGAAAGAACCTTTTAAATTACAAGAATTGCAAAGTTATAATGTTGTTTTCAGTTATTCAACGAATGAATTTAGGGAACCTAATAAAATAATAAGTAACATGCAGCCATATCAACATCCTTCTCAAATGTTTTATGAAAAAGTCGGTCAAGTTTTATAGAAAGAAACAAGAAAAACGATAATATTGTCAATTATGCATTATCCCAGTTGTAGTTAGCTCTCTCGTACATTAAGATATCGTTCGAACAGTTAAAAAGATTTTCTTTAAATAATTTGTTGACTCTTAAATTATAGTAAATTTATTACGGTACACTACACTCAAATGAAAAATTTTTTTTCAAATTTTTTTTGATTCTTAAATTATTCGAAATTCATTACTATTCTCTGATGAAATAAAATAAAATAATCCTTTCTCTTTTAGCATGGTGAAATAATCTAAAGCAGAGGCTCCCAGACTTTTTCTCTCATAGACCACATTCAAAATTTAGCTGGTTCTGGTGGACCCCCTGCAGCTGGAATTTAATCCGCCAAGTGAAATCGGTATATTCGGACCAAAATGTTTTAAATATATTTATCAAATCTCTCCGGGCTGACCATTTTTTTTATACGAAATTCTCAGCTCTTCGTCGAGTGGTAATCGTCAAATATTATCTGCCTACATTGATAAGTGAAGTCAAGCCAACATTTTAGTTCTTCACTATCGAAAGCAAATACATTTTCGGGGACCCCCGCTTACGAATTGTGAACCTCAACTTTTTGTCACGCTTACGTACACCCTCGTCGAGTCTCCCGTGTACCCCTGGGGGTCTACCCGAACCACTTTGGGAACTAAAGAACTAAAGAAATGTAATCAGGAAATACCATTGTTCCATTGGTGTCGTATAAAGGACAGACAGACATACTGCTGCATTTAATATATTAACTCATCAATTTGCCGGGAAAACAAATACAATGCTTTCTTCATTGTGTCTCTTTTCTTATCTTGTTCACTTTCCCCAAGGTCCTTTTGACCATGAAATTAATAAGGATGTATAATAATAAAGCCTACGTTTCGTTTACGTTCAGCAAGTGTTTTAAAATGTCATTGAAATTAAACACCTTCATACAAAAATGTTTATTAAAAAATATATTAAAATATTTGTATAAAGTACTTTAATTTCAAAAAAGGTATGTATATTTAATAATAATAATAATATAATAATAACATTCTATCACATACACACAACACCATCTAGCCCTAACTAAGCAGAGTTTGTACTACGGGTACTAGACAATGGATAAACATACAAATATACTTTTTTTTGTAGATGCATACATATTATACATAGTACATGTATATTTAATAAAAAGAACATAAGACATTTTATATATACTAATATTATAAAGAGGTAAAAAATGATTTTTTGTTTGTATGTTTGTAACTCAAAAACAATGCAACAGATTTTAAAAATTCTTTCACCATTAGAAAGTTATATTATTACCGAGTAACATAGGCTATATTTTATTTAAAAACCGGACAAGTGCGAGTCGGACTCGCCCACCGAGGGTTCCGTACAAATTGTTTGTCCTTGCTTAAAGACCCTGTTTTTTATGATATAATTACAATGTATAGCATGTATAGTTTTCAGATTTTTTCCTATACTTGTAGTATAAGACGGTATTACTTGCCAAATTTCATAGTTCTAGGTTAATGGAAAATACCCTATAAATTTTGATTCCCTCGAGGGTGTCGAAATATACGTTTTTTGCGACATAAATGGCCATATCTTACTTTTACGTACATTTTTTAACATCTTTAAGAGACTGTAGACTTGTGTATATCGTTTTAATTTTAACTTGATACCTTCACGCGTTTCTGAGATAAAGGGTCTTGACAGACAGACGGACGGACGGACGGACAACAAAGTGATCCTATAAGGGTTCCGTTTCCTTTTGAGGTACGGAACCCTACAAAGTACCGTACCTGACATAACCAAACCTACTTTTACGCAAGCGAAGCCACGAGCAAAAGCTAGTTGTAACTAACGAGACGTAAATTATTATTGTAATAACCTAAAACAATCGAAAATAAACCTTATGTTTTCAAGTACCTCATGATTTTAATATTAATGTTATCCAAACACTTGTTGGCCTATTTGCCTACCTACCCTCTAACAAAGTGTTACGCTTACTTTAGAAAACAGAAGAATACTTTAATTTAGAAAATTAAAATTACTTTGTAATTTTATTTTAAAACAATTTCATTTTAACATTTCAACGTTTTAAATCATCAACTAAAAGGAAAACTTTAAATCATCAACTAAAAGGAAAACTTTAATTTGCCATCGTAATTTCCGTAGAGATGAATTGGTTTCAAAGCGCCTTGTCTTTGTTTGAAAGGTGTTTAAAACCTTATGCAAATTATATCATAACATCAATTCTCTTTAATAAAAACTGTTTATATTATAATTCAGATTTAGTCTCAGTGTTCTAATTATCGCAAATGGTATTCTCGTAAATTAAAATAAACATCAAATGACAACTAAAAATTGCATTTCATTCGTCCTCAATATTGAAAACATTACGTTCAAAAATGCAACAATTTAGTTTGTAAACTTTAATCCAAAACATTTGAAAACTAACGTATAATAATTTTATTGAATACGATTTTACATAGGTTTTTATTTACGGTTTCAAAAACTATACTTGCTGAATGAATAATCCCTGTGTAGCATTGACCAATTTTATTCCCGAGCAAGTATACACACACAACGTGTACAAACCGAATCTATATAGGTACCTTGTTGCTTTTTATTTTAAAAGTAAGTCAGACGCACTAAAAATTGTATATCCCTTTTACACATACTACCTCATTCGTAATTGAAATGAATTTATTTGAAAAGGTTTTATTGGCAACTTATTTAAAAAAGGCACTATATTTAGAACAATTTAAATTTAATTGTGATCATGGCAAAGCAGTCGAAATGTCGGGGAAAATATAAACTTAAATCTTAATCCTTATTATAATTTAAATGGCTTAAATGGTAGGAAAGTTTAACAGTAGTAGTTTAATAGTTTTAAAAATTATATAATAATAGTGTTTTAAAATAAAGAACTCGATATAATCCGTATAAAGTACTTTAATTTCAATGTATAACATTTGCGTAAACATAAGACAATATCATTTAAATTTATACATTCAATTTAGTGTATAAAAGTTGCTTAGTGTTACATTATACAATTAGTTCTTTAATGTATTATTCAAATCTGATATGCTTTTAAGTCGTTCTTTGCGTGTCGAACTTACAGTGCTTTGCTGATTTGTTATAGGTCAGATTGTTGGTATTGTTCAAGACTTTCACATCATATCATTTAAATTAGTCGACGTTGTTTCGTGTTTGGTCTAGGTAATGGCTTGAAAAATGCTAATGTCCATCCAACCAATCCCTAATTTATTCAGGTCACAAAACATAAGTTTTTGGTCTACAGCTATGTAATACTGCTATTTTACCCAGTAGATGGCAATAGGGTTGTTGTGTTGTTGTTGCCTATTGCCGTTGTGTTGATGTCTATTGCCGTCTATCTGGTACAGTTCCAGACTCCGTGCTGGTACTGAGAATTTATTTTTAGAAAAACCTAATTACGCTTTATTCGCCCAAGTTGAACCCAAAACTTAATTCCCAGCCGTCGCATTCACTACTCCTGCACAACCGAGGCTCTACATACACTTATTTACCTAATATGCCTACCTCGTTACATTTTCATAGCAGAAAAATCCTTCACCAAAAGGTCTCAAACAATAGAACAAAAGTAACTCTTCATAGAATAATAGGAGTGGGTCCAGCCTTTTCGAGAATATTCCAGAGATCGCATTGTTCCAAGAATATTAGATGCCGTCAAATGGACGTATGGATTCTGTATAAAATATGGCCGAGCCTCTAAAAGTATAGGTCGAATAAAGTAGAGGTCCCTTTAATAAACACGACACGACATGGTACATCTTTATTTAATGTTGAATTAGCAATTATTCTTGGGTTCGCAACTAATTCGTACACTGCCGAATACATGTAAGTCATCAGTTATAGATAAAAGTAGAACAGCAATGCATTTCCCGATCATTTTTATACTATAAATGAAAGGGAATCTTCACTTAAATTTAAGATTTGCTCAAACGGAGGAACTTTATCCTACAGAAAATTAGAGATAAGTAACTTTATGATATTGTGTTCTTAGGTTCATTATAGATGTCGGGCTTTACGCCAGATGATGTACTGTTGGCTTTGCCTATCCCTTCTTGATAAAGGACTATGTATGAAACGTTAAAGAAAATGAATGTGTTAGTTAAATAAGGATCGGAGAGTCTACCGGGACGTTTATGACTATTGTGCTGTGACATTCATCCCTTCAATTGTTACCAGATCGTATCCATGTCGTGTCGTTAAACAATAAAAAGTTTTTGAAATGTTTGAATAGGCACGGGTATACCGGGACAATATTTGTCCACAGAGGCAAGGGCTCCAAATTTTTCACTATCAAAATGTCAGCGTTGTATTTTCAAGGAATTGATGGGTTCAAAAGGTTTTAGATAATGCTGACTGGGTTATGAGGTATAGGGAACGTAGAGTTTTTTCAGTGTCCTATTTTTGTTTCTAAGGATCATGGAAATATATGAGTGGATTTAGTGAGAAACTCGTGAATATTTTTATTATATTGTCGATATGAGATAGATTTTTTATGTCGCCAATTTTTTTATGCATGCATGCATTATGCATTATGCACGGCATATAGATCTTCGGCGAGCCACAATTACCTAGTTGTTCGGAGTCTTAATGCTCTATATGTCTCTGGTTCCATTATTTTCTCCGCGATACATCAATTATTATTAATGCAACAATTGTCTTTTATTAAAGCGTGTTATCTTTTTAAGAAATGATTTGTAGTTCCTTGTCCTGTTGTAAAACTTTTTATTAGGTATATTCCCAAGAACTATATCTCAGTTTCAAGCGCCATTACAGCCAACATACTCTGGTTAAAAACGTTCATTCAATTTCCTAAGTATAGCTATCGGACCGTTGGCCCTTTCCAGTTGGATTTACGGAGAAATTTGTAATTGGACCTACTGAACGAGGTTGTTCATCGTACTCACTCGCTAATCCTACCTAAGCTAAGAGAGGTCTGTAACAATGAAATTTTCTCTCAAACCTCAAAGCGTTCAAACCGATTTGCAATCGTAGTTTCTTCTTAAAAGACAAGTCCTTCGCAAACGATTAATGCTTGTGTTGCTGTAGATATTACGAACAAACAATTAATGGACCTATACTTAGGCAGTTTTATTTAAAACTAGCTGACTCGCGCAAATTCGTCTGCTTCACATAAGAGAATTTTTCCGTTCTTGCAACATTTTTCATTGCGGCTCCGCTCCTATTAGTCGTAGCGTGATATTATATAGCCTATAGCCTTCCTCGATAAATGGGCTATCTAACACTAAAAGAATTTTTCAATTTGAACCAGTAATTCTTGAGATTAGCGCGTTCAAGCAAACAAACAAACAAACTCTTCAGCTTTATAATATTAGTATAAATTATTGTTATACTCGTATATACATGTCAACCCAGTCTGGCTTTGCATTGTGTGTAAATATGAAATAATATGAAACTAACAGTCAGCGTGGTAGCTCATTCAGCAGCGATCCTACTGCTTCCCTCCTGCGGCTTCACTCTTAACTACTGAATATTGCAAACAGATAACTCATCTCTTTGGAGATACAGATATGACACTATGTAAGAATAATGTTTTTATGTTATATAAATAATGTCCATAAAAAGAATAGCTTATTCAAAAATTGTGTAATCATATGCAAATGTGATTAACATCGATGTCAGCCTTGATGGCGTAGTGGTTAGTGTAACCGACTGCCACGTCTGAGGTCACGGGTTCGATTCCCGCACAAGTCAAACATTTGCGTGCATGGACATGGATGTTTGTCTTGGTCTGGGTGTTTCTATGTATAATATGTATGTATTTACAAAAAAAAAGTATATATGTATGTTTATCCATTATCTAGTACCCATAGTACAAGCTCTGCTTAGTTTGGGCTAGATAGTGTTCTGTGTATGTGGTAGAATATTATATTATATTATTATTATCGATTGGCATTGTATTCGTATTGGTGTAGGTACTAGTATAGTATTATATTATCTGTGGTGTAGGGTTAATAAGTAATCAAATAATCAATAAATATAAACGTTTAACGCATAATAATATTCATTAGTGTTTCGAACATTTCGATTTGTTTGAAGATCACATAGCTACTTCCGTTGCCAATCATACAGCTGGTGCCGCGACGAATAATATAGCAATAGTAACTAAAATTTTTTCTTCTGAATAAGGACAACATGTACTAAGAATAATTCATTCACGGAGGACTCTTTTTTTTCATACCATTAAGTTGGCAAACAAGCATACGGCCCACGTGATGGTAAGTGGTCACCGTAGCCTATGGACGCCTGCAACACCAGAGGCATCACTTGCGCGTTGCCGATTCTTTAGGAAAGGAAGTGAGAAGGAGGAGGAGCAGGAAGGGGGAACGAGGGTGATTGGGCCTCCGGCACTCTCACTCACCGAACGAAACACAACAGTAGGAATACTGCTATTTCAGGTTGATATTCTGTGAGAGGGTAGTCCTTCCCCGGTCGAGCCGGCCCCCCATTCATGCTGAAGTCAGCGACAAAAATCAATCAACGGGCACAAAGAAAACTCAGACTCGGTACAATTTATAGATCACCATTTGTGGAACACACAAATTTTTGTACCGTGTGGGACTCGAACCCGGAACACTCGGCGCAGTGGAAGTGGCAGGGCGACAACTTAAACCTACACCATCCATGTAGTCAATAGGTAAGCAATAGTTACTATTGTTATAAGCTCTTACTAAAAAGCCGTGTGAGTGTATTAAATAAATATTACTATGTTTTTCTCGGTGAGTGAGAGTGCTGCAGGCTCAAATACCTATTTCACCATTCCTATCCTCTCATCCCATCTTTAATTCCTTTTCCAGAGGGTCGCAACATGCGAGTAATATTGCACGCGATCGCAGAGTACGATAACTACTTTGTGTCAGAGGTCGTATTCTTGTATATATATCATATACATAGTAACAGATAGTATATCAGATAGTAGGCATACTATATACAATATAAAAAAGTGGGTATTTCTTTTTTAAAGAAGTTTTATATTTATTTAGTTTTCACATTATGTCTTAAAATGCGAGCATCGAAACATTTAAAGATTAATGTTCTTAACAGGTCTATTGCTGTTGTGCTGGGTTCGATAGAAATATCAATGTGCGAAAGACTACTACTATGTAAATTGACAAAATCGTCATTGTCCCTTGATAAATCTACCAAAACTAAAACGACATTTTTATTTTTATTTCGTAAGCAATATGAGAAAGATTTTGATGATGATTGAGGTGTCTGAAAACGATAATAGACCCTAGTCAAATTATGTAATTTTAGAAAATTCCCACTCCTTATAATATAAATCTGAAAATATAGGAACATGGCAGTGATAGATTAATATTTTTTGTTCTATTTATTATTATTCAAGAAGAAGAAGTGAAGTCGTTTGTATGGAATAAATGCAAGCGGTATTCCTTTTCACTTAAAACATAACACGAGATATGTAATACCATATGCAATACAGTCGTGCGACATTGCGTTAGTTTTTATTAAAGCTACCTGGATGTAAGTACAAAAAAGTGCTTAAACGGGCATACCAAAGCGACATATTCTTTTTGTTATGGACCCTGGGGTGTCCTAAATATTCTGGCTCAGGTGGACGTGTACAATTTTTGGTTGAGTAAGAATCTTATTCCAGTTCGAGACTGTTGCTAGGAAAAAAGGTCAGCTTTTGGGTATTCTGATACTGAAATATGTATTCTTATGTACTGAATTGGCGAAAGGGAAAGACGTGGTCAATTCATACTAGCAACGAAAATTGTATGACCACGTAACCGAATGTTAATTAATCACTTATTCGAATAATACTTGTATTAATTAAAGATCACCAATAAATAATATTCACAAATTGTACAAACATAATATGAACATACATTTTATATAGTGTACTCCTTTAGTTATAGGACACAGATACAGCTAGCTCTATACTAACGAAGTTCATAATATAAAATGTTACAACGATCTACACATTGGGAAACTTTACAAAAGATATAAACAATCTTCTCCTTAGCCTTTATTATTCCGAAGTCACTTGGGGTCGGCTTTTCTGGTCTAACCGGTTTTGTCTGGATATCAGTTTTAACACGGAGTGGCTGCCACCTGACCTCCACAGCCCGAAGGCTAACGATACCCTAAGGCTGGACCAGTGTCAGAATATTATAGGGCACTGACTTCCCAATAACGACTACCATAGATGTTCATGGCAGCCGAGACCGACGGCTTAACGTGCTCTCCGAGGCAAGGAGCAGGCGATAATTATTGTCAATCAATACGCACATAATTTTGAAAAGTCATATATCTTCCGAAAGTCAGTGGTGCGTGACGTGGGTTCGAACCCGAGACCCTCTGCATTGCAGTCTGTTGGTCTCCCCACTGAGCTATCGCTGCTTAAACAATATACAACTTAATATTAAACAAAAATAAATTCTTGTAAGTATACCTATTTTATATTTAGGTAAAGATGTTCTTATGTCAATATCATGAATAAAATATTCAAAACTTGATTTGATAATGGGTCGATCGATCGTATTTCAAATGGCCTCAGCGACAGTGAAGACTTTTTATACTCTTTCCATATGTTTCTATGCTCTCTGTCCTGTCATTCTGAATTTCGAAGTTCTCGTGTATGCCTCAACCGACGGCGAATAGATAGGTACCGTTTTTTAGGTCATTATTCTAATATGTCTAAGCCTCATGTAGAGCACAAGGTTAACGAGTATAAGAATAAAATACTACATGAATAGTTGGACGGTGGTATCGCAGTTGGATTGGCGTACAGCTAATAATTAAATTAATCAAATGTCATTCGAATAATCGTCAAAGTTCTGACTCTTTCGATTGGTTTGATGGTAGTTGTTGGTAGAATAAAAATCATTATTAGTGTTCAATCTATATCAATACTATAAATATTATAAATGTCAAATGTCAAAGATTATAAAGATATTTAGATGCTTGTTACTTAACTACGCGTAAGCCGTTGAGAAGACTGAACTGTATTAACTTAGGATACTTTTTGTTTCTGTCTGCCTGTCCGTTTGTCTGTACGTTTCACATGATAACTAATGATTTAACTGCACGGATGGACGTGATGTGAGCCGTGTGATGTGGTTTCGATTCCGACACGTGACTGAAATTGATGTGATCCTCAAACAGTTGTTTCAAGTCTAGGTGTTGTGTCCGTAGTCTAAGTATTTTTAAAATTAATGCCTTAAAAAATACCTGTTTATAAAACAAAGGAATTATTCCTAGTGCAAGAATTGTGATTAAAAAAGAAATCGAAAAAAGTTCTCGATGCAATTTTTACAGTTTGAAGCTTAGAATTTAATTTAAAATATATAAAGCTGTTTCGGTTAATCTCATTCCGTTTTGTCGGAATTACGGTACATAGTGATACAGATGGATACACATATGTGACGTCACAAGCAAAGGCCACTGGGATGATATCACGAGCATGTTTTATATTCTTTTTAGACGTGAAACGTAACGTACGATAGGTATATACGTACGTTACAAAAAACATAGACTACTGTACACAGAAGTATACGTTATTTTGTGCTCTATCTGAAACAGCTGAAGGTAAATAATGTTGTAAATATAAATAAACAGGTGCCTTTGTACTTTCGAATTGGTACCTTTGTATAATATTCCCCTACAATCGCAAGTGCAACTTCAGAACAACTGAAATTTTACAATTTTTTAAGACTACTTCTGCACTAGGGACTATTACTGTGTTGCGGGGGACTACACAAACATTCAAACAACGGACACAAAGAACATCCAGACTCGGAATAACCGTTTGTGGATTAACTCAAATGTTTGTCCCGTGTGGGATTTGAGCCCACAATAGCCAGCGCGGTGGCAGTGGCGAGGTGATTACTTAAACCACTAAATCTCAGTCTGTGCAGGCATTTATTATCTAAACTAACAGTCAACGCACTGAAAGCTGAAAAAAATTATGCTTGTGTTTCTAATCCACAACACTCGGTGCAGTGGTAGAGGAGAGGCAACCATTTCACCACTTCTTCTCTTTTTTTTCGTGTGGTTAGTGGGCTACGTACCAGATAAATAAAATGTATGTAATCATTTGGGTTATTATATAAATATATATACATTTCGCCGCGCCTATTTTCGTATAATCGGACAATTATAAAGGAGTCTGCCCACTACACCGTCTCATACCATGACCGTGCTAGGAACGTATCGTATCGTATCGTATCGTATATATATCGTATATATATATCGTAACGTATAATGGTAGTGGGCAGATTCCTTAAACATCGATTTTTTAATCAGGATATTCTCAGAAGCAACAACTTCCTAGAATTCCCTTAAGGAAAAACACAATTACCCTTTGCCACAAAAGAAATCGAAGCCTTACGATTGATCGGTAACGAGCTTAAAATTATACCATGCGACCAATAACTAGCAGAAGTCGAATTAATAATTAGGATTTGCATAATATTTTCTTACGTTTATGCGAATGTTATACATTGAAATTAAACAATTTTATACGGATCACGTTGTTTAGTTTTTATAAAACACTATTAATACATAATTTTGAAACTTTAAACTACTATTGTTAAACACTTTTACTAGTTGTTTACTTCTATTTAAGCTATTTAAATTATAAAAACTATTAAGATTTAATTTTACATTTTCCCTGACGTTTCAGTTGCTTGACAGCAGCCATGGTCACGGGGAGAATTAGGATTTGTTTAAAACTTCGTGTCTTTTAGAACACGTATCTTTCAACTAGTTTTCGCAGGCAAAAGCTAGCGTGTTTGATCCCTTGCGAACAATTTCTTCTTTTTTTCTTTTCTTGTAGTTAGTTGCTAGCCTTTGTCAAGATTTGTTCAAGCCGTTGCCGTTGCCGTTGCCGTAGCCGTTGACATGGCTTAACGACTGCTGTCAATTTGGCAACAACCGGAACCGAATTTTTACTTGCCCTACGAAGCACGGAGACGCTCAGATAAAATACCACTAAGCAGTCACCCATCTATAGACTGACCACATCCAACATTGCTTAACCTCGCTAATCGTTTACCGATCAGTGAATGCAACTGGCTATGAGCGCTATTCTGGATGAATAGTACTTTATGTTCTTTTCTGTACCCCTGACAACGTGTACCTATGCGAAATTTCATGATCATCGGTCGAGTAGTTAAGGAGTGAAAGCATAACACATAAACAAGTAAATAAACAAACTCACATTCGCATTTATAATATTTGTTAGGATGTAAACGAACCAAGTTGCCTTGTGCTATCGTACAAAAGAGTAACTCATGCCGTAATGCCCCTTATATGTGGGATATTCCACTGTTCAAGTATATTGTTATCGCGACAAGTATCCAGCGTTGTCTTGACAATGCATTCCTTTAATGGTAGTTTGTGCAACCTTTTCGCTGTTCAGTGCGGGCGCAAACTCGGAATAATCAAACAATAAGATTGTTTTCATAATAAGTCCATGTCATTTTGCACCTTCCTAACGTATAATTGCACGTATAACGCAGTCATTTACGTCGTCGCCTCGACACTACCTCCAGGCCAAGCGTTGTTGGTTCGAATCTCACACGGGACAAAATTTTGTGTGATTCACAAATAATTGTTTCGAGTCTGGGTGTTGTTTGTGTGTTTGTAAAGTCCCCGGCAGCACAGGATTCATATCTAATGAGGGAGTTGTCTTTTTAACACGCTTTTATTATCTTCATATGTACATAGGTATGTCAGTATGTATGTAACGGGAACTTTGAACACGATTTTGACCCCCTTCAAAACGTCGGATGAACTCATTTAGTCAAATTTGGCATACTTATCAAGGACCGATGACAATATAATAATTTAGAAAAAAAAAAACTTGATACGTGTCTAGGGACACCCGGATGGAACGAAGTTCCTTTCGATTAATTAGTGAAGGAATTGTAATAAAAAATTTTTAATTAATTATTTTATAAATTTCCGAAAATCTAAAGAAATCCATAAAAGATACACACCCTACATGGCGCGTGCATAATTATAATAAGAAGTCTGTTAGCTCGCAGCTGGCCACAAGGTCACGCGTTTTTTCCATAATGAAGTAATCTGCTGGCGCATGAATGAACAGTGCGAGCGAGATAGCGTAACTACTTACGCACGCCGCACAGCTTACAATAGCTTACTATAGCAAAAAGTGTCGTGACAACTTTTCGTAAGAATTTTTTCCGTCTAGCCCCCTTTCACAACGCGCGATAAGGAACTTCGTTCCAAAAAATTAATAAAAATTAAAAAAATAATTCGTTTAAAAATTAAGTAATTAAATGATTTTCTACTTTTTAGTTTTCTTTAATAAAGCATGCTTTTTAGTTATTTTAAACCATTATTTATTTTAATTTTTATTTATATATTTTTAAGAAGTAATTTAACAATAAATTATGATTTAATTTTCTAAAGACCCCTGCTACACAGGAATAATTCCTAGTACGGGAGAAGTAGCGTGAGAAGAATAGTCAGCTTACTGGACATGCCGAGTAGATACGACCTTAGATTCCTTTTTTAAAAGCACCTACACTCTTGAAACGAATCCTTTATCACGTGCAACTATAATCAATTATATATGATCAATATTCGTTGCAAAGTAACAACCTATATGTTACCTAACGATGCTCCTCTAATACCTCTAATCGATCATACTATATCGATAATCGTTTACCGGCTATGAGTGTTAATCGATACCAATATATCAAATAAATGAAGGTTTTCTTCTAGCATATTATTAAGTCTGACGCCTTTATACCCCCGAAGGGGTAGGCATTAATAACTGTATCACATTCACATTTCGCAACCTTTTTTTAATTTTGACCCGCGCATCTTCGTCTGCGTCATATAAAATAATTTGCAACATTTTTCATGGAGCATCAATGAAAAATGAAAAATACGGCTCCTATTGGTCGTAGCTTTCTTGATAATTTTTCAATTCGAACCATTAGTTCTTGAGATTACCGCGTTCAACCAAACAAACAAACTTTTCAGCTTTATAATATTAGATATAATAAGAGGAGCTTACTGTAGCCTACCAGGCAAATTTCCAGACTCCGTGACTTAGATATTACTAAATCGTTATTGATACCTCTAAAATGCTCAACAAAAGTGCAGAATTTTATCACGGGGCCAATGATGCAGCAAGATAAAACTGTTTTTGACGAAATAAATAATTACTTTTAAAACTCAAACAGCACAAGTCAAGGGAGTTAATTATACCAATGAATTACTCTCTTGAGCGTTTATGCCTACGCATCGGCGTTTCATTGTACACATAATGTACCTACTTATAATATAATATCAGCTTCGTGTATTCACTGCTTCCACTGCTTGACACGGACCTCTTCCATTATGAGGATGCCGGTATAGTTCATTACGCTGACTTATTGCTTATAGCAGATTTTACACATCGTTGCAAAACATAAAGTAACATGTAGGCAATGGTATGTATCGATAAAAAAGAAACAGATACCTATGTTAGTAGGGCATACGAAGGGAAGGCTCAAAAACGCGTTTTTTCTATTGGTCTCAAAACAAAATCGGTTTAACAAAATACTTTGCAATTTTTTTTATGAGCAATTGTTTAAATAATAGTTATCTCTTTCATCTAAGGTCACGAGTTAATTTTGTACAGCGCTACTAATTAGCTCAAATTATTAAAACAAGCGCCATTATTAGTAACAGAATAGTCTAGGCACCAGTATTCCGGCATCCATTATTATTAAAATTATATAGTTATTATCTAGTTTAAACTTAAATTATAATTGCATGCAGGTTTATCTACGATGATATCCCCTGGTGTTAAAGTGAGCGTAACAAAATAATTTGAATCGCACGTAACTTTGAAAAGTCAGAAGTGCGTACCTCAGGTTTGAACTCGAGACCTCTGCATGGCAGTCTAACGGTTTCCCAAGGCTTCTATTTCGCAAAAAAACTTATATAACGCTGCCCCTTTTTAAGTATTCATTACACTGAAGTCCTTTAGAACTTCTAAATAGATAATGTACCAGGAGAGTAAAGAATTCAAGGCGTTTAAAGTGCAACCGACTTGACCTTGGGGTCGTTGAACTGCCGCCATTTTGTGACAGCTCGCGAATTAATGGCCTCGTCTAATGGACGCCGCCTCAAGTGCACTTAAGTTAGTTATTGATGTGTATCTACTCGTACATCTAGATGTAGGCTTGTTTCATAGTTAAGTGTTTGGTCTTTGTGATGTTCATTTGAATTTGTTTTTAATGACAAGGTGATGTTGACATTTTTTTTTAAATAAAATATAAAATTAAACTTATGAAAGAACTTGCTTCTGCCTGCAACTCCGTTCGCGGCAGAAAATTCACAGTAATTCTCAGTAGTATTACGGAGTTTCGAACCGAGTCTAGTAGACAACATTATATGGGACCTTAAAACATTGACTGCACGGATGGTGTAGTGGTTTACGTCGTCGCCTTGCCATGGCCGCTGCGCCTAGTGTGGGTTGAATACCCACACGGAACAAAATTTTGAGTCATCCAGAAATAGTTGTTCTGAGTTTGGATGATCTTTGTTTCCGTTGTTCGAATATTTATAAAGTCCCTCGCGACACAGGGATAATTGAAGATAAAGGATGGATGGAGGTTGATAATTATTATGTAAGTATGTATACTTTTTATTACAAATAATATGTCGGTAAAACGTAGCCTATGGTCAGACATTAAAAATATACTAGCCTATGGTACTCAATTATAGTATAGCTTTTCTTTATTGAAATAATTGTTTAAAGTAGTAGTCACCTGGAGGTCAAAATTCAACTGTAATTATAATAAATAATGAAAATAAGAATACTTATTACATCTAGATGTTTAAACTAGGATGAGTACCTACAGTATTGTCAATTTACACAATATTTTAAAATTAACTTATACCTAAATAAAATAAAAACTAAAACTATATCCCTCTAATTATAGGCGTCATAGAATTCCTTCGCATCACAGTCGACTGGTAGTGTGTCCAGAAGACTGGCAGCATTGCCACGTTGAATAGCAATATTTATTCTTTATGCGAAATAAAGATAAGAAATAAAAATATTTTCAAATAACATAATTACTTTACATACACTTTCTCTATATACACACATTTCTCT
The DNA here is from genome assembly GCA_963675205.1 of Catocala nupta. NCBI lineage: Eukaryota > Metazoa > Arthropoda > Insecta > Lepidoptera > Erebidae > Catocala > Catocala nupta. Next base: position 2,555,872 of record OY776101.1, on the reverse strand, counting down.
ATATATACGCAATATGCATGATTTCAATAGGCTATTACACACATATTTGAAAAGTGTCTCAATTAGATTCTATAGTGCTAATGAAGCACTAAAAAATTTACAAATTTTTATTCAATCGATAAGTGCCATAAAATGCATTAAAATATTGCATTTTTAAATTTCGCGCGTCATTTGACGAAAGCGCTGGACGCCTTATTACTCTGTGGTCATGACGTCAGTTGGCTGTGTAATCAAATGCAGTGATATTTTGTATGTTATGTTAATTGCTTATATTTTAAAATTGAGTTATTATTTTACTTATTGTTAGTGTGCTGTTGACACATCTTAGTTTACTCAGCCGTATGACGTAATAACATGGCGACTAACATACTGGTGCTATGAAACAGATTAAAAAAGCTGAAAACATTGAATTGAATTTTAACATTTATTTTGCTATTTTATAAACTAAAACTAACGTTTTCCGACTTTTTTTTGGCTATACTATCTTAATAATAAATTTTAGATTTTTCTCATATAGAGTAAAATTCCCTATTGCAATGATTTCCCATGATTTATTCATATATGGGTCTGTTTAGTAGTTCCAAATATTGCTCCTATAATATATTTGAACGTACCCCAGCATTCACGTGTCATTCGGTTGCGTCGGACGTTTGTTCTTCAACTTAGTAATAAGATAAAAAAGAAAATACTCTTAGCGATCACTTGTAACCGGCATACTTCATTAAAAGTATTAAAGAGTATTTACTGAGCTCACAGCCGGGAAAACACCAGATTTTATTTAAATTTAGACTTCAAGTACATACATCTAGAAACTATTTTGCTTTACTTTCAAAATAACTGCTACTCTAATTAACACTACTACATCGTTTTGCAGTACAAACTACGCTTTGTAAAAGTCCAATGCTTTTAAAAGTTTCCAAATGTGTTCGTATGAGAGGACATGAAGAAAATTAGCTCTACAATTGAATGCAAATAGTTTTAAAATCCGATGCGGGTTTTGCATTGGAAATGTTTACTTTAAAATGTGTAATGTGTAAAGCGCAAAGAATATTCTGTTTTGGAATAATTACAATCATATTATAATAGCATAGATGGCGTAACCACTAGTGGTCACCTCGCCACTTGTAACGCGCCGAGTGTTGTAGCTTTGAATCCCACACGGGTCAAATAATTGTGTGTTCCACAAACGGTTGTTCCGAGTCAGGGAACTTATTCTTTGTATCCATTGTTTGAAAAGTCACCGCGACACAGGATTTAATACCGGTAAGGAAAACGTCTTTAAAAAATAAAGGTTATTAGAGAATAGAGTTTTAAGTAGTTGCCTAATCTCTGACTCCACTACGGCGAGTAATGTTCCAATCTACACAGCACAAACATTTATGTTATTCATTAATCTATTGAGTGGGTTAGGACATGACACCATGTCTGGTGTTCTAATTTCTTTTTCTTTTTAGTTTAAAGCAGCTCTCGCACTAGAAATAAAGCGTTTTTCGCGAGGGACTTTACAAACATTCAAACAATGATCATAATTTATTTATTTATGTATAATACCACATGCGTACCACAAACAGATTACAGTCTGAACATAGTAAGCAGTAATAAGAATAATAATAATGACCCCTCTGGGACAGTCATTATCTCATCATGAGACTAACGCGATATCGGAGGGCACAGTATACTAGCTTTAAAACTATCAACTTCGCCTTGTGATATAAACAAAAAATGTATCACCAGGTTAAATTAAAGTGCACAAACCGCAGGGCAGCTTGTGGCGGGCTGAATGTGAGTGGCGACACTACGGTCCTGAATGCCTCAGAGAGTTGGTTAGGGCCTCGTCCCCGGCTTGCCGTTACTGGTTGGCCGGGGTGGAACTTCAAGAACGCCCGTAGGACTCTCAACTCTGGCTTGCCTTGGTCGGCCGGCCAGAGGGGGGCCGCTAGAGCTATATGCTTGGGGGTGGCAGTGTCATTTTCAAGGGCATAACTACGGGGAAACCCGCTCCAGGTCTCTGTTGTCACGAGACCCGTGATGATGAAACCGGCGCCGCACCGCTCGACACCCCTAGCCACTTGCACCGGTGTTGCCCTCTGCTGCTGGCTTGTATGCCTATAGTGGCTTATCAGGGGGCCCATCTAGTCAGTTGGCGAGTCACCGTCTGCCCATTGCATTGATGCTATTAGAGTATTCAGGACAGACGCCGTTTTTCATCCATAGTTAGCAATATACCGGTCCACCAAACACCCATACCTATAGCCCATATATTAGAATCCATACGTAGCAATAGTCCTTCGCCTGCTGCGGCTAGTGCCGCTGTAGGTGTTCCATCACACCTTTGATTAAAACTCTCGAAGGGCCTCTTCACGTTGGACCCATGTCTCCGTGTAAGCCTCCCAAAGGGCCAGGTATTTTCTAATATAATATGTTAGAAAGTACCTGTGATAAGAGAAACATAATAATAACAAGTGGCTAAAATTAGGCTCACTCTTCCCTGAAACGGAAGGATTTATGCTAGCTATACAAGATCAGGTTATACATACAAATAATTATAGTAAATTCATTCTTAAAGACCTTAATACACACAATGACAAATGTAGAAAGTGTCATCACGCATCTGAAACCATCCAACATGTCCCATGTCTCCGTGTATGCCTCCCAAAGGGCCAGGTATTTTCTAATATAATATGTTAGAAAGTATCTGTGATAAGAGAAACATAATAATAATAATAATGTCCTCCAGACCGATTTTCGGTCACGGTGGCCAATCTTAACGGAGACTGGCTATCTGCGCAGGAGATATTATAGTGCACAAGTATGTGCGCAAACACAAGTGCACTCTCTGTTCCCTAACCCTCATGATCCGATGGGACGGATAATCCGACACGACCGGATAGAGATCAGGCGCAGGACCAACGGCTTTACGTGCTTTCAGAGGCACGGGGGTGTCTAACACCGCCGACTTCCTAACTCCGGGCTCGTATTGAGATTTATTAACAGAAAAACCCAATACCTTTATGTTGGCCCGACCCGGGATAATGAACATAATATATAAACCGGACAGTAATCCTAAGGTAGTGTACACTACATGTCATTGTAGAACAGAGCAGAAGCGTCGTATTCGGGTCCTTTGCAACGGTCGCGCTTCCAAATTTATGCAGGTCAATGCAAGAGTGCCTCAGGGGTCCGTCTTATCCCCGACGCTCTTTCTTCTGCATATCAATGATATGTTGAATCTCGGCAACATACATTGTTATGCAGACGACAGTACCGTGCATGGGCGATATCTCGGACGTCCTGGAGCCAAACAGGCTGAGGTTGTGGGGAAAAGGCAGGATCTTGTCGTTGAACTTGACCAGACCTTGAACCGCATCTCTGAATGGGGTGCCAAGAACTTGGTCCAGTTCAACGCCAAGAAGACCCAGGCATGCGCGTTCTCAACAAAAAAGTCTCCGTTCCTTCCCCTCCCTTCTCCGAAGAACACTCCACTGGTGATACGTGACAGCCTCTCCATCTTAGGTATGAATCTTTGCCGCTCCCTTAATCCCAAAACCTACATCGAGAGCGTCATTAGGCAAGCTTCGCGATAACTCGGAGTTCTGAACAGGGTGAGGCGGTTCTTCGCGCCTGGGCAGCTGTGCCTATTGTATAAGGCACAAGTGCGCCCTTGCGTGGAGTACTGTTCTCATCTTTGGGATGGCTCCGCGCAGTACTTGCTAGACGCTCTTGACAGGTTACAGCGGCGGGCTGTCCGTATCATCGGAGATCCAGAGATCACGAGTTCACTGGAACCTCTGCAACTCCGTAGGGATATTGCCTCTTTGGCATGTTTCTACAGAATATACCACGGGGAGTGCTCTGAAGAGTTATTCCACCTTATCCCGCCCTCTCCTTTCCTATCCAGAACAATGCGTGTTGGGCTCAGATGCCATCCTTACACGGTGGAGTCGACTAGAGTGCGTACCAACAAGTTTGGGTCCTCATACCTCTGCCGAACGATCAAGGTATGGAATTCTCTGCCAAGGCACGTGTTTCCTTCTTCCTTCAATCCAGGGTCCTTTAAGCGGGGCGTGAAAAAGCACCTTCTCAGGCCGTCAAAGTAGAGACCTCAACATCGCCTCGGCTGCTATGAGGACGATGTGGAGGCCACTGCTCTTAGACCACACGACTGCTTACCATCAGGCGGAGTGTGGTCATTTTGACGAGCAAAATAAAAAAAAAAAAAATGTATATATTAGAGCAGATTACTCGTGCAAAACAAAAAACATTTAATCTTAAATTCGTTAGTGTAGGATACAAGTGTGTTATTGTAAGTACACCTGACACAATCTTTTTATACCTATTGATCGTGTAGTGGCTGTTTCGAGACTATGTACCTAATGCTGTTGATCTCATACCAGTTTTCACTCTGGTCGTGTTGGATTTCTATTCTATCAAATTATGAGAGCGAGGGACTAGAGAGTGCATCTATCTTTGCGCAAACACATGTGCATGATCATGCGCAGATGGCCAGTCTTCCATAAAATTTCCATTTGAATTTGGAAATTCGGTTCGTTAGAAATTGTAGTAATTAGACGTGATTATAATTTGTCCTCATTCAAGAATCGAACTGACGGAAAGATCTATATAATCTACTAGTACATTACATATTTTAATGACCCAGATATAAACCATAATTGTATCCTCAATAAAAACAAACTTTAAAGCAACGCAACTCGCAAACAAAGTTGCTTGTTGGTACATATTCCACGAAATATTTGTGTTAACATCATATTTTACGCGAAACGACCTCATAAAGTGGCAAGATAACGCCATTTTTTACGCGATGACGCGTAAATTACGGACCAACTTTATTTTTTACGTGTGTTTAATGATACACTGATTTCGACTGGAATACTCACACATAACTATGAGTTGAAATGTGGACGGAAACATAATTTATACGACTAATAATATTTATAAATATGAAAGACTGCGGCGCAGCGGTTGTGTGTGCAATTGCTGTGCATGAAGCGGTTTCGGCTTCGATTTCCGATTGAGAAAAGTTTTTGTGTCAAGTCAAGTAGTGGTTAGTGTAAACGACTGCCACGCCTGAGGTCGCGGGTTCGATTCCCGCACAAGTCAAACATTTGTGTGCTTGGAGATGTATGTTTGTCTTGGTCTGGGTATTTCTATGTATAATATATATGGATTTACAAAATAAAAAGTGTATATTTACATTTATCCATTGTCTAGTACCCATATTACAAGCTCTGCTTAATTTGGGCTAGATGGTGTTGTGTGTATGTGGTAGAATACTATTATTATCATTTATTCATTTAGGTCACAAAGTAACACTTATAAACTTACTAGATTTAGCTCGCGGCTTCGCTGGCTACATTTTATTAACCTCTAAGTCTTCTTCGAAGAGGCTAATGAAAATACTATGTGGGTCTGTGTCTGTTAGTGGCAGTTTGTTAGTGACAGGCATAACTCCGGAACCACTAGACCGATTGACTTGTAACTTGGTGTGCAGACCTTGGGGTCATCCTTCGATTAAGTTTTAATATGGGCCCTGTGAGTCAAAAGACAGGGGGTCACAAGGTCATAAGGTCAGGGGATATCCACCAACAGAGTGATTTGGAAGTCCAAGGAAAACGCTTTTTCCCAGCAGTGGGACATTACAATAGGCAGAAAAAAAAGGTCACATGAAGACTTTACACCCATCTCATTTTGTTTGCATCCTTTCCGTTATACCTTAGTGGTATATCTTTAACTAGATGTGCCCGCGGTTTCACCCGCGTTTATGATTACTGCGCCGCCCCTGTGGGTCGTAGCGTGATGTTATATAACCTATAGCCTTCCTCGATAAATGGGCTATCGAACACTAAAATAATTTTTCAATTCGGGCCAGGAGTTCCTGATTAGCGCGTTCAACCAAACAAACAAACTCTTCAGCTTTATAATATTAGTATAGATAAAGTGTACCTACATACATTGCATACTAGATATTACCTGCAGTTCCCATAAATATAAATCAGGTTAGGTTAAGTTTGTAACAATGTTTTTCTTCTGGATAAAAGGTACCCCATGTCATTTTCGGCGCCTGAAAACGTATATATAAAATTTCACGATGATCGGTTAAATAGTTAATGCGTTAAAGCGTAACAAACGAACAAATAAACTCACATTCACATTTTTAAATTACTAGCTGACACGGCAAACGTTGATTTGCCATATAAATTATTTCTCCTATACTCGTACCTACATATACATAAAATTTCATAAAATCGGTCGAGCCGTTTCGGAGGTTTGCGACCACAAACACCGTGACACGAGATTTTTATCCTTACTAATATTATAAACGCGAAAGTTTGTATGGATGTTTGTAACTCTTTCACGCAAAAACTACTAGAGCGATTGTAATGAAATTTAGTATATAGTATGGTAGATAGCTGAAGACCTGAATTTACACATAGGCTTTTGATCTTGATATTCCCATGGGAACGGGACTTACGCGGGTGAAACCGCGGGGAAAAACTAGTACAATATATAGACTAGTTAGGATGCCTAACAGAAGGCAAAAGGCTTGCTCCCTATTACGTAGGCACTAAAACCACAGCTAAAATTATAGCTGGCGATACATATGTAGGTGTACAAGACCTCTGTTTACCCCTTCGGGGAACAAGTGTAAGTCTATAAAAATATGTAATTATGAGTGTGACACATGTTAGTGCTTTCGGTAATATAAAAGCGTAATACTAACTAATATTATAAACGCGAATGTCAGTTTGTTTGTTTGTTACGCTTTCACGCCTTAACTACTTGACCGATCATCATACAATTTCGCATACGTGTTGTTTCGGATGTAAAAAAAGGATATAGGGTGCCCCCTATTTCATTACAGGAAAAAAGTACTATTCTTGAGGTATAGAAAATTATTTACAAAATTTACATAAACGCGACCAAATCCGATGGTAAAATCTAGTGCTTGACTTTTCACTTGCTATGTATGACAATAATTAAGCTTAGCAAGTGAAACCACGATTGGAAGCTTGTCTATATCTATACCAATATTGTAAAAAGGATAGATAAGATGTTTTGTTCGTAAGGCTTTTAACACAAAAACTACACAACCGATTTTAAAAATTATGTCGCTTTAATTAATCTATATTATAAGCGAGTAACACACGATATTTTATCTAAAAAGTATGTTACTAACATAATCTAACCGAACTTATTCTTACGCGAGCAAAACCGCGTGCAAAAGCCAGTTAAATATAAATTGCTGTGATTACATTACAGTCGTATGAAATTTGTGAGTATCCGACACTCGTAATTTTCACATTTCTGTTCAAAGTTATTAGGTAGCAAGAGTATTTGGGTAATTTATTTTCGCGTAAACAGTTTTTTTATCTTGTATGATTTGGTATTTCTAGAAATGTTGTTAAACAGTTTATAAATTTGTTTGAAAGAGACCGAATTTTGTATATATTCAATGGGGTGCGAGGATTGAAATTTTTTAAAAGACCGTACTGTATTATGTAGAAGTCCCCCGCACTAGGAGTAATGCCTGTATCGCGGGGGACTTTTACATTTGCATTTTTTTATATTGTATAACTAAAGCATTAGTCAATCGTAGCAATAGGTATATTAAAAGAAAACATATTGAAAACTATTTAATCTAAATTTAAATTAAAATTTATAAACTAAAAGAAAATTCAGCAAGGAGAATAAATACGTACCACGTATGTTTTATCCACGTGCATCAAATGAATATTGTTTATTTATTTGAAACGCGAACGCGAGCAAATGGCATTGTCATTTGTTTATTCGAAATTTAAACGCAAAAGTTTAGCATATTTTGTTTTTTGTACAAAACGAGTTGGGTATCGTGGCCATTTGTATTTTAAATTAGGAATACAGTTGAACTATTTATTATTTCATTTATTTCTTTGAAATAACATATTACGAAAGTCTGCAATATAGTAGATATTTTTAAAGTCTGCTGCACTCGAGATTTTTTTATCTTTAGTGCAGCTGAAATTTTTAAATAGATACATACATAAACATGACAATTATCGCCTGCTCCGTGCCTCGCAGAGCACGTTAAGCCGTCGGTCCCGGCTGCCATGAACATCTATGGCAGTTGTTATTGGGAAGCCAGTGACCTATAATATCCTGACACTGGTCTAACCTTAGGGTATCGTTAACCTTCGGGTTGCGGAGATCAAGTGGCAGCCGCTCCGTGTAAAAACTGATATCCAGTCAAATCCGGTTAGACTAGAAAAGCTGACCCAAGTAACTTGGGAATGATAAAGGCTAGGGAGAAGACATACATAAACATGATCTGCGAGAACTCAATAATTCATTGTTTGAATTTTATTATCATAGCTTAGTTGCTCTTAAAAAAAACCACAGCTGTGTCTATTATTGACGTTTACCAAGTGGTAAACGAGCCACTAACCCATGGTTGGTGGCTTATCTGCCACCGATAGCGATAAAAATCTGCTTATCCGCCACACAAGAGGCATGCAGTACAGTAACATATAGTTGGTAAATGTGGTTTTGACTGCAGCTGATCTTAGGAAACATGATGTATGTCTAATATGAATATCGATGGGTCAAACAATCACTGTTTTCGTTCAATACACTAAAAGCTGAATATCCAAGCGAGCGGGTATTAAAAATACGCAGTAACAAACCGTAGTGATTTTAGAAACTTAAAACTCTTAGCTGAGGGATCATCATGTTTGTTAGTGGAAAAGGTTTATTTGAAATATGAGTTTCGACAAGTTTCAATTATAGCTTTCTCAAATCTCGTTAGTTCGAAATTGGAATTCAGCGGTACTTTTGCATTTCGGATTAATTGAGGCCCAACTATTCTCGTAATAAAACCTGATAAAATTGAGGTCCGATCTGGTGTTATAAATATCACAAATGGTATATTACCCTTAATTAAAATAATTCACAAATAAAAACAAAAATTGCATTTCATTATTAGATTGAATTGGAACACTGCTGTAGTCATTTTATTAGAAGAATTAGTCCTTTGAGTAACGTCACAGATTAGGTAGATGGCCCGCTTCACGATAAGGATCAAGATGGTCGAATTACTGCTCAGAAAGAGAGAGAGCCCTTAGTCTTAGTGGACCGACTACTTTCGCAAGTTGGTTAGCAAGCCCGGATCCAGAATGGAATCAGTTTATCCATCGAAAAAATTATGTTTAGAAATGACTAGTATAGGCCAACGATGATGAGAACCGGCCAACATTATCTATTTAATTTGTGTCAACGTCGTTCGTAGTTTGAATTTTCATAATAAGTTTCTCTAAGTCTCCTTACCTGTAAGCCAAGTGCCATTAAACGGCTTGTAATGTTCGGTAAGCACATCGTGTAGCGTAGGTCTTCTTCCACGGACTCTACCACCGTCCCCAGCTGGCGTGAGCAGTGCTATGCTGAACACGATCAAGCCTAGTACTGCCGCGATCACCAGCAAAGCGATCAGTATGCCCCGCCAGTTACGTTGAGTTGGAGTTGCTGCTGCGAGCTCCTGGAAAAGGAAGAGATAATGTATCAGAGCAAATTCTTGGATTTCCATACCTGAAGGCTGCCAACGGGATCCTATTACTAAGCCTCCGGTTGTCTGTCTGTCAGCGGGCTGTATCTTATGAAACGTAATAGGTAGATAGTTGAAATTTTCATAAAGTGTATATTCGTATTGCCGCTATAACAAAAAATAATAACAAACCAAAATAGAGAATTTCAAAATGGCCTCCATGTAAATATAAATAATAATCGATTCAGCTGGTATTGGTCGCTGACCAGCATTTAGTCCTATTAATTTTATTTTATTTATCAGCAACAAATGATACACATTTCTTACATCTATATAGTATAATAATCTACAGACATGCCTTGTGCTCATTTGCTTACAGGCAACCACATCTAACACATTAATGAATGTACTATGGTACGGAATCCTTCGTGTGCGAAATTTTTGTATTTGATATTCAATCATGATAAACTAAGATCCCAGAGCCACCAGTAAGACTGGTATGTTTTTTTAAGTGTTTAATATGTAGATAAATTATATATGACTGCCTCATTGGCGAAGCGCAAGTGAATGCCAAAATTATGGGTTTAGGTGTCACAGAAAAGTCTATTGTCGTCTACCGAGCACAATTTCAGATACAGTGTTGCTACTGAAACTTTTAATTGAAAATCCCAATAACAATTTGTCTGATTTGGTATCCAACCCAGGGCCTTATAAATGCATGCAAATATAAGCGCAAACTTTTAACACAATCAGACAATTCTCAACTAAAATGTATATATTAATCCTGCGCAATATTATATAATATACGGATCTAAACTGTACCAATACTATCTCTCAACACTTCTCCAATAAATGTTTACTTGCGTCCGAAACCAACAAGAATTTGAAGGCAGAACCAAATATTATTACAGAACTCCATATGTGAGTTTTGAAATGTAATTTCGGGTCAGCATGGGATTCAAAATGAAGAAAAACTGGCAAGAAATGGGCAGTACAAATTCGGTAGTTTATGAAAGTAAAGAGATTTCTATTTAACTCTTTTATATACCAAGTGACCTTTTAATGGATTTTATTTTCAGGCGTGTTTTACATACACAATAGTGGTCCCCCACTGGCGTTGAAAATTTGTTTTCGATCTATGGTCCGAAAATTTTTGTACCTTGGAAAATTTTCAGTAGCAGCACAGTTTCTAGAATTGTGGCCATTAGACAGTGATAATATTACAATGCACAAGTCTGTGCGCAAACACGAGTGCTATAAGCCTGATAATCCTTTGGGAAGGCAATCTGACACGACACAAACCGCGTACCATAACCACGTACGTGCTTTTAAAGCACAGAATCAATCGTATGTTACTTTCATTGTGATGAACGTTGTCGAGAGAAAAATATTATTGGTCTGAACTCCAATAAAATTCTAATAACATACAAAACCAAGAATTTAAATGTAACCCTCAAATTACGACACATTTAATTCACTTTGACACACATTCTATTCAAATTTGTTCCGGTCAAAATGTCCAGCAGTTATCGATTACCCGGGTGACCCGGGTGTAATTACCGACGTCATACATCAAAGCCGAACACTAGTTATACGCGACTAGTAATGAGCTTCTGGTATTAATATATAACGCCGCAAATTGGACAAAGGTGTTCTAATCATTTGTTTCATGAATATCGTATGTTGACAAATGAATCCATGTCTTTAAAGATGTAGGCAGACGTGTACCATATTCACATTTAACCAGCTCATAAATGACCAGTTTCAGGTTCTCTTGCATGCAAGCATGAACTGATATTAACATAATAAACTGCCCTGCCGAGGTTTTCCCACAAGACTACATTATAGGGTTCTTCAAAAAGGGTGTTTGAAGGTATTTACAGGGTCGGCAACGCGCAAGTGATGCCTTTAGTGTTGCAGGCGTCCATAGGCCACGTTGACCACTTGCCATCAGGTGGGCCGAATGCTTTTTTGCCACTTTAGTAGTATACAAGATAAGCATCTTTTGAGTCGCAGTGACACACCGGTGGCCAGACACAATATATTTTGCATTATATCTGGTATCCTGAGACTTGACATCCGTAGAGATGAGGTCGACCACCGTAACCAAAATTTGACCTGGAGGATATTATTATTATGACTATTATAGCACTCGTCTACTTCACATAAGAGAATTTTCCCCGTTTTTGCAACATTTTTATATATGCTCTGCTCCTATTGATCGTAGCATGATGTTATATAATCTATAGCCTTGCTCGATAAATAGGCTATTCAACACTGAAATTATTTTCAATTCGAACCAGTAGTTCCTGAGATTAGCGCGTTCAACCAAACAAACAAACAAACTCTTCACCTGTGTGATATTAGTATAGATGGGCGATAAAAACTGACAATAACTACCGTGGTATTGATAATTTGATAATAAGTAGCGAAATAGATATGTTAGGAACTAACGCGAAAGAGATAGCAAGCATTCGAATAATTGTTATTTAAATGTTTTGCACGGGATTTTGTTCAACCGAATTTGTTTTATCATCAATTGGGACGTTTTCGAGGTTTCTCTTTGCGTGTGTTATTAACATATCCACTTCACTTCTTTATATAATATTATTGGCTCAGATTTTATGGTATAAATAGAGTATACAGTGAAAAGGTACACTGTTGCCAACTATTTGTTCACAGTAGTAATAAATCGGCTTAACTAAGGCAGTACCACCATTTTACAGAAAAGCAACGCAGGAGTATTCATTGCATTTTGCCCGCTGAGTATAAATGCTAGTACACTTACCTCTGTTATTTTCATTCAACACCTATTTCATTCCCTTTTCTCATTTTTGGCAACGCACTAGCGATACATTTTTTATTGCAATAATGTCTGCCGGTAATCACTCGCCATCAGAAGGGCTGGTTTGATTACTTAGTATCATATAAAGAAAACTTATTTTAATAGTAAACTGACATAAAACACCTTTGATCGTAATATTATTAATGTCACTCTAACCTTAAAGTCTATCCTTCTATAGCAGGTAACGTTGCGAAGATTGAGAGAGAGAAAATGTGGAATATCTTTCAAGACAATACTCTTACAAGGGATAATCCCTATGACGAGGAGGCCTTTATAAATATTTGCAAAAGAACTGAGGACCCAAATAGCCAGAATAATAAAATAGCATGGACGGTTAACGGTTACCAGAAGGCTACTCAACGATAAATCAAACTCGTGTCAAGTACCTCAATTAGCTCTTGCTAGTTCTCTTAACCAATCACAGTAGTTTACAAGCGTTTTACCATCTGTTAAATTTTGTGTTGATCTGTCTTTTATAGAAGAGAGCGCTTAACATTCGCAGTCTACTTACAATAATCGATAATATGTATAATCATATAGTTACTTAATAAACATAAATTATAATTCTGAGAATTCTATTAACAGGTCTGGAAATTATCGGTGTGGCGACCCACACCAATAATATTGGTTTAATTCCTGGTTTACTGCAAAATTTTACTCGGAATTTCGACCTATTTTAAGCTTTAATTATCGAACTTCTACCTGTCATTCATGCATTTGCCGGCTAGGTATAGGTTTTAAAGTACGTACGGAGTCATCTAATGCAATATCTTTTTATCTATATCTACTAGTAGTCCCCCAGTGGTTAAAAATTTACTGTCATTATTTTTCTCTTTGTTATTTGACTACACGGATGATGTAGTGGTTTAAGTGGTCGTAAAATTGCGTCATCTACAAATTATTATTCCGTGTCTGGGTGTCTTTTGTGTCCTCTGTCTGAATGTTTTTAATATCCCCCGTGACACAGGAATTATTTCTAGTGCGGGATTTGTCTTTTTTTTTTAAGAAATTCAAGACTTTGTATCTGTTCTATATTTACAAATTTTAGTTCTTCCACTTCCCCATTTAAACTTTAACTATGAGTAATCTCACACTCCTACGTTTGCGCAATATGCTTTAAAATGAGTAAAACGTTTTCTCTTCATATATTAATGAGTATATAGATTACACAGTAATTACTGGCCGCAGCTAAACCCCTGTTAATCCCACGGGTCGCTTACAAGCATATTGAAATCAATTACTTGAACATTATTTAGTTATTGTCTTTAAATTTGGATACGAAGATTATTTGGATACCATTTTCAGTAGAGGCCTTCCTCCAGAAGTTATAATCGATAAGGTCAATTCTCACCTTGTTGATTCCTGCCTCTAAAAAGTCTTAAAACTAAACATAACATAATTATTTCTATAGTAGGTAAGGCCTAACTGAATAACCAAATCCCGCCGGAGGGAATAAATAAGTAATAATACTCGAAGGCGAGATGGACGCTCCACACTGTTGCGATCTTGGACCTTATGGTAACCAAAACTGAGTGAATAAAATTGAAAATGAATAAGATTGGGACACGATCGTTGAGAGTGGCACAAATAAAACCGGCCTATATCAGGCAGCTGATGATAGAAACAATTTAAGAAAATATTCTAGTTTTTTAGAAATATTTGTCTTATTAGTAAAAACCCAACATTTCGGAATCCACGGTAACTTGTACAGGTGGCTTTCTTCTTATTTATTAAACCGAACGCAGTTAGTAGCTTTTAGCGGGTACGACTCTGTTCCTTTTTTGGCTAAATCCGGCGTTCCGCAAGGATCTAACTTGGGCCCTCTCCTATTTCTTTTATTTATCAATGATTTGTTACAAGAGCCTAAAAGTGAATGTTTGGCATACGCAGACGATTTAAAAATCTTTAGACGCATTTGTGACCATCATGATTGCGAATATCTCCAGTCCGATATAAATACTATTGTCGACTGGTGTGACAGAAACTCTATGTCCCTAAATATTAAGAAATGCCAAGTAATTTCATTCACGAAAAGCAAAAAACCAATTAACTATGTGTATTATATTAAAGATATCGCTCTAGAGAGGGTTAATATGGTTCGTGATTTAGGAGTGATTTTCGACTGTACGATGTCCTTTAGGCCTCATTACGACCACATCTGCACCAAAGCAAACCGTATGTTGTCTTTTATACTTCGTAATGCGAGACCTTTTAAAAAAGCTAGCTCTTTGATGCCTTTGTATTACTGTCTGGTCCGTAGTATATTAGAATACTGCTCCTCTGTATGGTTGCCTATCTATGGGACTCATATAGATCGAATTGAGGCAATACAAATGCGATTCGTTAGAGTGCTGTGTTCAAAGTTAGGCTTAAGGCGTAAGATAAAAGAGTACAATTATCGACTTCAGGAGTTCAAAATGATTACTCTTGAGCAAAGGAGATGGATGAGTGACTTGTGTACACTATTCAAAATTGTAAATGGCTTATCGGACACAACTTGTCGAGAAATTGAAATTCAAAGCGCCACTGCGATCTGTGCGCACACCACAACTTTTTGTAATACCATTTAGCAACAATAATGTTTCACACAATAACCCAATATCAAGAATGTGCAGTCAATATAACCGAATATGCTCTCAAATAGATATTTTCAATGATAGTTTGAATGTATTTAAAAGCTCTCTTCTTAAAAACAATATGTACAAGCCCTTAAGATCCTAAACGTTTAATTACTGCCAATTAGTAAATACTATTTTGTAACCGTATCCTACTAAATATCTATGTATTCAATAATTATATATTCCCTAAATCTGATTATTTATTACTGTTCATCATTTAACTGAAGCTCTGTTATCATATTTGTGAATGATGTGTATAGTTTTAAGTGGACTACAGATTTGAAGCTTTACTATGTTCATTTTATTACTATGTGATTACTGATCTGGTGTCTGTAACTATACCTATTATGTAAAAATAAAAAAAAATAAAAAAACCAATCAACTAGTCTATCAACCAATGAATCCCGAAATAAAGTCATGATTTAATCACTCTAATCATCGATGTATTATTGGAATCAGTTTCTTCGTCTAATTCAAATCATCCACTTCAAAAATGAATAAGAAAGTAACGATTTCCTTTGTGTACTAACCTTTTTCACTGAAAATGACTGCTACAGGTCGCAGTTCAACGTAAAAAAAGAGTAATGAGCCGTCTGTGTTACTGTCGTGTGCTTTCGGCTGAGGTGGCGGTGCCACATTTTGTTCGATGTAAGACCGAGACAGATATATGGTTTGAGTATAAAACTAGAACTTTGCTCCATTTGACATTAAAGGAATCGGTTTGTGGTCTAAGAGGAAATATAAAATATGATTATTGGATTTCCAACGTAGTCACATTAAGGATACAATATCTCATGCCTTTAAACGTTAAATGTTATGCAGAAGTTTATTAGACCCAGATTTTGCCACCTATGGTTTTGAATCTGTTCCCTGTAGACTACAATCAGTCTAAAGGGATAGACCCCGTGTTGCAATTCAGAATTTCATGTTAGTAAAACCTATGTTTATATCATCTATAAAATATAGTTGAGCTTTGATAAAATGTGACAAATCCCTAAATGAAAACTTTATTAATTATTAAAACTTAATTATTCAAAAGAAAAAATACTATGCTGCCACTAGGGAAACCTCCTCTAGCACGGGAGACTTTATAAACATTCAATGGACACAACTACGATTCAGACTCGGATCAACTGGTCATGGATCGCATATTTTATGGTCCGTGCTGGGATCAAACCTACAATACTCGGCGTAATGATTACAGCAAGGCGACCACATAAACCATAACGCCATCCATTCTGTCATATATTACAAACGTTTCCCCTTTATCTACGCACATAAAGTGACTAAAAAACTTCATACTACATAAACCTGACATCCATACTCAGCATCTTACACGTTGCCAGCATGCCAATCACATCTGTAATCCTCTGTTTCATTTATCAATGCTTCGTATTCCAGACTTGTTCGTTGTGTCACGATGCTGACCAATTAGTGGACGGAATGACCACATTCTGGCATCCATCTTCAGGCACGAGTGATTTTGGGTTTAGTGACTCTACGGATAAGGCAATACTGACGATTCGTTTAAATAGATTAACTGTAGTATTTACACCCTAACTAATATTACAAACGCGAATATGAGCCTGTTTATTTATTACGCATTTACGCCTTAACATCTCGATCGATTAATATGAAATTTCTAATACACGTTGTCAGCGGTACAGAAAAGGATACAGGGTACCTTTCTATCCCGGAAAACCTACTGTTTCTGAGGGAAATAAATTTAGTGACAAAATTTATATTAACGCGAGCGAAGCTGCAGGCAAAAGCTAGTTATTTATAATTTAAGCTATTTAACGTTATATTTATGATTATTCGGATATATTTATGTTAGAGGTAATAAAGCTCACGCCAATGTTGTCCCTAATTATGTGATTATTTTATTTCATTAATTCGTATGGCAACACTGTGCAAATGTCAATCTAACTGTCAGTAGTGCGTTCGTTCTTTAGTAGAGACTGAGTTGCTCTCGGAACGTTGCCTGCGCCAGGTGTGCGCACTGACTGTTATAGAAAATCAAGATGTTGGACGTTAATAGTGAACACGTGGATATCGATCCGTTTGAATCTGTGTCAAATACTTGTAATATTATTTGAACAGGTGCCACACTATGCCTGGCTATGAGTACCATAAGGTATTACGAATACATAACTACTCCGGAAATCTTGTGATCGTGTATGAAGCTTAATGACAGAAAATTACGATACTTACTCTAGCAAGACTATATGAGAAGTAGTAGAAAACTATGATTGCTGAATAACAGTTCTGGCTATAGTGGTATTATGTAATTGAAATGAAACCATAGTTTACGGGTTTAATCGCGGCTTTAAAAAAAGCTATTAATGTTTTAATTTTTTTAATATTCACTTCTTTCGACATTTTGCTTTTTAGCACGGAGAGACTAAGATGGTGGTCGTCTCATTGTCTTGAAGAGTAGTTAGAATATATTTTAATTACTGATGTTCTCATTTGCGAAAAATGCGCTCTAAACAATTTAAATAATAATAGTTTAAATTATTTAAAAGTATTGATTTTTTAAATTATTAGCGATCAAATCTAAGATATAAAAGCACATATATGTCAAAATTCCTTACAGTGCAAATGCGTGAGCGTACCAACGGCTACTGATATTAAATATTTAGGAGTTCACATAGACGAAAAGTTAGATTGGCGTGCACACACGACAGTTATCTGTTCTAGGATTAGGAAACTTATTTATGTATTTAAAGAACTGAGACATTCGGCTGATATTGAAACTGCATCACTAGTTTATCACTCCCTATGTGAATCTATAATTACATACTGTATTCCAGTATGGGGTGGAACCTTCAAATCAGTAATGCTTAAGGTGGAACGGTCACAGCGAGCCGTCCTTAAAGTAACGAATTTCAGAAAAAGAGACTACCTAACTGCTCAACTGTATTCGGAAGCTCAAGTTCTCAGAGTGAGACAGCTTTACATCCTTCATACTGTTTTACGTCAACACTCACTGCTGCCTTTTCGCAGAAATACATTGTCTTACCGAAAAGCTGTGTTACCAGTATGTCCGATGGTTAAATGTCGCTCAGCTCTTGCTCAAAGAATTTATAATAGAGTAAACAAGGCACTAACCACAGAGTGTTAAATCATGGTTGTTAACTTTAAAATATGATGAAACTGAACAAATAATAACAACAGTTTCTTAACATCTTGTAACGCGTAGAAATTCATTCACATACACACAGAAACACACACCTATACAAGTACACATACATGCACATAGAATACCAAATTATTTTTTTTACGTCGGGGAATGGCATGACGCATATCCCGCCGCGGGGGCGGGCGGAGGGATTATGTCGGACTCGACTGGGTAAAGGAGAGATGTTGAAAAAGATAATGTACCTCCCGGAATACCAACTAAACCTACCACGGTGTTCCTCAACAAAACCACTATCGACGGGGCCGCGCGAATCGCTTTCGCATGCGGTCGCGACTCCGCCGAGGTTACGGCCCGCCGTGTGAAACGGCAGGCCACTACACAAGAGACCTACCCAAAGGACTCACTCGAAAATTTCCCTACTGTCTCCCCCCTAGAGGGGAGACGGACTCGACACAGAGGCGCGCGTGGGAACACGCACGCCGCCTCTCGGACCTGGTGCTGAACGGATGGCGGGCAGGCCCACAAAGCCCGCCACCCCCAGGTCAAACCTCAGGGAGGTCATCTCGCGCCCTCCGGAGCCCGGCTCTGCGGTTGGGGAGAGGGTTTAAACGCTCCATCTCCCGCTCCGCCGCCTCCTTGATGGAAATCACTTCCTCGCAAAAGGAGGCGACGGCGTTCCACGACCTCTCACTCCGGACCATAGACTGAACTACGGCCGAGAGCGAGAGGGCAACCGATCCGACTGCCGCGATCAAATCACGGCGCTGCGATGCCCAGGCGGGTCAAACCGCCAAAGTGTGCAGCGCCGTGTCCTCAACAACGTCGCGGCAGTCGCCGCAGTGGAGACAACCGGGCGTCTCTTGCCGGCGTATACAACACAGAAACCGGCCAAAACAACCGTGGCCAGTCAGAACCTGTGTCAGCCGGAAGGTGAGGGCGCCATGCCGCCTCTCCAGCCACTCCTCAAACACGGGACTTACCGCCACGATCGTGGCGTACCCGGGCATAGAAATACACACAGTCACACACCCTCACAAACATAAGTTATGTTTAAAATCTTACACTATTGTTCTCGTTATTTTTTCCAGTTGTTTACTTATTATTTTCTTTTTACTTTCATATTATTTTTATTTTTTATCGTGTATCTAATTAATAAAGACCTTATTACATAAGATCATTATTGTACCTAGGTAAGGGAGGGGGCACTGATTCCTGTAACACAGGTTTATCACCTAGCACAGGTGTCAGGCACTTCACATAGACTGTATACATTTTATGAAATAAACGCTATTTATTATTATTATTAAATCCGTAAACAATTAAATAGTCAAACTTCAATGTGTATAAATATTTGAGTAAACGTAAGATATCTATATATCTTCTCAACATTGTTTAATATAACTAGCGGTTAATAAAGGTTTGTATAAGATTTGTCTTTTGGTAACCTGTAGCTGTAACCAGACAATACATAAGATAAGACTTTTACTCTTGTGAGTCGGCTCTACGTATGTAGTAGAAGCTTTGGTACAAAATGTTTCATAAAAAAAAATATGAATTATGCTAATCTCAACTTGGTTACTAAGTTGAACCCCACCCTAACATATTGTGGATATCAATATAAAATTGGCCATTGGTAAAATAACCCTGTAACGATTTGGTATTTTTTCCTATGGAAACATTCTTAGATTTTAAATAAGCAGTTAAACTAAAAATCCTAAAAATAACAACATATTTTTGTTAAAAACCATACCTAGTCTCCTACATACGAGTACACGTCCGAATTTTGTGCTCTCATTGAATTTTCCCCATAGTTTAATTAGCGGCGAATATTCGGCGTTTGTCACATGTCACGCACGGACTGACCAATTAGCCCCAACTCACCCGGATAAACCGCACCGCGTGTTATCCGGATTTATCATGTACTGGCGTACGGACGCGGCGTGACTGCACTCCGGTACAGGGACGGATTACATGTAATGTTTTATTCGGAAGATAAATTATCTTGTTCCGTAAGCTTTGTTGTTGCCTGCGAGTAGCTATAGCCAACCATAACATTATTAACGATAATAAAAATGTCACCAGATGCAATTACTGGCAACATTAAGGTTATACTGCTATTTTGTGAATAAATTTAAAAAGTATTAATGAGTCTGTGGCATTTTGGCTCTTCGCCTATGAAATTGAATTCCCTATCCATTTGCATAACATTTTAAGACATAATATAATATAATAATATAATATTCTACCACATACACACAACACCATCTAGCCCAAACTAAGCAGAGCTTGTACTATGTGTACTAGACAATGGATAAACATACATATATACTTTTTTTTTGTTTCTATGTATAAGTATTTACAAAAGAAAAAAATATATACATATGTATGTTTATCCATTGTCTAGTACCCATAGTATAAGCTCTGCTAAGTTTGGGTTAGAAGGTGTTGAGCGTAAAAAAAAAGAAGACAAAGACAAACATCCATGTTCATGCACACAAATGTTTGACTTGTGCGGGAATCGAACCCGCGACCTCAGACGTGGCAGTCGGTTACACTTACCACTACGCCATCGAGGCCGACAACATATAACTTGGCATACTTTTGTTTTTCCTTATTATATTTACGCATAATAGCTAACGCATATTTTTTTAAGCGTAATCGTAAAGTTGAATTGTATATTATTACAACTGAATCTATTTTTCGGTTCGTCACTAAGATAATTGTGTCAAAATAAACTATATAATAATAATAATAATAGTAATATTCTACCACATACACACAACACCATCTAGCCCAAACTAAGCAGAGCTTGTACTATGGGTACTAGACAATGGATTAACATACATATATACTTTTTTTTTTGTAAATACATACATATTATACATAGAAACACCCAGACCAAGACAAACATCCATGTTCATGCACACAAATGTTTGACTTGTGCGGGAATCGAACCCGCGACCTCAGGCGTGGCAGTCGGTTACACTAACCACTACGCCATCGAGGCTAAAACTATTATGACAAAATATTATTATGCCAAAAAATACGCTAAATTAGTTATGCCAAGTATATTAGGGAAAACATTATGCGAAAATATGGGACCCCATTGTTGCAAACAAACTATTGCATCAATATTGAAATTAAACGGATTTTATTTTACACTTTATTACATAAATTTGAAACTGTTACACTACTACTACTATTACTTAACAAATTTTTAAGCTAATTAAATTATTAAAACGATTAAATCTATTTGTATTTAATTATACACTTTCCCCGACGTTTCGGTTGCTTTTCAGCAGCCATGGTCACGGGGAGACTAAAATGGTAGTTGTATCAATGTTCCAGTGTAGTTATTTCAAAGTACCCGAACATAATTTAATCAATGGTGTTTCTATTTACGCAGAATGAGTTCAAAGTGTGTTTTGCTTCTTCTTGGGTTTGACTATTTGAATTACTGGATCCCAAGCTGGTGGTAAACCATCTCTCAACACGTGTGGAAATTAGGATGTTTTTTATTTCAATAGCCTTGTGAAGCATCCTTGGTAGGAATCGGTGTTCTTTAGCGAAAATCTGTGGTTTGTCAAATCTCAGGTAGTCATTGGTCCCCTGTTGCACATGTTAACACACATATGCATCAATATTTTATAGCATTCTATGATATGACATGTTTAGTTGACCAGACTTTAAACGTAGTTTGGTTGGTCCTAAGTCATCAAAAATTACAATAATCTTGTACGATGGCGTATTAAAGCGACGAATCCTGGCAGAAACTTAATGACCTAAAAAACAAGTGCCTAATATAAAAAATATTCATTAAGATTATTGATAGTGTAAATATACAGTATATGTATCTCGAAATAAATATGAATATTATATACGCCAAACGATTTTATATGTGGAAAAACATCACCCTCCTTCTGACGCAGGCGGGTAAAACAACAGTGATTTTTGAGGTAACCTAATATAACAATAGAACCCGTGTAATAGAGGGTGTATTTATTGCCAGATTTCATGCAGCTTCTAATTTTATATTTTAATTCCTGTCCCTTGGTAACAGTACTTTCCTGGACGAAAGGTACCATAATATATATTATATATGTTTGTAATTCTGTACCCCTATCAACATGTATTGTACGTGAAATTTTATGATGATCGGTCGAGTAGTAAAGTTGTGAAAACGTAACGAACAAATAAATTAACAAAGCCACATTCACATTTTTTATGTTAGTTACATAAATTCATTTTCTGAGTCAAGACCAAATCTTCAACACTCTTGCATTTATGTAGGTAACATACAGGAAATATTGAGTGCTGGGTTGTTATCGTAAGCAAGTCATAAATCCACGAGATTTTACACCTGAGCCAGTAGTAAGCCAATAATGCTACGTTTTTATTCGCCAATAGCGCAGGGTCTTTGGTTTATTGCCCGATACCGTTATAGGTATATGAGGTGTAAACCACCTTCATATTTTGTACACCTGCATATTACATTGTAAAGTTTTCCTTGCTATAAGACATACATACAGTCTTTCCGAAAAGGTGGTAGAATTACACTCAAATTTGAGCTAACTATGATATAAAATAAAAATAAAATGAGTTGTAATGTAACGTATGTAATGTTATGTCTATGTTGTGTAACCCTTTCACGCCTTAACTACTTGACGGATTATTATGAACTTTCGCATACACGTTGTCAGGGGAACAAAAAAGGATATAGTATCCTCTTCATCCACATAAAAGAAGTGTTACTGGTAAGTAGCACTAATACACACTAATACCTAACCCACATTTTCACGTACTTAATATAATGTTAGATAACGGGTCTTACTCACGATAAAGTATTTAAAAGGTGATAAATATAATAAATAGGCTAGGGTAATTGCCAAAACCCGCACTTCACGAAGGCGCCGCTGAGCTCACATCAGTCAAATGTACTCGAATATATGTGAAGTCTGCCAACCCGCACTGGGCCAGCGTGGTAAATTACGGCCTAAGCCTTCTCACACTGAGAAGAGGCCCGTGCCCAGCAGTGGGACAGTTTAATACAGGGCTGCTATTATATATATATATATATATATTATATATATTATTAAGTATGTGTATTTCATTTACACGGGCAAATATTAGAAATGCGAATGAGCTTGGTTTCTATCTAACGCTATCACGCCTTAATTACGCGACCGATCATTATTAAATTTCGCAAGAACATTGCCAGGGGTATTGAAAAGGACATAATATGGTAACTGTTATCCACAATAAAAGTACTGTTCTGTACCGAGTACCGAGCGAGCGAAGCCGCGAGCAAAAACTAGTACCATGTAAAATGATCGAAGCTCTTGTTATCTACCGCGATTAGTACCGGAACAAACTCCGTGTTACAAGAATGAGAATTTCCTAATAAAATATCTAATAATACTTTTAACAGACCTAGGAAGTGAACCCAGACCCTCACGATTACACCAAAACACAATCACAGACTTATGCCACAGAACCAACGACTCAGTTGCATATAGTCACTATAGTCGGTAAATTAAAGTTACATAACCTTATTAATATTTTATTCTCATACATTATAAACAAAATAGGGCCACGGTAGCCCAATGGACAAGGCATAAGACTTGCGAACGGACAGTTGTGTATTTGAATCCTACTCATTACAGTACTGACATGAAACCACTTCCAGTACTTTAAGCCTCCCCTGAAAGGCTATCTATAGTATCTTAAGACAGGGGTTTTTATAGTATCATCTCGCAGAAGCAGGCGGTGGAGCGGATCCGTGACGAAAGTATCCTTGCGGATCCGGCGTACCGAGCGGCGAATGCGCGCATACGCGCGCCTTATGCCGCCGTAGTGAGGGCCGTGGGTGGGAGAACGGGGATCTCTCACCCGCCAGCCGTTGAGTCGGTACGACGCTCTCTGTTGTGCCAGGGCGTCGTCCAGGAATCGTCGCCCGCAGACACAACATCTCTGCATTGGGCACTGCTCGGTAGGTCGCTGATGTTGTTTCAGTTCCAGCGACTCACCCATCATACAAAGCAGCGAGTTGGCATACCGTGGTGGTTTTAGTCGGTAGGCCCGCAGTCTCGGGAGAGCCCGACATAGCCCTCTCGCCACCCCTTATGGCGAGTGGGTATGAATCAGAAGCATTTACCCACGTATAAAAAAGAAACGTGGTTTCTACAGTAACTCTAGGCGATGTTAAAGATCGTATCTCTCTGTATTCTTGTGGAGATAGCAGCACTATATTTTTGGTCTATTAAAACATTGTATTGACCATCTAGGATGTTTATAACAGCCAAGACCGAGGAAAAGAACACAAGTAATTATTAAAAAATAAAATTAAGTTAGTGTACCACATGAATATAAAATAAAACGACAAAAACCAACAATCTTGCCCGTCTATCAGAGAGATCATTTACTGAAGCACCATTCCAAACATTGTAGGTACAACACAGACAATACTTATATACCAACGTTATCGGCGTAAATGTCCCACACTTCAGCTGTCAGTTATTCAGTGCTTGACCCCGCCAGCATCGGAAATATCTGTCGACGTCAATACTTAATACACCGTGTGATATGACAGTATTCCAGACCAAAATGTCCGACAGACGGTAGGCGCTTATTTACAGACTGTTGTTGGCAATTTTAAGCTTCATTATTCTGAATAAAAAAAGCTTTTATGTAAATATTTAGTGATGGAGTTTTGAACAATTTTAATGTAGTTGCATATATCTGTTTTAATTTTAAAATGTAGAGTGCTGTTACATATCTTTGGTTATTATTATTCAATGATTCCATATTCATGGTATTCAAATAGTTTTTGGAGGGAAAACTTCTTTACGCGCGTTGAGCACTTTTTGGGTGAACAAAAATCATGGATCTCGCGTCATCGTCACCGAACGCTTTCCATGAGCTACATGTATACTGTGTATATATGTGTACTCTTTGGGTGAACAAAACGCGTGAAACTCGCGTCATCGTCACAGCACGCTAGTTACTTAGTTTTCACTTCTATCGGCAGTCCACAAAGACTGCCCCACATGTTTTTTTTTGTTTATATATGTTTTAATGCCTTTGTGATACTGCGACTTATTTGAATGAGGTTTGCTGGTCGAGAATAGTGTAGTTAAGTTTTTTGTAAAGTAATATCATTAGCAACGCTGCTTTTAGATCTATTCACGGTTAACGATAAAATGTTCACCTTCCATTACGTAGGATTAAAAAGCATAGCTGTGTAATGAGGGTATAATAGAACCCTGTCTACTGTCCTACTCCCGTCTGCCTACCCCCTTTGGGATATAGACGTGACATTATGTATGTACATATGTAGTAAAATAACTGAAATTTAAATCGTGACTAATATTATTGTAAATGTTTTTGAGTTTGTTTGTTACGCTTTCACGATTTAACCTCTCAATAAAATTAATTACCAGTTATAAAAAATATGAAAATACAAAAAAGCTGTTCAATCATAAGAAGACTATCGTAACAAAATTTACGTTTTGAATAGTCTGGTTAAGCTCGGATGCCGGCGTCTTAGCGTCGGTTGAGAGGTTAACTACTCGACCGATCATAATGATCATCATCAATTTCGTATACACGTTATCAGGGAAATAGAATATGACTAAGTAACTTTCATCCAGAAAAAATTACTGTTGCTAACCTAACCAATATTTACGCGAGTGAAACCGCGGGCAAAATACAGTAATTAATATTAACATGCCCTCAGTGTCGCAGTAGTAGTAAACGTGTCAGTTGCGTGAAGTTTTTATTACCGAGTCGAGAAAAGTCGGACAGAAAAGCCTTAATTTAATTTAGTTCACGCATGCCTTTTTAACCTGACGCAAAAACGACGGGGTATTATAAGTGTGACGTGTCTGTGTGTGTGTGTGTTTCTGTCAGTGGCATCGTAGCTCCTGAACGGACGAACCGATTTTAATTTAGTTTTTTTTTGTTTGAAAGGTGAGTTAGTCGGGAGTGTTCTTAGTTATGTTTGATGAAAATTGGTCCAAGATGGCCACCGCCACACAATGGCGGATTATATAATTTTTCACAACTCCCTCAATATGAGTATTAAATGAAAGGGCTTGACTAGTAGAATACTATACACTATATATGATAAATTTCAAATCCAAGATGGCCACCATCACAAAATGGCGAGGTGCATTTTTTTTTTCACAATTCCCTTAATATGTGAAATTATATTATTATCAAATTACTTATGTGTCGGGGGTTCATAAATTTTATTGTCGTAATACTTGATCGGTATCTATGTAATATGTAGTCACATCTACCTATTATATAATAGTAGAGTTCCTTAACCTCGCACAAAAGAGGCCATTCGGAGCTCGAATTTGAAACGAGGGTAGACATTCTATTGACGGCTCTCTTATTCAAACAGATGCAAATAATTTTACGCTTGCAATCTCTTGGGGGATGAACTGACATTCAGCTGGGTATTCATCTTAATTCACCCGTTCAGCCGTTTTTTAGGGTTGCTTATTTATATAGGCTGAATAAAGACAAGTTATGAAAATGCTAAAAATACATAATAATATATTTTTCTTAGAATACATACAAATAGAAATAGCCTTACGCTTATATCCGAGGTAGGGTAGGCAGAGATAATAATAATAATATTCTATCACATACACACAACACCATCTAGCCCAAACTAAGCAGAGCTTGTACTATGGGTACTAGACAATGGATAAACATACATATGTATATACTTTTTTATGTAAATACATACATCCGTGTATGTAAGCTAATTTATATCTTTAAAAATCTGCGTGAAATTGCTGAATATTAGACTATTCGCATTGTTTACTTCGCTCTTTGTCAGAGTCTGCTGTTATATTGCATCACAATATGGGGTGGATCATGATAAATCAAGGATACTTATATTAGAAAGAGCTGTTCGAGCTGTCCTGAAGGTAAGTACATTCCGCCCATACAGATTTCCATCTTCTGGACTTTATAGGTCCTGTCGAGTCCTTAATATGAGGCAATTATTTATTCTTAACACTGTGCTAAGAAAACATTCAACCACTATTTATGACTCGGTGCTCGAGGAAGGGAGTAGAAGACCTGCATCAATTGCTTACAACAATAAATTTAAATCCTCGTTTGCTCAAAGGATTTACCCTTTCCTTGGTGTCTTCCTATATAATAAAATAAATAAAACACTGAACATTTATCCTCTTAACTACAAGAAGTGTAAAATGAAATTGATGATCTGGCTCCAAAATCAGAATTATGAAGAATCGGAATCACTACTAAATATTATAAAATAAGAATTGCAGCACGCGTGCAAACATATACAGACATACATACACACACACACACACACATACACACACGCACACACACACACACACACACACACACACAATACACACGCTTAATACTTAATACTAATTTACTGCATGAAGCGCCGCTGACGCGGGCGCTGCGTACGCTCAACACGGCGTCTGAGCAACTCGATTTGTTTACGTGCTCAATGAGCGAGTTCACAAAGGCCATTAACTATATATTAAGTTATAAGATAGTAGTAAGTACCTAATAGTAAGGAAATGTATATTTAGTCTCTTTTGTTTATGTTTTAATATTTTGTAAATTGTTTTTCTATGTTTAATTTTTTGTGTATGTACTTATTTAACCATTATGTCGCATTAGGATTGAGCCTGTAATGATGTAATAGGTTTATGCTAAATAAATAAATAATAATAAAATAATAAATAATAAATACATATTGAATAATGTTACTTATTGACATTTCTCAACTACCGCACATAGCTAGATCGAATCTTTTAGGTGTCTGGTGCCTGAGATACAGGTTCTAAATAGTTCGGATGCCAGCGACTTACTATGCATTGTTACACGCACTACCACTATCCTTCACCATGTAATGTCTTGTGTCTTGTAAATTAAGAAATAAAAATTATTATTATTATTATTATTATTACATATTATACATAGAAACACCCAGACCAAGACAAACATCCATGTTCATGCACACAAATATTTGACTTGTGCAGGAATCGAACCCGCGACCTCAGGCGTGGCAGTCGGTTACACTAACCACTACGCCATCACGGCCGACATGACACGAGATGTATGACATTCACACTAAGCAACCTTAAGTTTCAGAACGCACGTTATAACGTGTGTTGAAAACTATGAAACCCGTAGGGTAAAATACTAGACAAAAATATACAATGATCAGTGATCTGCAGCGCCCTCCAATTTGTTATGGCTGTAGAAGCTCGCTTAGTTTTAGCAACTATTATAAAATATTTAAGAGCTAATGTATGTGCACTTAGTTTGCAAATAAATGATTTTAATTTGAATATGAATTTATCAATGATTATTCAACTATTTTGAGATATTTTATAGATTTTCTAAGAACTGCTTCAGTAGCAGCAATAGAAAATACGATTGCTGAGGTCAGATTCAAGTACCAGGCCCACAAAATATAATTGGACTATTCTGTCAAGAAATTCAGTAACCGCACGGAGTGTTGAACTGTGGCCGTTAGAAGCCATCGCTCGTCCTCTATACTATATAGGGCCTAACACCTAAGCTTCCGAAATGCAATTGTGATATACTAGTGCCTACCTCTTCAGATATATATATATATATTCTATATATATTTCATTCAATCAAAAACCAATAAAATTGTCCTAAATTCATAGACTTAGAATATTTACATTACATTCAAAGTCTATGCTTAAGTTCGTTCGTAAAAATGGCAGCTCCTGCACTAGGAGTAATTCTTGTCGCGGGGGACTTTACAAACATTCAAACAACGGACACAAAGAACACCCAGACACGGAACAATAATTTGTGGATGACGCAATTTTTGTCCCGTGTGGGATTTAAATCCTCAACACTCGATGCAATGTGACCACTTAAACCGTGCTGTCAAACAACAAAGAGAAAAATAATTACGGTCGATTTTCAACTACTGGGGGACTGCTAGTAGATATAGATAGAAAGATGTTGCATTAGGTGACTCGGTACGTACTATAAAACCTATATCTAGCCGGCAAATTCATGAAAGAGGTAGAAGTTCGATAATTAAAGCTTGAAATAGGTCGAAATTCCGAGTAAAATTTTATATTATCGGTGTGACGATTTTCTAGACTTGTTATTAGAATTCTCAGAATTTGAATTTTATGTTTATTAAGTAACTATAGGATTCTATTATCGATTATTGCAAGTAGACCCCTCGGAAAAAACATTTGTGGAGCACACAAATTTTTGTCATGTGTGGGTTTCGAAACTGTTATACTCGGTTATTGCAGTCACGAAACGACCACTTAAACCCAGTAGTTTATCCATCCGTGCAGTCGAATGTGATATATATAACTCCCAATATTTTATTAGGGTTTCCAAGCAATCTCATCCGTCGTATTGCAATCAACGCTATCCGTATATAGGAAAACACTTAGGAAATTTGCAACACTAGCTTCCGTCAAAGTTTCCTGTGAGATGCTTCATTTATCTAAGGTTCAAGTGGAGCTGGGAAAGCTCTATATTAGAGGCTATTAGTGAAGCCTTGCGACCTTGTAGTAGACTTATCTCTTTGTTCTTTCATTATGATCTCATTACGTTATTCTAACAAAATGTAAAAAGTATTTTCCCTTGTTAACTTATACGTTTATTGTGGATTTGTTTAATGATGTACGGGTGGATTATGGATTTCAGGATCATTATTGAGTCAAATAAAATTTCATGACATAATTTTATTTGTCCTAATGATCGTTATGTATATTATAAATTTTTCATAAATATCTCGGCATATTGTTTCTTAATGTTCTGTTAGCGTAACGATTTAATAGTATCCTATTTTATCTTATCTTGTGTGGGGGCTAGTCAGTACAGACCGGCGACACTTCGACCCAGTGGGATCTTTTGTGTCGACTTCCCCAATAACGACTGCCATAGATGTTCATGGCAGCGGGGACCGACGGCTTAACGTGCTCTCCGAGGCACGGAACAGGCGATAATTGTCAATCAATACGCACATAATTTCGAAACGTCATATATCTTCCGAAAATCAGAGGTGCGCGGCGTGGGTTTGAACCCGAGACCCTCAGCATTGCAGTCTGTTGGTCTCCTCACTGAGCTATCGCTGATCTCTAATAGTATCCTAACTAATATTATAAATGGGAATGTGAGTTTGTTTGTTTCCTACGCTTTCGCGTCTTAAAAAGTACTGGTCCCGGATAGAAATTTACTGACGAAATCTAAATTGACTCGAGCCCGCGGGCAAAATCTAGTAATATTATAAATTCACAACCATATTAAAGCATAAAAATAGCATCGCTATACATTACGCTCACATAATGAACTCTGTAAAATAAACATGTTCGCCGCTTAGGGGTGGCCAATACGTCCAATTTTTTTTTACCCAGGTAAATCCCTTATGGTTACCCCCCTCCCTCGAGAGTGGGAGGAAAGTTATGTGAGACTCTCCGCCCCTGAAAGGGGTCGGTATACACACTAAAAACCTGGGGTGAGCAGTCCCTCCGCTGACGGGATAGGGCGAGTTGGGTTCGCGTTAGCAATCACCATCCCGCCCCGGCGGTTGACCCGGCTGATGGTAACCGAGCCTTAGCACCTGTGGAGACCTGACAGATCTGACAGACTCCCAGATGTGTGGGGTCGTGCAAGCCGGTAGAGAGTCCCCCGACTCTGTATCAGTGACCCAACTATACAGGAGCGAGAAGGCGGGCAAATCGCCTCCTCCTCGCTCCAGTCTGTCTGCGCCGGAGAGTGACAGCGAGGGGATTGTCCCTGACCCTCTCTGCGGTCTCCTTCTGCGCCATGACAACCTCACAGACGGAGACCACTGCCTGCCACGACCTCTTGCCGCCGAGCATGGCGTTGATCACGCTCGGCAGGGAGAGCTCCCCGCCTATTGGCCACCTCATCCTTTTTTTTTTTTTTTTTTTTTTTTTTTTTTTTTTTTTTTTTGATTCCCAGGAAAAAATGCTTGATGCACTACCCGCCGGCTAGGGGACGGCACCGGCGGGGCGTGTGGGACTCACCAGCCTATTGCTGGTATACCCACTAAAAAAACCTGGGGTGCTGGGGTGTTCCCTCTCTCACCCAGTGGGGGGGGCCTGTTGGGAGTCTAAAAAGATTCATCCATAGCAGGCCCCCCCGTGTGGGTGCCGGCCGGGTCAATGGGACCCGACCTCCTCTCGTCCCCGGGGGAGAGCATTTCACCGCTCTCCCCTTTCGACGTTAGAAGGCGCGCGGGAACACCGCGCGCGCCCTCTATGGGTTCTTACTCACGGGTGGCAGGGTCCCCTGAGGCCTTGCCACCCAGAACCCTTAGGTGGGGGGCAGGAGAGCGACATAAGCGCGTCTCCTGCGCCCCCTCCTGGCCACCTCATCCTACCGTAACCTGCCGTCACAGTTTATCTATATTGACATAAAACAATTATTAGCCATATAAATTATATTATTATGCTTTATAACTTAATGCGATTCAAAATTAGAACAAAGGAATATATAGAAATTAAACTGCTTTTTAAACGGATTTTATCACGATGTTTATTAACTCTTTATTTTTGAATCAATAAAGACTATTATTACTTTTATTACATAATTTTGAAAATATTATACTTTCCACGACGTTTCGGTTGCTTTTCAGCAGCCATGTTCACGGTCTCCCTGTTTAATTTCAATGTTTAACAATGGCGTAAACGTAAGACAACATTATGACAGAATAAAGTCCAAATTATAGTTATACTCACCCGAACAGTATGCCAAAGAATGTATGTCAATGTATTATTTAGACTTTAAAAATATGCTGTATAACTGTGCCATAGTAGTTAAGTCATATAATGCGATTCAAAGGGATTCCGTTATGTATAATATAGATTAAGATAGATCTACATTGTTTTTATTTTTCATTAATTAATAATAAATAAATTAATTTAATATAATTGTTTTAACGGTGAAGGAAAACATCGTGAGGAAACATGCATGTCTGAGAGTTCTCCATAATGTTCTCGAAGATATGTGAAGTCTGCCAATCCGCACTAGGCCACCGTGGTGGACTACAGCCTAACCCTTCTCACACTGAGGAGAGGCCCGTGCCCAGCAGTGGGACAATTTAATACAGGGCTGTTATTATTATTATAAGAAAAATTTATATGGATATCAAATCTTTATATATATAATTCTTCTGTACGTGTGTTGACAGTGAACTCCTCGTAAACGGCTGGACCGATTTGAATGAATTTTTTTGTGTGTGTTCAAGTGGATTCGAGTATGGTTTAGATTTGTTTTTTTTTTCGCCTGTATAGTACTACATCTGTCGGGACAGCTAGGATCATATATTATTTGACAATATTTGGACGCTTTGCCCTGCATTCAAAGACACGACACTTAAATCACTGCGCCATTTGTAAAACCAACACTTTTTGCGTCAGACCAAAAACTAATCAAAGTACCTAATGACATTTTGATTTGCTTTAGTGTTTTTATTGCCATTAGCAACTGTATGATATTGGTAGAGTTTATTGCGGTTTACTTAAAATATATGAGTATAGCATGGATTTCGACTTACAAACTAAAGTTAAGTGTAAGAACACGAACTTTTTGCAATAGATACTTGCCGAAATAACACGGGCCTGCGTTCACCAATCCGTCGAATGGCTTATACATTGACACTTTTGAACATATTGACATATTTGTATGCTCTTTTTTTTTTAATGTGGGGTATTGCTTTGACGCATACCTCTCCGCGGGGCGACGGAGAGGTTATGTCGGACTCACCGGGGAAAGATGGTGAGTGACATCCCGGTAATACCGACTAAACCTACCACGGTGTTCCTCGACATAACCGCAATCGGCGGGGCCGCGCGAATCGCTATAATATTTGTATGCTCTGCGATAAGTTTTCGTAAACTTGTATATGGGACATAACTCATAACTAATATACCTACTTTTTTCAAACTTGCACACAATTTATATTTTTAAGTCTCTATCTTCGTATTTTTTAATTGCCATACATGTATGCTCGCTTTCTTAGCGTCTTATAGTTGTAATCAAATGGAAACCTGTGAACATCCCGTGGGTCACAATACTACCCAGTTTTAAGTTGAATCTGTTGTTTTAAAATGTAGTGTAGCATTGAAATTAAATTCATTTATACGGATTTTATCACGTTGTTTTAACGCGATAATTAATTATATTAATTTTTATTAATTTATTTCGCGATAATTAATTTTAACTCTGTATTACATAATTTTGAAACTGTTACACTACTACCAAGTACTATTGAATTTTACTAATTTTTAAGCTAATAAAATTATTAAAACTATTAAAACGTCTCCCCGTGACCATGACTGCTGAAAAGCAACCGAAACATAGGAGAAAGTGTAAACCTAAATATAAATTGTTTTAATAGTTTTCATAATTTTATTATCTTAAAAATTAGTAAAATTCAATAGTAGTAGTAGTGTAGCAGTAATATAACAATGAATAAAACACACATTATAAGTAGATAATGCAATGTTTTGTGGTATAAAATTTCGTTATGAAGAATATAAGATAACTTGTAGGTTTGCTTTGCCACTTTTACTTGACATACATACATCCTAGTAGCCTACGTCCTAGTAGAGTAGGAAAATATCCACATTTCACCAACTATGTTTAAAGTTCTCATGTGATAGCCTATTATCGTCTACCAGGCATTGCCCTACACTCTGTTCTACTGCTAAGAACTTTTAGACAGAAAAACAGTATAACAATGTTCGCCCCGGGAACTAAATCTAAGACCTCATGCAAAGCTGTGTTCAGTTCATTACTACTTTGTTATACGGTTAAAATAATTGGCTAATCTGAGAATAGAACCGAACTTCTTACAAGTATAGCAATTAAATACTTCACTTTAGATGAGATCTAACGTAACCGCGTCAAAAGTAGTCAACAAAAATTAATGAAAATTTAAATGGAAGTTCATTTCGCCCTTCAATTTAAATGAAAAATCCACCTCAACACAAAAATGGCTGCATATTAAAATGTAAAATCAATTACATATTCATGCTCCATTATCAATCATTAACTCTACACCGAAACGTACGCGAAAACATAAAATCAATTGGACTCGTTCAATCATTCAATCAATCAATCATTTAACTGCGTAATAATCCATTTAATTGTTCATTCATCAATCGTTGTCAATTCATCGGCCATTCATTCAAACAGTTTATTTATTCGCTGGCCTGTAATTAAAAGGGGATGTTATTTAATGTTGCTGGAAATTGAAATGTGTAAACAAGTTGAAAATGGGGAACAAATATTTGTCATTTTGTGTATTGTTTTACTGTTAAAGATCGAAATATGCCTGGATAAATAGAACACCTTTACATTTGTTTAAAACCTGGCATTCTTTGGCGATACGGCATATAATATAATAATTGCTTCTGTAGTTTTTCTAAGCATAATGTAGCCTTATAGACGGCAATAGGGATAATTATGCTTTAACCTTTTCGGTGATATTGCTGACGCTTTAATTTTATATACCCAGGAGCAAACGAATACGAGAAAGTAATAAGGCCGCCACAAAGTGTTTTATAAAAAAATTGTAAATTTCTGTCGATGTTTTATTAGCTGATATCCCTCACTACATGGTCTATGACCCCTTGTGCGCAAATTGGAATAGAAAGGGAACTGTCCACTTTGTATTGGCTTGGAATGGACAGTCACTGAGAATAATAATTATATATTAATTTAGAAGCCAAATAAAATATCACAAATAAAATATGATTTGATTTGATTTGATTTGATTTGAAGCCTTAACCTGTGGGAATTAGAAAAATAACAAAGTTTTGTGTCCAGGTGTTCCTAATTCGTTTGTTGTGGTGGTTTATATAAAGGTATTTGAAATAAAAATTCATTGTTTTTATGTTATTTTTTATTATTATTCTTATTCATATGTTACTAAAATGTTATCTAGGAACTAGGCTGGTGGATTCAAAATGTTTTGATATCTTGCCCAACTCAAAAACCAAATAATCGTCATTATATGGGCGCAGCAACCTACTGTCCGTCGACCGTAGGATCGCTTATATGTATGAATTCTGATCACGCTAAGCCAATAATGGATAGTTCCCTTTAATAAATTTATTATTTAATGTTTGCGCAATAAGCGGTTGCGCTGGGTGGAATAGTGTTGGTGCGCTTCGAACGAGTGCGCTACATGGCATGCCTCTAATGTGTACTACATTAGAGGCATGCCATGTATGCCTTTGTCCATCCCTTCTGTGACATAGATGTAGTCTCATGCCTATACACGTACACATAAACAATCATTTATGTACATATGTATTTTGCTATTACAGTTAAATTGCTAAGCAGGCTGCTAAAAGGAGCTGCAGTAATGACATAATATTGAGTTGTAATACTATTCGTCACTTAAAATTCCTTTACACATGTTCAGGTTGGCACTAGAATTGGAATAGGTAGAAAACTATCTCTCTCCTCAACTCCGTCGCCGATCCTACGTAAAAATAATTAAAGATGGGATACAAGATAAGTATTGAGAGATATATTCTTGCGATTGTAACTCTTACTTACGGCGTGCAACGCAGTAAAAGTTTTATGCCGATTTATTGTAACTAGCGGTCGCCAAATGGTCGAAATTCGCCCATAATTCATTTAAATTTTAAATTTGATCGTTATTAGAGTTTTATTGTCTATAAAGTAATACACTTATAATCGCATTTCATTTAGTTACCTACTCCACATACATATGTATGTAACCATAGTTACGAATCATTCTACGAAGTCAACCGAACAATGCCGAAATACTACGAACGCAATTCCACTGCTTGTGTAAAATGCATGGTTGTGTGCGTGTAGTGTTTTTCATTGATTTAATGTATTTCTAATGCATATTTTATAAAAATATTAGAATTCGCCCCTCCTTCTTATGACGTTAATCGCCTAGGCGCCCGTCGAGCGCGGGCGCACGTCACTAGCCACCTCTCGTGACCGGCGGCGTCGACTATATAAGGAGCGGACGGTGTCAGTCGAGCACTTCTCCCGGCCGGCTTCACACCTTCAGCTAAGTGTCCTGATTCTTCAAGGACCACGAAGCAAGCCTTAAGACGAATCACGCCCTGATCATTCTAACTTCGTATAAATTATTATTATCTATAACTGTATTCAAAATATATTAAAAGTGTTAATTGTCATCTCATCTATTATTAATCTCATAAATCTACCTTAAGTCACCACGCACCTACTGCGTGGCCTGATCTTTCTGGATCAACAGATCCCTTGTTGAAAACCACTCTAAAGGTTACATTCTTCATATAAACTTTAACTGCGTCAAATTTCATACTTCTCCATCCGCGCAATTTTCGTAAAAAAGGGTACAAAGTTTTTGCTTCACGTATTAATATATAGATATTAGTAAAAGTAGTATATTCTCGGGCTAATCGGCTTATGGCAAACGTACTCCGTTCCCCAATTCTGCATCGCTCAAGATGATAAGCATAACACGCTGCGTTTAATGCAAAAATAAAACCGTAGGAATTATTTTATATGCACGAATGGTGTAGCGGTTTATATGGTTCCCTCGCCAGAGCCACCGCGCTGAGTATTGTGGGTTTGTGGGCTCTCGGAACAAAGATGATGTGATCCTCAAATTGTTGTTCCAAGTCTGGGTGTTCTTTATGTCCGTTATTTAAAAGATTGCCAACAGCAGCGGTAGCTCAGTGGGGAGACCAACAGACTGCAATGCAGAGAGTCTCGGGTTCGAACCCGCGCCGCGCACTTCCGACTTTCGGCAGGTATATTATTATGACTTTTCGAAATTATGTGCGTATTGATTGACAATTATCGCCTGCTCCGTGTCTCGAAGAGCACGTTAAGCCGTCGGTCCCGGCTGCCATGAACATCTATGGCAGTCGTAACTAGGATAATATCCTGACACTGGGCTAGCCTTAGGGTATCGTTAGCCTTCGGGTTGCGGAGGTTAGGTGGCAGCCGCTCCGTGTAAAAACTGATATCCGATTAGATCAGAAAAGCCAACCCCAAGTAACTTGGAAATAATAAAGGCTAGGGAGAAGAAGATTTAAAAGAATGCCAATTCCCTCTCGGAATAAGAATAATTGCTAGTGCGGGAATGGTTTTTAAAGGCAATTGCAATGAGTTTAACGTACTGTTTGACG
This sequence comes from Catocala nupta, assembly GCA_963675205.1. Taxonomy (NCBI): domain Eukaryota; kingdom Metazoa; phylum Arthropoda; class Insecta; order Lepidoptera; family Erebidae; genus Catocala; species Catocala nupta. Next base: position 2,518,521 of record OY776101.1, on the reverse strand, counting down.
TATAAACGGATCAAGTGGTTTAATTGTAGAATTACTAAATAATTTCATCTCTCATCAAATTCTCTCACGTTTGTAAAACAATGGTAATAGGCAGAGAAGAAGAGAAATAACCACACACGAGCTATCCTTCCTACTAATGGTCTAATGCCATCTCCTTTGCTCATCCACTTCATATATTATACCGTACACGTATATGCATAAACTATTTTTACCCCCAAGTTCCCCAACCTCGGCATTATTAAAACATTAACTTTGTTAAACTTACAATATCACGTAACAAAGATTTCACAACGAACTTTATGAGCAGAAACTGGTATGAATTATATCTGAAGAATGCAGTTACTTTATAAAGCCAAGGTTTCACTGTAGCGCAGATATACAAAATTCCGATAATGATTTAGATTCCCTTTTCAACAGCAGCAATTCTAATAAGGCTTGAAAGAAACTTGCTTTGTGGTTAAGCCCAATTATGATTGAAGAAATATGTTGGTAATGCTTTTTGGCCTCTCAGCATTATATGAAATCTTCAGAATTATCTTCGTCGTCTCATTCACTTTCATAATATTCTTTATGCATGCTTGTCATTTTAAATACTCATATAATGACATTTCGCCAGAATGTCTCCGATCTGGTTATAAATGTCTTTCCCATCCAACGGTCTCATTCCTATTTGCTTTTTATACTGTCAGTGTAATGTCAACCATTTTAAAATTGCTATTCTTTAAAATTAGGTCACAACTTAAAGTATCCTATTTTTCCTAAAGTTTCAAATAACTTTAATAGCGATTGGCATTAATTTCGATTTTACAGTAGCTATCAAATCATTACAAACGGATAGAATTACTGCTCTTGTTACTGACTGTCCAAATTATTTGTAAATATTATTATCTTCTCCCTAGCCTTTATTATTCCCATGTCACTTAGGGTTGGCTTTTCTGGTCTAACCGGTTTGACTGGATATCAGTTTTTACACGGAGCGGCTGCCATCTGACCTCCGCAACCCGAAGGCTAACGATACCCTAAGGCTAGACCAGTGTTAGGATATTATAGGGCACTGACTTCCCAGTAACGACTTCCATAGATGTTTATGGCAGCCGGGACCGACGGCTTAACGTGCTCTCCGAGGCACGGAGCAGGTGATAATTGTCAATCAATACGCACATAATTTCTAAATGTCATATTACTTCCGAAAGTCAGAGGTGCGCGACGTGGATTCGAACCCGAGACCCTCAGCATTGCAGTCTGTTGGTCTCCTCACTGAGCTATTGCTGCATTTGCATTGTAAATATTATTATATATAATTAAATTACATTATAATTTGTTTCGCTGCATTCGAATTCCACTCTAAAATGTTATACCAATAATTCAACTGATTAACTACAACCACAAAAACCGCGTGCAAAACCTCTAAAGTACTGCAAAGTCCCTCTAACTCAATGCAAAAACTTCTAAATGAGTGGAAGAAATCATGTCGGTATTCTAACGCGTGTGTCTGAGTTATATAAACGAGAGCTATCCGTCGTGGTCGCTCTCGCCGCTTATTATATACGAGGTGATTAGTATGGTTTAGTACGTGAGATTTTAGTTGGATTTAGTGGTTTGTGCAGTTGACGTGTAATAGAGTGGTTGACGCTTTTGAGAATATAAAAACATATATATACAAAGAATATAGAAATTGCGACTATTACTCACACACTGGGTTGGCGTACGAACTAAGAATAACGTGAGCTTGACTAGTGCTTGATTGGTTTTATTATTTGTTATTGTATTTAAACTGTAAGACTAAGAACGAAAGATGGGTGGAGTGTATGAGGAATTATATGAAAGTAAAAGGAGTTAATAGTGTGATGACTTATAGAGATATTTTGGTAGAGAAGATATATTGCGTCTACGGCAATTGATTTAGGCTCAATGTAAGAAAATGATCAAGTTGTATTTTAAGCTTTACTCTTACTATGTGAATTCAAGTCATTGTGAGATGGTAAAAGAAAACCTCCTGGAAAAACATTACAGAATTGATGACACTTGCAGCTCATTATCATCATCAAACTCAGCCAAAACTCGTCAACTGCTGAACATAGGCCTCCCCTAAGGTTTTCAACACAGAGCGGTCTTTGAGTTCACTCTGCATACTGTACTAATAGGAACAGGTAGGTACTTTAGAATGATTATACTTTAAGACATTCAAACGACTACCATCTCAATATCTCCGTGAACATGGCTGCTGAAAATAACCAAAACATTATAAAATAGTTTAATACAAATTTCAGTAACGTATACTTTATCAAGGTTATGATATTGAAACCATACGTACGTCGAATACAAGCAAGTCATAACGCCCTTAGCCTAGCTCGAAAATATAGATGTTACACGCAAATATCGTCTTACGACATTCTCTCCTTAATTTAATGAAGCAAATATTGCAGCAGCCATTCCGAACGACGCCGCAGGTGAGCACTAGCACATACGTGCCTAATAATGAGCTACTTACGATGTACGTCGCGTACGAAGTAACATCCCGACGGTATAACTCCTGCGATATTGAAGATATAGGATGTACCGTGTATGAAAGTCTTTTTTCTTTTCATACATGTTTAGTTTCATATCTACGACTGGGTAGTCAGAAGTGTATAACATCATATACCGTAAATTGGGGTGTATTGCAACTACTGGGGTGGCAAACAACATTTTTTTGAAAAAGTTCATCTTTATTATGACAATATTTTCAGTGTCTATAGTAAAAATTTATATGGCAATATTATTTAGTTTTAATGTCAAATTTTAAACTTGGCAGTACTGAGTTACGTCATTTGATCAAATTCGCGCGAATTTTATTGTGTTGTTTTTCACCCCAGTAGTTGCAATACACCCCAATTTACCGGTATTATATTATTAAGTAAAGTTAAAGTACTTTTTAATAATAAATATCTCGGCCTCGATGGCGTAGTGGTGCTGGAGTCGCGCCGTAACGTCAACTTTAAAGCGTTCGTCGTGCGCGTACTTGACTGTTACCTGCGCAAGGTGTTGGACGAAAGCTTTATTCCGTCGCGTCCGCGGACAAGTACCAGCCGAGCGCACTAGTATTAAGTGTGCGAAGTGAAGTTTCACTAACATAGTATTAAGGTGTATTTACTACCATCAAATCGGCCTCGATGGCGTAGTGGTTAATGTAACCGACTGCCACGCCTGAGGTCGCGGGATCGATTCCCGCT